>OX419762.1:35073033-35734002 GCA_948567375.1 Lunularia cruciata | reverse complement strand
CACCGAAGGAACCAGCTGATATATCACATTCAGAAGAAGTATGAGAACACAAAATACTTCATACTCGGAATAAGTACACAACCTTAGCATTGGTAGAAGACATTACCTTGAGATAATTAAGACTGAGGCCTGCAAATAATTGTCTCCAACCTTGCGTTTCCATTACTTTCCAAAGACCGTCGAATGTTCCCTTGAAGGGAGAGGTGTTTCCTCTCAAATTATACGTTGCCATTCTTCCGTCGACCTCGAGGCCCTTGTTGCCTTGAACCTGCAAGAGGATTAGGAAAAGAGTTGGGATAAAACATGGTGAAATAAAGAGAAAACTGGATGAATAATGCGTAACCTGAACTATGAGTACTTAAGCTACTTGTGTAAAAAGGAAATAGCGTATATATGTCCACTACTCCACATTTACTTCTCAGAGTTTGGATCGCTTCATGTGCTGCGGTTGTGAGTAGGAACACATATTAATAGTACTGGCTACAGTTTCGGAAACTATCTCAGAAATTGATCAGTATTTTACCTCTTCATGTTACATTCTAACTAATCTCATGTTCCAGTGACCATGCATGCGCGTAAATCTTTCAGCTTGCTTCAAGTTGGAAGAGAGTGTATACCTGCATTTGCCGTCTAACAACGTCGAGAGGGTACGTGAAGGTCTGTCCAATCAGCCCCGCAACTGCACCACAACCCAACTTCCCAGGTATTGATGGTTCTCCGTCTTTTGCAAGGTAGCCCTTCAACTTCTCATATACATAGAACTTCAGCCCTGCGTATGGAAAG
Source organism: Lunularia cruciata (assembly GCA_948567375.1). Taxonomy (NCBI): domain Eukaryota; kingdom Viridiplantae; phylum Streptophyta; class Marchantiopsida; order Lunulariales; family Lunulariaceae; genus Lunularia; species Lunularia cruciata. The sequence goes on along the minus strand of OX419762.1, from coordinate 35,733,219 downwards.
ATTCCATAGAGAGTGGCACCTGGGTCCAGAAAATAAGACCAAATTGACTTATTACACATATACATATCATAGACTCAAATAAGTGGGTCCTGTGATCATCTCTCCATTTCTTCACCTCAATCTGATTTTTCTCTGAAGTATAATAACCAGACAGTAGGATTGGTAAATTCATAAAGGAGAAGTGGCTTCTTAGTGCCTGGTTCGGACAGCAGGGAACCAGGGACAACAAGTTGTTCCTTTCGTTGATGCAGCAATGAACAGCATCTCTTTGGTGAAGATTCACAGGGCCTGAGGAGACCTCTTTTACACTGGTTAGGGTTGATGAAGAGCCAGTGACCAAGAAACTTCTCTTTTTGTGGATCATGTCCACGCACACGGGATTGTGTATACATCGAGTGGCAAGTCAAGCGTATATACGATTAGAAAGCTTACCCACTCCCCGGTACAAACCCCGTGTGCCACTCTCTTTATAGACTCTTGTGAGAACATCTCCAATTCCTTTATATACAGGAGACAAAGATGATGGTCGAATCACTGAGTCTATTTTTCCACTGGCTTGACCGTTTACCTGCTCAAGAAAACGATCAGGCTCACACTGTTGAGTATGTAGATATAGAAAAGTGTATAACAAGTGGGGCACTCTGAAACACGCCTCTCTTTCAAAGACAGCAAAACCTATCCAGCCAAAGGTAAGGGAAAGACGAAAAAGAACACCTCCAAGTTGGATAGTTTCCATCTTCGTATGTTTCACTCGTGATGGTCCTGTGGAAAGGTATGAGGCCAGCGAGCGCAAAAGAAATGGAACAAAGTAAACCAGAGGGATGGTCTAATGGAGCCAATTCCGTATGGCCCTTGCAGCATACTGTGATTTGCTTACACAAACTGAAACCTGAAAAGGTATGTGTAAATTTGGGGATTACTTTGTATGCGATGCCATAAGTGCAAGCTCTTAAATATCTTTCACCCTGCGGATTCTTTTCTCATTCGGTTGCGATGATGGACACAAAGGGTGTACCTTTAAAGAAACTGGGGTAAGGAGCTGAAACTGCGCCATCCTCGGTATGCCAAGCGCTGCCGTTACCAGCGAGAATTATGACTTATAAGCACGAAGATTTATATCTAGACAGGGTGCAAAAAACTGACCTGGTATGCCAAGCGGGTTCGAGCAAGATCCAGTGGGTAGGTAACAATAACAGCACTGCCACCGGCCAAAGCCCCTGCAAAGAGCTCAACAGTTGGTCCACTGCCAGCTGCTGGATGATACTCAACCATCCATCGCCTGTACTGCTCATACGCCATGAATTGAAGTCCAGCATATGGGACGATTCGTAGGACACTCGCTCCGTTCCCCCTGCACCCTGTCCAAGGTCAGGTTCCCCTTGGCACAAGTAGCAGCATGTTCGACTCTAGACACTGTACGAGACGAATCTACTCCATGAAAGGGAAACAAATGCTAATAACCATTACCTGTAAAAGCTGCGAAATCCTTCCTCCTTCATTACGTGACGCAGAGATCCAAAGACGCTCATACCATGAAAATGTCCACGTCTAGTCTGCAGAAAATTGCACGACAACAATGACAGTTGATTTCCTCTAACCTCAGTTCTTCTGTTCTTGATGACATGATGACCTTCCCGTGAACTGAATGGTAGAATTCAGAAGACACCTTCTAAGACAAAGTCAGTTCCAGTACTGTTGCATAAAGGCTGGTGACCTGACAAATTGAAGCAAGTCAATTGAAGGGAAAGGGAAATAGTTGCAACAGAACTTGTAAGATAAGAAAGCACAAACCTGGTACAGAATCTTCAGACGCTCCAGTGGTGCAACCGAAGTTTTGGCAAGGGCACCTGCAACTCCTCCGGAGATCAACTCCTTGACACTAAGCGGTAGTTTATCAGTCAGACTGACAGAGACAGGCGTTTCCCTGTGGTTCTTGTGAGCCATCACCTTCGAGGCCTTGTAATCCACGGTTGATGCAAGGCGATGGGTTGGCTGCTGTGACTCCATTACTACAAACAAAATCGATTGCACGTCAACTCAGATGGAAGCCTATCCAAAAGCTGGATACGTTCTGAGGAGAGATAATACCTCTTCGCTAAGAGACTCGGCTCAATTGGTAGGGAAGAAGGTGCAGCAAGAATTGACCAAAAGAATCCTTAGTCAGGAGCCGGGACGATGGGTGGAGCCCGTGCCACAATGTCAAAGGAAGAACTGGAAAGCAAAATCGTGTTTTGTTGTTACAGTTGATGCCGTGGTATCTAGAAAAGTTTGTCTGAAGGCAATATTGATGCAATTTAGCTAATTTGATAGAAGACTTCGCACCGTTGACCTCCAAGGTCTCGCATTGGCCGGTTGCCCGTTTGCTGGTTGCTCAGCAAGATTAGCAGCGCAAGCAAGAGAGTCTCATGCCACACAGGTGGCCCAAAATCTTCTCGTGAAGCCAGAATGAGCAGAGATAGACCCAGTGTATCCGATTTGAGCACCCCAAATCCAGCAACAAATAAAGGTTGCACAAATGTCTCCCAGTCGCAGTCGTTCACCACAGTTTCAATCCATTTGGACACAATCTCATCTCTTGACGAGAGAGATTGAGACCCTGCTTCCCCTCTGGTGGCCAGAATTCAATGTGAGAGTTCAGCAAGGTCCTGCCAACGGGCCTCTCTCCTCAATTGAGTATCTCCTTCCAGCCACTAAAGCCCCGACGGATTCTTCTCGGCTCTGTTACAGCGAGAAGATTGTGGAGACAGAAAACGGCGCAAAATTTGGCTTCCCTGAAGTTATAGATTTCCAGTGCTTGATGATCTCACTTAGTAAACCAAGTGCTAGCCTCTCTCCTGGGTCTAACTTCGGTTCTCCTTGGTTCTCTTAAGTGGTTAGTTCCTGCCGACTGAATCTACAGTTTCCGCTCTCTGGTTCTGGTCAGGCCTTGAGAGAGGTCAGCCTCACCAAGTTGGATGACGAGGAATGAACCCCAAGTAAACGGCCGCCCTGTTTCTCGTGCTACTTGTATAGAAGCGACTCGAACTACTGCGCAAGGAGCCAAGTGGTAGAAGACTTCTGCATCCAACTACCGAACAGAGAAATGCATGTACTGCAGGAACATACTCCACTATACTATGCCTTCAATTGACAATGGAGAGAATAAGAAAACGTTCTTCCCATTCGAATCACGTGCGCATGCTTTGCCTAGTTTTGTGAGTAAACAACTTCTTTCGCCTAACGTGTTGTTTCTTGCTGCCGATCTGTTCCAATCCGTTGTCAAAGGCCTTCTCTCTTTCACGCTCCCAATCTTCGCTTGTGGGTCTTGTGGGGTCCTGGTTTGATGCGAAGTAACGACGAACAGACCCAATAGTACCCAACAAGGTGTCGCTCACAGGGAGTACGGTAGTAAGATGTATTATTATGTCTTCTCCAAACTAGCCTGTGATTAGCAAAGGTATACGCCTTGATTTGGAAATTTCCAGAGATCTCAGGAACTCCTTAGATTCCAGCCACGATTCCTGCGTGATGAGCAGGTTAGTTGGAGAAGCCTGCGTTTGTGCTTCAATCACCAACAGCTTGCTTTGCTTCACTTCCCTTCCTTTCCTGCCTTCCAAGTTACGAGGGGATTCCACCCTTGCTGGCACGACCAACCCTCGCTTTCACAATATTGAGACTTCTAGCGATACAACAGTCCTTGTGGGTCCTCGGAGCAGTTCGTCGATGCTCTGAACCAAGCAAGGGAGCGAGCCAGTAAAGTAGCGGCCGGCTAGACAAAGACGCCAATTCTGATACAAAGTCAAATGACCGATTCTTACCACGCCTTCTTATGTTAGTGGTAGTGACAGCCATAAGGACCCTTTCCTCCCTGTCGGCCTGTCTAGATAATCTTTCGTTCTTTCTTTCTTGTGGTGGGGCATAGGAGAGGTGCAACAGGGAGTGGTGGCAGACAGGTGGAGCGAGATCTTCGCAAAGTATGGTCAGGTCCTTCTTCACCGGGTCTTTGAACTACGTACGGGATTCAGAAAAATATATCGTTTGAATATCGTTGAATTAATTTCATTGAATAGTAACCACATGGAACAAGTTTAGTGCCCTTGTGGCGGGACCAACGTTTCTGCAGTTTCACATGGAAGAAACTGCGGGAATGGAACATTGTGCCGCATCCACTCCCTCCCAGAAAAACCAAATCAGAGGGTATGAGATCCACTTTCTCTGCGGATAGATAGATATAGTAGGAGTAAAAGTAAACCTACCTCCATTGTTGCGGAGGTTGTTCGACTGGGTCCCCGCTATGCATCAATCGCCCCCATCTTGACAGGCTACAGTTCTTCCCCTACCAACGTTCTATCTGTATCTCCTCCTCCATGACGGGGTCTTCCCATCCTTCTTGTTATCCTACGCGGTCGCCTCCAACTTTGTGTATGCAAACCGGCCGAGAGAGATGAAGAATATCGTCCCTAATTGCTGCAGTATTCTCCTTCAACTTTTGCTGCGGAAAATTGACAACTCCCACCGGATTTCACATAGTCCACAATGGTCATGCACCAGTCCCTCCAAATTCACGGCCTAGCAATCATCGTTGGGTTGACACAAGGCCAGATAAAGCGGTGGCCACCAAATTAAGCCGAGACTTCTGAAACTGTACAAACCCACTGCTCGCGTTAGTGACGATTTTGGAACAATTCTCAAAGAGATGGCGATGGTCCAATTCTCAACTCTGGCCCACCGAGTCCATTGTGTTACTTTACTGATCGAGACCTCTGCGGAGATCTTTACCGTATCCCCTTTGTGGGACTGTCAGATTTATCTCTTAACATAGCCAGCAGGAAATATCCGTCTACAAGCTAATTATGTGTGTCCTTGTCAAAGATAGCGTCATCCATGGTACTACAGTACAAACCGAGCAAAACTGGCTCCACTCTCGTCTTCCCTTTTGTCAAGGACAAGACCACGAGTTTCCATGCTCCTAACATTCTGGCTTCATTCCCCGCTTCAAAACCTGATAGCCTAGACTTTTTCCCTTTCAACCAAATTCAAGCGTTGCTGACATAAGGGAATTCTTTCCAAAGGTGGAGGAGACTCATTGGTCTTAATCTGATTCACATCGACCGTTATACCAAAGAAGATCCAGCGCTTAAAATGCTTCTAGTCTGATCCATGTTAAGGTTCACCGAGCTTTACGAATTTCCAAAGAGAAAACCAAAACTGGGACAGCTAAAAATGGGAGCTCCTCCTTTTCCTATTCCGAGGTCTCTTGAATGCATGGAAACCCGGAGCCAACGTGGATCGTAGTTCTTATTCATCGCTTTATTAATCAACCACAATGCACTTGTTATTGTTGGCATTCGCTATTTCAGCCTCTGAATCTCTCCGGTCTTCCTTTCTCGTCTGTGAGTCTGCCGGGGACTTGGAACAAAAGCAGGCCGTTGCACATGCAGCTACTAGTTCTGGTCCAAAAGTATTAAATCGGAGCCAGATATCGGATGTCCCCGAATCCATGAGCAACACCACAAAAGTAACCTCCGGAGCTTTAAAGAATGCTATGTCAGCATTACCGGTTGTTCCAGACGACCTCAGAACGTCGTCCCCACGGCACGAGGCTAGAGAGACATGGGAGGTTGGAAGTGATGGTGAAGTCCAGCTCCAGATCCATTCAATGGTGACACAGTTCACGCTCAGCCTCTGCAGTAGTGCTAGAAGAGGTAAATGTTTAAGAGTTGATCATGTTTGCCTCTGCCCTATCTTCAAATATCCTCTCCGAATACACAGGAGGATACTGGATACAGAAAACTCAATTCTATATGAATGAACTTGACTGTCCTTGTCTGATTGAGATTGAACTATTCAATCCCCGGCCACTGTAGATCCAAGCAAGGAGAGTTAACTTGCCACAAGTTACAGATCTCGGCAATGCCAGAATTCTATCCTTTGGGAACAAAGATCGAGAATTGTCAAGCAGGACCTAGGTGCACCATCCGAGTGCACTAGGTGAACCATCCCGCTTGTAGACGTGTATCTCCTATCCACAATCTTGAATTCCAGTTTGGAAGGAGTGAACTTCGAGGGATCAGAATGTTCCCAATTCTCAAAGTTGCTCCGATTTACAAACAAACCCAGACCACAAAGTGTGCAAGATAAGGGACCCAACGACAAGAAGGGAGTAAAGACATGACCTCCTAGTGGACTGGATCACGGACCTGGCAAACGCAACCCACAAAGTGCACAAGATAAGGGACCCAAAGACAAGAAGGGAATAACGAAATGACCTCCTTAGTGGACTGGATCATGGACGAGATGGGATCTTCATACATGGACGGCATTGAAGGTCTGACCTTCTAGTTCTAGTGGATCATGGGTGAGATGAAAAAGCTTCCACTGATTGATAGGAGCATGTGAGCAGTAGAAAGTGCGACCCACCATGCCTCATGTTATGCGTCTTGTTATGTAGTTATATGAAGTCTGGGCATACGAAAAGGGGGTTTTATTGAGAAGATGAGGTTTTTATTGATGGTTCTGTGGAGACCCATAACGAACCTATAATAAGTTGCTTGGATGATAACTAAAATTATGTACCTGTGTAATCTTACATGTTCTCGGTCCATGGTCGTACATTTTGAGCTTTCATTAATTATTCTGCTCCAACCTTTACCAAAGTTTCCATAAATGATTATTTGGAATCGTTCGACTATACTCTCCCACTTTATATATGTATTCATGAATACTTGATATTCACCTCTCCACTCGTAGCAATTCCAAGATATGCCAATGACACCCCCTATTGTCTCTTAGTATACTTCTTAGGAACTCGGTGTGACGGAGAGTTTATTGTTAGAGTACACATCCTTTAAACATATTAAATCAAATATGTGTTAATTTAAAATTTAACCGTTTGAAAACAGATTTTCTTAACCGAAGAAATTTCTTATAATTTACACTTTCTCTTTTTCCTCCTCTTGTAATTACTTAAATGTTTGTTCTTATTTTGGCATGATTAATTAAGGTACAGCTCTGGTTAATTTCTAGAAGAGTATATTTGTCTCTAAATAACTAGCTAACATGAAGATTTATCTTCTTGGACACTCATGCTAATTCTTTACGGAGAGACTGATTTTTTGTGAAATTTTCTGAAGTTTCATTATATTACTTATAATCACGCAGAGGTCTTTGAGTGTAGAGAATTGTTGCTATATATTGCTTTAGAGGATATGGGGAAAGTATTCTATTTAAATGAAAAATTAAAAAATATAGTATATATCTAAAATATTTTCTGAGCAAGAATTCAATATAGAAATAAAATATGTTGAAGAATAGCATATAAGTAAGTATCAAGGTATAGTAAATATATGCTGCATTGAGATATTTTGAAATGGTCTTTCAGGACAAAATTTGTCCTGTTCTTTAAAGATCTCCTTATCAAGTTAAATCATATAATTAAAAACTTAAGAGCCTTATGATTTATGATGTTACAATGACTGTAAATAATAATTAAATAATGATATTAATATTAAATACAAAGGCTATCAAGAAATATAAGAAGTCTATGGAAAAGATCTAGGATTTGGGAAATAAGGTTGGAGATACCAAGAAATAAAGGCCTAACTAACAAGTAATCAATGTATTAAAAAAAGTCTATGTCAAGAAAATCACAAATTTTTTGGCTTTACTATTGAACTAATTAAATAGCTTTTCTTGAAGAGTTTATGAATATTCCAGTTTTTATTAGGGTTTTAAAATATGTTTATATAATGATAATGTGTGTCCATTGAATTCTTTTACAAGTAAGCTACTAAAAAATAGTATTATCCATCTATCTTACCTATAGATTAAAAGAAAAAATATAGCTATTTTTACAACAGTAGCCAGATCTAGCTATACCTTGCAATATGTTTTTTATCATATTCCAAAGTATCCCGATGACAGATATGTTCTAGGTTTCTTTGCTTGATGCTTTATCGGCCTATACTTTTATCATAATAATCTTCTAAAACTTATCAGTCATAATTTCAACGGGTACATACAACTCAGTCAAGTATTGAATAAATTTTAAATGTCACATGATTTAGGTTTAGTCTTTATCCTTGAAGAATGATTAGTTCTTAAGAACTTTAGTCTCATTTCAATTAAATGATATAAGCTGTTTATAATTGATATTTTCTAAGTGATCATTCTCTTGTTTTATATACATGAAGTTTATCAATATTACCAAAATAGTGTAATTTGAAGTTGAAATAAAAATCTACTTATTAGATACTATAGAGTTCTTTTAAATTTTTAAAATTTTACTATAAATAATATTGGTAGATTACTTCTAAATTGAAGACAAATGTACTATACTTTATTGACAAGAAATTAGATTCTTATTGTGTATGTATATTGGTGGTTGATTTCAGATACTGCAATTTTAAATATAAAACTTTAATAATTTACAATCGGAAATTTTTAGTTTAACAGCATTTATTTTGTTATCTTATCAACAACAAGATTTCTATTTTAATAGGTTCTGATTTTATTGATCTATGGAAATCTTTGAACGTTATCCCTTATATAATCTTTGAGGAGTACGTACACTAAAATGAAACAAACGAGCTAATATTCCTAAAAGACCTGCTGCAATATCATGAGAAGCAATTCCTCCTATAACAAGAGGATCAAATCCTTCAGCAGCCCAATCTGGCGCTACAGGTTGTACTTTTCCTGTTAATCCATGAGGATCAGACCCCAAATAATTATATGCACGAGACGCTAATGGACTAGTTGAGGATAAAGTAGAATTCAATGGAAGTGAGGTAGTATTAACAACGATACAGATGCACTTCTATAGAAAGCAATGTGGTGAATTGTATTTCATATGTTAATATATAAGTATGGGTAAATAATGGCCTCGTTTTGTATCCCATAAAGAACAAGATTTTACTCTAAATCGTACGTTAATTGGTCTTTTTGAGTTTACTTCATCTTACTTAAAATGTCTTATTGAAGTTACGAATTTGTGAAACTCAAATTTGTGATTTCAAACTTAAATTTAAACAGAAACCTTCGGACTTAACAAAGATCTTGGGTTTGGGCACACTATAAAAGATTGGTACTTTTACATTCCATGTGTTGTATTATTATTCCTTTTTTATATTTTATTCTGATGACTCAAATACTAATCCTTTTTTATTGTCTTTTCTAGTCAAGGTTTGTCATAAAAATCAAGATAAATATAATGGATATCATATAAATAAATTGCTATAAAGGAGTGTTAAAGATAGGTTGAAGATAAGATACTATTCAGTTATTCTATATATGATTAGAGGATTCAATTATCCTATATATAGTCATTGAGATAATTGAATAAGATAATTGAACAGAGTCATTGAGGCAAATTTATAAAAATACTTTTATATGAACTAATTTTATAATTACATCCAAATAAATATATTATAATTATAAGTTTTACTCATTATTTTAAGATAAATTATTTATATTGAAATTTGGTTTCAATGATTCTTGTTGAACTCAGATATAATTTAAAAAAAAAGTTCATAAAACTTAAAAATCTTAACATATAATTATACATCATTGCTTATCTTTCATTAGTAGTTAGATACCAAATCCTCAATTTAATAGTTATTACTCTTATCCTAATACAATCTAATACAAGGGAGAGTTGTTGTCCAAACCATGAGAAAAATCAATAATCAAAGTGTTCAAGGGTACCAAACTCTATAATTATAAACTTTACTTCCCAAATTTCATGAACATCTAATATAGAAACTAATGTAAATAGTAAAATTTTTAGATCAATCTAAATCAATTAAATCAATTAACAGAGCATTCATTTGGAGTAAAACATTGACAAGCAAATAGACCTAATGATAGCTTCTTCCCTAACTTTGTCAATACTTCTCTTTTGAGCCTTGTTATTTAATAACTGCATGCTAAAAATCCCAGTTTGGCTGAAATATAGAATTGGATCATTCAAGTTAATACAACCCTCAAGTGAACACCCACCTATGTTGGGACTTGAGAAGAGAACCTATGTTGGGACTTGCAATCACCAAGAGTTTTAGCTATCAATATAATTAGCTCTTCACTGGAGATGAGCGAGGATTCATAATGTCAAGTCTATAATGTGAGTGACTATATGAACATGGAGTACATTCTCCAATTTCGACAACTTTCTGAAAGTGAGATTCGATGTATGAAACTCAGAAAATCCGTAATTGTTTAATCGACCGGCTCAGAACGAAGAGTTGCTCTGGGAATGCTCGTGAGAGAATTCTCTTTACCGTTAATTACGGGAGAATGGGCATTCTTTCTACCATTTCTTACGGGACTATTGTGTTTCTCATTGAACTTCAGGTGATTTCCATTCTGGAATAGACAGACCACCGACCCTGCGGGTGAGCTTGTTTTGGGAAGCATTTCTCTCTCGATTAGGCCGCAGTGCTCCTTTTTCTTGATGTCTTTTTTCGTTGGTGATTAGAAACGAAGAACAGATTAGAGCAGCTCACTTCACTACTCTCACCCCATGATAGTTCCACTCATATACAGCAAGCTCAAATGCGCTAAGCATTTGCCACTTTACTGCATAACTATCACCTCCGTCGTCACAGCCCAATGCACAAGGAAAAGATAACCTACTTTGTAAGAATGGTCAACTCATTAAGTTGTTCCTGATGCGTGATTACTTCAAGCTTTTGTGCGTCATTTGGGGATTCTCCGATTACCTCATCATGGTTTTCTAGCATCTTTTCTACTGATGGACGTCAGCTCTCCATTAAACCTTCGCTGAGTTTACTGTCTCCATTTCGCTGCTCTTTTGCACCGAAATAGAAAGACAGTACTCTTGAAACTTGGATGATCTTAGAAGCAGATAAATGGATTCGTGGAAACGGTAAATGGTTACACAGTATCAGTATACGGCATGTTGATTACATCGCCAATAGGCTTAAACAGGGTACGGAATATTTGACATCATCATTCAATCGTACTAACGACAGAATTGTTCACGAAGTGGCGTCGACAGAATTGGCATTCATTCAACATTCAAACAGAGAAAGAGACATCAACACACGATCAGTCGGGCACTTCACCCATAAGGTATTCAAAAATTTATCCCGGACAATCGGCGTATAGTAATTGCCATTTCGGTTACAGAAAAGGGATCCACAAGAGACTATTTCGACTATGGGGAGCTATGGTGTTTTCAAGTGAATGTACAGTAACGTTTTTAACTTCTTTGCCAGGGAGGTGACTTAAAAGACTAAACTTCCGAAAGAGCTCTAACACTATAATTTGAAGCCTACTTTTAGCACATTGGAGTGCCAAGCTTCTAAAGAATGCCCTGAATAGGGGAGCTCATGACAGCTCTAGCCAGATTCTGGATGGTAATTGTTTACACTCGGAGTGCCCATTCCAGGCATCATCTATACTAAGTCTTGATATAACTACAGAGAATGAAGTTCCTGAGATGTACAGGGAGGCTCACTAAGTCCGGAACCTTAGTTCTGAAGAATAGTTTAATCCGCACCCATCGGCACAAAGGGTTCAATAAATGCCCTCGTTGCTTACCTCCATTAGTGGAGATAGATCGCTTGGCCGAAAAGAATTAGGGGAAGAAGGAGCACTACACTAGAACAAGTATCACATGATATCTGGACAGGTCTGCCAAGTTTGTTTCTCTCGTGCATCCCAGTATTTACCTTGATACACCCAGGAAGGTTCCTCGCCATCATCAGATGTTTTTACTTGTGATACGCCAGGATCCCGCTGCAAAGCAAGAAACAATTTCAGAGACCTTGTATGATTTACAACATGTTCAGGTGCATGGGTTAGTGGTCCATCAACCTTCAGACAACATTGTACAGATCTTTAAACCAGCTAATCTGAAATGATTCGTCCTCCTTTGTCTTCTACATCCCACAAAACTCTCGTGTTGCACATGTTGACGGTGAGGACGCACCTGTCCAAACCACTGGACTTGCCAATCTTGACCCCGTTCTTTCCGGAGCTTTCGAGCCTCACGCTGCTTTTCTTCGAGTCTAAGTTTTTCGGGCGTAGCTTTCTCAAGATCTCCATCCTCCTGAAGATTTGAGTGGAGCAGATTATAGAAAAGTTAACCATATACTTCGGACAGGTCCACAAGCTAGTTAAGATACTTTACTATATCCATTGAAATACTTAGAGTTCGAAACTCCTCGCGTATCAGCGAATTAAGGGAAGGACCATGGCTGTGACTGCGTTACTTCAGAGATGGAGATCAAAAAATTAGAAAGTTGAGCTCACATCAGGTCAAATCCACGACGAAGACTCACCAGAGCACGCTGATCTGGTCGGAGTCGCGAATCTGTGGGTGGTATTATATCTGCCAGTCTTGGCGTGAGCTCTATTACAAAGTACAAGAGCACACCGTTAGCATGACCTGTCTGTTCACTAGTCTTCGTTTAATTTGGATACAACTACGATTGATTTTGATATGGTTACTGCTACTTTCAACAAGGTCAAGCATTGCACACAAACCATTCAGTCCGATGGAGAACTTTGTGAAACAATATTGTTGTCGATAATCCTCGACTGGTTCCGGCCTCTTCCACATACATTTATCGCTTCTTCCATCGTCTGATTTGGACGACTCGGGGGTTGCATATATCTTGTCCATGTAATTACCATGAACAGTGTATTGTGGAACGCCCTTAGAATCGTAGACCTGCATATCGTATTTAGGTGCTTAGCCACTCGACAATATTGAAACTAGCTTCGCTTATGCATCCGAACTCTAGAAAATACGGATACTTTGGAAGCTCTGATATTCCACACATACTTTTGAGTAAATACGCAACAAACAATGAAAGTATCTCTTTCGCTTATGCAACCTCCATGAGTGGAATAGTCTTCTTTACGCACCTTTCCTGAAATGCGACATTGCTCCTTGCTGCCAGCTTTCTGGAATCGAATACGGCTTGTATCTCCTGTTGCGTGATTCTTAATCACCAGCTCGCCATAATTATCTATCCACAGCCTCCCTACAACTACATTGTGTGCGCATGTTGTCACTTTGTTCCAAGTGAAATGATCTCCGTACTTGGGGTATCGCAGGTGACAGACGCCTGAAGGTTGAACCTGGAAGATCGGAAGGACTACTTTGAGAACTCAAAACCTATCTCTGTTTCTAGAGAAAACTGTGACAGGAATGAAGCCAAAAACACACCACCGAGTGCTTTCAAACTAACAATATAAGATTGAATTCCCCAGAACAATCAGCTAGACACGCCTGTAACGTTGAAATACTTTTTCAAACCAAAGTCCTTTGAGCGAAACTTAAAGCTAGGACTACCAACAAAAGATACAAAGGAAGTCTACGTATAACCATCATAAGGAAGACAAATAGAAACAAACACTCACGAAGCCTTCCTTCACATAACTACAACGACCGGCACAGCCTAAATGCAGGTCAAAATGTAAACTCACCTCCACGCTTTTCCCCCAGAATTTATTTTTGATCTCAATTTCACCATAAATGGAATAGTCTCCACTGCCACCTTCTGAGTGGAAAGCCATAATAGGTGGATGGTGACTCACCTGCAAATCCCAAGTTATAGCGCCCAAGAAAAGTGTCAATCATTGTTGCATAACAAGGGGCTAGGCAATTCAAACAGGCCGTCAAAAAGGTTTAGGCTTCAATCAAGCATCAATCTTATCCATCTTTCACGCTCACAAATCTCAGTACAGTCCTGCCAAACTACACGAGTTCCATGGAAAAAAGCCACAAACTTCTGAGACTTTTAAGAACGAGATAGACTAAGATTCAGCACCTGCTCAGCGAGAAACCAGGATTTCTCATCCGGCGCGAGCCATTCGTATGTTTCCCCCAGCAAAGGATTGAATGGCTTGGCATCACGATGAATGCTACCATGGTACGATGCACAGGCAAAAGTAGAAACCCACAGCATACGTTTTACTGAGCTCTCCTCCTGAACTGCCTTCTCAAGCAGATAACTGCACAAGCATAGCGGCATTTACTATGAGCCAGAGCAATGGACTTCCTCAGATACCATGACTGAATATTCTCCACACTGAATTTTTGGTTATCATTCCTACATAGAACTTTTTCACTCGACTCATACAAACCAACTAGAAGTCTCAAGAACACAGAAAATACAGGTGAATAAAGTTCGTACCGGTACTGCATCTCTTCAGCACACTTCTGCAGCACTGACAGAGGCTCGTTAATAGTTGCTGGCATGGTTATATGATTAAGATCCTTCCCAATCGCATTCTTTAACACCGTCCAGAGGCTGAAACCTCTAGATAAGGGCCTTGGTGAAGGTAGCCTGTGATCGGCCAAACAGCACTCTTCAGATTAGCTCATTACTATGAAGACAATTTCCAACGATCGTCACTTCCAGTTTTGGACCAAAATACCAAACTCGACAACAAACTTGATGGCTGGATATAATGCCCACAGTTTTATAAAGAGGTCCTTAAGCACAAAAGAAGATTATGTAAAGGACGTGAATCGTCAATTTGAAAAGCAATCCATGTACAGAAGCTCAGGCATGACACGCTCTTAGCCTATGTGAAATAGTGAAGGAGACGAAAAAACTGAACTGAAATGAGATATTCAACTCCAACGTTACAGCAATCGCTGTCATCGTGTTGGTAGATTGGATCTTCAAGTAAAATGTGCCATGCAGGTCTCACTCAAGACACTCACCTTGTTCTAGGTTGATCGATTTCATCATTATCAGCCTCAGACATAAGCTCTGCGTCCACCGGCATATCTCCTTCTTCTGGAGGCTCTTGACCTCCATCTTCCCTATCAGACAGGCCATCCTGATCCTCTGTAGATGTTGACTTCGCAATAAAATCATGCTGATTTAGAACCTCCAGTGCTTCAAAATACTCCTGTCATGTATACGAAGATAAAATGTCAATGGTTATCAGAAATTCTGTCAACAAATCGCCATATATAAGAGAAAACTGCACACAAGCATAGCGAATGCCGTAGTTGGCTACCTCATTTGTGAGTTCCGTATGTACAAGTGAAATATCATCATCGGTATCAGCAGAATCTTCATCATCTTCTGCACCTCCATTTCTTGCACTCTTGAAGTTGCTATGGGCTAGGGTACCATCTTTCTGGAGCCATTCATGACGAGTAACTCAGCATGGTCAGTGAATAGTAACAGGAGACAAACCAGTCAAGGAAAAGCTGAACTTGTGAGACAACTCCACGCTGATACGACTTATACTAGCAGCTATTGACAACTCATGGTAGCACTTGAGGAACCTAAATAATTCGGAGATGACGAATATAGCAAATTGTCTTCTTACGTGCTACAGTAGTCAGTATTGTTCAAATATAAGGAAATCCACTTACCTGAAGACTCTCCCTAAGACTCAGAAGATCAGTACGATCCTTCTGAAGCTGGGGCATCATAGCAAGAGAGTCCTGCAGGACAGCATTTTCTGCCTCTAATTCTAGAACCCTGTGAATTTCCACTTTCAAAGCCTGCAACGAGGAGAAACAATTCAGTGAGCTTACAAGAATGTTTAAGCCATGTATATAGGGTAAAGTTAGAAGAAATGGACATTCACTCTAAACCCTGATTCAAGACAGTTGCTAAAAGAAAGAGATAGTAAGTTGATACAATATTGGAATTGTCCTTTCTACTATTTCACTTGTATCCAAATATAGAACCTGACCTCGGCAAAAGCTTCCTGCAAGCTGTGCCATGCCGCATGAAGAGGACCTTGTACAACCGGGCCGGCCTTTTCAGTAGTTTGAACTTGAGAAGTATCGATAGTCAAACGGTTTGAAGCTTCCCTCTCAGGAAACCTGGTAACACCTACTCCGAGCTCTGAGCTTTTTGCATAGCGTCTAACGGAACCACTTTCGACTACCCTTTCTAGCCCATTCTTTGGACTACTGCCATATTCCTTAAGTATTGCTGATTGATCTCCGTCTCTTGGACCTGCAATGTTCTCCCCTAGTTCCGCCGAAGCTGGAAGACTAGTATCCTCCGTATAACCACCTTTACCCTTGTTTTCACCTAGTAGTGGACTCCTCAATGCATCTGGGTGAGCTTCACAGCCATTTCCACACCCAACTTCAGAATCAGAAACGTGCCCTTTCAATAAAACATCCCCATTTGCTGACTTTTTCTTCCACTTAAAACATTCTCCGCCGATACAACTTCCTTCACGAAGAAAGACGTACTCGGGATGCCGTAAAGATTCATCCATTGAGAAGGAGAAACTTCGTCGTTTTGTCCTACTGAGTGATTTCTCAGAAATTAGGGCACCCGATTGAGCAGACTTTGAAGATCTTTTCTTTCCCTGCTTACTTTCACCATCTCCCTTCCACTTAAATATAGATCTCTGAGTTCGAGTGTACGAACTTTCAGGAAGCGAAAAATTATTGTCTGCAAACTTATGCCCATTTTGCGACGCATCACTTCCTCCAACTTCTGGGGAGGATAATCTCAGATTTCCTTCGTCACCTGAGTTATTCCTAGAAGTCCGAAATGAATTGCCGTCCACTTTCTCCATTCCGTTCCAAAATTCCGGCATCCTAGTCAGCTCTGCATTGCTTGAAAAAGACAAGTTTGTTTCAGGCTTATCACTAAACCCCAGTGCTCCGGAAATGACCGAAAGTGATTGCTGCAAAGATTGCAGTTGCTGCAAAAATGCTGCAGCCGTCACAATGCGAGTCCATTAGATACTGAGCTGGACATCTATCAGGACTAGCACTGAGCAGGCACACGGAATCAATTCATTTCCAGTCGAAGACAAGTTAGCGTCTATGCCCAATACTCATAGACGGTTCTTCGATCAGTGACTCCATCAAGTGAACTCATTTGATACGTAAGGTTGTAACTCTGGAACCAAGTAACCCTGTATAACTACTCTGCAAAGAGCTGCTAGCAACAAAGTCATCCTTCCAACAGCCCCCACGGTGATACAGCGTCAGTAGGTTACCTTTGCTCGCGGGCTCAAGGTCTTGCAAACGTTCCCCTAGTCTTCGGTTAAGCTCTCTTTCCTGGGCTTCCCATTCTTCTTTGACATGCTATTAATCAGGAAACAACGTCCTACTATTAGCTGATACTTAAAACAGCACTCCGAATACAACCCGGATTCAGTAAGCAAAAAGATTCGAGGAAGCAAGGCAGCAAGAAATCTTTACCACCTTGCAACAGTACCACATGCACCAAGTCGACAATTCAATCTTCAGAAGTTTCTGCTGAGTTGAGGAACCCATTAGATTCCTGGCTCACCTCTGGCACAGACTGTTGAGGTACCAGACCACGTCCAGGCATTGCCCCCACTGCAGCTTTTTGAAGAGATTTGTTGTAGATCCGCATAGATTCATGAATGGCGTCCAGCCATGACTGCTTTCCATCAGAGTACAATTTTAGTATCACAAGACAATTACAAATGCATAGATTTACTAGAGACAACGAGAAAAATTGACGCCTACACGATATTCATGTGACATAAACTGCAATTGGAGTCATATGCTCTCTGTGGCTTCTATTTGAAATAGAACAGTTCAGTCTCTCACCGTGCACTTCAATTGAAGCTCAAAAAAAAATTTCACAAAGGAAACAGAAAACCTTTCTTGCAGGGCCTTCTATATGAAGACTTTCAAAACTCCAAAAAAAAATCTTTCTCCTTACATTACCGTATTAAATCTACATTTTCAAAGTCAAGAGGGTTCTCCTGCTTCTCCGCCAGCTAATCGCGATTTATTCAAAATGAGGCGATTGTCACGGGAAACATATGATCAAGCATTGAGGTACTGGTCAGTCATGATTTCCACGCTGGCGGTCGGGGTTTGAGTTGATAAACCCAGGATCGTGTGCTTTTACTTTGAAAGATGAAGTTGTAAAGACATTCTTCGACCTCCGTAAGATTCTTCAGACAAAGGATGGCGTAGGTACTTAGGATGCCACCGCGTACCAGTAACCCACTAATCTAAACTCCGAGTCCATGTCCAATACATATCGCTATCCTATTGGATGTTCACGGAAGATAATTACAGCTCTGGTCGACTTTGGTTAGAATGTTTCACCAAATTAATCGAGCGCGACAACAGGACTGCAGGGAGGGCTCAACTGAGGAAGTACATCGATGGGATTGCTTACTAGATCAACAAAGCAGCAAGGTCTTTCACGAGGGAGAGATCAGACACAAGGCACCTACAAGACACAGGTGAGAGGGTTTCCTCGGTGACAACGGCGCCGATAGCGCGGCCATGCGAATGTTAGGCGTTATAGAACACGTATAATGCCAAGTGGAAGTACCTGGCGATAATCCTTGTTGAGTGTGCGCAGATAGTACACCATTGATCCCCTCACGATCTTGATTTGCCGCTCCTTGCCAGGAGTTGGACCTGCCGTGGCCTCCTGCGCAAGCGTTGAAAGTGAGGATCTCTACAACAGACAGCTCACAATAATCGAATATAACAAAAGAGATGCAAGTCCAAACTGGCTCAGGTCATGAAGCCTGCATAGCGTGGTACAAATGATAGTTTAGAAGGAGAAACGGAATGGACGGAAAGGTAAGAAGAGTACAAGAAGGCTGATGCAGCCTGGTCGACCAATTTGATCGCCATTCTTATAATGGAGCAGAAGACCGGGCGGATGTGCCACGAACCAGCGACGACGCCAGCGCTTGAAGCGTCCGGCCCAAACCAGCATCCATCCTGCTGGTGGCTGTCCCCAATTACTCACACTCTTGGTATTACTGCCACTGCTTCGCTTGTGCCATCGCCGAGGATCGTAGATGCGCCGATTTCCTTGCACGGTTTCCACCGAACGCCGCTGCCGCCTCCTTTGCTGCCCCATGCCTGGCATCTATCTAGCGAGAATGCAAGGCTTGCGTTATGTAAATTCTGCAAAGTCCTGAGGATTTTGTATGTCGCCGCCGGGTCAAAGAATCGCTTAGACAGGAGAGAGAGAGAGAGAGAGAGAGAGAGAGAGAGAGAGAGAGAGAGAGAGAATAAAGGCCTAGTAACGGCCTCGAATGAGGCGCTTCTGCTGCGACGACACACAACTATCCTGCTAATCCCGCAGAAAATACTCAAAGTAAAATTTTCATGGTTGCATTCAGTCGATGTTGCACCAACAATCAACGAAACAAATTTCCAGTCCCTCCTCTAAAACGAACGCTGCACTTATTAGTTCTTGTAAATGCCTTAAACACCATTGTCCATGACCCTACCAGGTCAGGCCCCTGCTATTTAACTCATGATAACCTGCACAGAGCTGTTTCCGAACCCTGTCTCGTCAAGTTACCCGAGCTCAATTCCTCCTCTAGATCCGAACAAATCTTCAATTCCTCGGTATTAGTTCCCTCCGTCAGAGCCACTTCTCAAGTTGGCAAGAACTAAGAACACCAGGAGTCGCAGTATCAAAGTCGTGCTCCAATTGCACCCGATAAGAAGCCAGAAACTCATTGACAATTCATCATCTCATCATCATTATCAATAGTAAAGAGACAAAAGGCTTCGATCGTCGAAAGTCGCAGCCAGCAACCTGCTCAAGTCGCATCCGCTGCATCTGCCAACTTCTTTTTCCCACACATTGTGCACAAGTAAACCGAGTCCTCTGATGGTGCCCAAGTCGCCCTTTCCAAAGCAGCAATTCCAGCAACCGGCAAAGTTCCTGGTACACAGAACTACGCCTTTCTAAGTTTCCCTTCCTTCTAACGGGAAATGCCAAATTTGTAAAATTTCCCAGGCCTCATACTGAGAGTCCTGTGGAGGAAAGAGTACTCACCACACGCAAACTCACGTTCCCAGAGATCATCAGCTTGATTCAAGATCGAATGCTCCAAAGTCACAACATGGAGCGGGAGTGGAAAAAGTTGGCAGCAACAACACACACTCAAGTCCAGCAACGATTCCGACCGGGACTCACTCACTGAGCGAGCTACTCACTGTTCATTCCCTTTCCTCCCACCAGCAGATGGTAAAAAGAGTAAACATCCTTTATAAACTTCTCATACAAGATCCAAAGCTTCGGAAGCGAGCGGGAGTGGGGAACTTCCCTCTCTCCCTCCACTAAACGAAGCAAGGCGATTTCCGGAGTTAACACCCGAGAGGCAGAGCTTTTCTTTCCCTTCCCATCCTTTCCTTTCCTTTCCTTTCCTTTCATCCGGCTCCCGGCACTACTCTGCCTGAAGCGCACATGAGGAGCCCAGACAAGCAGGGCGGGCCGGCGGGACCGCACGGACGCACGGATTTATCCGGCGGACGACCGCAAGAATGTCTAAGGTGAACGACTTACGACTCCTTGCAGCTCCTTTTTCATGTTCCGGCTGCCGCAGCATCTTCACCACAGCACCTCCTCTTCTCCTTTCCCAGGACGAAAGTCGACCACGGGAGAACGCGTGGCGAGACGCAAGACACTCACAATGAGCAGTCAGTCTTCTTCCTACTCGGAACCTCGTAAGGCCCCGCCAGCCCCGGCCTGGCCTGGCCGCCGTGCCTAACCTCATCCATGTATTTTCGTGAAATTGAGTTGGCACCCCGAAAGTTTCGCTCTCCAGTCAGTTGCTCTCGGCCTTGCCACTGAACAGACGAAGAAGAAACTACAGTTACATAGATCCTCGAGCAGTTACAGTAGTGCCAATATCTCGAGAAGCAAATCCATATCTAAACGTAGATTAAATGAAGTCGTTTGTTTCCAGGAGGGGCCCCTTTCAGCTGACACCCAACGGATTGAGGATTCATCAAACCATCAATGGAGCAAAGAAGGAACGGAAGAACGACTGAACGAATTCCGGAAGAATATGTGTACATGATATGACAGTGCTGATGACAACCTCACTACCGTCACCTCCTCACGTTTGTTTCTGGAGGAAAACATTCTCGTGTTTCCGTCACATGCGGCCGCTTTCTTGCTCTGTTTCCTTGAAAAGACAAAAGAAGCTATCGAACTTTACTAAACCAACCTTCGGAACATTACCAGAATTCACGGACTTAACCGTGTCAACAACCACGCAGGACGGTCAATTGTGCCACCGTGGCTGTTATCAGTTTAAGCTAATTTATATCCCTTTGAAGAGAAACGCGCTACCTTAGTAGCAATATATTTCGATGAATTGTGTTAACCGGTGAGTATTGTTAACAGGTAGTTACCTGTGAAGAAGGTCTGGTTAAGTAAAACGTTGACGACCTTAGCCTGGTCTGGGTGAGTAAGGGGGTCTGGGTACGTACGTTTCTACAGCAAACTGTAAGTTTCTCTGTTCATCAACCGAGGACGCCATCCATCCTTGGAGGCGGGTGTAAGTATGCTTCCGGTTTTCTACAGAACGGAACTAACCTGGGAACGGCAGCAGCGCATGACAGCTAGAGGGTAGCTCAGCGGGTCCACTGCGGGAGTCGAAAGTCGGGAGATCCCGTCAGTAAACACGTGTATGACAGAGGGCAGGTGTCGGCAGAACGGGCTACGGGAATGGTCAGGAAGAGCAGCGGATCCGCTGGAGATCCAACGCGAGCGAGCCGAATATGCCGGGATCTTTGATTAACTGTACCCTAGACCCCGGAACAGGCGTGCTCCTTATTCGCCAAAGCTAGTGCGCTGTTCTCCACCTAGGGTAGGACTCCTACGCCAAAAGGTCTTCGGAACGCGAGATTACGAAACTTCTCATTCCACGTACCTGCACTACGGAAATTTCTCCCTTATATCCTCGGCACGCAAATCCGTTTGATCTCCTTTAATTTGATGTGATTTTATGTTTGAAAAGCACTTTATGTTTCTCCTTGATATATTGATCCAAAAGATCTGTTATATTTAAAAATAAAAAATTATCACGTAGAACACCGGAAGGATGTGAAGACCCATCAAGCCGGACAAGGGAGAGACAAAAGAAATAAAATGGAACTAGACTCCAATGTATTTTAAAATAAGATTGAAAAATATTTTATCTTTTTATATTTATAATATTAAGAATTTAACTAAACTCTTTTCCATTGTTCTCGAGAGTAATTCAACGATTCGTGAGTAGAAATAGCACCTTCTCGACGTCGAGTTGTGGCTGGAGTATCTCTATACCATCTTCCTACTCACCAAATAGTCCTGTGGACTAATAAAGAATCATGGCAACCCAAGTGCACGCTCAGTACTTGTGACTATTTCCAGGCAAAGTTGCTCCCTCTTAGTGAAATATGCAATATAGAGGAAGGAAACGTCTTCACAAATTACAAACATATTGGACTCCATACATCGAATATATCCAAGAGATGCGAGGTCACTGTTTGTCAGCATTTTCCTGGATCTCCTTTTGGACAAATTGGAAAAATTGGACAAATTGGACAAATTGATCCTTTACAGTCAATTGACTCTTGAAGGAGATTCGATTGAAATCAAACAAATTATTGTTAGTACCTTATGTACATACCATTCCACCTTTGCCGGTCACTACTACTTATGTGCGAGTTGAAATGGAAGAGATAAAGCATACTCCCAACTTCGTTCCCCTCGCCCCTTTGCTGCAAAGGAAGAAAACTGAAGCACGGTTCTGCAATGTCAAGGCCGTCAAAATAGCATGAGCTCTGTCCTATCATCTTCGTGACAAGGAAGACGTTTCGAGGAATGCTTGAAGATTAGACTTAATTCTTCAAGACCTGAAGACTTTGGAAACATTATTCAAGGGCAACATCCTCCCCTTCATTTCGGAGACTTTGTCAACATAATCTACCAACAGAACACTGCTTTAGTGAAGTGCTGCCTTAGTAAAGTCCACTATTGATTGATTCGAGTAAATCCTCTTGGTAATCTTCATGAGGAAAGTTCAGGAGGGATTTTATTTGCTGATCAGGGACCTGGAGAGAAAAGGAGCGTGCTATGGAAATTCTCCGAGCAATTCAAGACTCTTTCAACTACTTACTGTAGTTCATAGACGGCAGTCTTAATCTCCAAATCCATGGAGATTCGTGTTTCACGAGCCGCCTTGCTGACATATTATTTCGACGACCGAACTATAGAACTGTCTATTTTATAGGCTCAAGTCTACAAAAACACGAGACGAGTAAGGTATGTCCATACGTCGATTTACAGCATAGACTCAACTGTCGTGCACGCATGGACCAGAAAGGTCTACGCTTTGGAGCCTAATAAGAGCAAAACAACAAAAACAAAGACATTAATGCACTCATGGTGTTGTTGAAGCTTCGAAGTTTGTGCCCTTTCTCGACCCACGATCTCTCTCTTCAAAAGTGCAGTTCTTCTTTCCAAGCGCCTCCTCTCGAGAAAGCACCCAGTAGACCAAAAGAGATGGAGCGGTTTCAGTTAACACGTTATCAGGTATATGAGTATTAAATTTGTTAAAGCGCAACGGTAGAGGTGACTTTTACAGCTCAAGGGATTAAAATAAATATCAAGAGTTGTACCATCTAGTTTGCCAAGGAATACTCAGGAGTTTCAAATTATCGATTCTTTCACCATCATGAGTTTATGAATTACCCGATGAAGAAGAAAACTTTCAAACTGGCTCTACTTTGGTTTACTGTTTAGTTCAACGTGAACAGTTCAACGTGATCTGTACTGTAGTGGTGAATCCAAAGGAAGCAGAATTTGAGAAGGTACATATGGCGTTTTGCTTTTGTTATGTCAACGTCTGACGGAACGATTTAAATTATAATTTTCCCATGCTGAGTAGGAAGTCTAGAAGATCTCTTCCAGGTTGGTACAGGTGAAACCTTTCATCAATTCAACAAAGTCATCAAGTTCAAGTGTCATCTTGGTGTGCATCATGAATCGATATGACAATCTGCCAACCACTTAAGTGCCGTGCTTTAGGTGTCTTAGTTCGTAAAGCACTGCATAACTAGTGGTTGATACCATCTCTTCTTCATCGTGACTCAATGACATTATGATGACAGAAAGTGGCTACCTTAATACCTTTCATCGATAAGCATCTCGTTTAGATTCATCTCAAGTGGTTTTAGCCAACTCTCCTGACATTACGATAATGATGACTTTTATCAAGGAATGATACACAATCATTATTATCCCACAATCAAAACTTACACATTAGTATACAGGAAGAAGTCTTTACTTTCAGAGAAGAAGGACGACCGCATAGAAAAAATGAAGGATGGGAAGGACCCCATCAAGCCGTACAAGGGAGAGATGAAAAAGGTAAAATGGGGCTAAGCCCCAATAGAGTCTTTACTTTCCATGTAGAAATAACTATCATGAACCAACTTTGAATTGGACATTGAAGCAGTCGACCTCAATCATGGAGGTATAAGGGAAAGAGGTAAAACGCCCACCTCGACCTTCACGCGAATACAAGACTACTTTCAGAAATTCGCAAATATCAAGTTTATCAAGAAAGAAAATCAAACGGTATGGTCTAGGAACCTTGGTGCTTAGAGGGATTCACTTGAATGCTCTATTCCCTTGGGATTCAATGCTTAGAAATCCATCAATCCTCTAACCATTGATTGGTCTAAAATCCCTCTGAGCATTCAATATCTGCATTGATGGATTCCTAAGGATTCAATTCTCTTCGTCATTCAATTTAGTAAAAGAGAAAATAGACCGCTTCTCAAGATAAGAAGCATCACCCCAATCCCAAAGCTCAGGAAGAGTTTACTCATAACCCTGCCAGTTCCCGACAGAGAAAGACCTAATCGAACCCCCAAGGCCCATGTGATCCAACATGGCATCCTCGAGTAGATAGTTGGCATGGAGCGAGCTCGTGCTGGCAACCAATCATCTTGTATTTCAAAATTGTCCAACGCAGTTCGTCTGAACTATTTTGGCACAACATGTGACCTGTTTGTGAAATCCATCCACCACATAGGACTATTCCGCCACGTCAAGGGTTCAAGCGGGTCGGTTAAGTCTTTTTGCCAAACTGGGGGTCGGCCAAATCGAAGTGCCAAACATGGGGTCGGATAAGTTTTTCTATGCAGTTTCCGGACAAGCACAGGATCCAACGGATTCTACTTGAATTCACCGGATCCTATCAAACTTCATAGACTGATTTCCCAACGGGAAGGAAGGCAAGAAGAATCCCCAAAGCACCGGCAACAGTTCTCTCCCCGGCGGGGCGGGCCGTGGCCAATCATTCTGGAAGTGAGCAAGAGTTGTGTCAAAACAGCTGATGCTAGCAGATGAAATCGCATTTGGCAACGAGATTTTCGAAGGGATCGGTAAAGACAAAGAATCTCTCCGCGAAGTGAATCTTGCCGGTACAGTACTGTGTGTTGTGTGGTACTGAACTAACTCGTAAAGCTATCTGGTATACAACAAGATACATCCATGTGGAGTACACATTTGTGCAAACCACGCAGATCTTGGGTTGTGTGGCCGCATATCTGCAATGAAGGTGGAAATCACAGGGCTCGACATGGCCAGCAATGCCTAGCTCCTGGGAAGCAGAAATTAGAAGGTCTAAAGAGCAACGAGAGCGACCCACTTCCATCAAATGAGGCTTCCTTACTTTACTTTCACGTTGAGTTGGTCCACACCCCTCACCAATGTTCACGAACCTGCATTGGATCAAGTACATATGTTCGATTCACTTGAAAGAATCAGAATAGATATTACGGTCTTTATTTGCTAGAAGACAATACCTGCTCTATTGCGGGGGCACAGTAGTATGAAGATCCTACTTTTGATACAAGTAATACTTTCAAGCTAATGATAGTTAGTTATGGTCAAAGGCAAAATATTTGGAAAGCAAAATAAGTAAAAGAATGCACTCCAGTATCAACACTTAACTCTCTTCCGATTCTTAGTGTCATCAAAGATCCAATTCATGTTTTACGTCTGTTTGACAAATTCATCGAAGATACTGACCCGTCAGCACTTCATTTCATTGCTATTCTGCAAACAAAACAAAAACGATTTGTAACTAGTACAGTTGACCAATATAATGTTTACATAATGTCTTCGTTAGCGTTGTCACTTTTGTTATTGTTAATCATACAGACAAACAGACAGTAACACAAAGTGCCTAAAAGATCTCCCAAACATAATGAGCCAACTCTTGTCAGCAGCTCACTGGATAGAAGCTTCAAGCAGCACACAATGCCAGTTTATATCTCCAACACAACGTCAGAAAAAGCGACCGCGTAGGATAACAAGAAGGATCAGAAGACCCCTCAAGCCGAACATGGAAAAGACATAGGAATTAAAATGGGGCTAAGCCCCATTCTAACAGAATCCGGATGTTAGATTTTAGGGCGGTTTTTGTTGTCCCTCACGGCTACCTCACACCAGAAGTTCCCCGGAGCAAATGAGTAAGGAGCGCTAAGGGCAAGACTAAGCCGACCATACACGCTCCATGTCGGGACTGGCTGGCTTATTTATGAGGTAAGCATGGGCTGGTTTAAGTTAAGGTTAATCAAGACCAGGGCACGAGAAGCCCCTGCATTTTGGGCACTCGATTAGAGGCTGGAGACACCGTATAGTATGGGTGGTCAGTCTTAGTCAGCTTTTATGGGCAAAGTATGCATTTTTTTCAATTGTCCTCGTTGATGTTTTGTTTTTATTATTATATTAGTGTATATGTTTTATTATTATATTAATGTATAATGTATATATGTTTGTTTTGTTTCTATTATTATATTAATGTGGCATGCGGTTTCAGCGCCGGTCAATTTTTTTTTTAATTTATGCCATGGTGCGTAAAATGTCCTTCTTTTAAGTTAAAAAGTGTTATGTTTGGATTTTGACATTAACATAGAGAAGTATTATTTCTGCCAAGGTTTTTGTATAGTTACATCACATTTAAATGCAGTTCAACACTGAGATTAGTTTAGAGACGATTTATTGATAACGTTGTGGTGAAAATAGTAAGAAGTGTGATGGAAATAGTACTTTATGTCAAACTTTATGTTAAGGTTTTGTGATCGGACCTCCATGTCATTTTGGTCACGTGGGATAGTGATAGTTTCGCTTAATGCGTTTTGTCCTTTTCCACTTGTAGACCATGGTTATGTATTATCCATGTTCTAGCTGCATACTAGAGTAGTATCTCTTTACTCTCATCTTTGGTAAAATATAAAAGATATATTCATTTTTGTGAAAAAAACTAGAATGAATAAATATGGATGTGAGTTTTTTGAGAGATTGAGGAAATTTGGTTCGGCGAGTCAACTATGCTTGTAACTCCTATCTCAAGCATGTAATCTTTGTTGTCTCGTCCCTATATTCCTTAACTAGATTGCAAGTGATTTTACGTGTTACCATGGTGATCAATAACCCAAGCACAAACATATTTTGCTGTATGGTAAAAACCCTAAATGTATTATTTAGGATGGTTAATACGCCTATTCATAATATGAAATCAAATTGAGTTAGAGTGTCACATTCCAAGCTTTTCATGTGCAGATTAACCAATTCACCAAGTTGAGCTTTCACATACATCTTTCCTTGTAGACTGCAAAGTAAAAGAAGCAAAAGACTATCGAGAAAAGTCTATCCTTTTTAAACGCAATGCTTGGGTAATTTTCTTTACTCTTGTCTTGAGTATATTATTATCTTTGACTTATAATATACTCTGCTGTTTTAACTCAATTTTCTAAATTCGATGAGCATATATACCCTTGATACTTCTTTCCGATAAAAGCTAATAACAACATATTAAATTCGTCGCTCATCTAGTCTATTCGGACAAAGTCCTTCATATGTATACAAGTTACGTAAGATATTTCCTTCGATTAAGGTTCATAGACCAATCTTGCTCTGGGGTTCTTTACTATTGCAGAATAAAAAGTCAATACCTGGAAAAAAACATACAAAAGACATATGGGAGGTAAGAAATAGAGTTTGCGAATCGATGAAGAACTAATATTAAAAAAGTTACTTGATAGCCTGTACCACATCAAAATCATGATGGAAAGGTTAAAGGTGATGCACTCCGCAAAACATAGACCTGGAGAAAATAGGAAGGTGTACATTTCAACAACATTTGCTTCAATAGCTACAGTCGTAATAGCATGCTACATTCTCTTGGACCAGATACCTGTGTAACTTTTATGATATTCCCAATTTAATAGAAAAAGAAAATTTTTTGATCACATAACTACCTATTAAGTATATTCTTAATTTAATAAAAATAAATCTAGTGCATGTTGTACAAATCTCTTAGACATCCACATGCCATAGCTAAGTTGAGATCATGAACTATAAGTTGCCAGAACCTCTGTCAATGCCTAGGTGGAATGGAATCTTCTATCATTGAATCTATGAGAATATCTGAAAAATCTTAGGGCCTACACTTTCGCAGAAGTAAAGAAGTGTGAGGACTTCCATGAGGAAAAGTGATTTCAAAATTCCTTAAAAGGCTAAATTGACTGACTCTTTTCCGTCCAGCTCTTCCTTCTTAATTCATGCTGGATTTACATGACATAACTATATTACTCGGGTTAATTAGTATCAGCATCCAACAAGGTTTAACTTTCAAGTTGGATAATTTGACATTTGGATATTAATAACATAAAGAGGAGAAAGAGGCAATAAGAAAGATATATACAATTAAAGAAAAGGGAAGAGCAATTTGAAAGAGAACGAGTAAGCGTTGTTTTAAAAGAGATGGTAAAAATAAAGGAAGACAGTGGAAGTCTCAATGTTAAACTCTAATAAAAGAAAAGAGAATTTGTTAGAGAAAATTCTCACTTGGAAATACAAACTCTCCAATTTACTGATTTATTTTAATCTGATGCTTTCGTGAGCAATAGAGTCTATGTTTAAAGCTAATGCTCTCCACCACCTCGAATTCATAAAACTGGACTTTACCTAACGAACTGAGGTAACCAAATTCTTAAAAGCATCTTAGCTTGAGAACTCTATATTCATATTAAGAATTGAAGTCAGGTTTGACGATTTAGAACCCATTTGCTACAATTTTCTTCCATTTGTGTGCCAAGCCTTTGATATAATCAGGCAATAACGGACAAGATCACCTTTACCTTTATAGCAAGACAAGACACCTACTATCTCCCTGGAATATCCTACACCGAGTGATGATATTTAGACCCGAGTCTTTTGATGAGTATAGTTCCAGCTTTTTCAAAGATCATAAGTCTATTGGGCATATTGTGGTGTACCTAGCAAACTCAATATCTTGTCTAAATATAGCTTCAAAACTACAGAAGTTCATGTGACCAACAAGTTCGCGTGAATGAAAATGAAATCTGAAAAAATTGAAAACAAAAATAACCTATGATTTGAACCTAGGGTGACGAAAAGGTATATTTCTTATGATTTGACTTTTTCTAAAAATACTGGGGGTGAAAATTTCTCCGGAGAATGCAAAGTATTAAGAAATTAGTGGACAGATCAGACTTTATTTTGATGAATTTAAATTTAATTTTTGAATAAAAAATTATGGGCACAATTAAGGTATTTTTGCTATGAGTATAAGAATAAGATGATATATTATTGGTTCCTAGAATATTCGTTTGGATTTCCAGTAATCATCTGTCAATAGGTATGTCAAAATATTACTCGAAAATTACTTTTCTTTGAATTCTATATTTTGCAAGCTGTTTAAATTTTAAAATGGATAGAAATTTTCTATATGGTTTCTAAGCTGTTCTTTTACCTATATGAAATTTTTTTCTTACTTCACTATTGAACCTGTGCTTATGTTAATCAACTAGAAGAGAAGGTACAGATATTCATTCAAGATGTGATATGTCCAGGGATGCTTTAAATTATATTTAGAAAATTAAGTCCCGTAAATAATGTTCCTCAAATGGAGCAAACTAAATTCACACTGACCTTATTATATGTACTTGTCATGGATGCACAAATCGACCAAGAGCTTCTTAACATCCAACAATACTCCATATAATAAACTTAGCCTTTCTCGCACATTTTAAGAGACGAAAGTACTATTTGTCTTGTAAATTTGCCACTGCTGCATGCTAAGAATCTACTAAATGCTACCAGATTCTCTTCACCAGAATAGAATAAATCTTAATACTAAATATTCTAATCACGGAATGCAATTAAGTAAGGCTTCCATCCACATGCTCCAAGATTCTCATGTTCTGACTCACCGATGTTATATTTATAAGTTGTAGATGTCCAACATTCTTCATCTTTGAATTTGGCAGATAGACGAAATGCATGGCTCTAGATTACAACATCATTATTATGTCCAGTCAATTTTTCTTCTAATAACTTCTTTGGCGCTAGACTCATCTTTGCTCTACGCTATCTATTTCTGTGCCTATTCTTTACTTTCACATCTCAAGTCCCAACTTCAAATCTCGGCACTAATTGCCTATTGGAGGAAGACTTACTTGAAGGTAGAACTGGCCAACAGGCCCAATAAAATACCCGAAGGAAAAGTATACATGGAATACAAGCGCGCATCAAAAGGCGCAAAGAGAAAATAAGAACCGAAACTCTACGATAAGGGCACGCAGACATAGAGATCAAAGCTCTAAGAAACCAACCCTAGAAACTATGGAAAAGTATAAAATAAAGTTGAACTTGAAGGTGAATCTTAAAGAACTGGGTCTTCAACAAAGACTTTGGATATTAGGAGTGACAAAATGGACTTTCTCTTCTATGGTGCATCTTTGGGACTTGTGTATTTTCGCCTTAATGGAAGCTTCGGTATTTTCTGTTTTCTGGTTATGAGGCTATTTTTGCTTATCAGCAAAGATGCGGTGATTATAGAGATTTCTCAACATGTGTGAAACACAAAAGCTTGTAGTTATTGCTTTGGTTGAAGAGAAAGTTGAGGTTTATATAATATCACCTTTTTAACTCATCTGTCAAAGAATCTTCTCTCGTGTTTCTGTCCAGTGTTTAGCATTTACACTCCAAAAGAAAAAGGAAAGAGATAATTCTGGTTCATACATTTGAGGAAAACTGGGAAATCAATTACTCATGTACAGAAATATTTTCATGTGATGAGATCTCTTAACTTTTGAACTGCTCTTATTTGATGACTAATTATCACTTCTGTCACACAGATGAGAGGAATCTCTGAAATGAAGTAAGCAGATCAAGTTCTCTCTCTGTGAGTTTGTTCATTCTTTGTTGCTATTGCGACGCTTACAGGATTTCAGCAACGAGCACTACCCAATAGAGTCCTTCGCACCTAGGATTGATTGATCCAGCACAGCTGGTTCTAGCATGCCTTCGCTGGAGGTGGATGAAGGGACCCTTATTGTGGACCTTGCATTTGCTAGATGATAATATGGAGCAATCTAGACCGTCACATTCCGTATGTTTCGAAATGACAAGTCGAGAATCCCAAAACTCGAGTAAATGGAATCGAGAACCTGTTCATGCATATTTGGCCCTTGGATATAAGCTCTGATAGCTGAAATTTATGTAGGATGAAATAAATGTGAGCTGCAAGACTGAGTGGAGCATGGGAGAAACTCACCATTCTCCATGTTATATCGGTTGCGATCTGGAAACGTTTTCATGGTCAGAGACTCCAGTGAAAGCTATCCAAATGAGCAAATTGATTCTCTTCTAAGAACTCTCCATCAGTACGAGAAATCAGACGGCAACTTTCGCCTTCAATAACAGCATCAAACTGTACAGCCTTACACGAATCCTTGCAGTCAGAACACTACAGTTCATTTCGAGAAAACCAACACTCACACGCCACTGGCAGTTATGGAGACCAGCATTTGATGCTTACCACCGATTGCTTATATCCTGTTGGGAACAGAATCTTTTTTCACTTCGCTTGCATAGTACCAAAGTTAAAACGCTTCGTATCACAATCATAGAACAATCCAAGCACAAGCGTTGTTTTGTGTCTGCCTCCCTCTTACCCACCCACGACAGAGAAGGTACCGAAGCACTGTAGAATCAACCCAGCGACCAACACCCGTTAAGCTCCAAACGTTGAGTTTGGAGACGATGGCATTACTTCTGGGATTACCGATATCCATTTGGGTGCTCATGTTATGCATGCAGTAACATAAGATGGGATCAATTCAGAACTCAGTTGTGTGTGCGTCCCTGCTATCAATGACGGGGTTATCTCAAAATCTCGGAGAGCGTGAAAAGCGATTTTACTGGTTAAGACCTTCACATAATTATATTCTAAAACCGATACTTGCTAAACTCATCTCATCAGACTGCCACTTTATCAGTTCGTGGATTGATCCATGTTTGGCTGGGTCCACTCTCTACTCTACTCGAGAGAGTGGACACTTCTTCACTGGACTTCATCTTCTGGTAATACTATGAATTGTATGAGATGCCCAATCGAGTTACTTCAAACACCTTCTCTCATGAATGGTAACATGGATATCTGTCAGTTCGATCCACATGCAGTGAAATCTGTCATAATACAAGGTAGCTGTCACCCCTCAGTATACACGTAAGAAAAGTGTAAGGTACATTGTCTATGAATGTTATGCTTTGAGTTTGAGACTTTTATGACAGAAACTGCGAGTCATTTTTATCAGATGAACAAAAAGCACTCTCCTGTTGTAATTACGTGTGGATTTTACAGAAACCGGGATCCATTTTGGAAGCTCACTCGATCTCAACTTTCCTGTATATTGATTTATTCTCAATTTATACATCCCATCCTGCAATTTTCAGCAAATTAAAAGAAACTATTCAACTGTCCTTGTCCAACATGTTTGACATCATGTCCATCATTAAGGTAGTACATCGTGTACTTTGCCTTAATGTTCTTCCTGTAAATGGTTTTATGCTTTCAGTAGAGATCTTCTTTTTACATTGACGATCTAAGTAAAGAATGAAGGCCGACCTCAAAGGGGATCAATTTTCCTATCTTAAGCTTCCTTTCGTATTTTCCAGTTGGGAGTGCAAATTTCGCCTCCTCTCCTGTGGTACTTGTCTGGTTTAGATAACGTAATATGATTTCGTTTCTTGGAAGAGATGCCTAAGCAAATAGGATGTGATTCATTGTACTAGACAACGTGAAGATAAATATTATTCTCACATAAAAAGATCTTATTCAGATCTCTTCCCGACGGTATAAATAATCTGCAAAGAGAACTCCAACTGGAATCATATCAGAATCTTCTCGTGATGTATCATCTCTCACTTGTATAGTTTCAGAGAAGACCCACTTTTCCTCTTGTGGGTGCCTTTTCTCTTTTCCTCTTGTGTCCTTGTCCGGTTTCAGTTGGGTCTTTCCATCTTTCTTGTCATACTCTACGTGTCACCCTTTCAGAGAAGTATGTCACCAACATGTGGACGGCTGGATGGGGTCTTCCCATCCTTCTTGTTATACTACGCGGTCGGTCGCCTTTCGGTACAAGTGGACGACATCTTCTAATCTGGAGCACCCTAAAACGGGGTTTAAGACTCGCAGGATAGCATTTCTGACTCAATAGGGTTTTAATAGAAATAGCGGTCTTTCGAGTTTGTCTGTCTCCTATTATAGGTTCTCGTTGACCATCACCTATGAAAAAGTTTCGCGTGTAGTAAGCAAAATCTTTGAATCTTAACGAAGGAAAACTTTATTGCATTTGAGGATTCAGACTTCTCCTTGCGAAGGGCAGCACCGTACGAATCAAGAGCTCCTGGAGGGAAACAGGTAGATTGTTTTGTCTTTTCTGCTTCTGTGCTCAGATACGTCAGTTCATGACGCCGCTTTCCAGCAGATCTATGTTGAGTTGCTCTCTGCTCTACTTCAGGAACATCCAAGGCTTCAAACGTCCAAGTCTACTTATGGTGTCGGAACAGTCTGCAGACCGGGGAGCCCGATTGACCAAACTTCCGATGTACATTGATTGTTCTCTGGCTATTGGCTTTTACATTCTGCCTACTTGGCCATTCACCTTTTCGAGCATAGCCTGAATTGTGTAGATACCACTTACACGCCACTTCTCCAATCCACCGGAACTTCAGACATGCAACTCGTAAGCTCCCTCCCACCCGATCCCCATTTCAGACGTCCTTATAACCTCCAGGGCTTGGATCACGATTCATAGCAATTCCTTCGACGCCGGCCAGGAATTCAGTTGGTTCTGATGGTCAGTGTCTACCACATGTCTCTATTCGATGTGTACCTCAAGTGGACAAAGCTGCGACTAGGCAGGGCCTGGTGAACTCTTACAAGAATACAAATCTCGATTTCTTTGGAAAGTAGCGTTACTCAAGAATATTAACATATGCATCAGAAGAATGCGACAAGCAGAGATGCGCAGTCTCACTGATAGAATCATGAAATATAACGCCCTTACCAGGAAACTCTATCATTAAACGAGTTCCACTTGTGGAACAAAAATTGAAGGAAATTATACAAATATATATGTATATATATATATATATCAACAACCACGAATCAACGATCTAGAATCCACGTAGAATCTCAAATTGCTAAGAAAATCGTCATCAGCTCGGCACTTATATAATCAGACTGAACTGAATGCTCCCGCTAATACTTCCAGCTACATTGTTCATATGGCCCTCTTCAGAGGTCTGCTGACGAATCTCATCTCTGGTTGTACTTCGATGGAAAATAAATGTGAAATAGCTGACCTGCAAAACTCGATTTCTATAAAAATACCCTACAAGCATGCTCATCAATTTACAAAGACGTCGCGTGTCTTGATTGAATGGTATTGGCATCCTTAAAGCAGGCTCACAATATGTTTAGACCTGATTGTTCAAACCTGAACAGGTCAGTCCATAAAACCTGTGAAAGTGATCGGCCACGATGCGCACTGACATATCTGCTTTCATATGTGCTCATCGATTGTTCACCAGTTCAAAAAGCTGTACAGTCTATCTTATTGCAGGATATGGACTAGGAAAGTGGTTGTGACAATGTTGTTGAACTCTACCTAATCTTGAGGTAATATGTTCTCTCATGAATGCTTCATATGGAGACATGGTAGTGAGTAACCATACCAACCGTGAAGTGAAACTAAACGTTTTACCAA
The DNA here is from genome assembly GCA_948567375.1 of Lunularia cruciata. Classification (NCBI taxonomy): domain Eukaryota; kingdom Viridiplantae; phylum Streptophyta; class Marchantiopsida; order Lunulariales; family Lunulariaceae; genus Lunularia; species Lunularia cruciata. The sequence continues at coordinate 35,698,373 of OX419762.1, read as the reverse complement.
AAGTAAAACTACATCTATGGTACAATGTGTAGAGGAATTTCCTTGTTGAGTTTCGCAACAGAAGTATAGGAGTCGGTGGACGACGAAATGTGCATTCTGCTTACTATCAACTTTGCAGAAACTCACACTCGCGCAGACGAGTAAGAATCTCATCATAGCTTGGTCTAGCTGACGGACTTTCAGCCCAGCAATCCGCTATCAACTTCCCTAAGAGTCCGTCCGGTATCTCAAGCCTGGCCTGAGAGTGAGCAACTCTATACGCCACCTTTACACCATATCATTTGACAATCAGAGAACATGATTAGCTCCTGTGTTCAAGCTCCATTGTCCAGAAGAGAAGAACACAGCCTGGATACAGTTAGTGATCCTAACAAGATTTGAAGAACCAGCTTCGCTGCCGTAAGCAATCTCTGTTCCTCAAAACAACGACTGTGCAGAAAAAAGACCGACGCATCTCAGAGGGGTAGTGAACCTACTTGCATGGGCTGAACACCTTTCCAGGGCCGCTTTAGGGTACACAGCTCCCACATAATCACACCAAGGCTAAAGACATCGCACTTGTCTGTCACAGGCTCATTACGCAACAGCTCCGGAGCCATCCACTCTGGAGTACCAGCTGCGGCGCTGTCTTGCACTGGTTCAGACGTAAGGCGAGATAAACCGAAGTCACATATTTTGACGGACCAATGCTTGTCCACTAAGCAGTTCGCACTCTTCAGATCACGGTGCACAATATTCATTCGTTGAATTGACATCATTCCCCTGCACATTCAGAATAATATATGAGCGTATGAATATGGAACCCGTTCGTTAGAACACGCTTGAACACGGTACATCCAGTATACCTATTATAGAGGCATATCATCATTCTCTTTAGCAAGATGCAAGTATGCCTGACCTTACCTGGAGGTTAAGGTTGCAAACACTCATTTAGAACATATCTTAGTTGCAGAAAGGTTTCACCAATCAAAATGACCGAAACAGATGATCAAGGAGCATGGTTTGAACCTGCAAATATCCCGAAGCATCTTCAATCGTCGCCGATAGCTTAGCTTCTTACCCTGGCCAGTTGTATGGACAAGGCTGTACAGGGAACCCATATGCATGTACTCGGTCACCATTGACAAATGAGGAGGTGTGGTGCATGCTCCCATGAAAAGTATAACTGTAGATTATTTCAAAAGAAGTTGAACATATTTAGCCACGGATATCCACTAGTTTCTCCTCGTGAGGAGATTTGAATTACTTTCAAAAGATGTCCTCAACTTTATCTTCCAAAGAACGAATGACAACGGACCACTTTGTCTAAAAGGTCCATAAGAAATAAAAAGCCGTTCATCAACCATCAGCCTTCCTCATGTCAACAACTTGATGAGGTCAGAAAGTGGCTAGTTCCAGATGAGCACGAACTAAATCGAAGGAAATAACGCAACCAACCAGTGGTCGTAATAATCAGACCGTAAAAGCCAAGATATCTGGAGCTCATGATAACTACTCAAAACGAGAACATCCCACGAGATGGTATAAATCTGGACTGCCAGATGGAGTGAACAAGGTCAGAGTGGTATTACCATTAGGGTGACGGAGCCGGCTGTGAGAAACAATGTGCCACATGTAAAACAGTATCAGCATCCAATCGATGAGAGTCTACTAAGCACTGTTTCTCGATGATCTTCTGAGAGATTAGTTTCTACTTAACCAGATCCGCAACACACAAGTTACTCCTATCAATAAATACTGACGTACATAATCACATTAATTGGGTTAGATTATATGCCACGTTAGATAGGAAGGCGCGTGGCTTCACCTTAAGAGAGAAATCTCATTGTAGAAATCCGCAGTATTCTCTTCTGTCAAGTCCTGTTCAAGCATCACCTTAATAGCTACCTCCGTGCCCCTCCAGATGCCACGGAATACCTCTCCAAAGGATCCTATACGAAAAGAATTGAGAAATTAGCTCAAAAGAAAGATACTACTTAAGATATTTGTTTTAACAGAAATCGCCAAAGTTATTAACTGGATTATGCCAGTTACCGGCTAAAACACCTTCTGGCCACAATGGTAAATACATGGGCTCACCAATTCCAACTCGGACACCGATGTTCAGCTCCTTGAAGTCAATGTGCCACTCGGGAAAAGGCATAAGAGGACAATTGAGCCAAGCAGGCGTCTTTAAATCTAGAGTATGATTCGAGGATTCAGCGCAGGATTCCTTCTCTGAGAAAGAATTCCAACTTCCCAAAGACTTCTTCTTTTCAACACAATTCGCCTTCTCATCATGAACATTTGTACGTTGATCATTTACTACGAATGGTCCCTGTGTACTTTGCAGCGAAGTAGGATCGCTTGCTGTCCTCAGGTGTAACATTTCTCCCGGAGTAGACCCCTGCCATCCAATTTGGTTTCAGAAATAAAACAAAACGGACAATAAAACAGCTTTGTTTCCCCAGGAGAACTGGTTAAGGTACTTGGCTTAGACTGATCCGCTCGACTTCTTAATCCTCGGTGGCACCACGTACTCCAGGATGAAAGAGATTCCTAAATATGGGACTATCTACAATGGAGAGTCCAACCAAAGTATGGATCGAAGATTACAGACTCGTTGGAGATTTTAGACTTCAAAAGAGGAGATTGCTACCTCACGTGCTCTTAATAAGGCCCAAAACTAGCACGAGCACTCCATGTGCTGAGTAAGTACCTCTTGGCATTCACTTCTTTGTTCTCCATAAGGACAATCGTCAATATTGCATTTGCTTTGTTGCTCTGTTGATGCTCTAGATCGATAGCGTTCCTGCTTGAGCTTTTCATTCATCTCACGTACCACCCTTCAAAACCAAAAACATGTGGACTTATGTTAATCGAGCTTGCAGATGATCCGCGACCGTGACGTAATTCGCAGTGTGTAATGGTGCGCTCAACCTCAGACTCCACTAACATTTCACTCACTAGGGCTTGACCATTGACTCGATTAGCATGTTATGCCATGACTGCCACTCTGTTGGTTCGTGTTGCAGTAACGTGAAGAATAAATGATAAGGACAACTGCTGATAAATCAATGCCCATCTATCATGACCGACACTTTGCGCCTTCAAAGCATCAAACTGACAATTAGATATACCCAGTACGTAACAGCATTTCACAAAAACAAAGAACTTTCGTTCCATGGTAGACCTAGCCTGACAATCGTTCAAATCAGTTAGTGAAGAAAACCGAGCAGAGTGCAAGCACCGACATATTGTCAATCCTTGACATGCACAATGACAGCATGCGTCATAGATTAGACTAACCTGTGAACGGAAGTAGCCAACCTTTTATTGAAGTCTATGAAAAGCATATGACATGGTAGCTGGATTAAGTGCCCAGTATCCTTCGTAATAATTTCTGTCATAGCTCTAGAGTTCCGGGGAGAAGCTATGTTTGGCAAGTGAAGCATACGACAGCAGGCATGGAATAACAGGCCACATTGTTTTATTAGAATGATGCAGAATAATGGAGAGATCTCCGAATACTTCAGTGTGCGGGAAACTAGTTTCAAAACTTTCAGCACCAAAGAGAAACTCTTTACCGGGGTAAATATATTGATTAAGGAGAACCCTCCATGATACCAATAGCCTCGACGAAACAAGACATCCTTGAAAGAGAGAATGTATAAGAATATGAAGTCCAGATAGAGCATGAGCTCCCAAATGCTTTGGAAACTTCATCAACTAAGCTTGTAGAGCTGCACTACCCCTGAACCACCAGGCATGTCAATCGCAGAACTATTTAGCCTGAGTAATTCTCCAATATCCTAGTACAATTTATCGCTCTTCCAGATGGTAAATGCTGCTTGTACTATACGATGAATCCGCCAAGGAGAAAGACTAGTGAGACAGCTTTGACCCAGCAGACGGATTCGCTAAGATCAGGAAAGAGCAACACATGATGCAAGGTGAGCAGATTTTCATATTATCAACAGCCTTCCGGGACTTTGCTGAATTTACCCAAATCTCAAAAGTAACCGCCAGAAGGATTCTGTTGAACATAATGGAAGAATGCTCTGGGCTGCAAAGCAGATAGTCCTTGTCAGCGCCCACAAGAGCCCTTTACGCTACTTACGCAACTGTCACAATGTTCAAACCTTCCACATTGAATTTCCGGATGCCCAGACACAAGGTAAACACCAAAAGAAGGACACGTACCTCGTATTCCGAACCATTAAAGCTATCAGTATTTTGAGAGCTTGAATCTCACACTTAAGTCCAACAATCAATTTACGATGGAATGTCAACATAGTTGAGACAGCTGGTATCAGCTACTTTGGCAACAGATGATTTTGAAAACAATACGTGCACTCCGGTTGGATCAACCCATGGAGATTGAAGAACTGCTTTCGGTCACTAGTGGCTTTGCTCTCTTTCTTCAGTCACTAATGTCGTCCTTTACAAAGTTCAGTGCGACGAAGACTTGTACGAAGAAGAGGAGAATTGTTGTCTTCGATTATTAATGTCGTGTGAGAAAATACACAAAACGCAGACAAGAGTACCCAGACCGAAGTTCAAGGCCAGACTAGATAGATTAGAATAGGACAGATCACCTTTCAACCAAACCCTCCGTGCATGGGTTACCGTACGAGATCTACTACGATCCACTACTTTGGATACGTTGTAGCAACTACAGGGCTTCAGACAAGAGGCGACACAAAACTCATACAATACTTGAAAATTACATTTGCAGGTAGCAGATATTTGAGCAATGGAATACAGAACCCGTTTCAGGTAGCAGATACGTACGTCAATGTACGGGAAGCGTACAAGAACATTTGAACGAACTTTGGTGACAAGCTTGTACCTGACTACATCATCGCTGACAGGTGGAACACTTCGTTTCCTAGGTCTACGGACATCTGGCGAGTGATTGGTCCTGTCCAAGAAAGAATCAGGGCGTCACGTCAGTAAAGTTCTTGCATAATCATATCGCATAAAACTTGAAAAAAAGTCAAGCAAGCTTGTGAATGAGACATTGTCGGCTGTTGCCAAACAAGTGAAAGATCCTCTATTCACTTAGGCCATTATCAGATAGCCTCCAAATATCAAATAGTATTATGATCCAATCTACTGTCATATTAATATCACAATTCACCAGAACCGGACATCGTCAAAGACGAACTTGCTTTTAGAAGTCTTGGGATTTGAACAATGAGTACTTCGTCCGAATGTCTGGACATTTGCAGCTGCGTTCGCCTTACAATATAGACCAGGTACAATTGTTTGTGACGATTCTACGATTCTACATATAAATCGAGTCAATGATGTGACCCGACATGTGGAATTGTATGACGGTCGGATTAAGAAGAAGAGCATGCCCTAAGATCAAAGCAAGAAGATAAGCACATAAGGGCAAATGATGAATAGATCCAGTACCCCTCAGTCTAATACTTGAGTGCACGAACTTCTCAACAAAAGATTTAACTACAATACACATAGGTGGGCATTGCATTCTAAGAAGCTTTCTAAGAGCTTTTTAAAACACAATAGTCGTATCCTCTTGAACTTGGTCCCGAGTCTGCCTCCATACTCTACTAATATACGATTCTTTACCATGAAACTCCAGCAACGTCCACCTTGTGCAAGCAACCCGTTGTTAGAACTGTTAGACCTTGTGCAATTTCATGTTTCGATATTACATGAGATAAACGAATACTCCCGCGCGTTTAGTCCAGAGCAACACTTACGCTGATCTACATATTGAGCTAATCAACCTTCGTACATCGATAAGGATTACCGCAGAAAACTTATATTAATGGAATACAGAACCGATATATATAACCAAGTTCCATACCCACGTTTGGCAAGCTCACTTATATCTATGAGTAGTCACCCAACGGGAATCTCTGCGAGACACATCTTCTTGAAGTACTTACAGATACTGTACACGAAGACGAGAGGCTTCAAGTAGAAGAGACTCAATCAATCACTCACACGCAAGCAATAAGATGTCATACTGAACTGGGTTAGGTAGCCGCCTAATTGGAATTGCAGGCAACTTAAGGAAACGCAAATCCAGTCAAGCTGCTCTGTCTGTTCAGCGGTGTCAAGTGATAAACAATAACTTGACAACAGAAAAAATTAACTCACGGAAGGAAGCAGCACAACTGAAGTTTGCGCCTGCGTATGCTAGTCCTTGAGATGTTATAATAGTTGAAAGATCAGCATAACATTTTTTTTAGGATTTCAGTTCTACTTATATTCAAGAAAATTGTATCGCTGGTCTGACCTCCGACAAAATCCATTAAGGTGTGATTAGAAAGCAAGCAGTAGAAGAGGGAAACCAATTGGGACCATAAAAGATCAGGCACGAACGTTCCCGACATTCATCTATGTCGTCTAAGCTCACAACCTCATCCCATTCTCACATTCATAAGGCTTGCACCCTCGAAGGAATTTCATTTTGGAATCTCAATATGGGTGAAAAGAGATAACGAAACCTAAACTTAGGTACTTGTGAATTTGGCTCCTGAGTAGAGGCAAGCAACAACTAGACACAATTACCATGTTTCCTAGTTATCAACTACTGAAGTCATCCCTTTAAACCATCACATTGATGATGAGACTACGTCTGATATTAGACCTCGATCCTAACTTACAGAGAGGAATGGTTTACGAACTGGAGCCACAAGAGAAAGAGGGGGTTTACCAACCTAGGAGTTTCAAATTTCAAATCTTCAGGCCCGGAGCGGAAGAAGTCCGAATTCAGTCCATCTCTTTGTACATCAATGGACAGTGATCTTTCCCGCCTGCAGAGGCTCATGGCCATAGGATTAATTGAGGACGTAAGATAAGGCATTTCACATTTCATAAAATATGGTAAAATATGGCAATGATATTGAGAAATGGGAACAGAAGCCGTCCGAAGAACGGGGGATCCCAAATCCACTACGTATCGAACCGAGAACGTGCATATGAAATGCATGCATAGTCGTGAGCAAATAGAAATGGCATTGATATGTTCGATAGCCACTGGTTACCGTGTCTATGGGCGATGGGAACGAAAGTCGTTCACTCTTGGAATCAGTGACAGTGTATAGTCCGATATACATCGAATGACAACACTGGCGAGGTGTATCATGTCGTCTTGTAATACTCTTAAGAAGTAGGGATGCTATCTTGTCATAGTGTAAATCAATACCCGTAACCACATTCATCTAATATCGAGAACTATGGTGCTTGTGTGTGTTGGGATTCTAAACCAGAGTACAAGGGAATTGGAACACAACTGCGGTCAAGTCGTGACGGGGTCAATCTAGAAGTGGCTAGTTCATTTTAATAATGTTAATATTCCAACCGGCGGCTTATACTGATCACTTATATGTCTATCGTGTTATCTGTATGCAATTGAACGAGGGCAAAAAATGCTTATAGGGCAAACAACCCCTTGCTAAGATACATTATCATAAGCAAACACTACGTAACCCTTCAAGATCAACATATAATCGAAGCTGGAGATGATTCACAAGACGGGCATACATCACAAGCACAGGGCCTGTATTAGTACTCCTAATTGTTCTTCCTGAATTATGAATCAGCGTTATTATCTATTCCTCTTTGGAAATTTGAGAGGGGTAGCAAACACTGACCGCCTCCTGAAAACTGGAGAAGGAGTTCCTGTTGAAGAGAAATACTGAGGAGACTGCTCCGGGCTGCAAAGCACATATGACTCGTCAGCACCCCCAAGTTTCGATAACATACATATCATCAACTTTCACAGGTGTCGTTAGCTATAAAGAGATTCTTCTCTACTCCAATCCAAAACAGAACTCACGAAGTCTCGCAATTTTGGACAAAAGTCCAAAAGACAAAAGGTAATGGGACGACGTTCCAGTTCCAAAAGCATAAAACAATATAACCATAATAGGGAAATTGTCAAAGTGAGTGGGGAATACGGACAAAAGTCACTCCAACAACGGCAACAGCCCAGAGAGTTCATCAAGAAAACACGCAGTTAGAATTATTCTCTTCTTGATGGGAAAGACTATCCTCCCAAAAAGCCTTGAAGGATGAACACGATCTACGTATAGAGTCTACATCCGGGAGTCAAATGAGGTACAAAGGCGTGCAGCAGGAGGGACAAGATACAGAGCCATAAACAGTTAGAATTATTCTCTTCTTGATGGGAAAGACTATCCTCCCAAAAAGCCTTGAAGGATGAGCACGATCTCCTTATAGCTTCTACATCCGGGAGTCAAATGAGGTATAAAGGCGTGCAGCAGGAGGACAAGATACAGAGCCATAAACATAGGACCGGGCGGAGAGTGAGCAAAAATTGCCGGCTTTCTTCCTCCAATCTGTGTCCAATTTCAACAGAACGAGATTGGAAAATACCCAGCTCAAACTGCTCCGTATTTGCTAACCTGTAATCAGATAGAATTTTCTTGGCACTAAACTATGAATGGACAGACTTTGGACTGAAAAAACTGACCCTTCTCATACCTCGTTAAGGTCAGACCTCACTTCTGGTCTCATAACAACGCATCAATACGTGACCTACTTGAAACACCAGCTAAGCCGTGACCTTCAGTCCTAAGAGGGGGGGGCAACTCGCATCAATCTTCATTCACTACTTAGAATATTGGGAGTAGAGTTGAAGCGCACAACTAACCAAGCCGGAGACCTGTTGTAGCTGGATGTGACTGCACTTCCCATGAGAACTTCAGAAATCACGAACGAAAATATGGATAACGGGTGATGGTCCATTCCCTTTGCAGGAGGCAAAGGTACACATTCACTAATAGACAATGGTAAACCAATAGTAACATCGAGTAAAAGAAAAATAACCAAATTTAATGTTGGTGCCTTTTCGAAGCAATTAGCATAGAACTTCCCGAAGTTGCACAAAAGTTCGTCCAGAAACAGGTTTTATCATTTTCTCCACACACTAGCGAGCAAAGAACCTAGTGATCAGACGATTTAAGTAGAGTTCCACCCACTGAATTGAGATAACACCATCCACAAACGGAAAGGTTTAATATATACTCAGGTAAGAATAACTACATATACATGAAGATTGTAACTGGAGTGGTAAATGGGAACATGAGCAGAACAGTAAATTCGTCAATCATATATCCACAAAGCCCATCCCATTCACAGGAGCTGTTACCGTAAGATTTCTCAAAAGTAGCCCTAAACCAAGAGGTAAAACTCATTCACAAAAAAATCACACCTTGCCAACATCAAAATTGGTGGCTGAAGAACTTCAAACTATGTTAGAAATGTGGACAAGCAACAAACAAAAGAAGTAAATAGCAAGCAAGCAAGCTACGAAGAAATCCAAGAAACATAATCTAGCAGACATCCTGCATCAGACATATTTATCCCAGCTTACGATTATATTATTTCTGTACGTACGGGACACGAGGAACTTGAATGCGAAATCTGAGGAGTATGCATAATTGAGGACACTGTCCTAATAGTCTCCACATAAAGGCTGCTAATTTACCTGGAAATAGCCGCAGGATCCACCTCCTCGTATCCCTGTCGTCTACTCCCTCCGAGCATTGAAGGAGCTCGTACCCTAAAAGTGGGGTGTTCAGGACTACTGCAAGATTTTGGAATGCATGTGTGATGAGAAACTGTTTCACCAGTCGACATATTTTCACTATTGCTCGTAGTCTGAGAGACTTTAACAATTTGACCTTCAAAGAGTTCCTGTTATCTATGGGAATATCCCTAGCAGCAAAATGTTCGTAAGTAAAAGCATACTTGTAGTGACCAAATTGGTGACTAGTGATTCATTGAGTGAGCAAAATATAAGCAGCCTGTCAGAAGGAGGCACGAAAGTCGCCGTATAACTCCAGAGAAATGTCCCACATTAGCTCTTCTACTGTTGAGCTTCGGATAGTGTGCTATACTGGAGTTAGTTTTCCTCAAGTAAGCACATTCGTACAATACGAAGGACATTCTTGATCACCAGCATCACAATGTACCTGGAAATGCTGCCCTCTTCTGGACCTACTCGCCTGAATGACCGAAGTCGAGCTGGATGTTCCGGGCTGGATAACGAACAAGAAAACACAAGAGTGTGAATTACCTTAACATAATTTGCTGTATCTCGAAACAGATAAGATATTTACATTCGAGTGAAAATATTACAACATTACAAATTACAGATATTACATTCAGAGTGACCAATCGTAATTACTAGACCCTCACAAAATTAAGAGAAAAGGATATACAAAACACATACAGTCCTAACTTTGATACCTTGAAGGAAAACTACGTACTCCAGCAATTACTCTTGTTTCAGGTTGTTGTAAGCTCAAAACACGTAGAAGACTAGCAGACACAAGAGTTAGACCTCAATGAGGTAGTTCATGTAGAAGCTAAGAAGAGGTAGTAGCCGTCTTGAATATATCATAGGGGATTTATAGGATAACCCTCCAACTCAGTAATGTCGAGGCTCCTAAACGTCTTGTATTGCCGCATAACTATAAGGAAGAACTAAGAAGCATTCCTCATCTGTTTGAGGTTCTAAATTTCAGACTGCTTAGGGTTACTTCGAGGCTCAAAGGAACCCATAATGGTAAGGTTTACGTTGCCATGTAAGTTTACAGCAGTCACTTTCATTTGCCACAACCTTTTCAGCTACATGTCTCACATATTTGAGCTATGGAATACAGAACCCGTTGTAAACAATCCAGTTCCATACATGTCCCACATAATATAGTCATCCACTCTTCCTCACGAAGGTTGGTCTCTCGAAGCACCTGAAAGTAGATGAGCTCTCATCCACTATCCCCTTTCTTCTATTACGCCGTCGATAAGGGTTAGCTAGATCTGGTTCACTTCGTGATGGACTGCGGTAACAGCACAAACAGAACAAACGGCGCACTTGTGAGCCTTTGCAACACCCCATCAGCCTCTTCGATGTACTATACTATCATTTGTCATAAAACTTGGTATTAGAGAGACATCCCAGCTCCAAGGAGAAGAAGAAGAGGCAGCATAGACCTTTAACTTTCATATCAAGACACTAAAATGCAGAGAGAGGAACTTCAATCTTGCAAAGAAAGGTAACACCAAATCCTCGTCAGCAACAAAAAAGCTGACTTGCGTTAGCTTTCTAGTGGTCTGGCTCCCTATACTCACTTGTCACAACCAGAATTAGACGGAGCCAACAACAGTCAGTGCTTTGTACCAGAGAAATAGTTAGCAGAACTTAAAAACAGATATTCACCTTAGTTTTCCCTCCAGACCCATAGGTAGCCGAAACATCATATTGTGCACAGAACGTGCTCCAACAGGAGACGTGGGTCTTCTCTGCATTAGTATACGAGGACTGTCCACTTCATGTTCGGGACTGTATATCGTTCATAACAGTCGATTAGGAACGTGATAAGGCATATGTTATTTTGATGAACATCCAGAAGAATCCACCATGTCAATGTGATTGAGGTACAAAGGAGGATTTGAACTTCCAACGTCATAAACACGCATCCAATCAAACCGTTATCAGACAACCGTATCCAATTTGTCACGTGGACGAGCTCCGGGAGTTCGCTGCAATGAGCCAGTAAGTTCACTATGGCTTATGGTCCTCTACAGAGGAACGAATGCATGACTGCCAAACTGCCAGACAAATGGAGGAGGGGGATGCCGATAGAGAACATAGGCTGATTAGTTTCAGTTCCAAATCTTAGTACATCAAGAACAAACAGCACAACTCCGGTTGAAAGCATCTAACGTCAAACCGAAACTTCGTAGTCCAGCACTAAAGAGCCATTCGAAAGAGAAGGTTGCAGTTGCAGTCGTCAGTCGTCAGCAACTTGGGAGCATACGAAGGACTATAAGTTTAGGGTACGAACAGGCTCCTCTTCGTTGGGAAATACACTTTGAGGAAATATACTGCTTCAGATGCATTAGTCTACAAAGCTAGAGTTTCTTGTGGCAATCTTCTATACTTTCATTTCGTCCTTCAGGGAAGAGGTATACAATTAAATAAAAACCAGGCTGGTGGGGTTAGGTTCCCAACGACCCACATACCCACATCAGCTACCATTACGTACTTTACCTATATTTAAGCAGAAAGGTAGAGTTTCACTTTCAACTGTTTTGTTATCAAATCAGTAACATCATGAGCTAATACCATACAATCATAGTTTTGTAGTTGAACTCCGTTGAAGTCCATTCTTGAGGGCTATGTACAAGGACAAGACAGTTACCTTTCCGTCTCTATTTTTTCTGGATATCCGCAGAGAGGACTGTTGGGCTCTAACGGGGAGTCGCACGAGTCATAGTCAGCTGAATCGCTATCTCCAGCTCCTGAGATGTGATACATAATCAAAGCTTTTCTTGAAAATGGTCTCAAATGACCAGGATGTCTCATGACATCAACAAGCAGCTCCATATCATTCAAGCCCACAATGTTCGAGAGATGCTTATTGGGATTGGCACAAATCAGTGAGCTGCTTGGAACAGCCTCCAACTGCAAACCCTGTGTTTCACAGATTGCAAATGCTCTGAGTTAGCCTACGACCGACAACATGACTAAACATGAGTGACCGGCTTGTGCCCAGAAACTACTCTGTAACTTCAAGGGGATTCTGATTAAAGGACACATCTCATAAAAGTCGTTTCTAACAAAAGAGAAGAAGAAGATTATCTACTTACACACGTCAGGGAGAAGTATCCATTTCTTATTAGAGCAGGACACTGGACAGTACTGCTTTCTTGACCATTTTTAGTTACGTAGTCGTGAGACTACCAGTCATTCACTTCTTTGCGACTGAATAGATACTCCCATGATTACACCGTTGTTGATATACAGAAGTATCGAAAACAAAAATTGAGTTCACTTACAAGCTGTGATATTCCAGAGACTATGTTGACCGTACTCAAGCTGCATTCTCAAGTTGTACTCACTAACTCTAGAAAGCTAAAAGATGTGTTAAGGTTGATTCACTGCACTCGGCTCTCACTCAATTGCAATCATCATCTGTACTCCTCACATAAGTATAACGTATAACGCGTTAGAATGCAAGAGGTTACCAGATTAAGCAGACATTACTTCAACAGAAGTTCTGTAGATCAACTTGAAATCGTACCATTAAGAGTCTGCTGTGCAACCCCACCGCATCTCCAAGTAACTTGAACAATATTGCGCGAGGACGACACAATCCCACTTCTACTTTGCCCAAAAGCTGCACTGGACAAGGATCTGCATTTTGAGCTTCATTGACGGGTACTTTGGACAATCCAGCTTCGAAAAGGGGTCCCCCGTAGAAGTCTGCAACCTGGTGAGATCAGAAGAATTGACTACCTCGTTAGTGACTAGAACGTAGAGTGCACACAGAAATCAAGGAACCTACTCACTTTTCCCAAGAAGAAATCACTTTTCTTGACGTCGCCGTTGGTTTCCCAAGACCGTATTCTACATGTGGTCCAATAGAAAGATCCGTACGTCACGAAGGACTAGATTTGAGGACTGTGATATTACTTCCCTTGAGTAAAAGTTTCAAGGCTATGATGACTACAGTATACTAAATGTACTTCTCAATATGGTTAACATGGCAGTTTCACAGGTCAGCATAAATCCGTTCAGAACCAAGACGTTTTTAATCGATTACGACGCATATGCGCTATTTCCAATAAAGAAGCGGAAGGCATACTCAATACATTATGAGAGTAGATTTACCATTGATTACAAGCCTTGATCCAGGTCCATGAACATTCACGCATTTTGCGTAATTGTATACAAACCCACTTACTCAATTTCACAAGCAGAAGGCATAAATCACCATACTTTTGTAGATATTCTACCATTGATAACCTTGATCCAGCTCCAGTAACCATTCATCCATATTTGAGAAATGGGAGCCGAAGCCGTTTGAAGAACGGGGGGAGGGACCAGAACCCACTAAGCATGGAACCGAGAACGTGCATATGAAGTGCTATGGAATGCATGCATGACCGTATGCAAATCGAAATGAATTGAATGGAAATAGCAAATGGAATGCAAGTGAATCTAACATTACGAAGATGAGCAGAAGTAGAGACGTGACTGATACATTGGATAAGTAGCACCTGCAGAGAACTAGTTTGCATCATGGACTAAGAACCAAAACGACGGATTAAGCATCTGAAATTGGAAGGAGGGGAGGACCATCAAACAGGCAAATATCGAGCAAGGAGCAAAAGACACAGCTTTATTTGAGGATGGGTGGAGTGGACCGAAGTGGGAGAGGAGAGGATGGTGTCATGGCCGTGTCGGAGCGAAGCGTGAGAGTCGCTCCGTCACTGTTCTATTTGATGTTCCAGTTAACTCTTGTCACCAATATCTGACTAAGTTCCAACCCACCTATTCCAACTCTCGCACTAAGGCCAGTAAGGAACTCTAACAAAGAACGTCAATAACATACTCGAGGCCTTAACCAGTAACTCCGTCCCCAAACAGAGAAGAAGAAAAGAAACGTAAACAGTTTCTCTACGATCAAGTAGGACCAGACCCTATAATCTTGGAAGAAAATATTTCTTGAGGATACTATGATCGATGAGTAAAAGAAAGATGATAATCCATGATGTTTAACTTACAAACTTGAGAACAAGGCCCATCAGATTCTCACCAATTCAGCAATCTTTTTAATTACGAGACCTGGATTTGTTCCAACGGTCTTTACTGAGGAGATTGCAAGATCTTTCAATTTCGCAAGAACTTTGTCCTCATTTGCATCCACCAACAGCACATCTGACGAGGCAGCTTCCGCTCCAAGACTCCGCAGTTCTTCAAAGGTTGGTATTGTCTTAAACTGGGCCTTCAAACTCTTCGTCTGCAGCACACAAGATCCAAGAGATTTGTTCATTCAGCAGCGATACCTCGCAACAGTTGATCCATTAATATGACTCTGCAACCTCAATTTGAAGAGCTTGGATCAATCCTGACGATTATGGAGGAATCTTCAAGTGGCTGACAGATATTGCAAATATCTATGTCTAAAACTACGGCTCAACAGCAGTAAGTTATGGAGGAGGAAATAGAAGTACAGCAACCAGTGAGCTTTTATACACTGGCTAAGAAAAACAGGCATCAACTCAAACACTCACTGGGATAACGGAGTAGAAACCATCAGGAATTCTTGCTTCTAAGCTTCCTATCTCCCACAATGTCTGTGCGGCACATCGTGGTGAAATATCATCTGGAACAGGACTCCCTGACGATACTGTCAAATTGAAAGGAGATTCTTGTCCATCTTGGGAACCAAAGCCAACAACTTTCATCCTTTCCACCAAATCTGTCTGCCACCCGTCCGTGAGCTCTAGAGAGGGGACACCATCTTTTGGTCGACTTTTTGAGTCACCAGGTTCCTGTGACGAAACAGCAGGCAGCATTATGTCAGGTGATAAATACAAAACAAGAAGCTACCATGAAACATGCGTTCCGGGAAACAATAAGATATATGTTTACCTTGCTGATACACCACCCCTTAAACAAGGTTACATTCCAGAGATTTAGTGAGGCAACAACGAGCTATCTCTACAAGGCCTTACGTTCCAGGAACATTCTTAGATAACTGTCTTTGGTAACAGTTAGTCGACTGTACAGCAATTCCACACACATCAACTAGTAAACGATGAATTCATCCGCTACAAGACGCATATTTGTAGAACGACATTGAATCACCGGTCAAGCAATAACGGAATCATTCATTCCTTGAAGAGGACATTCAGATGTAAAGGTCTGTATCTGTTCTAAGTCGCTCTGGAGTGCGGCTTCATGCAATTGCATAATTCTTCAATAGATGCATCTTTGCCAATTTTTTGCACATTTGCACCAACCTCCTAAAACTTTGTTAATCTACAGTGTTACCACTTCGACGACGCCACAGTACACTCCGTCTAATACCAAATTTCAGCTACCTCCAAAGAGGCTCCCCCAGTTCTTGCAGCTCATGATACTCGAAATATTAACTGTTTAAAACTTTGGGTTAGATTTCGATGGAGAAATATCTTCGATAAACCAAGCTTCCTCTTACCTTGTCCAGGCCCAACAACGCAGCCCGTACCCATCCTGCAAAACATAGAAGGACCACAGCTGAGTCAATGAGCTTGACGGACAATTCAATGATTATGAGTCGAATCCTAGTTATTCGACAATGTCCAGAATTTTGTGCTTTTACTCGAGCAGGAAATAGAGGATCAACTAGGAGGAACAATCAACGGAATGTTCGCGTAATTGTGATTGTATATTAGGTAGAGGGATTAAAAGTATCATTCGAGTGAACGGCCTCTAATGGGATGTGCCAAGGTCGCATGCTTCGCATTCATGCAAACTCGTAAGGCTGATGCAATCCATTTCAGAGAAAGCAGATTACTGGCTCAATCTCTGAGCACAAGACTTCATTGCCTGGTCACAAGTATTGAGATGTCTAACCTTTTATGGTACCCCAAAAGGTTGGACTATGCACTATGCACCACAAACTACACAGGGCGATTGGTTGCGAAAGGAGAATGTTATGTAGGATATTCTCGGGTTAAAAGCCTACACGTAGTACATTTACAGAGCAAGGCAGTCCGATATGACCGTCCTGTATTGAGAAAACAAATTTAATGTTCTTATCTATATCGTCCCTTACAGAAGTCCTTTTGTTGTGACAATGTCAACGAAGAAGAACAGCAAAATAGTTAACAGGTTTTAAAGGAACCCAGATATTCTAAGAAAAACGCCGCAACGCAGAAGAAGAGCTAAATGTAGAGTAGAACTGGTCATCCTGTACTTGACCAAGAAATCATAGAACTACGATTATGAATCCGAGTAAGGTTGTATGTCGCACGAGTGCATAGAGCATGATAATGGGAATAGTAGGTGAGTTTCTCCAGACTAGTAAGACTCTCTTGATTCTGAAGAATAGGGATATACTCTTGTAAACAGATTGCGTGAATTTATGGAAAGACGAGGACGATAAATTCCAATGGATAAGGAAATCAGGAGCACTCTCGACTTAGGTTATGCACAGGTGGTCCTTCTTCCTTTTCAGTTACCTGCCGAAGATCCACGTTAATGATGGTCACAAAGTTAAGAGGAATATTGAAATTCCGCCAATTCTATGCGCTATACCAAACTTAATTCCCTCTACGTCGGTGGAGCGCAGGAGGGAGCGCTTCCCCTCTCTCCACGAGGCGCAGCAACACCTCATCCGTTCTTTGTCACTACACATTTCCATAAAGTCACTCGAGAACAAAAAAATATAAACACAATCTGTATCAAAGATGATCACCTGTACCCTCAGATGAAGCACAGTTCGGGTGTTGGCCGGTTTCAAGGCGGGCCTTGATTCTAGAGAGAAACTGTTTCTCGGACATCCAGGGCAACTCTCTATCAATTCTTCCACCTCTTCTCCATTCGTGCGCTCAGGGCGACAGGTTCAGATGATGATGAGAAATTATTCTCGAAGAATGCGAAGGTTGATTCCGAGAGGGTGCCGCCAAAAAGTGAGGAACTTGACAAACATCGCCAGGTTCCTCCACTCGACCTGGTTCCTGATCAATGTTTTCTTTTCTGAAGTCGAGGCGTCATGCTGGAGCCTGCGAGAGAAATCATCTGATTTGGTGACGCTTTTGACCGTTCCCACTGCACAGTGGTCACCAATCCTACTCCATTTCTGCTTTACATGATTGACGTTGCTCAACACACGGGTTCACGAAATGCAATTCCGCATCCGTTTCGAATAAGTTTTCTCTTTCTACACCGCATCGAATAGCCAGCATGGACCGCAAAACAGCGGAGACCTCGTCAAGCAGAAGATCGAACTCAAACCGGCCGGGTGACTCCTAGTTCAGAGCGTTAGGTACTATCAAATGTCGCAAAACAATAGGGGTTTCAGACTGTGGGTCAAAGCCACTGTAGCGGCAAGGGTAATGTGTCTCCAGATAGAGAAGGGACACCACCATCTCACTTACAGGCAAGGTTTTTCCACGCCCAAACAGATTGTCCCGATTCATAAACCCCTGCTAACGTCTTCAAAGACAGAAGCCTGTCTCGTTTACCTACAATTAGTGCCAAACACAGGAGTTTCGACCTCGCTTCTAACACCTCGCATATGAATGTAGCAAATTTCGACGCCGACAGCAAATTCCGTATGCTTGATCAACAAGCAGAATTAGGTCACGGATACCCACTCTAGAAGAAGTCACCTTCAGATACTCATACACGGACGACCATTACTGAACAATGCTGAAATCAATCAAAGATATCCCCTGAATTTGAAATGCCCATATACTGTTTCTCGACATTCTCAGATAAGAATATCTACACAGCGACATCCGGTCTAATCAAATTTCGCCTCCTTGTTCTGTCTTGCCTCTTTCCTGCCTCCTCCAAACAGTACCGTCACTTCACCTTCCTGTTTCACCCTGTACTTCCAAGACCAATAATCTCCTCCTCCTCCACCTCCCACACTGACTGTTACCAGGTCGACCGGCCGCCCGCTCGGTGTTCGCTTCCTCCCCGGAAGAAGCTAGAGAAGAAGAAGATGATAATCTTCTTCAACAAAACATTTTAAAAAGATCAACTCCCTCGAACACCATACTAGTCCTGCAGCAGCTTCTGTCACTATATGATGACAGAAAACACCCGGCCGCACGGAAAATCTGCGATCAATCAACAACCACCAAACCACAACCCTTCGTCGCTTCCGTCCCTTCCCTTGATCCCTTCGTTCATTCCACTCTTTGTCTAAACCTTTTTCTGGCCATCCATTTTCATTCATTCATTCCATTCCCTCCTCAAATCTTCTGTTCTTCTGCTTCCTCCACCTCCTCCTCCCTCCTCCTCTTCCTCCTCCTGTTCCAGCGGCTTCTGGTCCTTCATCACCATCATCAACTTCTCCTCCTCTTTCTCCTGTTGTCGTCGACAATCCATCGCAGCAGCTTCAGCACTAGCAGCTCCTCCTCTCCGCTCCTCTCCTCTCTCGCATTTCCGCTTGCGTGCGCCAATCCCACCCTTCTCCACCTGCCACGCTCCTTCTCCTCCGCTCCCCTTCTTTCCATTCTTTCCCCCGCCTACAGGAGATCTTTCATCACGAGTCCTCTCCTCCCCCCACCGGTCAGTACTCCTTCCCGCTCCGGCAGATTTCTACTCTTCCCGGTAACAGTCCACACTCCACCGGAGAAAAGACCAGGTCCGTTCCCGAATAGAGCGCTAATCCTCGAGAAAATGTAACCACACCGGTCCGATTGCATTCTCCCCGGCTTTTGGACAGGATCTTTTCCCACGAGTCGTCCACTTCTCTATTGGGGAAGTACCGGCAGACAGTGAATCCCGTTCCGGCAGAAATTCATTAGGCGGGTGTCAGGACAGCCTGTGCATCATGTCTATTGCCGAGAAGATTCGCGTACACCGCAATATTCGATCACATTCAAATCATCCCGTAGGACTAGATTCGCACCGGCTTCTTGACAGATCCCTGGGACGAGCACCGGAGTTCCGACTCTTTTCCCTTCGGCTGATCAGACGGTCCTTCATCAAGATTCTGATTCACACCCCATGATGTGTCCCCCTCTGAACTCTGGAATTATACACCTAATTTGCTGCTTAATTGCAGGTCCTTCCCATGTTTAATCTTTTAATATTGGCCTAATACCATCTTTTACCGTAATTAAACTTCCGGTTTGACTCTTGACACACCTACGGCCAGCTTGTTTCTTGTAAGGCATCGCTGTGTATGGGGCGGACTATGTCCTGTCTGTGCTGACAGTAATCATTTCCAGACTACGGTTAGTACTTGCAACCTTCTCCCATTTTGGACGTAAAAGGTGTTGCAGGATGGAATGGCCCTGCTCTATCTTCGGTCGTCAAGTCTTTTACCATATGCCTTTAGATGAGTGCCCTCGTCTAACTCTAGTTATTATTTCCTCTACCATCTATCTTTAGATATAAGAATTATGGATTTCTGTGAATGTAGTTGGATAGAATATTTTCCATCAGCCCTTATTATAAATAGAAATTGGATAACTTTATTCCGGTAAGCCTGCAATAATATTTACTAGTATTTGCAATCATTCACTCCTACTCTCTATCTGACCATAGTGGCAAATCAAAAAGCTGCAATATGATATGGAACAAAAGTCTACAAAGTATGGAATATATGAACAATCATTCTTGTAAAATATTAGAATATGATCCAGGAATCCTACAATCTCATCGCTTTACAGCAGAGTTTGGCTTATTTATGTTGGAATTTTGAAATTCCGTCAAACACTCAATAAATTCTAGGATCTTATCACTTTACAGCGCTGTTTGGCCTATTTGTGTCGGAATTCTCGAATTCCGTCAAAGAATCAAAATCTAATATACTGAGAAAATTAAACTTGAAGGAAACTCAAGAATACTGCAGATAAATGATGGATGGTTTGTACTAATAATAAGTTATATTTAATCATACTGTATATAGAAAGGATGTGATATGAGACATGAGATATGATATTTGCTGGGTTGATATAAGATAGATAAAAGCATTACAATACCAACAAAATTAATGACTTTTACATTAGATAAATATAAGTTTGACTTTAAAATTCAATTGTCAGTTTTTCTTAACCAAATTATATAAAGAAATATACAATGCTAATTTATGGTAAGATTTAACTATAACAAGGTAGATTAATGCGTGAAAAAAGTAAGAGTAAGAATATAGCTTGATGAAGATCTAGATATTAAAGTTTATGTACAAGTTCAGATAATAAAATTATTTTTATACTTATTTTCGATTCAATTTTAGCATACACCATATAAGAACCATATAATCAAAAGCGCAATAGTCAATAAATGAATGTAATTAAAATATTTCATTTGGCATTTATTATATATGTGTTAAAACTATGCAAGTATGCATATTACTCTAAAAATATTTTCTATAGAGGATATTTTATGCAAAATTGAATGAAATATTTGTATAGAAAAGATAAAAGCTTGATATTTTCCTCTAAGGAAGATACTTTCTATCAATTTGAACAACTACATTCAAGCATAATGTACTTGCACACTGTCATTCAAATTTGTAATACCCCGGTAAGAACAGTTTGATCCCATGATGATACGAGTTGGATATGACTAAAAAAAGGTTAAATTGTCACAAAGGTAACAATCTATTGTTTTGTATTTAACTTCTTGTGCAAAGTCATTCCAAAAAGAGTGCAATATCATCCCTTGTTAGCATACTACCAAAATGTATACAAACATTAATCACTATAATTGTAAATGTAGTACATAGTACTCTTACAGGTGATGGATCATTTGTGATGAAGGTCAATTTGCCTTAGAATTTCCTTAACCTCCAATTAGCTTGGCCAAATTTTGCCTAGTATCATCATGACCTTTCTACGATCTACCTTTTGCACCACCATTATGAACATTGGATCACACAAGGTAGATACATCTCAACTTACCCCATAAGTAGTGGGATGAAATATACAAAATAAATTGGATTTAGATCTCCCAAGTGTCATATCTATCTATCATTTATGATTGTAACATAATATACTACCCTTCCTAACAAGCACTTTGTTACAAGAGGTTTGAGATGATTCATATTACTTAATCTGTTAATTTGTGGTACTTAATGATACCTAAGCCTATTAATTCTATTTCAATATCCTTCTTGGTCTATATAAAGAACCTAGAAGTCCACTCTCTAGTTCCACACATATGATTCTTTCATGTTAGTGCTTATGCTTCTAAGCCAAGATTACGCACAATTAAGTGACTAAGTATGCAAACATTTGAGTAGAGAGGAGACCTATACACATAAACCAACTTTATAATGATGGTATAACCTTGTTTATTGCAATGGAAAGATGCCCCAAATAATTTAAATAAACATTGGGTCTAAGTCCAATATATATTTCTTACTTAGCCATTAAAGAGATCCAATGGCTACAAATGAATGGAAATCTCCTAGTTGCATATAGTACTCACTGATCATACCTTACTCTTATACTAATCTAATCTCCAAGTTGTCAAGTCTAACATGGAATTGTCACCTTAGCATATTTTTTGTATCTTCTTATGTCGCATATTACTCCACTTTGATTTTGTATTTACATTAAGTTCTTTGAAATATTTACAAGCACAAGTGTATTGATTATGACTATAATATATAAACAAACTACAGTATGCAATGTAAACAACTTCAAATGTGTTGCTCATCACAAATTCTACAGTAGCTTGGGTCGTAAAGCATCATTGAAGTCATTAGTCATTTGTAGGTTGCTCTAGCAACATTGGTTACAAACTACCAATGCCTTTATAGATTTGAATAAGCTCCATTTTGTACTTAGAAACCATGTTTTGACACACATTTGTGTCTCTTTGAACTTGGAGTTCATATAGCTCTACAATTTGAGGAACAAGGTTATTAATTGGTCATTTATATAGACCTTCATCTTGAGAGCCTAGATCAACATTCTAAATTCTTTGATCTTTGTTTGGTTCATTGTATTGTTGGCCATCCATTCCAACTAGCCCAAGAGTTGAGTCACCATATGCTCAATGGTTAGGAGGACCCTTATACACTAATTTTTTAAGTTCTAGCATTCTTGTTGAAGTTTCAACTTCAAGTCCTCTCAAACCTTCATTTTAATTTCCTCTTCATTATCCCATGATCATTCTAGGCTCATAGTAAATTCCTAAATACAAAGATTTGTAAGTTCTTTCAGATTCTTTTACCACCTTTCCATTGCAACTGCCTCTGTATTAGTAGCTTTCAACAATTGCTAACTTTTTGTCTCATGCCTTAATTTGTTCTTCATGTCAAGCTTGTTAGTCACATGAATTTAGTATGCATTGCATCAACCTCTATTTGTACATATCATATAATGACTTCATGTTGCTCCTATAATTCTAGTTCATCCCTTTGGAACTTCTCAAGCAATTGGTCATTCTACACAATAATGATGTCTCCTTCACAAAGTCATTTTGTGGCATTGGTTAGTTTGGTACAAAGCACTGCATTGTCCTAAGTAGTTGTACTTTTCTTGTCACGAAGTTACTTTACAAGCTTAACTACCTCATCAATAATGGATTCCAACTCTTTGTAGTAGGGTGTTGTAACAATATGGAGTTTAGCAACGAAGTTAGTGGGGCTCACAAAGTAGCACATAAGACAAATTAGCCTAGAATATTCCAAAAGTATCTAGGAAGCTTCATGGGAAGCTTCCCAGCTAGCTTAGCTTGCACCTCAAGTAAGTAGCTTCTAGAAGGAAGCCTCTAGAAGCTTCTAACTAGCTTAGCTTGCACGCCAAGTAAGCGGCTTCTAAAAGGAAGCTTCTTGAGAAGCTTCCTAGTTAACTTGGCTTGCACTCTAAGAAAGTGGCTTGAGGAAGCTTCTCAAGGGCCTTGTATGCTACCTATAAATACCATAGCCAAAGCTCATGCTAGGCATTCGGAGTTTTCTCTCATTCAAGTGTCCCAATGTGAGTTTCCATTCTCCTATTTCTCTCCTCGGATTTGGTCTTTTACATTAGTATTAGAGCAGGAATGGGATGGATGGAATTTATAGACCACCAAATCCACTTCCACCAAACTATTGGGATTTTTGCGTCCAAATACTACCCAAGCATCATTTCATACAATTCATCACCCCGCACTTTGGACAAGATTTTTTGCATATGATCACCATATCCGAGGAACCCTTGGTGCTTCCGGTTGTAACTTATGGAGAATGATGGACGTGATATTTCTATGTGTTAATAAATTAGATAGATTGGGAGTGGTGTGATAGAGTAGCAATATGGTGGCAATACCCAATGTTATCCTTGCTATACAGCAACAAATCGAGCACCTTACTCAATTGTTGGATGAACTAGATCTTTGACGACAAGAGCAAGTGGAGAGAGTACCAATTCAAGAAGGAGAAGATCGGATCAGATTCCCTAAACTTAAGGTATTTGAAGGCAAGAATATTTTGGGTGCATTTGGAGAATTTTGTGTTTGATTGTGAATGTTATTTTGAAGCTACCAATCTACAAGATGAGCAAAAACAGATTCTCTTGGCTTTTAGCCAATTGGATGGAGTAGCAAAGCTATGGTTGAGATTCCAAGTGGAGCAAGCGGAACAACAAATTTTTGCACCAATCTTGACGTGGGCAGAATTCAAGAGTGCAATAATTAGTCGGTTCCAAGCTATAA
Organism: Lunularia cruciata; assembly: GCA_948567375.1. Lineage (NCBI taxonomy): Eukaryota > Viridiplantae > Streptophyta > Marchantiopsida > Lunulariales > Lunulariaceae > Lunularia > Lunularia cruciata. The sequence goes on along the minus strand of OX419762.1, from coordinate 35,674,219 downwards.
ATGCCACACGAGTTGCACGGGATAAGTTGGCAAAGTTGAAACGGATTGGCTTTGTAAGAAGTTACATCATGCAATTCCAAAACACCATCATGCAAATTCCAGATATATTGGAAGGTGAAGCTCTAGATTGATTTGTGAGGGGCTTGAAGGCAAGAACCAAATTAGAGGTAACCATGAAAGAGCCACAACACTTGGAAGAAGCCATGCAATTGGCCAAACATTTTGATTCCTTAGTGGCAACAACTTGGTCTTAACCTCCACCTCCACAAATCCTACCAATACACTACCCACAAGTGGAGGAGCTAGCACCCATGGAGATTGATGTCATTCAACAAAGACCACTTGGCATAGCAGATAGAGAGAAACTGTGACAAAATGGTGGTTGTTTTTATTGTCACCAATTCGGGCATTGCATTGCTGAATGTCCACTCAAGAATGGACGACCTCGACAAGTTGCCCAAGTGGAGGTTGTGGAGCGGAATGATCAGGGAAATGAGGAATCCCAATAGGAGATTTTGAGCCGCCTATTGGGAGCTTGATTAGTTCCAATGGGATTGAAGGCTTGACTTATGCAAGTTTTCTTCACTTGCAAGGTATGATATCTAATCGGGGTTGTAGGATTTTGGTTGATTCTGGAAGTTCAAAGAATTGCATGTCTATGCAAGTAGCAAAAGAATTGGGTATTCTTATCAAGCTAGTGATTGGAAGTAGTTTGATGATGGTGGATGGTAGAAAGGGTTATGCATTCCGCACCTTGCATCTTGTTACCTTCAAGATTAAGAAGGAGTATTTGGAGTATATGAGGTTTGTAGTGGCACCTCTACACTATAATATCATTTTGGGTCTACCTTGGCTTGAACGTCATAAGGTTCAATTTGATTGGACCCGACGCTAAATTCAAGTTTAGGTTAGGACAACACCAAGGTAGGAATTTCTGATTAGGTTGTTTGGCACCTCTGAGTAAGACACCTAAGAATAGTCAATCCCAAGATAGGAAGTTTTTTGAGAAGGTAACCATAGAGCGAACCTTGAAGGAAGTGGAGTCCCAAGATGGGAAGTTTGCCAAGAAGGCAACCATGGAGCAAGCTTGGAAGAGAGATGAATCACTAGAAAGGAAGTTTGTTAGTAAAGCAGCTATAGAGCAAACTTTGGAGGAAGATAAGTATGTATTTGCGGTGTGGATCAAGCCGATTGCACAAGAACAATTTGTGGAGGACCAAGAGCCTCATCAAGCAATGGTTGATCGGATAGTTAAGGAGTTTGTGGACGTGTTTCCGGATGATCTACCAAAGGGATTACCCTTTGATCGAGGTATGTCCTTCAAGATTGAGTTATTGCCAAGGAGTACTCTAGTGAGTAGACCGATCTATCGGCTCTCACAAAAGGAGTTGGAGTAGTTACAAACAACACTTATAGAGTTGTTGGAGAAGGACTTCATATGACATAGTACCTCTCCTTGGGGAGCACCGGTACTATTTGATCCAAAGAAGGATGGAGGACTTCATTTTTGTATTGATTATTGTGGGCTCAATAAGCAAACCATGAAGAATGCATATCCCTTGCCTTGGATCAATGACTTTCTTGATCAACTAAGTGGAGCACGCTACTTTTCCAAGTTGGATCTTTGTAGCGGCTATTGGCAAATTCCCATTGAGAGAGAGGATGTGCAAAAGACTGCCTTTTGTATAAGGTATGGGCATTTTGAGTGGAGAGTTCTACCTTTCGGACCCACTAATGCTCCTATAGTCTTCATGGATCAGATGCATCGGGTGTTGGATGGACTATTGGATCGGTTTGTGGTGGTGTTCTTGGATGATATCTTAATTTATAGTAAGATAGAGGCAAAACACGTGAATCATGTACGAGAAGTCCTAAGACAACTATGACAATAGAAATTTTACTACAAGAAGTCAAAGTGTGCTTTTTGGCAAAAGGAGGTTACCTTCTTGGGTTATAAGATCTCATCAAAGGGGATCAAGATGGAAGTAGAGAAGATCAAGGCCATTACTGATTGGCCTACCCTAAAGGATGCTACAAAAGTACAAGCATTCAATGGACTGGCCAGTTTTTACCAATGATTCATCCATTATTATGCTCATGTGGTTGCACCATTAACTGACCTCTTGGGAAAGAACTTGAGTTTCTAGAGGACCACTGAGCATGAAGAAGCATTCCAGAAGTTAAAGCATATGGTGTCTTCAAGACCCATTCTTCAACCATATGATCCTCAACTACCATGTGTGGTTGATTTTGATACTTCTAACTTTGCAATTGGAGCCATGCTGCAACAAGAATTGCCAGATGGACTCCATCCCATTGCCTTTGTGTCTCGCCAACTCAATACAGCTGAACAAAACTACTTTGCTTGAGATCAAGAACAACTTGCAATGGTATACGCCACCAAGGTATGGAGGCATTACCTCTTGGGGAAACAAGTGATCATGCAAACTGATCAGAAACCATTGTTGCAGACTTTACACTTGGAACACATGAAGAGTTGACATCATTGATGGGAGGAACAACTCCACTTGTATGACATCAAACTTGAGTAAAACCAGGTTGGTTCCATGTCATCCCTAATGCTTTATCACAACAACCTGATTTGAAATCTCGTCTTCTCATCACAGTGGCAATTTTAACGGTGTCAATTGACTCTAAGGTCCAAAACAAGTTTCAGTCAACTGTACACCAAGATCCCTTCTTCCAAATGGTACATGGTCACCTTACGGCATGCGATAAGGAGTACAACACCTTCTCTAACAAGGAGGGCCTTTTATTCTATGAAAACCGATCTATGTTCCAGCTAAAGGTGATCTTCAACTTGCGCGCCTTCAAGAAGCCCATGATTTACCCATCGCGGGTCACATGGGTGTGGACAAGACCTTGAATACCCTCCAACATCAATGGTGGTGGCCCAACATGACACGAGATGTTTGAGAATTTGTTCAATCGTGTGAGAGTTGCCAACATAACAAGGCAAGCAACTAGAAGCCGAGTGGACTCCTTCAACCACTTGCCATTCCATCCGCTTGTTGGGAGCATGTGAGCTTAGATCTCATCACATCCTTGCCAAAGATAAAACAAGGACACACCGCAATCGTGGTGTTTGTGGATAAGCTTAGTAAGTAAATCCACTTGGCACCAACCTATGATACCGTGGATGCTCCAACCTTAGCGCAAAACTACTTCAACAATATCTTCAAGCATCATGGGATGCCACGTGTACTCATCTCCAACCGTGATCCTTGTTTTACCGGGAAGTTTTGGCAAGCACTCTTCCAGATACTCGGCACCAAGCTTGTTTTGTCTATGGCCTATCATCCTCAAACTGATGGACAAACCAAATGTGCAAATCATACATTGGAGGATATGTTGCATGCTTTTGTCAATATCCACCATACTAATTGGGATGAATATCTTGTAGCTGCAGAATTTACTTACAACAATTCCAAACAAACAAGTACCGGATTTTCTCCTTTCTTTCTCAATTTTGGCCAAGATCCGCTCATTTCAGATTCTCTTCTTGCTCCCCTTCCATCTTATGTTCCTCATACTTCCACATTCTTGACCACTATATCCCAATCTCTCCAACAAGCCAAGTCTCACCTCCTTGTTACTCAAAACCGCCAAAAACAATATGCGGACCACCATTGTTGTGATCTCACCTTTGAAATTGGTGATAAAGTTATGTTATCCTCTAGTAACCTCCCTCTCCCAATTGATACCCAAGTTCATAAACTTGCCCCTAATTGGATAGGACCCTTTGATATCACCCAAATTGTCTCTATTGTTGCTTATCGACTTGCCTTGCCTTGTCACATGTGTATCCATCCTATCTTTCATGTTTCCAAGTTGAAACCCTTTGTTCCTAACCCATATTCCTTTTCCTCTTGAGTCCAAACTCCCCCTCTTCTTGGCCCTATCAATGATCATGAGGAGTATGAAGTTGATCATATCCTTACGTGTTGCCATATTCAACAAGACCGTTGCCAACATACAAAGTACACGGTCCTTTAGAAAGGTTATCCCCTTCATGATGCCACATGGGAACCTCTTTCTCACCTCTAGAATGCACAAATGGCCATTCAGGAATTTGAAGCTTCACTGGCAACAAGGACGTCACCAACTAGTGGTGGGGGAATATGTAACAATATGGAGTTTAGCGACAAAGTTAGTCGGGCTCACAAAGTAGCACATAAGACAAATTAGCCTAGAATATTCCAAAAGTATCTAGGAAGCTTCATGGGAAGCTTCCCGGCTAGCTTAGCTTGCACTTCAAGTAAGTAGCTTCTAGAAGGAAGCCTCTAGAAGCTTCTAACTAGCTTAGCTTGCACGCCAAGTAGGCGGCTTCTAGAAGGAAGCTTCTTGAGAAGCTTTCTAGTTAACTTGGCTTGCACTCTAAGAAAGCGGCTTGAGGAAGCTTCTTGAGAAGCTTCTCAAGGGCCTTGTATGCTACCCATAAATACCAAAGCCAAACTACCTCATGCTAAGCATTCAGAGTTTTCACTCATTCAAGTGTCCCAATGTGAGTTTCCATTCTCCTATTTCTCTCCTCGGATTTGGTCTTTTGTAGGTGTGATCTCCTCTAGTAGTTCCATTGTTGGTGTCTTTTCATATACAAAGGTTACAAACATCAACCATGCCATCAAATTATTTTTTTATTGTAGGCAACAACTGAAATCCTCCATTATATTTGTTTCATCCTCTTGTGCCATAGATTGTACTAGTGGTGTTTTTTGAGGAGCACTCTCCATCTTGATGCATTTTGACATCACCTTGTTGGCTATTCTTAATGGGTTTGTCCCCTTCTTGTTGGTAGCCTGTGGTGGAATCTTCTTTTTTCAAATTTTTAGCTTTTGCTTCATTATGTTTGCATCTCCTTGGTTGTTGTGAGATCTTGTATGGATAATCCTACCTCACTGGTTTGTGCACCCAAAATGACATTCACAATGTTCACCATAGGACTTGTAGGCTAGAAAGGTTCAAGTGAGGAGATTAGTACTTGCACGGTTGCTTCCTTCAAAATTGCAATGAGTGTATCATTGTCATCTTCCATCAATTATTTCCCTTTGTCATTCACCACTTCTTTTGGTATTGGTGACAACTATGCCTCATTTTTTATTGCCTCCGTTGAGGTTTCATTGTTGATATTTAGTGACAAAATGCATGTAAATGAGTCATCACTACTTGACTTGTTCTCATTTTGGGAGTTTTCTTTCTTGGAGCTAGAATGACCTTCTTTGGTCACAAAGGCCTTGTTTCCATCTTGTATCTTGGCTCCATCACTCCCACTCTCTCTTGACAATGCTTCAATGACCTGATTGTGCTTTTGTTTCTTGGAGACCAAGGTTTTGACCTTCATTGTGGATGCATTCTCACTAATCATGATGAAGTTGTATGATTCTTTGACACCACAAAATTCTTGGTATGAGCATACTCCTTGTCCACCTTGCAATAATTGTTATTTCCTTGCCCAAATTTGGATATCCGTTGAAGTATGGATATCCAGATTTGGATGATGGAAGTTGCTTGGGAATTTCTTCTTCTCCTTGTTTGTCAAAAAGCCCATTCCTTTGTAGCGACATACAATGAAGGGTAATACAATTGTGGCTACTCCTTGTTCCATGTCCTCCAATAGCTCATTTACTTGTTCACAAAACATCCACTCCCAACTCACAGGTTTTGTGCATGAGCTGGAAGAAAATAGCTTGGTTGAGATTGAAATACGCAAATGATTTTGATTGGAACAATTTCATGCTCAATTCAATAACAACTTGTTGGAAGGGATTCTTTATATATTCTATCTTATACACATTAGTGAAATTCTCTTCAACAAATGCATTGTCTATCATAGACATCATGCTCTTGCTTGGCCTACCATGAAAAGTATCAATATATATTTCACCAAACGGTATATACTTTCTCTAAGACTTATTTCCAATGGTCTTTTGTCCACATAACAAGGTTGGCTCTTAACTACTTTGTGTGTGAGTTGTTCAAATTTCTTCTAACAAAGGTAGGTCTAAAAAACTCTAGTCCTGCAATAAGAAGTCTAGGTTTTCAAGTACTCAACTCTTGAATGAAATCCTTATTTGGATCATTCAGGAGGTTTGCAAATGATCTCATCCAATTTGTGTGGTTTTGCTTATGTGTTGATTACCATTGCTTGGTCCGCCATGTTGAAAGTATCAACATCTAGTTTCTCTCAACATCTAGTTACTCCTTAACACTCTTACACTCATGCACTTGAGTTTGCAATGAATCTTGGATAATGGTTTGAGCAGTTCCTATATGAGAAGTACAACAAATTTGAAAAGTAAAAAGTAACTTCTCACTACGTCGAGTCAGATTTTTATAGATTCTTTCACCTAGTCATTCCTCAACCATTGTGATGGTTGGTGAAGGTTTGCAGTCATATGGGGCAAGCATGAATCCATTGTGCAAAACAATTGCCAAAAGTCATGGATTATGGACTTTTAAGCTTGAGGTGGAATCCCACAAATATCATGTTGAATCTTGTTGCTCTGTAACTCATATCATAAAAGTTCCACAAACTCCAGACATCATTATGAGGCAACTTGTATTGTAGGCCTTGACACTTGGTTCATTCAATGCAAATAGGATTCAATACAAAGCCAATGTTTTGGGTCTTAGTAGTAGAATTTGGGTCTTTTTTCTGGAACCTATATTCATGAGGAGGTTTGTTCAGAAAAATTTGGACTTCATTTAGGAGAAAACATGAACTAGTTGTTTTTTCCTACTTAATACAGTCTTGTGACTTAAGATATTGTCTAACACAATACTAAACTACAAGAAAGATGAAAAACTATGACAAAAAGAAAAGGTGGACACACAAAAACTTACATCTTATTATAAATTTTCTAATAAAAAAATGATAGTATAAGTATATATGACTTGTTAGTTGTACCTGTTTTTAAAATTGTATTTACCCTAGTTAACATCATATTCCTTACATGCTAAATTCTCATCATATGTCTTTATGTTTATATGCTTAATTCAAATGTATTTTAATGGAGGATGAATATATCACAGTAAATATTATTTTATATTGTTTATATATTATATTTACTGAATTAATGTATGTATATGAATTTTATAATCAAATATTTAGGAAATTAACTTGCAAAAATCTGACTAACAGGACTTGTATTGCTAGTTGAGTTTCTTAAAGATTGCATTCTACTTCTTATAACATAATCTTGATGATATAACTAGTTTATAAAATAAATTAATTGTTTATTATAGTATATAAAACAAGTAAACTTAGTGGTTGAACAAACTAAAAAACTGAATGATAGTTGTCAACCAAATCACATACATGCTCAATATTCACCTACACTAACTTAATATTTTATGATTATAAAAAACAAAACAATAACTCTTTTGTATTAGTAAGTTGGAATTTTAGTCTTGCAAAATAAATACTATGTAATATTTATTCAAACATCAAATTTTTAGTTTTTATATTATATCAAAAAAATAATAATTTATATATTTATTTATAATCATTTGACCTAAAAAAGATTTTTTTTGGAAAATATGATGTGAAAGATAATTTCCTATGAGAGAAACTAAAGTCTTGTATCATAAAAATGCTAAATTATCAATACTAGGGTTAAATAAAAATAAAGTCTTCATAAATGATTATATAGTATATCAACAAACACAATGTAGAATTGAATTTGTGAATAATGACTTTAATCTAAAGAGAAGAAAGAGATCCATATATTATTGGTGGATGTTTTGGTATTCTTTCTGACTAAATATAAAATTAATTAAAATCATATATGCTTTTCTATGATGTAGATTATTTAGCAACTATCTAATATAGTATATACGTATAACAAGGAACTAATTATTTTATCCTATATTAAAGATTATATTACTAGTATGTTACTAATGTTTGCTAGTTAGTTTTTAGAATTGGTATTTATATGATGAATTATATTTTATCAATTATTATTAACTATGATAATTTAAATCAAATATATTATCAATAAACCTATAAATCAGAAATAGTTATAAAACTATATATTCTCATGCTAATCAACAAGGTGAAAATAATAAAATTTTATTTCTCTAATCCTTTAACCATAAAAATTAAGAATCAAATAAAATTTTAGTGTGTATGGTTATTTATGATGTATGTGTTTCATTTTAATTTGAATTTATGTTATTTTACCAGTTGATTCTCAATTCAGTTACTTTGCTGGTTGATTCTTAATAATAATAAATTAATTTTTTTTTCTAAATAATATAATTTGAGTAATAAATAGGATTTTCCTAGATGATCTACATGTATGTATCTATAAGTTGATATTTTATACTATGATTATGAATTATTATAAATTAGAAATACATTAATTTCATAGTCATGTACAATTAAATTACAAAATTTGGTCAAATGATTAAAGAAGAAACAAGTCATATGAGATAGTTCTTTTCAATCATTGGGTATAAGGTAGATTTTTCTCTAGAAGATGTTGCCCAAGTAAAATATGATTTTCATATAATTTAGAAAGAATCAATTTTTAGTATGATGATAGAATTATTGTTTCACATATTTAATTTTTAGACAAAAGGTACAAGAATGAATATTATGCTCTAACCAAACCAACAAATAAAAAACCATACTATAATTTATTATAATATATAAGAAAATAACATATAATAATAAATTAAGGTAAATATGTTTTCAATTAAGAATAAATACATAAAATAGTTGATTATATATTGCAGAAATTTAACAAAATAAATATGAATGATCATAATAATTATAAGCTAGTTAAGCAAACTTTACTTACTTTTTATTATGAGTATAACTTGTCACAACCCACTTCATTTTGAGCTTTGGTCTCCTTTGCTTTTCATTGTTTTTCTTCATGTAAATAGTCAAATTCAAGTGCAAGGAGGTATTGTTGAATGAAGTAATGGTTCACATGGAGTTGTAACCCCACAATATGAAGGTACAAGTGCCTCAACAAAATGGACCCACCGGCAACAAAATAAGAATGAGACCAAACCTATTTCATAGTCAGACCCATTATAATTTTGTTCCATGCAACCAAATAAGAATGAGACCAAACCTATTTCATAGTCAGACCCATTATGGTTTTGTTCCATGGGCCCTACAAATGAGCTTGCCCAATGAAATAAACCTCTCCACTACAAGGAAATCATGACTTCATGAGATTCCGTATGATGACTAGAGATATGGCAACTTTCCAACAAACACACAAATTTTGCCAATTTCTACCACTATTTCAAGATCACACAAAAACACTCAAAGTGTTGTCTTAAAACTATAGAGCCATACCAACGCCAAGTTTGACAAGACTCAAACCAACTTTGAACAAATTGTGGAGGGCTATCAAAAGGAGCTCATGGATGTAGTCCACATCTACAAGTATGCTAAGAGTTCACACCAAGCACCATGTGCATTTCTCATCAAGGAATAATGACTAGAGCCTTATTTTACAAAGATAATTGTGGTTATTTTTTTCTCCAATGATGAGACATCACTTCATACATTTTGTCAACATCTTCAATTTTTGTCTTATGAAGTTCATAGATGTACATACTTTGTAAATAGGTACTTGGGCTAACCCAATATGTAGCATTAGTTTGTTGGAGGTAGACAATCCCTGACTAAGTTGATTACATCCATGGCTACCTACCATTACGTTCAAGGTTAGGATAAAATATGATCAAGATAGAGTGGTTCAGATGTACTTAGTAGATTTCTATTGATTGTAGCCATTGGATCTTTCTACGGCCAAGTAAGCAATGTATAAAATGCTTAGTTATGATGTTCACAAGGTCCATTTGGTACATTCTTCTTTTGCAAGTAATACAAAGTTTATACCATCAATTTTCATGAGTTTGTGTATGTGTATTAGTATGCCTTGTGAATGAATAAATGTACATTCAACTGATTTTGGAGTGATGAATCTTGAAGTATGAACCAAAGCATTAGAATGTGATGACGCATTTGTGTGGAACTAGAGTGCCTCTCTTTAGAAGTTTGGTCAGATTCAAGAATGTACAATACTAGGCCTATGCCGGTCTTGCATCTTGTCAAGTAGCACTCCTACACAAGATTGAGTAGCATAGATTGTTTCAAACTCTTGTAACCTTGTGCATTTATGAGAAGGATTAAATGCAATGCTACTATTGTAGTCTTTAGAGTGATCTAAGTTCAAAAACCTCTTATTGCAATTTAGTTTGCAAAGTTATCAAGTCCCATTCATGTAGGGAGGTAGTGGGTTGCATTTTGTACATCTCATAGCTAGAGCATTGTGCAAATCATAGCCCCTAAAATCCATGCTTTGGAGCTTAGACGGATGGCCAGTGAACAAAGAGATTCCAAAACAAAGTGACTTTTGTTATGAATGAACTGACTACTTCTTAGGAATCCCTTGGATTTGACTTTTATTATATAGGAGAGTTAATTACTTAGTGTTTTGTAGTGTCACTCATTTTGATGACATTGCCATCTTTTGGGAATGATGTTGCCCAAGAGATTCAACACAAAATAATAAATTTTCATCACTATGACCTTATTTGTCTTGTTTTAGCCATTTCAAACCCATATCCTTGAAAGAACAACCTATTCTTACCAATTATACCATAGTGAGTTGACATTGAGTTACCAATTTTTTTGTACCATTGTCAAGTATACAATCCTTGGAGAGGCTAAAACAGAGATAGCACAAGGTCACGCATGTTATCTAGAGACCAATTGCCACACAACATTTGAACCTCTTTTTGATGGAGATTCTTGTTGAGACATCAACAAAGAGAGAAGGCAAAAAGTTATGCATCATCCCAAAAACTAGAGAAGGCTCTAACATTCTTGAGAGAAAATCAAGAAAAGGACTGACCTTATAGCCCAACATCTTTCCAAAAATAGAAGGTAACTAGAGCATAAGAGGATCAACCGCCCATCACAACATGTTGGTCCTAAGCTAACTATTGCACAATTCCCTTGTATGAACAATTTCTTGGTACATTGAGACCCCCAAGGGGTACTCTTGCAAGTAGTCCTCCTTGAACACTTTGTGAAGTTGGTTTTTGAAGAATCTAAATATGGATTGGAAGAAGGAGAAAGCAAGGTCATTGGAGGCACAAGTTATGACTACATCTTTGAACCTACAAACAATCTATTTTGTCTTTCCTACACAAAAGTTTGTGCTCTTTCTTAGTCTACTCCCACTCATGGTGAACCATACTTCCTTTACTTGCCAAAGCTACCAAAAGCTCAAGGGTCAAGATGATGAGGATGATCATGATAGTATTTTGTAGGAGTTTAAGACCATTTCAATTGCAATCAAGAAGATGTTGACACAAATAAACTTTGGATATTCCCAAGCTTACTTTGGAAGAGAGCTCAAATTTTGTTTACTCATGTTAGCAAAGACACCATCAATGTAACCCACACTCTGAGGATAGTTCTTAAATTTTGTTTGCAAATTGGACTACAAAGCCAATCTATTTGCAACACTTGATAGTCTCAAACAAAAAGACAAGGAGAAGCTAAGGGACTACATGAAGAGATGTTCCAAATTTTTTTGTACTGAGTGTCCCATAGAAGTGCCACTTTAGGCTACTAAGATGTACAAGCAAAAGCATGGTTCTTGGGTGGCTTACCCTTGGACCTTTTGATATTTGTCAAAGAATGGGAACATGATATGTTGGCAAAACTATTGTACGTGGGTACACCTTCCTAATAAAATGATTCATGTGCACAAAGAAAGTAAAGAAAGGATCCAAACAAAGAGTGCAATTGTCCTCATCAAACACATCTAGTGTGACCACTTCATCTGAATTGTCATCCTTAGAGGACCAAAATGACCAATAAAAGGAGCAAAAAGGACACCATTACCATTCAACAATAACTATTTATTGGTGTTTATGATAGAAACCTTGGATCATATTGTTCTTCTTGTGTTTGCTTATGGATAGGTCTGAGACTTGACAATTTATGTGCTCTTGTAGAATACTTAATGAGAAATACTTAATTTTTTTCAAGGGCTTCAAGGTGGAGTTGTGGGATCCATGTCAAAAGGAGAAAATGCTAAGTGATAAAATTGTAAGCAATTGGGTCCCAACATGGGAAGTCTAGAGGTTTTTACAATTGAGGAAGTAAGAGAAGTGTACTTGAAAGTAGAAGATTACAATTGGAAAGAAGAGCCAACATAACATAGTTTGAACATAAGAATCATGGCATTTGAGTAAATTTTGAGTGGGATATGGTCAATGGAAGCAAGGGGGTCAAATTCATACATAAGTGCACAAATTATAGGATTATGAGAGGTTTATCACTGCTTTTTGTGATGTGTCAATGTGGTTAGAGAGTAGAAAAAATGGTAATTTTGTCGAGCTAAAGAAATCACACATTTGAGTCAATCTCAATTTTGATATGATCAATTGAATTTGGAGTATTAGAACACAAGGTATTGATGATAAGATTATGATTAAGTTTAAGGTTTTGATCACTTCTCAAGTTCTAGTTTGAATCCACTTATGAAACTTCCTAGGATTGTTGTTGATTAGATATTGCACTTTTATGAAAAGAATTCATATAAGTTATACAATTATAGAATTTAGGGTCTAAGGTCAAGTATCCTTGGGTTTGAAGAGCTCAAAATTAGCCTAGCTTGGTAATTGATTGATATCCAATAATTTAGGTCGGGTTGAACTATCAAACTTTCTAGGGAGTCAAACAAAAGCATAATCAAATATATATATAATAAAGTTAGCTTAAGATTCATAGATAGGGAGACATGGTGCAAATAATTTGAGTAAATTTAGGTCAGCTAAGGGTTTATAGATACCAGGAGATCTAATGCAACAAACTCTACTAGAAATACTATCATAAGCTAAATGGAGAAATTCATGTCCAACTCCAATTGAATATCAAATCTCCAAATTGAAGTCATGAATGAGAGGATTACAACTTTTTATTGTGTTCTCTACAGTTTTACATGAATCCATGGGCTAAAATTTAGCAAACTCTATGCAATATTCCATACTTTAGCCTTATGTAGGATTTCAAAATTAGGTTAGAACTAAAATTTTTTGGCCATCCTTAAGACCTTTATAAGAGATCTATAGTGATTAAATTAACTCTTATTTTATATTATTTGAAAGCTTAACTCACATGTTTTCTATTGAGTTCAAGAATATTTGCATCAAAGCTATAGAGAAAAAGATACCTTCATCTTAGTCTTATAGATTTGCCTCATCAAAAAGGTGTAGAAGTTCCTTACTTGGAGAACAGATTGGATACAAACTTGCTGTACAAGTTAAAAGCAACTTTTAGAAAATGAAAAGAAGCTATATAGCACAGTTCTACAAAAAAGCATAGAGATTTTTTCCCAAGCTTCTTCTGTTTAGAATCTCTACATGCTTACATGTTTGATTGTACACCAAATTGGCTTGGCTTGGTTTGCAAGAATTTTGCTTATTTTATTTCCTTCCAAGCATGATTCTCCTCTATAATGATAGAAATGATGACCAATAGACCAAAAGTGCATATTGTGTTGACAAGTTAAATTGCCCTATGAGCTCGCCTATCTCCCACTAAGGATGAAACTCTTATGACTATTATGGTAGCGCACCATGGACTAAGAAGGCAAAGAAATTCAACTCCATCATACTCCTCCAAGGCTAACACTCCAAGACTCAAGCCATTGCTCACTAGAGAACTCAATGAGAGAGAGATTCCAAGGCTAGCACTCCAAGACTCAAGCCATTGCTCACTAGACAACTCAATGAGAGAGAGATAGTTGCAAATGAAAGGATGATGAGTACCTCCTCACCCCTAGTTCATATACTTGTGAAATATTTACTTACTAAAGTAACTAATTATTGGAGTAATTTAAGTTACTAGGCTAAAAGTCAAATAAAGTCAAAAAGCTAAAGGAATATCCATACTCATGGGAATATTCTCCTAAGCATGTGGTCTTATCTTGAATCAACCACTAAGTCAAGGATTCCTTCACGTGGGCTATCCTTGGACTATAGAAGAATCCAAAACAAAAAGGCTTATGAGCCCAAGAGTTTTCAACTCATTCCTCAAAGCCAAACACCTAGGAATAACACCAAGTCAACACACTTGAATCCAAAATAGTGATGCTCAAATTTTGTCACTTCCTGTAAAGTAAGGTCTCCTCTATCTTAGCTATGACTAACTTTAGCTAATCATGACTAATGTAGAACCATCATTTATCTTTATATAAATAATATCTCTCAAGTACTTGTAATACTCTAAATATCATAATATCACACACACGCACAAATGGGTGTTACATGATAATGACTATATCCTCAATGTACTTGATCCATAACTAAATCACTCCTTATCTAGTGTAGATTGCATTTATGCAACTAACAATGAGGCTCAATAGCACTTGACCTCTTGATCTTTGCCCACCATAGGGCATACCACATACTTGGAGTAAATGGAAATATGGAGTTTGAAGGACCTAACCACCAACTAGGGGGGGGGGACTCCACCCTATAGTCAATACACTAAACACAAAAATTGACCATCAACAAGTAGTCTATGAGTAATTTCTTAAATACTTCTGACTACCCACACTAGTACTCTAGAGTCTGGGCAATCTAGGTGCAACACTACAAATGGTGTGCTAGCTATTGTGCATATATACGTCGCTACACAACATATATCACACACTATGGAAACACAACTCACACATAAGTCATACATGGACTCTAAAGTGCCACAATTACCACCTAGCAAGTGGTTAGGTTCCTCTAACTCCATATATCCATCTACTCCAAGTATATGGTATACCCTATGGTGGGCAAAAGATCAAGAGGTAGGGTGCTATCAAGCCCCATCATTACTTACTTGTCTGCAATCTATAGCATATAAGGATAAACTAGCTATAGGTCATGTATATTTAGGACATAACCACTATCTATGAGGAACCATTATGAGGAGAGGAGTCAAACATGCCATATGCCATCCTCTCAAATAAGATATCACACACTAACATAGTAGTAGCTCCACCAGAAGTGTGGCATAACATACACCACAAGCCTACACGTACAAGTGCCAAGCTTGGGTTCATAGTACCATCAATATTTGGGAGGTAGCATGGTGCACATTGCACATATGATCCTTCCAAACAACATCATCCCATCCTTCCAACATAAGGAATCCAAATGGCAAAACCTTATGCATCCTCAAGATAGTGTGGCCTATAGAAACATCAAGTGTCGTTGATGTTGTCTATTGTAGATATACATAGTCACCTGGATGAAATCTATAGATTGAGGGTCTATAATCTCCTATTCTAATGGTAGCATAGCGTAAGGTATCCCTATGTTGAGCAATTGCAAAGTTCTCAAAAGCCATTGGCATCACTTTCTGAAAGATCTTTGCCTGTTGAGAACATGCACTCATCCATACATTTGGATTTTCCAAGTCCAAAACTACAATAGCATCTTGATGAATGACTATAGGTAAATTTGGATCTTGTCTATAGAGTAGAAAGTAAGGAGAGAAGGATGCTAAGGAGACTTGACGGCTAAATTAATAGTCCATGGCCAACCAAGGTAATGAGAGATCCCAATCTCCCAAGTGACCTCTCTACAAACCATACTTTTGCAATCCTCTCTTCACCATATGAACCACTCTCTTTGCCAAGCCATCTACTTTAGGATGATCTCAAGAGGTAATATGATGATCAATCAAAGCCTTGTCACACAAGACCTGAAACTCCCCCAAGAACTTTGTACCTTTATTAGTCAAAACCTTAGTTGGTGCACTAAAAAATTGAGAACTCGATCTAGGAATAAGTAAGCTGTCACTTCACTAGACTTGTTAGGAAGTGCCACTAACTCAATCTACTTGGAGAAGTTGTGGTGCCCACAAATTTTTATTTTTTTCTATTTTGAAGTGTTTTGAGGAAGAAGTGAGTAAGAGAGCTGAATTACAAAGAAAAGAATGGATGGCAGTGTCTTCGGAGTAAACCCAAAGAAGTCAACTTTGGGTCGGAAAATGGAAGTACTTGGAAGGGGAATACAAAGACACAAGTCCAAAGACGATTGTCTTTGGATTGGGCAGCAAAGGCCAATACAAAGGCATGCTAACAACCTCTCTACGTGGCAAGAAAGTACACTTCAAGAAATGGCGGAGGCAGAAGAAGCATGTCTTGACACTGACAAGACATCAATACACAGAAGAAGGGAGAGTCAATTTTGAAATTGACTGAAGAATGACTGCACTTTGGAGTAATATAAAATTGCGATTGCGCAAGGAAAAATTGAATATGTCAAGTAGATATCATATTCCTCTGAGTAGTCATCCTGTAGTGATGCATGCCAAGAAGCAGATTGAGAGTGAAAATTTCTAAAATCCAGAAGGAATTAGAGTGTCGCGTCTAGGAGAGGGAATAGTCTTCTAGTGCCAAAGAACAAGAGAGCAAATCATGGCAAAGAAGGTCAAGAACACTCTCGCAATAAGGAGCTTTGCAATTTGGAGGTTAGATGTCTTAGCAAGGATCAAAGTCTTGAATAGACTTTGTATTACCTTTTAAGCATGGAACTCAAATTTCAATTTCCCAAGAGTCATGGCAAAGATAGCTGCCAATATTGTGAGGAAGGTCTTGAAGTCGAGGAGAAGAGAGGAAATCCGGCTCAATGGACTTAGTCAGATTGGAGGTTAGTGTTGGGAAGGGATGCAGGAGAGCCAATGGGGATCACCTTCTATCGGAAGTGTGAGGCGGTAGAAGAGACTACAGAAATTTGCAACTCTTTCTTCTCTTTGTGAACAACTAATGGGTACAAGGTGGAGTCCTATTGGGACCCAATTAAGTGGAGCATCATAGGAGCAATAATGGCAATGTTCAAACCCAAACAAACAACATACGTGAACATGCAACAGTCGGTCTTCTTCCACCAGATGTTTGCAGGAGTAAAGGTGAAGTGGGTGATGAGTTTCCACCAGTAAACGAGGGAGATGGTTGTTAATTGGAGAACAAATTTGCTTCCACACTATTTTGCACCGTTTTCAGCTCATTTCTACTACGGATTGAATTTGCTAACAAAGGAAGAGAGGCATTGCATGGTGTCACACTTTCATCTAGATTTGAGACAAGAAGCAGATGAAGAAGAACAAAACTACATGGTGCACCTATGAGCCAATGATGACCATTTCTTCAAAACATGACAACAAGAGATGGAAGAAGTCATAAGCACAAAGAAGAAGAAGTGGACTCAACCCGATGATGCAACATTACCTCTAGCCCAAAGAAAGAGATGAAGACTCACCGTGCGGGGTAAGACAGTGGTAAATAAAGAACCTTTAGAGATAGAGTCTGAAGGGGAGACAAAGTCTAGAGGAGAGGACTTAGAAGAAGAGGAACTCAGGAACTCAGAAGGAGTACCCTATGGGCCCAAGTTCAGAGGGTAAGGAAGAAGGAAGTTTGGAAGCAATATTGCTGAAGGTACAAAGATTAAGACTTTGGAATAAGAAGCTGGCAGAAGAAATGAAGTACAAAGATGTGTCCAAAGATGAAGGGACCATTGGAGGAATATAGAATTTGGCATAGGTTGTAACTCCACTATTGGAGTTGTTGAAAGAGCAACAAAAGGTAGTTCCACAAGATGTGATGAAGGTAAGGAATGAGTTGTAGGTGGTGAAGTATTTGCTAGTTGAAGTGAAGGGATTGCAAGAACAAGTAACCCAAAGAGACAACGAAGTTGAAGAGCTTTGGGTGGATGCAGTCTTGAAGAAGAAATGAAGTACAAAGATGTGTCCAAAGACGAAGGGACCATTGGAGGAATACATTATTTGGCATAGGTTGTAACTCCACTGTTGGAGCTATGGAAAGAGCAACAAAAGGTAGTTCCGTAGGTTGTGATGAAGGTAAGGAACAAGTTGCAGGTGGTGAAGTATTTGCTGGTTGAAGTGAAGGGATTGCAAGAACAAGTAACCCAAAGAGACAATGAAGTTGAAGAGCTTCGGGTGGATGTAGTCTTGAAGAAGAAGACTTTCAAGAAGTTGCAAGAGAGTTTGGAGTCAAGAGGGAGAGAAATGCAAGAAGAGTTGAAGGAGCAGACAATGTTGCTGACCAAGATGAAAGAAGAGGTCAATGAAGTGCACATTGAGACTATCCATGTGAAAGTGATGGCAACAGTAATGGAGTAGGAGTTAGACAGCTTGGTGAAGAGTGCCGTCAAGAAGGATCAGGCATGGCAGCGGGAGTTGGCAACCCGACATTGAGAAGAAGAAAGGTTGGGAGAGTTAGTATGAAGTGTTGAGTTGTAGAGCTCTCAGTATGCGGAGGAGAAGAAGATGCTTTTGAGTACAAAGATGAGTTGAGGATGTACAGGGAGGAGTTGAAGGCAGAGCAATCTCAAAGGTATACATTGGAATCAGTAGGAGAGGTCATAGGAAAATTGAGAGCTTTGCTATGCATTGAAGCGGAAAGACAATTAGAAGAAGCGAGATTACACAAGTTAAAGTTGTTTGTGCAAGAAACTAGGAAGAGGAGAGCCAAGGTTGTTGATATGAACACTCTACTAATCCGATTGATGGAGTGAGTCGACAGAAAATTGTTGGAAGTAGGAGATAATGTGAGTCTCAGATTAGATTTAGTAAATTTAGAGTTAGAAAGAGTTAGGAGTAGTATGAAGGAAGAGAAGAAGTCCAATGTTGCAGAAGTCGGAATTCAGGTGTCTTTGGACTTGTCATTTGAGACATTAGAGAGGAGTGGGTTGCCAGATAAGGATGTAGATAGATTACCCATAAGTTTAACTATAGATCATACTATAGAAGTAGTAGAAATAGTGAGGGATTTGGTGGAATCAGATATACCCAAAGAAGGAGAAGTAACAGGAAGATCATTGGGTTTGGAAGCCAATGAAGAGATTGACATCGGATTGAAGTAGTAACAGTTTTGAGATATGAAGAGGCAGATATGAAGAGGCAAATATAAAGAGATGATTTGTCATTTTGGATCTGCATGTAGGAATAGTTGTTGTATAACGGTATAGTTGTTAGATAACTATCGATTGCTTTACTATTTAAAGGTGGCATTTGCAATCTTATGTTATTCAATATTTACAATTTCTAAAGATAGATAAAGCAAAGTGCTGATTTCAGTGCTCGTTGCTTGAGCTTAATTTTGAGTGTCAACTTTGTGTGTGTATTTTTGAGTGTGTGGAGAATTTCAAAGTGCAAATCAGAGTGTATTGGATGTTAGATTCCATAGCTTGATCTTCATTTTGTGTGTTTGATCCTAAGTGAAGTGCAATCGGAGCAATGACTTGATAGATCTAAGAGGAATTGTAGTGTTGGTAGTATTCTATAGTTGTGAGTGCAACGTAGTGTTGATGTGAAGCAATTTTGATCAAGGAAGTTGTGCCTTCAATGGAAGGGTGGAACACAATTCTAAGGCAAAGTCATTTTGCAATGAAGTGCCATCTTTGGGAGAATCTGAATCATCACAATCAAGATTTGTTTGGACAGAATTTGTTATGTTATGATTATGGGTGTTTGAATTTGTGACAAGTTATCAAGATTGTGAGCTTGTTACTCTCTTCTGGATGTAGTTGCTACCTAAGAGATTAAAGATGCAACCAAGAAGAGCTACTTGTTACTATTTGACTTTGTATTTGACCAATTCTGACTAGTATCTCTACGGGAACAAACTTTACTTACCTGATTACCGCAAAAGTGATATTTGCTGAGTTGTTACAGAAGTGCTCTACCATAACCAAAACATACCAATGATGTCTCACAATCAACGGTAAAGGTCCAACAAAGTCCAAACTCCAATAGTAACCCAACCCCATGATAGGTAATAGAGGTAACTATGGCATGGCATAAAGTGATGCTCTAACTTGGTCATAAACCACACATCTAGCAACAAATTGCTATACTTTGGTTTGGATACCATGGCATTCATAATGACTTTGGAGTAAGCTATATTTCTGCTTTACTCCAAAATGTCCTAGCTCCTCATGAACATCATGGACCAATTACGGTCTATGAGATGTAAGTGGTACCACTTGCACTCTACCATCCTCCCATACACAAAGAAGGTATCTGCTCTCCAATTTGAATCGTCTAATTTGCCGAGGAACATGGTTTCTCTCCCGGGCCCCAACTATGCCACCCACAACAAAGATGCAAAGATAGTCCATTACTAAGACATCATCATGAATGTCTCGCTGAACTATATCACTCTCTAGATCTATGACTTCAATAACTCCTCTTGTATATGTATACGTTGAGAGAGATATCACCAAAGCCTAGATGTACATCAACATGGCACCATATTCTCATCTATCTTACCATGCCAACATGTTCCGGTCTGATCTTGTTGGTTAGGACATGGTTTCTACTCAACCCATCTGCATCACTGTTCACCACTCCAGGTCTATGAGTAACCATGAAATCATACTCTTGTAAAATCAGAGCCTATCATGCAAGCTTCGTTGAAAGCTTGTCAGACTCCATCAACCACTTCATTGGCTAATGATCAATGATGAGAGTAAAGGGGCTACCAAATAGGTAACATAAAAAATGTGCTACTATAAATATGTTGCCAAACACTCTCCTTGAATTGTTGGAGCAACTAGCATATGCCACCATAAACTCCTTCCCTTCATCATCATATTGGGTGAGCACTGCTCCAAGCCCCAACATACTCCAATCAGTGTGAACTTGAAATGGTCATCCTTTGATTGGCCTCAAAATAGGAGTAGATGTCAACCTCTCCTTGAGCTCTACAAAAGCTCTCTCTTGCTCATCTCCCCAATACCACTTCTATGTAAGCTTGGTCAGCTTCATCAAGGCCTTGGCAATGACACTAAATCCTCTAACATATTGATGATAAAAGTTTGCCAACCCAAGGAATGCTTGCATTATGCTCACATCTATAGGCCAAGGAATATGCACAATAGATTTGTAATACTCTAAGGACAAGAGAAGAGGTAAAACAAAAATTTCACACTCAATACTCTAATGCCTCAAAGAAGCACCTTCTCTTTATTATATAAACAAAGAGGATCTCCTATAAGGAAGCTCCACCATAAGATTAGGTACAAAGATAGGTGACATGTCAACAAGCTCCACCCTTGGATTACTTACTTGGATGGGTGACATGTTGGTCTTGGTCCTATCTGGTTGGTCAAACAAGCTTTGACCGGAAGGAATATTTTAGGGAATCTTCATATAGGAATCTCAAAATCACGTGGGTGAGTTATTTTTGGAGAGCTTTTGACAAGACAAAGCAAGGAGGAGGGAAAGCCAAACTTTTCATCGTTGGAGGAAGGGGGGAGGTGCAAACCTCATTCATCTGTTTAGGCTTCCAAAATTGCCTTCAAAGATTTCAAGCATATTTTGGTTCATACTCTATTAGTAGAAGTCCCCTTTTGGTGATACCTCTTTCTGATCTATTTAGTCCATCATGTGTAACATCCTTCCAAATGTTACCAAACCAATTCTTACCTTTAAATCATATGTCTATTGGTTATAAGCTATTGGTTTTAAGGTTTTCAAGTCTATTTTGGTTTTTGCCATATTAGTAGAAGTGCTCTTTTGGTGATACTTCTATCCAATCTATTTTTTCCATCATGTATAACATCATTCCAGATGTTACCTAACCAAATGTCACATCTAGATCATATGGCTAGCTCTTGGTATTACAAGCCTCCACCTTGTTTTGTTGAACACCAAGCCCTCTAGGGTAGATAGCGTGACCCAAATACTCAATCTTCTCATGGAAGAAACTACACTTCCAAGGATGTAACTTGATTCCATGAGATCTCAACCTTTAAAACAAATGTCTCTCATGCTCTTCTACAATAGTGCTATAGACTAAAATGTCATCAATATAGCACAAAACAAATTCTAATCAAGCTAGGATCTTGTCCATGGCCCTCTGGAACTTGGCATGAACATTATTCAACCCAAATAGTAAGAAAGTCCATTGATATAACACATCCTTGCCATGAGGATCAATAGCCCAAAATGCTATCTTGGACTTATCCTCCTCTTTGATCAACATTGATGATATCCTACTCAAAGATCCAAAGTACTAAAGACCTTTGCATGCCCAATTGCATCAAAGATCTCCTATGGTGTAGGCATGGCATACCAATCAGCCCTAGTTTTTTGGTTGATAGAACAATAATCTCCACACATTTGCCTATATGTGTAGTTGCCATGCATAACTATAAAGACCAAAACCAAGGAGAGAAATAAGACAATGGACCATCACATTGGGACACTTGAATGTAGGAAAACTCCAAATGCCTAGCATGAGCTTTGGCTCTTGTATTTATAGGGATCATACAAAGCTCTTACAAAGCTTCTCAAAAAGCTTCCTTGAGCCTCTTTCTTGGAATGCAAGCCAAGTTAATTGGGAAGGTTCTCAAGAAGCTTCCTTCTAGAAGCCTCTTACTTGGCATGCAAGCTAAGCTAGTTGGAAGCTTCTAGAAGCTATCTACTTGGGGTGCAAGCTAAGCTAGCCAAGAAGCTTCCTAGATACTTTTGGAATATTCTAGGCTAACTAGTCTTATTTGCTACTTTGTTAACTCTACTAATTTTGTTATTTAACTCCATATTGTTACATATTCTCCCATTGTGAGTTGATGATGTCCTTGTAGCCAATGAAGCTTCAAACTCCTAGATGGCCAGTGAAGCTTCAAACTTGTGTATTCTTGAGATGAGAAAGAGGTTCCCATGTGGCATCATGAAGGGGATATCCTTTCCAAAGGACCTTGTACTCCATATCTTGTTGATGGCCTTGTTGAATGTGGCGACGCACAAGGATAGGATCAACTTCATAATCCTCATGATCATTGATAGGGAGAAGAAGAGGGGGAGGTTGGACTCAAGAGGAAAAAGAAGATGGGTCAGGAATAAAGGGTTTCAACTTGGAAATATGAAAGATAAGATGGATGCACATATGACAAGGCAAGGCAAGTTAATAAGCAACAAGAAAGACAATTTGAGTGACATCAAAGGGTCCTATCTAATTAGAAGTAAGTTTACAAACTTGGATATCAAGTGTGAAAGGGAGGTTATTGGATGAGAGCATGACCTTATCACAAACTTGAAAGCTGAGATCACAATGATGGTGATCCGCATATTGTTTATGCCAATTTTGAGCAACAAGGAGATGGGATTTGGCTTGTTAGAAGGATTGAGAGATGGTGGTCAAGAAGGTGGAAGTATGAGAGACATGAGATGGAAGAAGAGCAAGAAGGGAATTTGGAACAAGTGGGTTTTGGTGAAAATTGAGAAAGAAAGGAGAGGATCTGGTGCTTGCTTGTTTAGAATTATTGTATGCAAACTCCGTAGTTGCAAGACATTCATCCCAGTTGGTTTGGTGAATGTTGACAAAGGCACAAAGCATATCTTCAAAGGTGTGATTTGCACATTTAGTTTGTCCATCAATTTGAGGATAATAGGCCGTGGACAAAGCATGTTTGGTGCCGAGTATCTACAAGAATGCTTGCCAAAACTTTCTAGTGAAGCAAGGATAAAGGTCAAAGATCAATACACATGGCATCTTATGATGCTTGAATACATTGTCAAAGTAGATTTACACCAAGGTTGGCACATCCACAATATCAACTATTGGTGCCAAATGGATTTGCTTATTAAGCTTATCCACAAACATTACAATTGTTGTGTAGCATTACTTTGTTGTGGGCAAGGAGGTGATGAGAGCTAAGCTCACATGTTCCAAATGAATAGATGGAATGGGGAGTGGTTGAAGGAGTCCACTTGGTTTTTGGTTATTGGCCTTGTTGCATTGGAAACTCTCACACAATTGGACAAACTCCCAAAAATTTTGTGCCATGTTGGGCAACCACCATGGCGTTGGAGGGTACCCATGGTCTTGTCCACACCCATGTGACCAACAATTGGTAAATCATGGGCTTCTTGAAGGTGCACAAGTTGAAGATCACTTTTGGGTGGAACATAGATCTAATCTTCATGGAATAAAAAACTTTCTTTGAAGGAGAAGATGTTATACTCCTTGTCACATGCTGCAAGATGACCATGTACCATCTGGAAGAAGAGATCTTGTTGTAGAGATGACCAAAACTTGTTCTAGACCTTGGAGTCAATTGACACCATTGTAATTGCCACCGTGATGAGAGGAAGAGCCTTCAAATCAAGTCATTGTGACAAGGCTCAAGGATGACATGGAACCAACTTGTACTCAAGTTTGATGTCAAATAATTGGAATTGCTCCTCCCATTGATGATGTCGGCTCTTCATGTGTTCCAAGTGTAAGGTCTGCAACAATAGTTTGTGATCAGTTTGCATGATCACTTGTTTCTCCAAGTGGTACCGCGGTGGCATAAACCATTGCAAGTTGTTATTGATCTCAAGTAGAGTAATTTCTTTTAGTTGTATTTAGTTGGTGAGATACAAAGGCAATGAGATGCAGTCCATATGGGAATTCTTGCTACAACACGGCTCCAATTGCAAAGTTAGAAGCATAAAATCAACCACACAAGGTAGTTGAGGATCATATGGTTGAAGAATGGGTCTTGAAGACACCATATGTTTCAACTTTTGGAATGCTTCTTTGTGCTTGGTGGTCCATTGAAAGCTTGAGTTCCTCCCCAAGAGGTCAGTCAATGGTGTAGCCACATGAGCATAATAGTGGATGAACCATTAATAAAAATTAACCAATCCATTAAATGCTTATACTTTTGTAGCATCCTTTCGAGTAAGCCAATCAATAATGGCCTTGATTTTCTCTTCTTCCATCTTGATTCATTCCAATGAGATCTTGTGACCCAAGAAGGTAACTTCCTTTTGCCAAAAGACACATTTTGACTTCTTGTAGTAAAATTTCCATTGTTGTAGTTGTCTTAGGACTTCTCACACATGATTCATGTGTTTTGCCTTTGTATTACTATAGATTAATATATCATCCAAGAACACCACTATGTACTAATCCAATAGTCCATCCAACACCCAATGCATCTGATCCATGAAGACTATTAGAGCATTAGTAAGCCCAAAAGGTAGAACTCTCCACTCAAAATGCCCATACCTTGTGCAAAAGACAATCTTTTGCACATCCTCCTTATCAATGGAGATTTGCCAATAGCAGCTATAGAGATCCAACTTGGAGAAGTATTGTGCTCTACTCAGTTGATCAAGTAAGTCATTGATCCAAGGCAAGGGATATGTATTCTTCACTGTTTGCTTATTGAACTCTCATTAATCAATACAAAAACAAAGTCCTCCATCTTTATTTGGACCAGATAGTACTAGTACTCCCAAAGGGGAGGTAATATGTTGTATGAAATCCTTCTCCAACTACTCTATAAGTGTTGTTTGCAACTCCTCCAACTCCTTTGGTGAGAGTTGAAAGATTGGTCTACTCATTGGAGTACTTCCTGCCAATAATTCAATCTTGAAGGGCATACCACAATCGGAGAGTAATCCCTTTGGCAGATCATATGGACACACATCCGCAAACTCTTGAACTATCTGATCAACCATTGGTTGATGAGGCTCTTGACCCTCCTCAGATTGTCCTTGTGCAATCAACTTGATCCACATTGCAAAAATAGACTTATCTTCCTCCAATGCTTGCTCTATGGCTGTTTCATTAACAAACTTCCCATCTAGGGACTCATCTCTTCAAAGCTTGCTCCACGGTTGGTTTCTTGGTAAACTTCCCATCTTGGGACTCATCTCTCTTCAAGGTTTGCTCTATGGCTACCTCCTTGACAAACTTCCTATCTTGGGACTGACTATTCTTAGGTGTCTTACTCACAAGTGTCAAACAACCTAATAAAAAATTCTTACTTTGGTGTTGTACTTGAATTTTCTATCGGGTCCAATCAAATTGAACCCTATGATGTTCAAGCCAAGGTAGTCCTAGAATGACATCATGGTGTAGAGGTGCCACTAAAAAATCATACACTCCAAACACTCCTTCCCAATCTTGAAGGTAACAAGATGCGAGTACGGAATGCAAAACCCTTTTTACCATCCACCATCATCAATCTACTTCCAATTACTGGCTTGATAGGAATACTCAATTCCTTTGCTACTTGCATAGACATGCAATTTTCTGAACTTCCTAAATCAACCAAAATCTTACAACCTTCATTAGATATCATACCTTGCAAGTGAAGCAAACTTGCATATGTCAAGCCTTCAAACTCATTGGAACTAATGAAGCTCCCAATAAGCATCTCAAAATCTCCTATTGGGATTCCTTGTTTCTTTGATCATTTTGCTTCACAAACTCCATCTAGGCAACTTGTTGAGGTTGCCCATTCTTGAGTGGACATTCAACAATGCAATGTCCCAATTAGTGACAATAAAAACAACTACCATTTTTTTGTAGTTTTTCTCTATTTTCAATGCCAAGTGGCCTCTATTGAATGGCATCAATCTCCATTGATGCCAGCTCCTCCACATGTGTCTAGTGTATTGATAAGTTCTGTGGAGGTCAAGGTCAAGACCAAGTTATTGCAACCAAGGAATCAAAATGTTTGGCCAACCACATGGCTTCCTCCAAGTGTTGTGTCTCTTGCATAGTTACCTCTAATTTGGTTCTTGAATTCAAGCACCTCACAAATCTATCCATAGCTTCACCTTCCGGTATTTTTGGAATTTGCATGATGGTCGTTCTGAAATTGTGTGATGTAACTTCTTATAGAGCCAATCTGTTTCAACTCTACCAATTTATCTCATGTAGCTTGTGTGACATTTATAGCTTGGAATCAACTAATTATTGCACTCTTGAATTTTACCCACATCAAGATTGGTACAATAATTTTCCATTCAGCTCACTCTACTCAAAATCTCCACCATAACTTTGCTACTCCATCCAATTGGCTAAAAGCCAAGAGAATCTATTTCTGCTCATCTTGAAGGTTAGTAGCTTCAAAATAACACTCACAATCAAACAAAAAATTTCTCCATTACACTCAAAAGATTCTTGCCTTCAAATACCTTGGGTTAGAGAATCGAATTTGATCTTCTCCTTCTTGAATTGCTATCCTTTCTACGTGCTCCTATCATTGATGATCTTCTTCATCCAACAATCGAGTAAAGTGCTCAATTTGTTGTTGCATAACAATGATAACCTTGGGCATTGCCGCCATGGTTGCTACTCTATCATGCCAGCCCTAATCTATCTAATTTATTAACACATAGAAGAAACACATCCACCCTTTTCCATAAGTTACAATAGAAAGCACCAAGGGTTCCTCAAATATAGCAATCATTTGCAAAAAATCTTGCCTAAAGCATGAGGTGATGAATTGTATGAAATGATACTTGGGTAGTAATTGGACATAAATATTCCAATGTTTTGGTAGAGGTGGATTTGGTGGTCCATAAATTTCCATCTATCCCATTCCTACTCTGATACGGATGTAAAAGACCAAAATCGAGGAGAGAAATAGTAGAATGGAAGATCACATTGGGACACTTGAATGTGGGAAAACTCTTAATGCCTAATATGAGCTTTGGCTCTTGTATTTATAGAGATCATACAAGGCTCTTGAGAGCTTCTCAAGAAACTTCCTTCTAGAAGCCGCTTACTTGGCCTGCAAGCTAAGCTAGTTGGAAGCTTCTAGAAGCTACCTACTTGGGATGCAAGCTAAGCTAGTCGGGAAACTTCCCAACAAGCTTCCTAGATACTTCTAGAATATTCTAGGCTAATTTGTCTTATTTTCTACTTCATTAGCTCTATTAAATTTGTCATTAAACTCCATATTGTTACAATAACCTTCTTGGCTACATCATTGTAGTTGATGCATACTCTCCATGTGAAATCTCCACCAAACTAGCATCAAAAAGGCCTCTACTCTGGCTCTAAATCAAAACTCTCTCCATGTTACTATATCAATTGGGACATTAGGTGTATTGCTAGTCAGCTTAGTTGCTATCCAATTCTTCATATTGAGGGCAAAACAACTCATATATATCCTCAAGAACCTCCAAACTCTCCATCTTTCCCCTCTTGTTAGCTTGGATCCCAAATCCAACTCCCAAGTATCCTCTATAATTGTTGTAAGAGTGGAAGATGTATAGACTAGCTGCTATATTGGGCCCTTGGGAGAAGTAGTGTCATGCCTCCAACCACTAGGGGTCCCAACCTTAGTGTGAAAAATTCCTTCCAATCTTGCTACAAGCTCCATATATCCTCTAATTGCATCCCATGTAGACCAAGGGTGTAATCCAAGTAGACCATCCTCACTTGGATGGACTCCAAGTTGACCATTCTCCCTAGTAGCCACTAGCCATGTCCCAAGAATACTTTGTCCACTTGGTCCATCACCCCCAATATTTGCTTGAATCATCTCAATAGGCATAGAGCTCACAAGTGTCTAAGTGGTGATGCCTATCAAGCACATCCTATGCTACTCTACCAAGCCAAGACTCACAATCCAAGTCAAATAGTTTAGGTCCATAGCTTGACCTAATACTTGATGCTTGGATGCCTTTGACACTACTAGAACAAAGGTAATACTAGTCCAAAACCCATCACCTGCACTCTCTTGTTGACATTGGGCTCCACCAACTACTATAATTTTGAGTCCCAAACAAGTCTATGACCTCCTTCTCAAAAAGCATGGGAGCCCAAGAAACTCATAAGTGTGGGAAAAGTAGCTTAGGGCTGTCCAACTAGGTTGACCATTGCCATAGGTGACCAATCAACCATTATCACCATCTAAGACTGATGCCCAACATCCAAGATGTCATGAACAATAAGGTGGTCTAGTCATTGAATCCTATCATAAGCATGTTATAGAACCTCTCTAGGTAAGAGGTTCCTCCACTAAAGACAAAGATGATGAGCCCACTGTTGTACTATTCCTTTCTCTCTTTGGGAACACACAAGATGTCTAGCTATGGAGACTATAGATCAAAGGCTAGAGGCAAACCTGTAACTACTTTATTGAACACACGTGTTATCCAATTGCCGTAAACCTCCTCTCTTGTAACTAATATTCTTGCTATGGGGAAGGGTAGTGACGGACAACCTAATCTGTCATCATAACACACACTCCTGGTCTATTGGTAATCACTTCCAAAATTACCAAGGAGACATACATAACACTTCTAGAAGGAAATAAACTAAGTGCAATGCCCTCACACCAATCCAAACCATCTAGGTGTACAAATAAGCAAGCACAAAGAGGATCCAATCACAAGAATATGGCAACAACTCTATGTGTTTTTTGTCAAAAAAGAGCTTTAGAGCCTTCTTGCTCTATCATCAAGCTCATTTCAATTTTTACTCCAAGTCTCCTCCAATCTGAACTTCAGATTTCAACAAATTTCTATTCCTAGTGGAGAACTCTTAGTGGAGAACTCCTATGTCTTCTTGAAGGAAAAAACTCTACAAGCTCATATGAAAATAATTTTTTGGTGTAGTTTTGATTCAGGTATTCTAGAATTCAATAGAAAGCCTGCAAGATAAGATTTCCAATGACATAAATAGGTCTCAATCACATCACCATAGTTCCCTTGACAACCTCTCAAATTTGGCTAGGGTTTTTGCAACTTTCACTCTAATTTTGAAATCCCTATTTCATGATTTACTCCTAGTTCTTGGCAACTTCTTCCAAGATTTATGATTCAAAAGTACAATTGATCCTAAAAAACATTCTAGCAACCTGAAAACCTCAATTATAGTCACAAGATAGGAGAATTGACATTCAATCAAGATGGAAGAAAAGAATTGCTCTACCGAGCTTATGGCAATATTTGCAGTAAAATATTTTGCATTAGATCTCACTCTCCATAGATCTAGAGCCAACCAAACTTTTATAGTAGCTGATTGTGTCCTTATCAAAATTCTTGCAAATTTTTGTAGCCTAATCCAACCCCAATCTCCATATGCAAATCAATTCTTGAGCTGGGCTAACTTGTGAGCACTATAGACCCAAGTATTCTTGATCCAAGACCTTGAATTCTCTATTTCAAGAATTCATATTAAACCTTTGCATAGAGGTGCAAACCTACTCAAAAAAACTTGGAAATTTTCATAAGGTGACTCAAATCACAACTTGGGAAGTGACCAAAACTCCAAACCTGATCATCAACTCTTCTCTAACACCTTACATCTCAAAAGCTTCAACTTCAATCAATCAGATCTGATTTGAGATTGATCCAAAACTAGAATTTCTTGTGCTCAGGGATATAAGAACTTTGTCTTCTCTCTAGCCCTTATAAACAGATCAGGAAAGTGTTTCAAGAAGCTTTCCCAATTGTCTACTTTGTGCTCTTGGGTATGAATTCTACCCTCCTTGACTCAATTGATGATATCCCTCTCAAAAATCTGCTCAAATCATCTGATTTTAGTCTTTAGATTGCAGCACTTCAGCCACTCTCTCCAATTGTGGACTTCATTCCTTGAATGCCCTCCTTGAACTTCCTCAATGATCAAAACTCCATACTCTTCCTCTTGGGACCCAATCTCTTGGAAATTTTTCCTTTAGTTTTGTCACTTTTTGATAAATGGATCCCACAACTCCATCTTGAAGCTTATGAGCAAAATTTCAAGCATTTCCCAACTAAAGAAGCACATAGATTTTCAAGTCCCAGACATGTTCATAAGTAAACACTAGAAGGACGATAGGATCCAAGTTTCCCATCAACGACTCCATGTATACCACCTCAAAATGTACCACCATCCAATCCCATAAGCCGTCATAGTGTAAAATCTAAAGCCTGATGAGAAAAGGATTTGGGAGTGGCAGATTGGGAGCATAGGACATCTCATGCTCAAATGTGGCTTTCAATGCTCTACCACTTGTGCTCTACTACAACTCTCACTCCTAACGTCCTCCTCCTTCTCGAGACTCCTCAACTAAAACACACACCTTCCACCCAACTCTCCACCATCTATATACATAAGAATCCTCAAAGAAGACAAGACCATAATCCAAGTAGCCAATTGTATACATGTACATAGATTGCTCACATGGAAATAGCTCAACCCTGAGATCAGTCATACAACCTACTCCATCTTTACAGAGATAAACCACATCAGTTTATTTTTTCAAGGGCTATGCAAACCACAACACAACATTGTGGCCCCACTTTGGCTACATCAAACAACACAATAATTCATGTCCAAGAATGAACGTAATGTGTACTTGCCAATCGTGCAAGAATCACTCATTGTGATGGTGCCAGAATCACCCATCAAAGGAATGTTCTCCAAAATGTAAGCTAGAGAAATGGATTGATGAACGTAGAGATGTTGTAGTATACATAACATCTCCCAATATATACTTAAAATGGGATCGTAAAGACCCAAACCTTGGCCAACATGTGTAGATCCTTGACTTGGCCATCTAGAAATCACCAAATGAATGGGACCATGTTTGTCCAAATCCTATACCCCCAGCAAGGAAATGCCTATTGGTAGGGTCTTTTGGTAGTCATTAACTGCTGATAGTAATAATTATTCAGGATACCAATAGGCCAAGTGTGCCACATGATGAGGAGAGTCTCATATCTCTCTAAATACAAGTACCTCTATACTCATATACTCGCCTATAATACCGCAACTTGTCTAGTGCTAATCCCACCAAAAAACTCCAATAGATATACTCCCTCTATAAGATACTACCAAGCAATGAGTGTGGTATCCAAAGGTGTCAAGGTAATCAACTCTAGAGGCTCATCCTCACACTGATCTCTTGGTGGTCCAAAGGCTCCACTCCAAGCCTATTGCACCAACTAATCCGCATGATGCTACAATACTTCCTCTAAACTCCACAAAGGAATATCCAAGGTGGATGGAATGATCCCACTCATACTCCAAATTTGAGTGATCTTTTCTAGTACTAGAGTATTTTTTGCATGGGCGTTCTCCTCCAATAAGTCACCAATGTAAAAGACCTAAACCGAGGAGAGAAATAGGAGAATGGAAATTCATATTGGGACACTTGAATGAGGGAAAACTCCGAATGCCTAGCATGAGCTTCGGCCTTGGTATTTATAGGTAGCATACAAGACCCTTGGAGCTTCTCAAGAAGCTTCCTTGAGCCGCTTTCTTGGAGTGCAAGCCAAGGTAACTAGGAAGCTTCTCAAGAAGCTTCCTTCTAGAAGCTGCCTACTTGGCGTGCAAGCTAAGCTAGTTAGAAGTTTCCTTCTAGAAGCTACTTGCTTAGGGCGCAAGTTAACTAGTTGGGAAGCTTCCCAAGAAGCTTCTTAGATGCTTCTAGAATATTCTAGGCTATTTTGTCTTATTCTTTACTTTGTAAGCCCGACTAACTTCGTCGCTAAACTCCATATTGTTACAACCAAGCCAAGTAACAAAACCACTAAAAGTTGAAATTGATGCTGGTCTTGAATTATAGTGAGCAAAGATTGCCACTACTAAAGTATACTGGAAGGCAACATACCCATCCCTTACTTGAATGCCAATCTGGTCTATAGGAGGTTGTCTCCTCCCAATATTCAGTACTAACATTACTATCCCAACTAACACATCATATGACTTAACTACTATCGCAATGGCTTGAGCTTTCACCACAAAGCTATCAATTGGATGACCAAGCTAAATCTAAACAACAAGCTCTCCACATGTGATTTATTGTGTAGAACCACCCCCAAGAGATGTTTGGATCTAAAATGGACACCTCTCCACATTAGTATTCCGCAACTCTAAACTGATAACTACAACCTTCCCCAATATAAGGGGATATGCACCAGAGTCAAGTAAGACCCTCTATGGTGTATAGAACTTCCGTGAAGGTCTCAACAAAAGAAACCTTCCTTTGGTTATCCAATAAGACAACTCCAAGTGTAAATTACACTTGCTCAAAGGCTGATCTAGTTTGTAAATCCTCTAATCTAGCCGCTACTATCTACCATAAACCATTGTTTGCTAAGTGGATCCCATGCTCCTCAACCAAATTAGCTCCACTATCAACCACCTTTGCTCTAGTAATAGGAACCACATCATCCCTACTCTCACAAAGTGTGGTAGCCAACCAAAACATTGGGGCTAGGTCAACTTCCAATGTAAACATGTCATTGGTTGAGAATAACGGAAAATGCATGATCAACTAAGCCATCCCCAACATCAAGCTAGACTTAATTGGTGTAGTAGTAGGCGGCTAATTAGTAGGTAGTCTATCATGAACCTCATCACCATCTACCACACCTGCACTAGGATGTTTAAGAGCCATGGATGTTGTATGTAGTGCCTCAAAGAGTGTAAAAGACTAGGGAAGTTTGACCTGTCTACCAACCTCACCTCTTTGTGGGTTCAACTCCACTGATGCTCCTATAGGCTCTAGAGCATGTACTACACTCCTAGTCATTGTGGCAAATGTATCTACCTATGATGCTCTCCACATGAAATCCAATACATCTCTATCACCAACATATGAGGTGGAAGCCTCTGCACCCAAATTTGATCTCTTATGAGCTATGGCAATGCTAGCAAATGTTTGCTCCAATTGTTCAATCCAAGTAGACATGGCTGTATCAAAAGTAAGGGTAGGTACTACATCCCTACTAGGTGTGGATCTTCTACCACCACCTCTACCACCTGGTCCTCCATGACCTATAGCTCCTCTACTACCTACCATAGTAGCCCTACCTTTACATAACTCTGCATGTAGATCAAACCATTGATCATTGGTATGACCAAATATATATTGCACTCTCTTGAATCGAATGAAATCAAACAACATTACCCAATCACCTTCTTTGAAAGGCTCTACCTTCTTCTTGCCTTGCCTCTTGTCATAGCTCTCCTTTTGTTTCATGTGGGTTTGCTCCACTCGAACTATAGCAACTACTCTTGCCTCTTCCAACTCCATGAGTTGATCCTTCCTTGACTTCTATGCATCAACTCCTTGTGCTTTCTTCAATCTCCTATGAATGCTTTGGAAGCTAGGAAGATCAAAGTGAATAGATAAGGTAGACTCAATACCATATACCAATTGAAATGGAAAATATCCGGTCGAAGTCTACTCCCACAAAACTGCATGAATCTTCTTGTCCTAATGATGTTTAGCTCCCTTCATTTTTGCATCTTTGGCCAACATCATGCACAAGGTCTGATTTGTTCTCTCTGCCAAGCCATTGAAATTTGGCTTATAGGATATAGTTACTCTATGTGTGATAGAAAAATGTTGTAGCATGGTTGTAGTGATGCTTCCTATAAACTCTCCTCCGCTATCAGAAACCAACTCCAAAGGGCATCTAAACCTAGTTATAATGCGTTCATAAAGAAATCTACCCACTTCATCTTCATGTTTGTCCTTCAATGGTCTAACCTCAACCCACTTGGTAAGGTAATAAGTAAATACCACAATGTACCAATTGTTCCATGGGGTTCTATTGAGAGGACCTACAAAATCAATTCCCTACTTCTCAAAAGGTCATAGCAATGGAATTGATCTAAGTGGTGGAGTGGATGTAGAATTTCTAGCAAAAGCTTGACAAACATGACAAGTTTTGCAATAATCAAGACAATCCTTGAAAATCCCTCTCCAATGGTAACTTACATCTAGAATCTTGAACGCAATCACCTTTCCTACAAAGTGTCCTCCACATACTAAACCTTCATGAAACTCCTTTATGAGTAGGATAGACTCTTCCTTACCCATTGCTCTTTGAATGGAAGAATGGAAGACCATCTGCTCCTTGGTGAAAAAGAATATCCTGCACCATTGTGTAAGGTCTAGATCTTGTTGCAAGGGCCATCCTCTCCTTAATATGCATCTCTTCTGGATAGTTACCTCTTTACACAAAATCCACAATCTCTTTATACTCCATTGGAACCTTTTGAGTGATTGAGATTTTTATGAGCTCCTCATTCGGGAAGGAATCATCCATTGGCTCATCTCCATCATGATCATAGGCCCTAGATAACAATCAGTATTTGCATGTTTCTTTCTTGGCCTATCCTCAATGGTGTAGTTATACTCAAACAAGAGTATCATCCACCTTGCTAGTCTCCCTTCCACATTAGGCTTGTTGAAGATGTACTTCAAAGCCTTGTGATCCGTGACAATTATGGCTTTCTCTTCAATCAAGTAGTGTCTAAACTTCTTGAGACCAAAGATCATTGTCAACCCTTCTCTCTCTGTGATAGAGTAGTTCTTTCTATTGAAACCATCTACCTACTAGCATAAGCTACTGGATAATCATGCCCATCTTGGTCTAATTGACTAAGAGTGCATTCTATAGCTACACTAGAAGCATCAGTGTAGAGGATGAAAGGCTTACTCCAATCAGGTTTAGCAAGAATTGGAGCTACAACAAGGGATTGCTTGAGCTCCTCAAAAGCTTTGAGAGCCTTTTATCTTCTAAAATCACCATGTAATCTACACCTTTCTTCATTTAGATGGTCAATGCATAAGCTTTGTTGGAAAACGTAATACTCCAAGGACAAGAGAAGAGAGAAAATACAAAATTTCACTCTCAATCATCCAATGCCCCAAAGGAGAGCCTTCTCTTTATTATATAGACAAAGAGGATCCACTCCAAGGAAGCTCTACCATAGGATTAGGCACACAAATAGATGACATGTCAGCAAGCTCCACCCTTGGATTACTTACTTGGATGGGTGACATGTTGGTCCTGGTCCTATCTGGTTGGTCAAACAAGCTTTGACTAGAGAGAATCTTTTAGGGAATCTTCTTGTAGGAATCTCAGAATCACGTGGGTGAGATACCATTGGAAAGCTCTCAACAAGACAAAGTAGTGGGAGAAGCATACGTGTACATTTTTGAGGCCTAATTCATCCGTTTAGGCCTCTGAAATTTCCTTTAAAGATTTCATGCATATTTTGGTTCCTACTCTATTAGTAGAAGTCCACTTTTGGTGATACCT
This sequence comes from Lunularia cruciata, assembly GCA_948567375.1. NCBI lineage: Eukaryota > Viridiplantae > Streptophyta > Marchantiopsida > Lunulariales > Lunulariaceae > Lunularia > Lunularia cruciata. The sequence continues at coordinate 35,638,344 of OX419762.1, read as the reverse complement.
CTTTCTGATCTGTTTAGTCCATCATGTGTTACATCTTTCCAAATGTTACTAAACCAATTCTCACCTTTAAATCATATTTCTAGCTATTGGTTTTAAGGTTTTCAAGTCTATTTTAGTTTTTGCTCTATTAGTAGAAGTACTCTTTTGGTGATACTTCTATCTGATCTATTTTGATTATCATGTATAATACCATTGCAGATGTTACCAAACCAAATTTCACATCTAGATCATATGGTTAGCTCTTGGTATTACAGACCTTCCTCCTTTTAAGACACAACGTCCTCGTTGTGCAACTGTTGCTCAAACGCTTGCACCAACACCGGTGCATGTGTCAAATTGGCAGCAGGCTCCCAAGTTGCTTAATAGAGGGAGTAACCTGTCCACTATACTAGATAGTCTACCCACGGATAGAGAGTACCATGTATGCATTTTTGGAGAATACGCTCTACTTCATATTCCTCCGTGCCATCAATGAGTGTTGGACAAGGTCAAATGTCTTGTGTGGAATGACACTAGCATGATTGGAGAGCATATCTGCGTAGTAGGGAAACATGGAACATTGGATGGATCTTCATGTGTGGTGGTAGCTTGAGGCCGACTCGACAAAGAATCAAGAAAGGCCTAATAAAATGAGGTCTGAGCTTACAAAGTCCAACTGATGTGAGGTTGATTGTTGATAGCCACACCTGATTTCCAAAATTAAACTCCATGTGCCTACGGTGTGCATTAGCATATTGCTTTTGTTGATTTTGCACAATCCGTAATCTGTGCTTGGCGTTCTCCACACCTTGTTGGATTCTAGAAACAAATGTGTTGACTGCATCGACCTTGGTAGCCACTAGATGGATCTTCATCAAGCTAGAAGGTGTGAAGGGATGCTCACCATACATGAGGTAGAACGGAGTGACTTGGGTAGATGCATTCACTAATTTGTTGTAAGCAAATTCCACCAATGGGAGTAGGGTGTCCCACCTCTCTTGCTCTTCTAAGGTGAAGCCGCATAACATATCTTCAATAGTGCAATTAGCCCGCTCTGTTTATCCATCTATTTGTGGGTGGTAAGCTGTGAACATGGCCAACTTGGTTTTGAAGAAACCAAAGAATGTTTGCCAAAAAAAACTAGTGAATTGTTTACCTCTATCGATGATGAGTACTTGCGACAAGCCATGGTGAGAGAAGACTACATCTAAGTATAATTGAGCTAGTTGTGGGGCGGTCTCATCCTTGGTGGTAGGGCATACATGAATCATTTTGTTGAGCCGGTCCACAAAGACCACAATGGAGTCAAACCCTAAGGTGGTCTTAGGTAATTCACAAACGAGATCTATACTCACATGTTCCCAATGTTGGGCAAGAGTGGGGAGAGGTTGAAGGAGCACTATAGGAGCTTGATTATAAGCTTTGTTTTGTTGACAAAGTAGACAATTGCGCACATAGTCCATCACATTGTTGCTCATGTTGGGCCAATAATAATAGCGCTAGACTGCATCCAAGGTCTTGTCCACTCCAACATGACATATAATGGCCAAATCATGAAATTCTGCTAGAATAGTGGTGCGTAATTTTAGGACATTTGGGATCCATAATCTGCCATCACAAAAGGTAAGTCCTTGGGTGCAAATGATGCATTTGGATGATTGTGCTTCTACAATCTGTAGATCAGTTTTTGTAGCAGCTAGAAGCTCTTGGCCAAAATTCAAGGTTAATCTTAACCTCTGCCACCAAGTTGTTTGCCATTGGCATGCTGGTGAATGCATTTGCAAGTTGCTTCTTACCTTCCACATAGGTGATTGTCATGTTGAAGCATTGTTGCCACTATGCTCACCAAATCTGATGAAAAGATAGATCCTTCTATGTCTCAAGGTGGACTAGAGGTTCATGGTCTGTCTCTACTACAAATGCCTTCTCGCCCAAATAGTGCTTCCAATACTTGGTTGCAAAAACAATGGCCAACTCTTCTCATTTTGTGGTGTGGTGGTTGCACTTTGCCGGTAACAAATTTCAAGAAAAATATGCAATTGGATGCCATCCATCATGCTACTCTTGTTGTAGGACTACTCCTATTGCTATGCTTGATGCATCTATAGCCAACTTGATTGGACATTTTGGGTCATATCACTTCAAGATTGGTGCATGTAGCAAGGCAGATTTCAATTCTTGAAAGGCCAACTCTTGTGCAGTTCTCCATGTCCACTTTTCCCCTTGCCAAGTAGTGCCATTAAAGGCTGTGCAACCTTGGAGAAGTCCTTGACAAATCTACTATAGAATCCCGTCAACCGCAAGAAGCTCTTGAGTTGAGTTTGATCTTTTGGGGCATTCCATTTTTGAATGACCTTAATTTTATCCATCAATACTTGAATGCCCTCTGCACTTACTCTATGCCTCAAGTAGTCTACTTCAAAGTTGCCAAACTCACACTTTGAGATTTTGGCATACAATCTATTCTGTCTTAGAATCTAGAGGGACTTCTTGTAGATGCTATTTGTGTTCTGTCATCATGCTATTGTATACTAAGATGTCATCCAAGAAGACGATAACACATATATCCAAGTATGGACAAAATATGTCATTCATTAGACTCATGAAAGTAGCAAGTGCATTGGTGAGGCCAAAAGGTATCACAAGATACTTGAAGTGGCCATACCTAGTTTGAAAGGTAGTTTTGTACACATCCTCCTCTGCAATTTGGATTTGATTGTAACCACTCTCTAAGTCTAGTTTGGTGAAGTATCTTGCTCCATGGAGTTGATCAAACAGGTTATCCATGCGAGGTAGGGGGTATTTTTTCTTCACTGTTTGCTAATTGAGACCCCAATAATCAATGCACATGCGCATTGTACCGTCCTTCTTCTTCACAAACAAGACAAGAGCCCCATATGGTGATATGCTAGGTTGGATGAACCCTTTTTGCAGCATCTCCTCAATTTGAGTCTTACATTCCTCCAACTCATGAGGTGATAGGCGATATGGGGTCTTACAAGGAGGTGTTTTCCTCGGGAGTGTCTCAATTTTATGATTTACTCTCCTTTTTGGTGGTAATCCTTAGGGTAGATCATTGAGAAAGACATCTTGAAACTCATCCACCACATCTTTTAGTTTCTCAAGAATTTGTCCATCAATTTGTGCAATCTGGACTTCTCTTATTAGACCCACAAAACATCTATCGGTCTTACAAACAATTGCCTTCCCCATGATATATAGAGGCAATTCTTGCATATATGATTTTTCTTTAACCCCAATGATTGACCATTAGTGTGTTCTCACTACTTTCTTCCTCCAATCTACCATAGGGTTGTAATGCTCCATCCATGGTATGCCTAAGATTGCATCATAACAAGCTACTTGTATCACTTGCCACTCAATTGCTTCTTGATATTCTCCTACAGAGAGTGTTACCCGTCTAGGTAGTGATTCAATCCTCTCTGTTTGCCTATTAGGTAACTCTACTTCTTCACTCTCATCTCTCTCTAGATCCATTCCCAATCTTATTGCAATAGAGTGAGCCAAGAAGTTCTTTGTTGCTCCCGGATCTATTAATACTCTCACTTGATTGCCTTTTAGGACAATAATCAATTGTGAGGTTGCCTTTTGAGACCTTTGCACGTTTTTCTTCATCCTTCCCTTGCTTCTCTACTTCCTTATTGAGCCAATAAGGCCGCGAGGTACATTTATTGGCAATCTTCATTTTTCAAAGTGATTTCCATATCCTCCTCTTCAATGCGCCTCTCCATGTTGTTCAAAGATTGCCTAAATGAAGGCCAAGGGCCTCTAAGGAAATGAGCACGACAATTGGTAGATATGTGACCAATATGGCCACAATTGTAACAATGGCATTTTCCTCCTCAAGTTCCTTCTCCTTGTGGGACTCCATCTTTCGTTCTTCTACTTGTCCACGCTTTCCTTGAAGTGGTCGGGCTCCTCAATCTCAAAATCAAAGGTTGCACAATTCCATTGGTCACAATTCCACTCATGTGTGACATTTCTGCTCAATAATGTTGAGGTGGAACTACTTCTTCACCTCCACCCAATGCTCCTACTATTCTCTACGCACAAGCAATGGCTTCAAATACCGTGCAAGGATTTTGCACCATGCTTTCCTGGCAAATCCACTCCTTCAACCCTTGATTGAAATTGTCAAGGGCCTCTGTTGGAGTCATGTTAGTTATTACAACTTGTAGATCCAAAAAAGCCTCCATATACTCTCGTACGCTGTTCTTCTATCTCAATCCCCATAGTTGGATTTGGGCCATCTGCACAAAATCCACCAATTGGAAATTCTTCAACAATCTTTCTTGCATTGTTGTCCATGTGAACTCTCTTCTCTCTGCCAACATGGATCATTCCCAAGCACCATACAATGTGAGGGCTTTATCGGTCAAATACCCACATGCAAACACGCCTGCAACATGCTCCATGATCTCTGTTGAGAACAATTGAAAATATTGATTAATTTTGAACATCTAATTTTCCACTACTCTTATTGTATGCTGCCCCTTGTAAGGCTTGATGTTGCAAGTCTTCTTTATTTGGAGTAGCAATGTGGTTTCATTGTTGATAGGGTTTGTAGGCACAGGTGCCTCTCCAAGTACTTCTGTCGTAGGTATTGGGTTTTGAGATGGCTCTTTGTCTTGCATTGCTTGATCATTCTTCAGGATCTGCACTTGACTTTGTAATATCTCCATGGTCATCTTAATCTCTTGAAATTCATTCAACATCCCTTGCATTCCTTGCACCAACTCTTGTAATTGCGGATCCATGGTTCCTGCAACACTCAATTGCTAATGTCTACTTCAATACACAGCCAATATGATCACTCTAGAAGGTGCAAACTATTGGAACTACCATTGGGACCTCAGAAGCTATTACTTGTTGATAATACTCCTCACCAAAATTCCTAACCATAAAATCTCTAAACATCACTTTTGGTCTCACTACATAACAAATTTCTACTTGAGTGTTGAAAGGGAGTAGATTTAAGACATTCACATCCATAACATCATAATAGAATATAGATTGTCAAATCCCACTCTCTATCGTATACCACCATAGGTAGAATCATTGCGTTTGGTGAGTTCATCACTCTGTCCATGAATTTTGTTCCAAAGTGATGAACTAGCGATACTCTCATTTGGTTATGCTTGATGTACATAGCCTTGATGTGGAATGGATTCAAGAATGGAATGCTAGGTGCAGGAAATTTTCCTCCCGGTGTATCTATCCCATCCGCTCTCTAAAGTCCTTCCTAAGTCTAGCAATTACTTTATGTTCTCTACCTCAAATTACTTAGTTTCAGTAGTTCGTGTTCTTCCAAGAGGGGTGATCCACTCTCTTGGACTAAAACACTCGTTCTGATACCATTGTAATACTCCAAGGACAAGAGAAGAGAGAAAACAAAAATTTTGCTCTCAATCACACAATGCTCCAAAGGAGCACCTTCTCTTTATTATATAGACAAAAAAGATCCACTCCAAGGAAGCTCCACCATAGGATTAGGCACACAGATAGGTGACATGCCAGCAAGCTGCACCCTTGGATTACTTACTTGGATGGGTGACATGTCGATCATGGTCCTATCTGGTTGGTCAAACAAGCTTTGACCAAAGGGAATCTTTTAGGGAATCTTCATGTAGGAATCTCAAAATCACGTGAGTGAGGTACCATTGGAAAGCTTTCAATAGGACAAAGTAGGAGGGAGGGAGTCATGTTTACCTTAGGGGCTTGGTTAAGAAAAAAAATTTCAATTTGCTGAATAGGGTTGCGGTTGTACATGGCAATTTACCAAAGTTTTGTTTCTTTATTTGGGGGGGGGGGGGGAGAGGGGGGAATCTGCACATTTTTGAGGCCTAATTCATCCATTTAGGCCTCCAAAATTGCTTTCAAAGATTTCAAGCATATTTCTATTCCTACTCCATTAGTAGAAGTCCCCTTTTGGTGATACCTCTTTTTGATTTGTTTAGTCTATCATGTGTAACATCTTTCTAGATGTTACCAAACCAATTCTTACCTTTAAATCATATGTCTAGCTATTGGTTCTAAGGTTTTCAAGTCTATTTTGGTTTTGCTCTATAAGTAGAATTACTCTTTTGGTGATACTTTTATTTGATCTATTTAGACCATCATGTTTAACACCATTCCTGATTTTACCAAACCAAATTTCATATCTAGATCATATTGCTAGCTCTTGGTATTACAGAAAATGAGAAGATGAATCTCTTATAGTAACCAACCATTCCCAAGAATTGGTGTAACTTTGTCAAGCTTGAAGGGAATGGAAGGTTTGAGATTTTCCTCACCTTCTCAAGATCAATTGCTATTCCATCCTTAGAGATGATGTGCCCAAAAAGTAGACATTCTTCACATCCAAAAATGCACTTCTCTCGGTTGAGTGATGCATTTGCCTCACTCAAGCATTGCAAGACCTTGATTAGGTTCTCAAAGTGCTCCTCCTTGAACCACTAGAAACAAAAGTCATCAATGAAATCTCTCACAAATTTCCCAATGAAAGGTTCAAATACCTTGTTCATGAACCGTTAGAATGTGGCTGGAGCATTGCAAAGTCCAAAAGGCATGACCTTGAAAGTATAAGTTTCCCAAGGTATAGTGAATGTGGTGAGTTGTTGATGCTTTGGTGCAATCTTGATTTGGTTATACTCACTATAACCATCTCCAAAATTGTACTTCTCATGACCTACAACCTCTTTGAAGATCTTATCAATGAATGGCAAAAGGTAATAGGCCTTCTTAATAATAACATTAAGCTTCTTGTAATTCATACATACCCAAAGCTTGGCATTCTTTTTCTTCACAATCACAATGGGAGACACCCATTCTGAATTCTCCACCTCAAAGATAAATCCGACCTCCTTGAGCTCATCAATCTCCTCCTTCACCATCAAGGATATTGGTGGGCTAATGTGACATTGCTTTTGGCGGATTGGTCTTGCATGTGACTCCACCTTGGTAACATTTGGACCATACTTGAGAGTAGCTAACCTCTTTTCTATCTCCTCAAGTGTCAATGGTGATTTATGTGGGTCCTTTAAAACCTATGGCTTAGGTGCAAAATCCAAAGCATAAATGGATACACATATAAATCAGATTCTAATTCATCCTCCTTTGTGGAAGTCTCCTCATCTATGCTTGTATCCACACTTGAAGCTCCTTCTTCTAAATCTGATTCCCAATAATCAAAAGATGATGGATCTTAATGTGAAGTGTTGGTGGTTTAAGTCACATGAACTGTGACTCTATGGTTTGATGGCCCAATCCTCAAGTACCCTTTGTGCCATTGATCAGTTGTGCATGCTGTTCTCAACCATGGCCTCCCAAGAAGTAATACATAGCTTGAATCCTTCAATACTTGGAAAGTCATGAGATTTTGAACTTGGATAACGGAAACTACCACCTTATCCATCACCCCTACTGGTTGAAATTGTTGCTTGTTTGCCATGCTCACCACAAATTTTGAAGGTCTAGAGGATATCATACCCAAATTCTTCATCAACCTTTTTGATATATGACATTCATTGCTAATCTTCCATCAACCAATGCATCCTTGATGTTGTGACCATTCACTCTCACATCAATCTTGGAAGCATATTCACAAGCCTCTCATGGTGTTGGTTTAGCATCCACCACCTCCATTGATATTGGAGCTTTTGCCTTCTTCTTCCTCTTGCTTCTTGTAAAATTCAAACCACCTCTAAGCTCCTTTCTCAAAGTATGATTCAAAGCAATCAATTGGCCTATTGTGATGTTAGCCTTGTGACTACCAACATCTTCCAAGACATGGTAGTTCCATTGTTGCTTTGAGATCAAGAAGTCTTCCATCCTCAACTTCTTCCTTGGAGTCTTTGTTGTTGATGGTATTGAAGTGCTTGTGCAAGTGCTCCTAGTAGGCATAGGAGTATCTTGACTAGGAGTACATCCTTGAGAAGAGTGCATATCCTCTGCAAAATGAGCTCTCTTCTTCTCTTGTGCCAAAAGATCCAAATGAAAACCTTTGGAGTTTGAGCACTCCCCCTTCTCATACTTGCTCTCAACCACATCTATGGATGCTATCTCCTTACCTTTTTTTGGATTAGGAGCCACTTGGGTTTCACTTCCTTCCTCTTTCCCTCTATTGGCTCCCTCATAACCTCCTCTTCCATGGCAAGTGGAATTTAGGCAATGTAGGAATTGGAGCAACTACTTCTTGTGGTGCAACCCTTGTCACCAAAGTATTAGAAATTCCACCATACTTGTAACCTTGAGGAGGATGCACAACCTCCTTCACCACCAAATCACTCTGATCCCCTTCCAAACTCTCCTCCATACAAATTGCAATCTTGATAACTTCAACCTTGGAAGAAGGTTTTTCATATCTCACCTTGCTTCTAATTTGTGGTCTCAACCCTCCCACAAATTCTTGGTGAGCATGGCTCCTATGCCAATCATAGTAGTCTCCACATCATCCTCACCTTTCCTCAAAATTATGCAAAATCTGGACTCTAACTTTTCCACTCAATCCACATAGACTCTCACTTTCTCTCCATCTCCTTGCTTGAGAAAGGTAACCTCACTCATCAATCTCTCATAACTCTCATATGGAAGAAAATTCTCAATGAGTGCTGAAGTTAAACCCTCCCAAGACTCTTCTTCCTCATCTCTCTTCTCTCTCTTTTGTATTCTGGCTTATACCATGTAAGTGCTGCATCCTCAAAGAAATCTGGTAATAATGAGGCTCACTCATTCTTCCTCCTCTCATTGTTTCCTATGAAAAATCTATTGAAGTTTCTTACAAAGGCCTCCACATCTTCTCCATCCTTGCCAAAGAAAACCGGAAGTTTTCCACCTTAACTCCTCACTATCTTTCTTTTATCTCAAATTTGTTTCTTTTTCTCGCACTCTATAACTAATGGAGTATATACCATTTGAGAGTAATCCATTCTAGGGAACACAAAAGGTTAAGTTTGCTCTAAGATTTCTATAGCAACATAAAATCCTAGAGTGCATATTAATCGAACTCTCATAAGATTTCTATAGCAACATAAAATCCTAGAGTGCATATTAATCGAACTCTCATGGATAGTTTATCCATAAGTTGAAACATTCTCTCCATTATTAATCTTGAGAACTAGTTGATGAAAGTGAAAGTATTTCTGTAGTTGTACTAAGACTCTCTCCAAGATCCTTCACCAAAGTCTCCAAAATTGCTTTTACTCCACTATACTCATGTCCTTTTGGAAGTCCTTCCACTCCACAAACCTCACACAACTCCTTGGTCTTAGATCATCTCCCTCCCAATCTTGGTGAAGAAGGTCCAACATGAAAACCAAAGTCAAGTAAGCCTCTCCTTTCCCTCAATCTCTTGCCCTCCAAAGTCAATGGACATGAACTTGCCTTATGTCCCTTCTCTCTATATAGAAAACACTTAGAGTCACCCTTTCCTCCAAGCGGTGTAGGTTTTTGGATCCTCTCAACACTCTCTTCAAATTCTATTCTAAACTCTTTTCCTCAAATCCACCCATAAAATCACCTCAATCCTTGTGGAACCTTGCATAGCCTCAATTTTCACTCTTGGTGACCCTCCATCTTCCCTAGGTGAGTCTAAACACTCAAACATGTTTTTTGTTGCTCTCACACTCCTCATGCATGAGATCTAAACTCTATAAAATTGACCCTTCCTCACAATGTCACTCAAATATCTCAACTGGTATGTCACAGTCCTCTTAAATTTTTCACACTTAACCAAAACTCCAAGGTGTCCCTCCTTGAAAAATTTCAAATCTTTTCATTTAGCTATTTGGCCTAGGCACCTTTTTATTTAGCACACATATTTCAGATTTGGTCTGAAAACCATCCCCCTCCCTTTAGAAACTCATTTCTCCCTACACAAAAATGATCTTTCTCTAAATTTTGTGCCAAAAGGTAGGATATAATAAACTAAGTTTTCTTGGGAAGTTTCAAAAAAATCCACTGAAAATTGAAGAAATAGCGGACTTTGTACAATTTTCCAGAGAACATGCAATTGCGTGAACAGTTTACCTTATCCACTTTCAAAAATTCTAGCTCAGTGCGCATAGTAGTTCTCACAATAATTTCAAGTGTGTTAACTGAAGGATATTCCAAGCTATCATGTGTAGAAATTTCAAGTCTAGATCTCAAATTTGGGATTTTGCAAAAATCACCTTTATCCCCAAAATCTGCAATCCATCTCACACAATCTCTCCAAATCCTCTCATGTGTATAAGATATACAAAATCATCTCAAATACATCATAATGAACTATAGGGTATAAAAAGAGGTTGCAATTTTCTTACATAAGTTCAGCCCTCTCCTCCCCTAAAGTTTTCTCCAAGTGAGCTCTCATAGCCTCCTTCTGTCTAATATAGAATTGTACACGGAACATTATCTTGTCTTCTAGAGAGATCTTGGCAATGGAACAAAGAATGTGAGCTAGCCTGTCTCTCACTCAAGATGAACCTCTAATGGCTATTATATTAATGCACCATGGACTAAGTAAGCAAAGAACCTCAACTCTATCATACTTCTCCAAGGCTAACACCCCAAGACTCAAGACATTGCTCACTAGAGAACTCAATGAGAGAGAGATAGTTGCAAATGAAAGGATGATGAGTAACTCCTCATTCCTTGATTATATACTTTTGAAATATTTACACTCTAAACTTACTATTTACCAAAGTAACTCAAGTTACTAGGCTAAAATTCAAGTCAAGTCAAAAAGAATATCCATCTACATGGGCATATTCCACTAAGCATGTTATCTTACCTTGACCCAACAACTAAGTCAAAGATTCCTTTACATGAGCTATCCTTGGACTATAGAAGAATCAAAACAAAAAGGCTTGTGAATCCAAGAGTTCTCAACTCTTTCCTCAAAGCCAAACACCTAGGAATAGTACCAAGTCAATACATTAGAATCCAAAATAATGGTGCTCATCTTTTCCACTTCCTCTAAAGTAAGGTCCTCTCTATCTTAGCTATGAATAAGTTTAGCTAATCATGTAGAACCATCCTTCATCTGTATAAATAATATCCCTCAAGTACATGTTATACTAAGCTAAATATCACAATACCACACACATGCACAAATGGGTGTTATAGGCCTTCCACTGGCTCCATAGGATCTAGGCTCTCCACCATGTCCTTAAAAACCAACATGGCATGATGCACTTTGCTGCACTCTGGAAGAAGTAACAATTGTGGATGTGATCTCCCTACCAAATCCAGATGTCACCCCTCTCTCCTCCCACCATGTTGAGCTTTATATGCTAAACCAAACCAAAGACTATTACCAAAGTAGGTGAAGTATCATGTAACAATGTAGCATCATGTACTCTATGTTGCAACTCACGTCCAATATCCCATACCAAAATTGGACTAACTAGGCCCTAGTACCTCTTGGAGTTAAATTGATCAGCCATCTCATGCAAGTTTATGCCTTGCATAGGCTCTCTCCGACCTTCTATTGGAACTCTTGCAAGCTCCTCAGCTTGTCAATTCAAATTCTTTGGTAGTTTTGCCTCAAACACTAGAAAAACTCCACCATGGAGTTAAACCCCAATACTACACAACCTTTTATAGTAGCTCCACTCATAGAAGCACAATCTCCAAGAGATCCACCAATGCTATTAGAGCTAGAACTCGTGGGTAATGCCAATCTACCCCTAGAAATTGAGCCTAAAGTAATGGAGATATAGTTCAAAGACCAATACTATCTCCATAACTCAATTTTGTCTAAGTGAGCTCTCCTAAACTCATGGAAGTTATCCATCATCACACTTTCCAAATGCTTAAACAACCTCTTTTATGCCATTAAAGGTGTGAAGAGAGTTGGAGTCCGCATTTGCTACAAATCATTATGGTACCCACATCTTTTTTGTTTTTGTTAATTTTGAAGAAGAAGTGTCCAGTTGAAGTTATATTGAACCCAAATGGCATTAAAAGAAGGAGAAAATTGTCTTTGGGTTGAAACCCAAAGTAAAGTGACTTTGTGTCAAGAAAGAAGGACTCAGATTGGACTTGTCACAACAAAACCCAAAGTAAGGAAAATTTACCTTTGGGTGATCAACCTGATGCAAAGACAGTGTAACAACTTTCTTTTGGGATTATCAACAAATGAAGTACAAGCAAGAAAATGGCTAAGGCACAAACAACTAAAACTTGATAGTGCCAAGAGGAACTCATGTAGAATGTGTGATTTTTAGTGAAGAGTCAAGCAGTAGAAGTGAGGATGAGACAAAATTTCAGCAACAGAGAGAGAACAATATTGAAGATGAAGATGAAGATGAAGAGTTCCATAAAGCAAAGTATTGTATCTTAGTGCTCATTGTTTAACCTTAGTTCTGAGTATCAAGTTTGTGTGTATGTTTGTTAGTGTTTGGAGAATTTTGATGTGCAAGTTAGTGAGCTTGTTGAATGTTAGATTCCACAACACTAATCTTCATTTTGTGTGTTTGATCCTAAGTGAAGTGCAATCAAAGCAATGCATTGATAGATCTAAGGGGAATTGTAGTGTTGGTAGTATTCTGCATTTATGAGTACAATGTGAGTTTGATGTGAAAATTTTTTGATCAAGGAAGTTGTGCCTTTAGTGGAGGGGGTGGAATGCAATCTTGAGGCAAGATCATTTTGCAATGAAGTAGCCATCTTTGAGAGAATCTGAATCATCACAGTCAAAATTTGGTTTGGAAAGATTGGATAGTATTGTGATGAGACTGCAAATCAGTGCTTGTTAATCTCTCTTTTGGGTGTGGTTTCTACCTGAGAGATTAAAGACAAACTCAAGAAGAACTTCATTGTTACATTTTACTTTGCATTTGACTATTTTTGACTGGTAACTTTGTGAGAAAACAATTTTATTTACCTGATTACTACAAAAGTGATACTTGTTGGGTTGTCACATGATTTTTGGCACTGCTGTTGGGGATACAAATCTTGGAAGTGGAAGAATACAAAGCCAAGTCTCACACTAAGGTCACAATCAATATGAATGTCTACATCAAGAGAAAAACATGAGGAGAGAGCTTATAAAAAAACTTTGCAACATGAAGAAGAAGAATGCCAGAAGAGCCCAACCACAAGTGAAGTAGCTGAAAAGGAGATATTGGATCTTTAGCCCCTTTACAAAGTTCAAGAAGCTTTGTGAGAGCTTGAACAAAAGGAATGTGAAGATGGGTGGCAAGGATACTTTGCATCTCCAAATCCCAAGAAGAAGAAAGATTCAAATAGACAGGCCTATTTGTTGTGCCTTAGTACTCTGACTTCCTCAAAAATTGTCAACGGAGTTGGCTTTATAAAATAATTTATTTGTGAGAAGACAACATGGATCCTAACTGAAGAAGAGTGTCAACAACTCTTCCATATGATTCCTTGGTTGGATCAAAGGGACCTTGAAGTGCACTTTGAGGGTGTTGAACCCCTTCCTTCTACACAAGTTGAAGTCAATGTAACCAGAGAAGAAGAAGTTGTCGATAAAGACCCAACTTTGAACTTGACAAATTGGAACCCATGGGCTAACAACACGGCCTTAGTTCTAGTTAGTTTGTTGGGCCATCAAGTTCAACACTACCACATCCCACTCCATATAGTTTAAGAATGACTTTGTTGCTTGTCACTCGATATTCTTATCAGAAATACAAGAGGACGGAACAAGCTTAAGATCCTAAGAAATTAATCAAAGAATTCAAAGTCATTTCCTTTGCCAATAAGGAACATGACTTTGTGGATTGCATGCAAATTTCCCAAGTTCTCTCCAAAAGAAATCTTGGAGGTAGTACACGCATGTAACCCAAAAGGAGTTCAGACCACCAACATGGTGGACTTGCAAAATAGCTTTTTGAAACAACTCTGGGAAGTGGACTATGACATGAGTGTCTTTGCATCACTCAATGATTTGGATAGAGGGAAGAAGGAGAAGTTGAGAGACTACTCTGAGCGGTTTGTGGCCCTTTTGAATGTCCCAAAGCAATCGGTTGTGGTGGGTTACTCCGATGCCTAAGCCATCATCTAGTTCCTTGATGGCCTATCACCAGAGATCCAGATCTTTGCCAAGGAGAGGAATGTAACTTCCCTAGACAAGGTACTTAAACATATTGCCCGATATGAGGCGACTCACTCTCACTCTTATGAAAAACTAAAAAAATCAAGAGAAGAAAGGCAAGAAGCCAAGACAAAGAGCTTCTTGTAGTACATCCCCTTCTTTGGAAGAATCCTCCACATCTTCAAGTTCCTTGGAATCCAAAGAAGATTCAAAGCCAAGAAGAATACAAAGCAAGGAGGAAAGAAACCATTGATACCCCCAACAAAGAGTGTAAATAAGGTTGACGATAAGCCGGAGATCCTTATAAAAGAGTTTGCGGATTTTAAGATTCAAGTGATTGGGGTGAAGGACCAAAGAAATCCTCCTTCATTTGGCCGACCAAATGCATGTGGCAAATCAAGCCATGCAAACATGGAGTGTTTTGACCCAAAATGCTTTTCTAGTGCAACAAATTGATTAGGTTCCAAGCTAGGACCAAAGTCAGGAAGAAGAAGTAGTGTACCAAACTCAAGAGGTACAACCTCAGGCAAGCACATTGTATCAAGGTCCAAGGTATGGACCAAGGGAGTACAACAACAATGCTTCCTAGTGAAGCACACCAATGGGCGGTTAGAATAGGTGTTAAAATTTTGCACCGAGTGTATGTTACAATTGTGGCTCAATGGGTCAGTGGTCTTTGAATTGTCTTGAGCCAAGGCATTAGATTGGGTATGTTCCACTATGTGGAAATTATAAAGGATTGGGCCACAATGGAAATTAATGCCCGCAACCACCTAACCTGAACCACCGGTGAAGTATGTACAAACCCCAACTGATGTGCTTTGCTTCAATCTAAAGGGGATACAAATGTAAATTGTATAACACTTGAGGAGGAGAGATCTTAAGAAGGGAGTCTAGCTTTGGAAGGAGAATGGCTAGACCTTGAAATTTTGAAAGTTGAGACACGCTTTGGTAAGAAGAAGCATGATCCCAAAGAAGCAAGTACTACTTCTTCAACTTCACAAAAGGCAAAGAGGCTACGCCCAAAAGCTAGTCTTTCTGCAAAGGAGAAGAAAATTCTATCCAAAGCCAAATCTAAGGCCTTGCAGAAAGAAATCAAAGAGGCGGTACAAAGAACTCAGGAAATGAGTTTGGAGGAGGACACAAAGACAAAGCCTCCAGTTTTTTTGGCAAACATTAGATCCAAAATAAAAGATCTGATCCAAGCCAAGGTGAGTAAACCCAAAGAACCTCAAGTTAAGACCACAAATACTATGGTCACCATCATGAAGCGCCCCAAAGTCCAATTTGACTGGAGAGAGACTTCAAACCCAACGACAAAGGTGAAGAAGGTGAAGTTGGGAGGAGTACCCCAATACAATATTGTGACAAATTTAGCATCTATAAATGTTAATGTTACATTTAAGCAATTGTGGAGGACAACAAGCTATACAAGAAATAGCTGAGTTCAACCCTCAAGAAAGTAAGGGCGATGAGCAAGAAAGAATTGCACACAATCTATTGTGTTGAGCAAGAAGATTTGGGATCTCCCAAAGTAGATGTGGAGATCATAGGTTGCATGATAACATTGATACCCATTGATTTGGGTTGCAATGTAAATGTCATGGTTGAGGACATTGCAAACCGATTGGGGTACCACACATTTGAACCAACATCCCAAATTTTGAAGTTTTTAGACCAAACCAAGAGACAGCCTTTGGGTATGCTATTGAATATCACCATGATCATTGGAGGGGTGCCCTTCAAGTTGAATAACACTGTGTTATGATCAATAACCAAAACTGGTTACCCATTGTTGATCGGAAGACCCTGGTTGTATAGTGCCCAAGTTGTTGTGGATTGGTACCAAAAAAGTTTGAGGTTCAAGGACATCTTGTCTGAGGACCAAAAGTTGGTGACTATGAGTTGGACAAAGGCTCTCTACCTCGGGGAACAACTTTGTCAAAAGACAAAGATGAATCTAAGGATTCATTGTCTTTGTCTTCCAAAGACTCCAAAGATGAGGTCCAAGTCAATTACTTGGAATGCTATGAGGTAGAGGTCAAAGACAAAGACCCATACAACATTACCTCAAGTGAAAAAAATTTGGGTTAGACTCAAGTTAAGGCAAGTCAGTCATGTTGAAGGAGTCATCAACTCCAATGATTGTCAAAATGTTGTCTTGTTGAAAGGAAATTTTTTGAAGATTTTGAGGACAATCACTTTGGAGGAGGTGGCAAGATACATTGCCTTGTTTATAGAGTACCTAGTTGGCAGGATACACTGCCTTTTTATAGAGTATTTGCCTAGTCAATTGATCAAATGCCGAGTATTCCATGCCAATTTAGAGAACATCAAATTAATCTTGTTGAAGGTGCAGTTTTGCTTTGGCAAAGACAATACCGCATGAACCCAAAGTACCCATTATTGGTGAAAGATGAGATTGAAAAGTATTTAGGGGCCGGAATAATCTTTCTAGTCTTGAGCAGTGAGTGGGTTTCTCCCATTGTCATTATTCTAAAGAAGAAGATTGGGAAGATTCAAGCGTGCCAAGATTTTGCAAGTTAAATGCAATCACAAGGAAGGATCATCATCCCTTACCTTTTACTCATGCAATTTTGCACCAAGTAGATAGTCATCCTTGCTATAGTTTTCTTGATGGATTTTCAGGCTATAATCAAGTATCCATCCTAGAAGAATTTAAGGACAAAACCAAATTAAATACCAATTGGAGCACTTTTGCTTACAAATAAATGCCCTTTGGGTTGTGTAATGCCCATGCTACTTTCCAGCGGGTGATGAATGCAATCTTCAAAGATTTTTTGTGCAAATTTTTGGAAGTCTTCATTGATGATTTTTGTGTGTTTGGGCAAAGACAAGTACATTTAGACAAGTACATTTAGACAAGTACATTTAGATTATCTTTGCCAAAATTTTGAAAGGTGTCAATTTGCAAGCTTGTCATTACATCCAAAGAAATGCTTCTTTGCCCTGAAGGAAGGTATTCTTCTGGGGCATTGGGTCTCAAGTTGAGGTATTGAAGCTGATATCAAGAAGGTGAAAGTTATCTCAACTTTGGAATCCCCTAAAAACATCTAGGAGCTGAGGGCCTTATTGGGACATGTTGGATACTACAAATGCATTGTGTTAAACTATGTGGTGCTTGCTACCCCTAAAAAAAGCTTTTGAAGAAGTCTAAAAACTATATGTGGGAAGCAAAACAAGAAAAAGCTTTCTAAGAATTGAAGAAGAAAATTGGTTGAAGCACTTGTTATGAGAGTCCCAAATAGGGATGCCCCTTTTCATGTGTATGTGGACACTTTTTCCATGGCAATCAGAGTTGTTTTAAGTCAAAAGGACGAGAAGAAGAAAGATTATCCAATTTACTATGCCAGTTGAAAGCTTTTAGTTGGAGAAAAGAACTATTTGACAATTGAAAGAGAAGCACTCAAAATGGTGTATGCTTGCAAGAAGTTTTGCCACTAGTTTTTGGGATACAAGTTTATCTTCTATGTGGACCATTATGCTTTGCAACATTTGGTCAAGAAGGTGGATTTGTCTAGGCAAATTCTAAGATGGATCTTATTGTTACAAGAATTCAGGTATATTGTACAAGTAAGGAATGGAGCTTTTCATTTGAATACAAACTTAAGATCTAGGTTGGAAACTCAAGACCAAGACTTGGAAGTTGATGATTGGTTTCCTAATGAAGAGTTATATCATTTAATGGCAATGCAAAGTACAAAGGTATGTGGCAAAATATCATTATTTGCATACTTGCTATTTTCATGAGAGGTTGGACCCGAATAGAGGGCAGTCTTCCTCAGGAAGATGGGACCGTACCAACTAAAACACAACAATTTATTTAAAATGATGAAAAAAAAGTACTTTGGAGATGCTTGGAGGCATACATAGTTGGAAGAGTTATCAAGTCCTTACACTTAGAAGCATTGGGAGGACACTATGCCCTAGAGAATACTGTAAAGAAGATTCTTTCATTGGGGTATTGGTGGCCTATGATGTATAAGGACACTCACGCCTATATACAAAGTTGTGATGCTTGTCAATGAATAAGAAAGCTGATAGTTACTTCCTAGTGGCCTTTGAGACCAATTTTGCCATTGACCCTATTTAAGAAATGTGGAATTGATTTTATGGGTCCGATTCAACCAATGATCTAATTCACAAGGAAGAGATACATCTTGGTGTGCACTGATTATGCCACCAAGACGGTTGAAGCCAAGGCAACTTGGAGAGATGATGCAAAAACAATCATAGAATTTTTCTTCCAAAACATCATCTCATGTTATGGATGCCCTCTGGAATTGGTAAGTGATCTGGGGACCAAATTTTTGAACTCCATGGTGGAAGCATTAACCAAGTACTTCTTGATTAAACTGGAAGATGACTCCTTACAATCCAAAAGCAAATGGACTAACGGAGAAAGCAAACGGATTGTTGTGCAAAATTTTGAATAAGGTGACACTCAATTATGCCTATGATTGGGACACAAAGTTATCTACAGCTTTGTGTGCATATAGAACAACTGAAAAGATCACCATGAAACAAATGCTTTACTTCCTAACAAACGGCTTGCATCCCATACTACTAGTTGAATTTGAAGTACTGACATATCAGATTTTGTATGAAGAACGATTATTGGAAGAAGAAAGCCTGGATCTTTGTTTCCATCAGCTGATGTAGTTAGAAGAGAAAAGAGACAATGCAATGCAAACCACAAAGGAAGTACAAGACAAGCAAAAAGTCAAGCATGACAAGCAAATCAAGCTATTGTTGTTAAGGAAGGCAATTTGGTGTTGTAAAATGATAATTGCCAAATATTTTTTCCAAGCAAGCTGCACCTAAGGTAGATGGGACTATACCCTACGATACACATTTATGAAAATGGCTCTATTCAACTTGCAGACCAGGAGGGCAATCCCTTTCCCTTTCCCACAAGTGAACAAGTGGAGAGTTAGAAAATATTGGACCACAGACTTGGCCTTGTATAAAGAACCCAAAGTCAATGTTTGTGTGGATTCTCACATTTGAGGGAGGGGGTATGTGGTACCCACATTTTTTTGTTTCTGTTACATTTTGAGGAAGAAGTGTATAGTTGAAGTTGTATTGAACCCAAATGGCATTAAAAGAAAGAGAATTGTGTCTTTGGATTGAAACCCAAAGTAAAGTGACTTCATGTTAGGAAAGATGGACTCAAATTAGACTTGTCACAACAAAACTTGAAGTAAGGAAACTTTGCATTTGGGTGATCAACTCAATGCAAAGATGGCATAATAACTTTCCTTTGGGGTTCAACCAAGAAAGTACAAGCAAGAAAATGGCTAAGGCATGAACGACTGAAAGTTGATAGTGCTAGGAGGAACTCATGTAGAATGTGTGATTTTCAATGAAGAGTCAAGTAGTGGAAGTGAGGATGAGACAGAAGTTCAACAATAGGGAGAGAATGATGCTAAAGATGAAGATCAAGAGTTCCATGCCACGATTGATCGTATGAAAGGATATTCTATGTTTGGATTTGCCGAGGACAAAGATAGAAGAAACTCAAGAAGCCAAGCCAAAGTTGGGGGTCCTGAAAGGTAGGAGATCAAGGAAAGTACGCTTATTGCAGGTGCAAGCAAAGCAACAAGCAAAGCAAGTCTAGTAGAGGAAGAAGGAGAAAGCTTGAATGAGATGCCTCTAAGAGTGAGGAGATTAAGACTTTGGAGTAAAGCTCAAGTAGAAGAAGCAAAGAGTGTGGCAAAGAAAGATCAAACTTGGAAAACACAATTAACTGCACAAAGTCATGACAAGGAGAGGTTGTGCGGGTTGATAAGAGGAGTGGAAGTGCAAATCAAGAAAAATGTGAAGGAGAAGGAAGCATTAAAGGTTGAGTTGGAAGATGAGGTGAAGATGTACAAGGAGGAGTTTCAAGAGGAGAGAGAAGCTAAAAATACCTAGGGGGAGACTGTTGAGGAAGAAGTAGTGAGAGTGAAGGTGATGCTGAGCATGGTATCAAAAGTTCAATTGGAGGAAGCAAGATTGAATGAATTGGAAGTGCTAGTGCAAGAGATGAGGAAGTAGAAAGCAAAGGATGTACAGTTGAATAAGTTATTGATTAGTTTAAGGGAGAGAGTAGATAGGAAGATGTTAGAAGTAGGAGAGAATGTTTGTCTTAGGTTAAATTTAGCAAGAAAGGAGTAAGATGAGATTTTGAATCTAAAGAAGAACATTTGAGGCAAAGTAAGAGAGGTAGGGGTGCAAGTTACCTTAGATGCACTCTCTGAGATATTACAGAAGAGTGGGTTAGAAGGTAAATATATAGATAGAATACCCATGAGTGCAATTGTAGTTCATAGTGAAGAAGTAGAAGAAAGAGTAGAGGATGTAGTGGTATTAGATAAACCCAAAGAAGGGGAAATTCTTGAAGGAGCATTGGGTTTGGAAGCCAAAGTTGAGGTTGACATCAGATCAGAGTAGTAAAAGCTTTGAGATTTGAAGAGGTAGATATGAAGAGGTGCATTGTCATTTCAGATCTGCATCTTAACAGATTTGAGATCTGAAGAGGCAAATATAAAGAGGTGCATTGTCATTTTGGATCTGCAAGTTGGTAACATTGTTGTAGAAGGGTATAGTTGTTAGTTGACTATTAATGCTTAGCCTCTTTAAATGAAGCATTTTTAGTGTGTTGTTCAATATTTGTAAATTTTGACAATAGATAAAGCAAAGTATTGTATCTCAATGCTCATTGTTTAAGCTTAATTCTGAATATCAAGTTTATGTGTGTATTTGTGAGTGTTTAAAGAATTTTAAAGTGCAAGTTAGTGAGCTTGTCGGATGTTAGATTCCATAGCATTGATCTTCATTTTGCGCATTTGATGTTGAGTGAAGTGCAATCAAAGCAATGCCTTGATAGATCCGAGAGGAATTGTAGTGTTGGTAGTATTTTGCATTTATGAGTGCAATGGAAGTGTGATGTGAGGTGATTTTGATCAAGGAAGTTGTGCTTTTAGTGGAGGGATGGAATATAATTCTAAGGCAAGATTTTTTTTCAATGAAGTAGCCGTCTTCAAGAGAATCTAAATCATCACAATCAAACTTTGGTTTGGAAAGATTGGATAGTATTGTGATTATGGAATGTTAATTTGTGATGAGACTATGAATTAGTGCTTGTTACTCTTTTGGGTGTGGTTTCTGCCTAAGAGATTAAAGATGAACTCAAGAAGAACTACATTGTTACATTTTACTTTGTATTTGACCATTTCTAACTTGTATCTTTGTGAGAATGAACTTTATTTATCTAATTACCGCAAAAGTGATACTTGTTGGTTGTCACACTCACTCCAACTATCAAACTCTTAGATGAAGTCATCCAACTCAATGGTACTCATTATACCAAAGTAACAGATGGGGCCTTTGGAGGCCCCATAAATCTTATCCATGTCACACAACAGTGGTACGGACATACCAAGTGCACTCTTAATTGAATCAGCTCTTGTGTCAAACTCCTAACTTAGAGTCAATCTCCTCCCTCAATGGGACCTAAGATACAAGCTGATACTAAGTGCCACTCCAAGTAAATCCACTATGTATTGTAATGCTATCTCTTCTAGAATCCCAAGAACTCCTTCATGAAAAAGTAACTGAAAACTGCAACCCGTAATTGTAACCACCACAAGGACCCCACCAAGAATCACCACCAAGTGCCAATACATCCAACCAAACTTCACCCACTACGGTAGCTCTAACTACGACAACTATACTAGGAGAAAGTGCAACTTGTAACCTACCATTACAACATGCACTCTTGTGGTTTGAAGGTCATCATTTCTTGCTTCATCAAAGAGAAACATAGGTAGTTTGAGTAGTCATCACTCCAACCTCACTACCAAGAGCACACCAGAGCACCAATGCTCTAAAGTTAGGGCACCTCACACAAACATGGTGCACAAACAAGAAGCAGATAATGGAGGGAGTCCAATCACAAGAAATCTAAACAAAAACCCTCAATCTCATAAATCAACATTGGACTAACTCTGCCACCGTTTGGTATTTGACATAATATGAGTTATCTACTTCCAAAGCTACTAAGATCATCAAGAATGGGATCAAACTGTCTCTCCTAGCCAAATCTACATGTGTATAAATAATAGTAGAATAGTCACTAGGATAACAAGTGAGGGTGGACCAATTGGCTAGGGCAACAGTCTAAGAACCAAAGATCTAGGAGTCAAACCTTGTTGCGCACAATCTAGCAAGGTAGGCAATTTTTGCCAAATAATGAACAAAAACTATTGTAAACTAGCTAGCCTCACGCCAGCAAGTTGGCCCTTCTTGGCTTTGTAGCCTCTCATAGCACACAACTCTATGCCTTGAAGCTTCTAAATGCCAAAATTTAGCCCAATGAGGCCTTTCTTCTTGCCACTTGGAACCCTCTCTAAAATTCAAAAAACTCCTCCAAATTTGGCCAAGCTGATCCAACTCAAGCCAAATTGAAAAGACGGGTTTCTCCAAATCATAAATTTGAGGAAATGGGTTCTAAACTCCACCTCAATTTTTCTCCTTGAGCTCAATTTGCACCAAATTGCTCCTACTTTCACCTCCTAAGCTCAAAATGAACACCATTGCTTGAAATTAACTCTCAATTAACTTGGCTAGTGCTTCCGCACACCGTATGCTTCACTGCCAAATTTGCATCAATTTGAAGAGCTTCTACACACAATCACTCATAGGGAAAATCTGAACCTGGATCAAGGGACCAATAATTAGCAAGGCTTGAAGATACCATCAACACCTCAATTCATGCATCCAATTTCCTTCTGACCTCACTTATTTGATGTAATCAATTTGTTGACACAACTCAAATCTCACTCAATCAGTTAAGTACTTGATTTGTCACTCAATAATTTGCTAACAATTGGGCATTGATTACAATCAAGCCATACTCACTCTAGCTAAGAGAATCCAAGTGACGCTCGCCGGCCTTTGTCCACCATAACCAAGAACTCAAAGGCTCAACATCAAAGAAGTGAACTCTCTGGAGCTGCACTTTGAAAGTATACCCCCTTGATCTCCAACCATAACGGTCCTATTGATGGCACATTGTATGGTGGGTCCCACCATGTAGTCAAAACCCCAAACACAAAAACTAACAATCAACAAGTAGTCTATGAATATTTGCCAAAATACTTTTGATTACCCACACTACTACTCCAAAGTCCAAGCAAACTAGATGTGATGTTACAAATGGCATGACAAATAATTTGTCTTATTTGCTACTTTGTTAGCCTTGATTAACTCATCAATAACTCCATATTGTTACATATTCTCTCATTGCTAGTTTGTGACGTCCTTGTCATTGTTGAAGCCTCAAACTCTTGGATGGCTATTTGTGCATTTTGGACATGAGAAAGAGATTCCCAAGTAGCATCATGAAGGGGATACACTTTCCAAAGGACCTTGTACTCAATATATTGTTGCCAGCCATGTTGAATGTAATGACGTGCAAGGATATGATGAACTTCACACTCCTCATGATTGTTGATAGGCATAGGAGGAGGAGGGATTTGGACTTAAAAGGAAAAGGAAGATGGATAAAAAACAAAGGGTTTCAACTTGGAAATGTGAAAGATAAGGTGGATTTGCATATGAGAAGGCAAGGCAAGTCGATAAGCAACAAGAGAAATGATTGGGTAACATCAAATGGATCTATCCAATTAGGAGCACGTTTATGGACTTGGGAATCAAGTGGGAAGGGTAGGTTATTAGAAGAGAGCATACCTTCTCACCGAGTTGAAAGGTGAGGTCACAATGATGGTGTTATGCATATTGTTTTTGTCAATTTTGAGCAACAAGGAGATGAGATTTGGCTTGTTGGAGGGATTATAATAAGGTGGTCAAGAAGGTGGAAGTATGAGAGATATGAGATGGAGGAGGAGCAAGAAAGGAATTTGGAACAAGGGAGTTTTGGCCAAAATTGAGAAAGAAAGGAAAGAATCTGGTGCTTGCATATTTGGAATTATTGTATGCAAATTCCGTAGCTGAAGATATTCATCCCAATTGATATGGTGAACATTGATGAAGACACAAAGCATATCCTACAAAGTTCAATTTGCATGTTTGGTTTTTCCATCAGTTTGAGGATGATAGGCCGTGCAATCAAGTATTTGGAAGAATGCTTGCTATAATTTTCTAGTAAAATAAAGATCACGGTCCAAGATGAGTACACAAGGAATCCCATGATGCTTGAAGACATTGTCAAAGTTGATTTGAGCCAATTTTAGAGTCTCCATTGTATCAAAGGTTGATGCCAAATGTATTTGATTACTAAGCTTATCCACAAACACCATAATTGCTGTGTGACCTTGCTTTGTCTTGAGCAAGGATGTGATGAGATCTAAGCTCACATGTTCCCATCAAGCGAATGGAATGGGGAGTTGGTTTTTGGTTGCTGGTCTTGTTGCATTGTCAACTCTCACACAACCATACAAACTCTCAAACAAATCATGCCATGTTGCGCAACCACCATTGGCGTTAGAGGTTACCCAAGGTCTTGTCCACACCCATGATTGGTAAATCATGGGCTTCTTGAAGGTGCAAAAGTCAAAGATCACCCTTGGCTGGAATATAGATCCGGTCTTCATAGAATAGAAGGCCTTCTTATAAGGCAAAGGTGTTGTACTCCTTGTTGCATGTTGCAAGATGACCTTGTACCATTTGAAAGAAGGGATCTTTGTATAGAGCTTTCTAAACTCAATTTGGACTTTGGAGTTGAATGACATCATCGTAATTGCTACCATTATGAGAGGAAGAGACTTCAAATCAAGTTGTCATGATAGGGCATTGGAGATGACATGGAATTGATTGGGTTTGTACTCATGTTTGATATCAAACAATTTTAGTTGTTCCTCCCATCAATGATGTTGACTCTTCATGTGTTCTAAATGTAATGTCTACAACAAAGGTTTGTGATTGGTTTGCATGATCATCTATTTTCCCAAAAGATAATGCCTCCATACCTTGGTGACATATAACATTGTTAGTTGTTCATGATCTTGTATAGAGTAATTCCTTTCTATAGTGTTTAATTGATGAGACACAAAGACAATAGGATGTATCCTATTTGGGAACTCTTGATGCAACACAATTCTAATGGCCAAGTTAGAAGTATCAAAATCAACCACACAAGGTAGTTGAGAGTCATATGGTTGAAGAATGGGTCTTGAAGACAACATATGTTTCAACTTTTGGAATGCTTCTTCATGCTTGGTGGTCCATTGAAAGCTTGACTTCTTTCCCAAGAGGTCAGTCAATGGTGCTATCATGTGCACATAATAGGGGATGAACCGTCAATAAAAACTTGCCAATCCATTAAATGCTCACAATTTTGTGGCATCTTTTGGAGTAGGCTAATCAATAATGGCCTTGATTTTCTCCTCTTCCATCTTGATCACTTTTGATGAGATCTTGTGACCCAAGAAGGTAACTTCCTTTTGCCAAAAGACACACTTTGACTTATTGCAATAAAACTTCCATTGACATAGTTATCTTAGGACTTCTTGCACATACTTTGTGTATTCTACCTTTATCTTGGTATAAATTATAATGTCATCAAAGAAAAACACCATGTACTAATCCAATAGTTTGTCCAACACCCAATGCATTTGATCAATGAAGACCATTGGAGCATTAGCAAACCCAAAAGGTAGAACTCTCCATTCAAAATGCCCATACCTTGTATGAAAGGTAATCTTTTGCACATCTTTCCTATCACTAGGGGTTTGCCAATAGTAACTTTGAAGATCCAACTTGGAAAAGTATCATGCTCCACTGAATTGATCAAGCAAGTCATTAATTTGAGGCAAGGAATATGCATTCTTCATTATTTTTTTATTGAGCACACGGTAATCAATATAGAAACAAAGTCCTCCATTTTTCTTTGGAACAAATAATACCAATGCTCCCCAAGGAGATGTATCATGTTGTATGAAATCCTTTTCCAACAACTTTCTAAGTGTTATTTGCAACTCCTCCAACTCCTTTGGTGAGAGTTGATAGATTGGTCTACTCACTCGAGTACTCCTTGGCAATAACTCAATCTTGAAGAGCATACCACAATTAGAGGATAATTCCTTTGGTAGATCATCTAGAAATAAGTTTGCAAACTCTTGAACTATTTGATCAACCATTGCTTGATGAGGCTTCTAACCCTCTTCAGATTCTACTTGTGTAATTAGCTTGATCCACATTGCAAAAATAGACTTATCTTCCTTCAAAGCTTGCTCTATGATTTTTTTCTTGACAAAATTCCCATCTTGGGCTTGTATTCTTAGGTGTCTTACTCAAAGATGCTAGAGAACCTAATTTGAAATTCCTACGTTGGTGTTGTACTTGAATTTGTCATTGGGTCCAATCAAATTGAACCTCATGACATTCAAGCCAAGGCAAACACAAAATGATATCATAGTACAGAGGTGCCACTACAAACCTCATACACTCCAAATATTCCTTCCCAATCTTGAATGTAACAAAATGTGAGGTACAAAATGTAGAAACCTTTCTACTATCCGCCATCACCAATCTACTTCCAATTATTGGCTTGATAGGAACACATATTTCTTTTGTTAATTGTGTGGATATGCAATTCTCTAAACTTCCAAAATCAACCAAATCCTACAATTGTGATCAGATATCATACCTTATAAGTGAATCAAACTTGTATAGGTTGAGCCTTTGATCTCATTAGAACTAATCAAGTTCATAGTAAGTGGCTAAACATCTCATATTATGATTCCTCATTTCCTTGATCATTTTGCTCCACAAACTCCATCTAGATGACTTGTTGAGGTCATCCATTCTTGAGTGGACATTTAGCGATTTGATATCTAATTTAGCAATTAAATTTTTTTTGGCAATTTTCTTTATTTGTAGTGCCAAGTAGTCTTTATTGAATGGCATCAATCTCCATGGGTGCTGGTTCTGCCACCTGTGTGTAATGTATTGGTAGGTTCTAGGAGGTGGAGGTCAAGACCAAGTTATTGCAACTAAGGAATCAAAGCGTTTGGCCAACTGCATGGCTTGTTCCAAGTGTTGTGGTTCTTGCATAATCACCTCTAATTTGGTTCATGACTTCAAGCCCCTCACAGATCAATCTAGAGCTTCACCTTCCAATATATTTGGAATTTGCACAATAATGTTCTACAATTGCATGATGTAACTTCTTGTAGAGCCAATCTATTTCAATTCTGCCAACCTATCTTGTGTAGCTCATGTGGCATTTATAGCTTGGAATTGACCAATTATTGCACTCTTGAATTCTACCCAAGTCAAGATTGGTGTAACAATTTTCAGTTTAGCTCACTCTATTTGGAATCACCACCATAGCTTTGCTGTTCCATCCAATTGGTTAGAAACCAAGAGAATTTGTTTCCATTCATCTTGAAGATTGGTAGTGTGGTGCCCACATTTTTTGTTATTTTCTGTTTTGAAGTGTTTTGAGGAAGAGGTGAGTAAGAGAGCCAAATTATGAAGAAAAGAATGGACGTGATTGTCTTTGGAGTAAACTCAAAGAAGTCGACTTCAGGTCGGAAAATGGAAAGTACTTGGAAGGGAAGTACGAAGACACAAGTCTGAAGACAATCATCTTTGGATTGGGCAGCAAAGGCCGATATGAAGATAGGCTTACAACCTCTCTATGTGGCAAGAAAGTACACTTCAAGAAATGGTGGAGGCAAAAGAAGCATGTCTTGACAGTGACAGGCAATCAACATGCAGAAGAAGGGGAAGTCGATTTTGAAATTGACTAAAGAATGACTGCGCTTCAGGGTAATATAAAATTGCAATTGTGTAGGGGAAAATTGAATATGTCAAGTAGATATCTTGTAGTGATGCGCACCAAGAAGCCAATTGAGAGTGAAATTTTCCAAAATCCAGAAGGGGTTAAAGTGTCACGTCCAAGAGAGGGAATAGTCTTCTAGTGCCAAAGAACAAGAGAGCAAATCATGGCGAAGAAGGTCAAGAACTCCCTTGCAGTAAGGAGCTTTGCAAATTTGGAGGTTAGATGTTGTAGCAAGGATCAAAGTCTTGAATAGACTTTGTATTACCTTTTTAGCGTGGAACTAGAATTTTAGTTTCCCAAGAGTCATGGTAGAGATAGCTGCTAGTAATTGTAAGGAAGGTCTTGAAGTTGAGGGAAAGAAAGGAAATCCAGCTTGATGGACTGAGTCAGATTGGAGGTTAGTGTTGGGAAGCAGGAGAGCCAACGGGGATCACCTTCTATCGGAAGTGTGAAGCTGCAAAAGAGATTGCGGAAATTTGCAACTCTTTCTTCTCTCCACAAACAACTAATGGGTACAAGGTGGAGTCCTATTGGGACCCAATTAAGCGGAGCATCATCAGAGCGATAATGGTGATGTTCAAACCCAAACAAAAAACATATGCAAACATGCAGTAGTTGGTCTTCTTCCACTAGATGTTTGCAGGAGTAAAGGTGAATTGGGCAAAGAGTTTCCACTAGCGAACAAGGCAGATGGTTGTTAATTGGAGAACAAATTCACCTCCATACTATTTTGCACCATTTGCAGCGCATTCCTACTTTGGATAGAATTTGCTGACAACAAAAGAGAGGTGTCGCATGGTGTCACACTCTCATCCTAGTTTGAGACGAGAAGTGGATGAAGAAGAACAACACTACATGGCGCATCTGTGAGCTAATGATGACCATTTCTTCAAAACTAGACAACGGGAGATGGAAGAAGTCATAAGCCCAAAGAAGAAGAAGTGGACTCAACCCAATGATGCAGTGTTACCTCCAGCCCAAAGAAAGACACAAAGACTCACCGTGCGGAGTAAGATGGTGGTAAAGGAAGAACCTTTAGAGACAGAGTCTGAAGGGGAGACAGAGTCTAGAGGAGAGGACTAAGAAGAAGAGGAACTCACATTACAAAATGGGGAATCTGGAAGTGAGACTGAAGGTGAAGACAAAGTTCAGCAATTGGCTAAAGCAGCAAAAGATGAAGATTTTCATGCAACCATGCAACAATTGACCAAGTTTAATTGTAGATCATATTGTAGAAGTAGTAGAAATAGTGAGAGATTTGGTGGAATAAGATATACCCAAAGAAGGAGAAGTAACATGAAGATCATCAGGTTTGGAAGCCAATGAAGAGATTCACATTGGATCAGAGTAGTAATAGTTTTTGAGATATGAAGAGGCTCATATGAAGAGGTGGTTTGTCATTTTGCATCTGTAGGTAGGAATAGTTGTTGTAGAACGGTACAGTTGTTAGCAACTATCAATTGCTTTACTATTTAAAGGGGAACATTCACAGTCTTATGTTGTTCAATATTCACAATTCTAAAGATAAATAAAGCAAAGTGCTGATTTCAGTGCTTGTCGCTTAAGTTTAATTCCGAGTGTCAACTTTGTGTGTGTATTTGTGAGTGTGTGGAGAATTTTGAAGTGCAAATCAGAGTGTGTTGGATGTTAGATTCCACAGCTTGATCTTCATTTTGTGTGTTTGATCTTGAGTGAAGTGCAATCGGAGCAATGCCTTGATAGATCTGAGAGGAATTGTAGTGTTGGTAGTATTTTGCAATTATGAGTGCAGCATAGTGTTGATGTGAAGCAATTTCAATTAAGGAAATTGTGCCTTCAATGGAGGGGAGGAACACAATTTTGAGGCAAAGTTGTTTTGCCATGAAGTGCCGTCTTTGGGAGAATCTGAATCATCACGATCAAGATTTGTTTGGACTAAATTTTTGTTATGTTGTGATTATAGGTGTTTGAATTCATGATAAGTTATCAAGATTGTGAGCTTGTTACTCTCTTCTGGGTGTAGTTGCTACTCAAGAGATTAAAGACGCAACCAAGAAGAACTACTTGTTACTGTTTGACTTTGTATTTGACCAATTTTGAATTGTATCTCTACAAGAACAAACTTTACTTACCTGATTACAACAAAAGTGATATTTGCCGGGTTGTCACATGATTTTTGGTGCCGCTGCCAGGGATACAAATCTCGAAAGTGGAAGAATCTGAAGCCAATCTTGAAAATGGGTGTCAAAGCAATATGAATGTCTGCATTAAGAGAACAAGTGGAAGAGAGAGTCCAAAGACGAACATTGCATAGTGAAGAAGAAGAATGCCTGAAGATCCAATCTACTTGTGACAAAACCAAATGAGAGGCATTGGACTTTCAACTTCTTCACAAAGTGCAAGAAGCCTTGCGAGAACTTGACCAAAAGAAATGCAAAGGTGGTTGGCAAGGTTACATTGCATCTCCATCTTCTAAGAAGAAGAAAGACTTGAACGTGCAGACATATTTGTTACGACCCAGTACACCGACTTCCCTTAAAGCTATAAAGGAAGTTGCATTTCTAAAGAACTTTGTTCAAGAAAAGACAGCACGGACACTAACGGAAGAAGAGTGTCAACACCTTCTATGCATGATTCCTCAATTATCTAGATGGAATTTTGAAGAACACTCCGAAGGTGTTGAGCCTGATTCTTCTACTCGGGTTGAAGTCGACACACTCAGAGAAGAAATTTTCAAGGAAGACCCTATTGTGAACTTGACTAATTGGAACCCCTAGGCTGTCAACACGGTGTCAATACCAGCCAGCCCCACAGTCCCATCAAGTTCAAACTTACCACAGCCAATTCCACCAAATCAAATAATGACTTTGTTACTTATCACTCGACATGCCTATCAGAAGTACAAGGCGACAGAAAAAGACAAAGATCTTGATGAATTTATCAAAGAATTCAAAGTCATCTCCTTTGCCAACAAGGAACATGACTTTGCGGATTGTTTGCAAATTTTCCCGAGTTTGGTCCAAAAGAAAGCTCGGAGTTGGTACACCCATGTAACCTAGAAAGGGTTCACACAAACTGGCTGGGCAGACTTGCAAAATGGCTTCATGGAATGATTCCGGGAAGGTGATTATGATACAAGTGTCTTTGCGGCACTCAATGATTTGGACTGAGGGAAGGAGGAAAAGTTGAGAGACTACTCCAAGTGGTTCATGGTCCTATTGAACTAGTTCCAAAACAATCCGGTGTGGTGGGTTACTCCGATGCCCAAGCCATTACCTGGTTCCTTGGTAGACTTTCACCGGAGATTTGTATCTTTGCCAAGGAGAGGAATGTAACTTCCTTGGACAAAGTACTCAAACATGTCACCCGATATGAGGCGGCTCACTCTTACTCATCCAACAACCAAGGAAATCGAGAGAAGAAAGGCAAGAAGCCAAGAAGGAGAGCTTCTTGCAACACATCCCATTATTTGGAGGAATTCTCCACATCTTCAAGTTCTTCTTTGGAATCCAAAGAAGAATCAAAGCCGAGAAGAATACAAAGACGCGGGGAAAAGAAACCAGTAACACTGCCAGTAAAGAATGTACCTAAGGTGGATCAAAAGCTGGAGACTCTTATTAAAGAGTTTGTGGATTTCAAGATCCAGATGATTGGGGCTAAGGACCAAAGAAGCCTCCATCATTTGGCCGACCAAATGTATGGTGCACTATGTGTGGTAAATCCGGCCACGCTAATATGGAGCGTTTGGCACACACTACATTTCCAGTGGAACAAATTGATTGGGTTCCCGGTTGGGACCAAAGTGAGGAAGATGAAGTTGTGTACCAAACCCAAGAGGTAAAGCCTCAAGCAAGCACATGGTATCAAGGTCTGAGGTATGGACCAAGTGAATACAAAAATAATGCTTCCCCACAAAGACCACCAATGGGCAGCCAAAATAGGCCTCAAAATGTTGCATCAGGTGCTTGTTATAATTGTGGCTCGATGTGACATTAGTCTCCAAATTGTCCAGGGCCAAGACGGCAAATTGGGTACGTTCTACTTTGTGGAAATTGTAAGGGATTGGGGTATACAAGAAACCGGTGCCCGCAACCACCCAACTCAAAGCCGCTTGTAAAATATGTACAGACCCCCGCTGAACATGCTACGCTTCAAGCAAAAGGGGATAAAAATGTAAATTGTATAACACTTGAGGAGGAGAGGCCTCAAGAAGGGAGTCTCGCTTTAGAAGAAGAATGGCCAGACCTCAAAATTTTGAAGGTTGAGACACACATGGGTAAGAAGAAGCGCGATCCCAAAGAAGCAAGTACTACTTCTTTGTCTTCACAAAAGGCAAAGAGGTTGCGTCCAAAAGTAATCCTTTCTACCAAGGAGGAAAAAATTCTAGCCAAAGCTAAAGCTAAAGCCTTGCAAAAAGAAATCAAGTAAGTAGTGCTTAGAATGCGGGGGATGAGTTTGGAGGAGGACACAAAGATGAAGCCTCCTATATTTCCGGCGGATATCCAGTCCAAAGTAAAGGACTTGATCCAAGCCGAAGTTGGTCAACCCAAAGAAAATTGGGACAAAACCATTAGTACTCCAATCACCATCTTAAAGCACCCCAAAGTCCGGTTTGAACAAGGGCAGACTTTGGACCCAAAGATGAAGGCAAAGAAGGTAAAGTTGGAAGGAGTCCTGCAATATGATATTGTGGCTGATTTGACATCTATGAGTGCTAATGTCACATTTAAGCAATTATGGGAGGACAACAAGCTATACAAGAAGCAGTTGAGTTCAGCCCTCAAGAAAGTAAGGGTAATGACCAAGAAAGACTTGCCCGCAATTTATCATATTGAACAAGAAGATTTGGGATCTCTCAAAGTGGATGCAAAGATCACAGGCTATATGATCACATCCATATCCATTGATTCAAGGTTGGGTGTGAATGTCATGACAAAAGACACTACATATTGATTGGGGTATATAACGTTTGAACCAACACCCCAAATTTTGAAATTTGCGGATCAAACCAGGAGATGGCCTTTGGGCATGCTGTCAAATATCACTACAATCATTGGAGGGGTGCCCTTCAAGTTAAATTACATTGTGTTGCAACCAATAACCAAAACTGGTTACCCTTTCTTGATTGGAAGACCTTGGTTGTATAGTGCCTAGGTTCTTGTGGATTTGCACCAACAAAAGTTACAATTTAAGGACATTTCATCCAAAGAACAGAAGCTGGTGACCGTGAGTTGGACAAAGGTTCCTCACCTTGGGGAAACAACTTTGTTGGAAGATGAAGATGAATCCAAAGATTCATAATCTTTGTCTTCCAAAGACTCTGAAGATGAAGTCCAAGTCAATTACTTAGAATGCTACGAGGTAGAGGTTGAAGACGAAGACCCATATGACATCACCACGGGTGAACACAACTTGGAGGAAGGGGATTTGACTGCAGTTCGGCTCAGATTAAGCCAAACAAGCCACATCAAAGGAGTCATCAACCCCAATGACTATCAAGATGTTATCTTGACCAAAGGAAAACTTTTGAAGATTTCAAAGATAGTCACTTCGAAGGAGTTGACATAACACACTACCCTGCTTATAGAATTCCAGGATGTATTTTCTTGGTCTATCAATCAAATGCCAAGTATTCCACAAGAATTTGGAGAACACCGGATTGATTTGGTTGAAGGTGCAATTCCGGTTTGGCAAAGACAATACCGCCTGAACCCGAAGTACTCACTCTTGGTGAAAGATGAAATTGATAAGTACTTAGGGGCCAGAATAATCTTTCTTGTCTTGAGTAGTGAGTGGGTTTCCCCCATAGTCATCATTCCAAAGAAGAAGATTGGAAAGATTTGAATGTGCAAAGATTTTTGCAAGTTGAATGCAGTAATGAGGAAGGATCATTATCCTTTGCCTTTTACCGATACAATTTTGGACCAAGTAGCTGGTCACCCTTGTTACAGTTTTCTCAATGGATTTTCAGAGTACAATCAAGTATCCATTCAAGAAGAGGACAGGGATAAAATATATTCACTACCGATTGGGGCACGTTTGCTTACAATCAAATGCTCTTTGGGTTGTGTAATGCTTCTGCTACTTTCTAGCGGATGATGAATACAATCGTCAAGGATTTCTTGTGCAAAATTGTGGAGGTCTTCATTGATGATTTTTGTGTGTTTGGGCGAAGAGATGTAGATTTGGATTACCTTTGCCAAACTTTTGAAAGGTGTTGTTCTGCCGGTTTGTCATTACATCCCGGAGAAATGCTTCTTCGTAATGAAGGAGGGAATTCTTCTAGGGCATCAGATGTCAAGCCGAGGTATTGAAGTTGATGTTGAGAAGGTCAAAGTTATCTCAGCTTTGGAATCTTTGAAGAACATCCGGGAGCTGAGAGCCTTCTTAGGACATGTCGGATACTACAAACTTTTTGTTTCAAACTATGCGGTGCTTGCGGCACCCCTTACAAAAAGTCCAAAGATTACTTGTGGGAAGCCAAACAAGAAGAATCTTTCCAAGTGTTGAAAAGGAAACTAATTGAAGCACCAGTTATGAGGGTCCCAAATTGGGACACCCCTTTTCATGTGTATGTGGACACTTTGTCCATGGCAATCAGAGTCATCTTAAGTCAGAAGGATGAGAAGAAGAAGGACTATCTAGTTTATTATGCCAGCCGACAATTATCAATTTCAAAAAAGAACTATTCAACAACTAAAGAGAAGCACTCGGATTGGTTTATGCAAGAAATTTTGCCACTACTTGCTGGGATACGAGTTTGTCTTCTATGTTGACCATTATGCATTGCAACATTTGGTCAAGAAGGAAGATTTGTCTGAACAAATTGCAAGATGGATCTTGTTGTTACAAGAATTCACATACACTGTACAAGTAAGGAAGGGAGCTTTGCATTTGAATGCGGACTTCCTATCAAAGTTAGAAACTCAAGACCAAGACTTGGAAGTCAATGATCGGTTTCTTGATGAAGAACTCTATCATCTAATGGCTGTTGGAAGTACAAGGTATGCGGCCAAATATCACTATTTGCATACTTGTCATTGTCCTAAGGGGCTGGACCCAAAACAAAGTGTAGTCTTCCTTAGGAAGATGGGACCATACCAATTAAAACACAACATTTTGTTTAAGATGTGCAAAGATGAAGTACTTTGGAGATGTTTGGAGGTATACAAAGTCAGAGGAGTCATTGAGTCCTTACACTCTGAAGCATTACGGGGACACTATGCCCTAAAGAATACTGTAAAGAAAATCTTTCAGCAAGGTATTGGTGGCCTATGATGTATAAAGATATGTACGCCCATATTTGAAGTTGTGATGCCTTTTAGAGATCAAGAAAACCGATGGTGACTTCCCAGTGGCCTTTGAGACCGATTTTGCCATTGGCTCTATTTGAGAAATAAGGTATTGATTTTGTGGGTCATTTCAACCAGTGACTCGAGTCACGAGGAAGAGGTACATCTTGGTATGCACTGATTATGGTAGAAGCAGAAGCAACATAGAGAGATGATGCGGAAATAGTTGTAGAAATTTTCTTCCGAAACATCATTTCCCGTTACGGGTGTCCTCTAGAATTGGTTAGTGATTGGGGAACTCATTTTTTGAACTCTATGGTGGAAGTGTTAACCAAGTACTTCCATATCAAACATCGGAAGATGACTCCCTACAATCCAAAAGCTAGTAGACTCACGGAGAAGGCCAACGGATTATTGGGTAAAATTTTGAACAAGGTGACAATCAATTATGCCTATGACTGGGACACAAAGTTACCTATAGCTTTGTAGGCATATCAAACAACTGAAAAGATTACCACCAATCAAACTCCATATTCCCTGAAATATGGATTGCATCTCATACTACCAGTTGAATTTGAAGTACCAACATATCAGATTCTGTGCAAAGAACGCTTGTCGAAGAAAGAAAGCTAGGATCTTTGGATCCACCAACTGATGTGGTTAGAAGAGAAAAGGGATGATGCAATGCAAACCACAAAGGAAGTACAAGAACAGAGGAAGGTCCGGCACAATAGGAGAATCAAGCCTGTGGCTGTTCAGGAAGATGACTTGGTATTGTTACATGACAATCACTAATCCTTTTTTTGGGGAAATTGCATTTAAGGTGGATGGAGCCATACCGTGTTATGCACATATATGCCAATAGATTTATTCAACTTGCAGACCTGGAAGGAAATCCTTTTGCCACTTGAGTAAATGGATGGAGGGTTCAAAAATATTGGACCACAGACCTAACTTTGTATAAAGAACCAATTGTCGGTGTTCACGGGGACGCTCATATTTAAGGGAGGGGGTATGTGGTGCCACAAATTATTTTTTTTCTATTTTGAAGTGTTTTGAGGAAAAAGTGAGTAAGAGAGCCAAATTACAAAGAAAAGAATGGACGGGAGTGTCTTTGCAATAAACCCAAAGAAGTTGACTTTGGGTCAAAAAATGGAAGTACTTGGAAGGGAAGTACAAAGACACAAGTCCAAAGACAATTGGGCAGTGAAAGCCAATACAAAGATAGGCTAACAACTTCTCTACGTGGCAAGAAAATACACTTCAAGAAACGGCAGAGGTAGAAGAAGCATGTCTTGACAGTGACAGGACATCGACACATAGAGGAAGGGAGAGTTGATTTTGAAATTGATTGAGGAATGATTGCACTTTGAGGTAATAAAAAATTGCAATTGTGTAGGGAAAAATTGTATATATCAAGTAGATATCCTATTCCTTTGAGTAGTTGTCCTGCAGTGATGCGTGCCAAGAAGCCAATTGAGAGTGAAATTTTCCAAAATCCAGAAGAGGTTAGAGTGTCATGTCCAAGAGAGAGAATAGTCTTCCAATGCCAAAGAACAAGAGAGCAAATCATGGCAAAGAGGTCAAGAACGCCCTCGCAGTAAGGAGCTTTGCAATTTGGATGTTCGATGTTGTAGCAAGGATCAAAGTCTTGAATAGACTTTGTATTACCTTTTTAGCGTGGAACTAGAATTTCAATTTCCCAAGAGTCATGGTAGAGATAGCTACCAGTAATTGTGAGGAAGGTCCTGAAGTTGAAGGGAAGAGAGGAAATCCGGCATGATAGATTGAGTCAGATTGGAGGTTAGTGTTGGGAAGGGAAGCAGGAGAGCCAACGGGGATCACCTTCTATCAAAAGTGTGAGGCTGCAGAAGAGACTACAAAAATTTGCAACTCTTTCTTCTCTCCGTGAACAACTAATGGGTACAAGGTGGAGTCCTATCGGGACCCAATTAAGTGGAGCCTCATAGGAGCAATAATGGCAATGTTCAAACCCAAAAGAACAACATGCGTGAACATGCGGTAGTCGGTCTTCTTCCACTAGATGTTTGCAAGAGTAAAGGTGAATTGGGTGAAGAGTTTCCACCAGCAAACAAGGCAGATGGTTGTTAATTGGAGAAAACATTCTCCTCCACACTATTTCACACCGTTTGTAGTGCATTTCTACTTTGGATTGAATTTTCTGACAACCAAAGAGAGGTGTCGCATGGTGTTACACTTTCATTTGGATTTGAGATGAGAAGTGGATG
The DNA here is from genome assembly GCA_948567375.1 of Lunularia cruciata. Lineage (NCBI taxonomy): Eukaryota > Viridiplantae > Streptophyta > Marchantiopsida > Lunulariales > Lunulariaceae > Lunularia > Lunularia cruciata. The sequence goes on along the minus strand of OX419762.1, from coordinate 35,600,967 downwards.
AAGAAAAACAACACTACATAGGGCATTTGTGAGCCAGTGATGACCATTTCTTCAAAGTAGGACAACGGGAGATGGAGTAAATCATAAGCCCAAAGAAGAAGAAGCGGACTCAACCCAATGACGTAGTGTTACCTCCAGCCCAAAGAAAGACACAAAGACTCACCGTGCAGGATAAAAAGGTGGTAAAGGAAGAACCGTTGGAGACAGAGTCTAAAGGGGAGACAGAGTCTAGAGGAGAGGACTTAGAAGAAGAGGAACTCACATTACAAAGTGTGGAATCCGGAATTGAGGCTGAAGGTGAAGATAAAGTTCAACAATCAGCTAGAGCAGCAGAAGATGAAGATTTTCATGCGACCATTGACGATATGGAGGGAAGTGCTAATCCCTGTGTAGCCTTGGTTGTGGAAGAGAAGGAGTACCCTACAAGCACAAGTTCAGCAGGTAAGAAAGAAGGAAGCTCGGAAGCAATATCGCTGAAGGGACGAAGATCAAGACTTTGGAATAAGAAGCCAGCGGAAGAAACAAAGTAAGAAGATGTGGCCAAAGACAAAGGGACCATTGGAGGAATACAATATTTGGCGAAGGTTGTAAGTCCACTATTGGAGTTGTTGAAAGAGCAACAGAAGGTAATTCCGTAGGCTACGATGAAGGTAAGGAACGAGTTGCAGGTGGTGAAGTATCTGTTGGCTGAAGTGAAGGGATTGCAAGAACAAGTAACCCAAAGAGACAATGAAGTTGAAGAGCTTCGGGTGGATGCAGTCTTGAAGAAGAAGACTTTTGAGAAGTTGCAAGAGAGTTTGGAGTCAAGAGGAAGAGAAATGCAGTGTCAAGCCAAAGAGTTGAAGGAGCAGACGATGTTGCTGACCAAGATGAAAGAAGAGGTCAATGAAGTGCGCATTGAGAGTATCCATGTGAAGGCGATGGCAGCAGTAATGGAGCAGGAGTTAGACAACTTGCGGAAGAGTGCCGCTGAGAAGGATCAGGCGTGGCAGCGGGAGTTGGCAACCCAACATCAAGAAGAAGAAAGGTTGAGAGAGTTAGTACGAAGTGCTGAGTTATAGAGCTCTCAATATGCGGAGGAGTTGAAGGTAGAGCAATCTCAAGGGTATACATTGGAATCAGTAGTAGAGGTTATAGGAAAATTGAGAGCTATGTTGTGCACTGAAGCGGAAGGACAATTGGAAGAAGCGAGATTACACGAGTTAAATTTGCTTGTGCAGGAAACTTGGAAGAGGAGGGCCAAGGATGTTGATATGAACACTCTACTAATCTGATTGAGGAAGCAGGTCGACAAAAAGATGTTAGAAGTAGGAGACAATGTCAGTCTCAGATTAGATTTAGTAAATTCAAAGTTAGAAAGAGTTAGGAGTAGTGTGAAGGAAGAGAAGAAGTCTGATGTTGTAGAAGTCGGAATTCAGGTGTCTTTGGACTTGTATTCAAGGCATTAGAGAGGAGTGGGTTGCCAAATAAGGAAGTAGATAGATTACCCATAAGTTTAATTGTAGATCATACTGTAGAAGTAGTAGAAATAGTGAGGGATTTGGTGGAATCAGATATACCCAAAGAAGGAGAAGTAATAGGAAGATCATCGGGTTTGGAAGCCGATGAAGAGATTGACATTGGATTGGAGTAGTAATAGTTTTTGAGATATGAAGAGGCAGATATGAAGAGGTGGTTTGTCATTTTGGATCTATAGGTAGGAATAGTTGTTGTAGAATGATATAGTTGTTAGTAACTATCGATTGCTTCACTATTTAAAAAGGAGCATTTGTAGTCTTATGTTGTTCAGTATTCACAATTTCTGAAGATAAATAAAGCAAAGTGGTGATTTCAGTGCTCGTCGCTTGAGCTTAATTCCGAGTGTCAACTTTGTGTGTGTATTTGTGAGTGTGTGGAGAATTTTGAAGTGCAAATCAGAGTGTGTTGGATGTTAGATTCCACAGCTTGATCTTCATTTTGTGTGTTTGATCTTGAGTGAAGTGCAATCGGAGCAATGCCTTGACAGGTCTGAGAGGAATTGTATTGTTGGTAGTATTTTGCAGTTGTGAGTGCAACGTAGTGTTGATGTGAAGCAATTATGATAGAGGAAGTTGTGCCTTTAGTAGAGGGGTGGAACACAATTCTGAGGCAAAGTTGTTTTGCCATGAAGTACCGTCTTTGGGAGAATCTGAATCATCACAATCAAGATTTGTTTGGACCAAATCTTTGTTATGTTGTGATTATGGGTGTTTGAATTTGTGACAAGTTATCAAGATTTTGAGCTTGTTACTCTCTTCTGGGTGTAGTTGCTACCTGAGAGATTAAATATGCAACCAAGAAGAACTACTTGTTATTGTTTGACTTTGTATTTGACCAATTCTAAATTGTATCTCTACGAGAACAAACTTTACTTACTTGATTACCGCAAAAGTGATATTTGCCGAGTTGTCACAGGTAGCTTTGAAATAACATTTGTAGTCAAACATAAAATTCTCCACTACACCCAAGAGATTCTTGCCTTCAAATACCTTGGGTTTTGGAAATTGGATTGAGTCTTCTCCTTCTTGAACTAATGCTCTCTCTATGTTCTTGTCATTGATAGTCTTGTTCATCCAACAATCAAGTAAGGTGCTCTATTTGTTGATGCATAGTAATGATTACCTTGAGCATAGCCACCATGGCTACTACTCTATCACACTACTTCCAATTTATCTAAATTAACATATAGATGCAATGCATCCATTGTTCTCCATAAGTTACAACCAGAAGTACCAAGGGTTTCTCGGATAAGGTGATCTCATTTAGAAAATTTTGCCTAAAGAGTGAAGTGATGAATTATGTGAAATGATGCTTGGATAGTACATAGACACAAAAATCCCAATGGTTTGGCAAAAATGGATTTGGTGGTCCATAAATTCCATCCATCCTATTCCTACTTTGATACTACTATAAAAGAGCAAGACTGAGGAGAGAAATAAGAGAATGGAAGATCACATTGGGACACTTGAGTGTGAGAAACTCCAAATGCCTAGCATGAGCTTGGGCTTTGGTTTTTCTAGGGAGAATACAAGGCTCTTGAGAATCTTCCTTCTAGAAGCCGCCTACTTGGCATGCAATCTAAGCTAGTCGTGAAGCTTCCTCTTAGAAGTCACTACTTGTCATGCACATTACCCAATACTTAGAAAGTACCAAGTGGCTTCCTAGATACTTCTAGAATATTCCAACCTAATTTGGCTTATTTGCTACTTAGTTAGCCTTGACTAACTCATCAATAACTCCATATTGTTACACAAGTTGAAATAGACTTTGACACAAATCTTAGCTTTCATTGACCTTTTCTAAGGGAGTAAAAAAAAGGACATGGTGACATCAGCCAAGGAAAATGAGATAAGGAAAGAAGAACCTAATGAAAGAATCTTTGAATGCCACCTAACTCCAAAATCATTTCCAAAAAACAAACCCGTCTCCACATGGGTGGAGAAGCCACAAAGTGAACAACAACCAACAAAGATGAGGGAAGGCACAAACAAAATGTGCTTGGCCATCACAAATGAGAAACTACCATGACTAGCATTAGCTCGGACCAATAAGAGAGAATGGTTGGCAAGAATGAGCGCAACCAAATCCTTCTTTAAAGAAGTACAATACAGAGAAAAGTCCATCACGTGACTAACAACAATCTATATGGTGAATATTGTAATGCCTACAATGGAAACCTTGGAAGAGTTCTTACCATTCTACAAAGAACTCAATGTAATGATTGACAAACCAATGGTATTGATCTATCAACTCCATCAAATGGTACAATCCATGGTCTAGAGAGAAACCCCTTCTCCCAACAAAGTAAATGAAGCAATAGCTTGGAATGCAAAGAAGGATAAAGAGTTAGTTAGGTTTCAAAAGAACAAGCAACAACAACACAAACACTATAAAATACTAAAAATACTACTTATGTTGCTAAAGGACAAATCCAACAAACTTGATGTTAAGGTTTTCCATAAAAAGAAGAAGTACAAGGACAAGTTGTGGATACAAAATGATGAACTCCAAAGCATATGAACCAAAATTGAAGAGACTTGGACTAAGATGATGATTGCAAAAATGAGATACTAGAACCTCAAACCGTAACTAACCTTCATATCTTGGACTTGATAATGAGCTTGAAAAGGCAACAAGAGAATGAGGTAGGGGAACAAAAAAAGCTTGTCAGCAAGCAAACCAACCTAGCAAATGAAAAAAGGAGGTTGCTAGCAATGATTGGACATACAACAACATGTTGATGGACCAGATGAAATGGATGGCTAACAAGAGCTCCCAACATGCGAAGATGAAAGATCTTTGGACCAAAATTGACACGCTAGAATATAAGGTGTATATGAATGACTAGGTTGCAATGATGGTGGTCAAATTGCAAGGGCATACCATCACCAAGTTTACAAAGACCCAAGCTAGCTCCAAATAAATAGTTGAAGCATATTGGAATGAGCTTACAAAGCTAATACACATATGTAATGGAGTGAGCAACTTGTCACTAGTACCACTTGTTCCTAACAAAGTATAATCTCACATACAACCTCCTACAAAACAAATGACGGCTGTCTTTGGCAAAAACAACTAAGTGTCATCTTGTAGTTAGGATAGTTTAGGCATCATAATTGTTGATTAAGGCCTTTTATACATAATAATTAAGATATATTTTGAAAGCCTTGTGTTAGTTAGCCTAAGAAAACAACAACGCACAAAGGTGGAAATAACCATGGCTCACTTGTGCTTAAGGAGTAGCTTTAGGGTTAGTGGATAGGATGTGATTAACATTGATTGCCTTAGATGTAATTAGGAGATTTCTAACCCCTTGTAATTATTGGATTTCTTTGTGGTTGAGTAGGGAACATATAAGGAGCTTAAGCCCGATGAACACCATGTCCATTTGATGCATCTTTCTTTTGGAGTAAAAATTATTTTTTTATACTATCAAGACTCTTGAGTTGGTGTATGTGTATCAGTCTATACTTTGTGAGGATGGTTGCATGCTTATTTGAATGGGAGTGAGGAATCTTGATGCATGAATAGAAACACTTGAGTGAAAGGGATCTAGAGTGTGCAACTTTAGGGACTCTATAGATGTCAAGAACAATATAGAGATAGGTGGTCATACACTTGAAGTATCATAGAGTAACACTGCTAGTGAAGATTGAGAATCATGATTACTTCAACTCCCATGACATGCTACCTTCTAGGAAGGGTGAAAGGCCATATCACGGTCATAGTTGTCAAGGTGATTGGATCCAAGGAAGTTCTTGTCTTGTGTTGTTCTTGTTTTCTCCTTCAGTTCATGCATTCCTATACGCTAATTGTAAGGCCCCATAGTATTAACAATCTAGAGGGAATGATTTGTTCTTACCAAATATACTATTAGTACGCCGACATTGAATTGTCATATTTTTACACTCCCAAATAATAATTTTACAAGCTTTACTTCCAGCAATCTTTAATGTTTTGGTGAATTTGTTTGTATTTGTAATGCTTTGATGAGGAACCTAAGAGAAAAATTCAACTTATTTTCAGTAAATTTTATATTTAGAATTTTTAAGAACTTTAAATCATTTTCTATTAAAGATTATTTATTCTTTATATTTTGTTTTGATTATCAAACAAACTCTTCTATTTGATTATCCATATTTTAGAGATCTTGTACACTTATAAAGAATTTGATGAACAAAATATAATCATAATTCATAGTAATTTATTTATGCAAATGCTTATAAAGAAACATCATAATAAAATTAAGGTAGAACACTAAGGTAATGAGTACAAGGTCTATATATCAAGTATGCACTACCATTATAAGAGAAAGATTTCTAAAGCTTGCATTATATCAAGTATGCACTAATATTATAGAGGAAAGATTTCTAAAACTTGCATTAATCTTTTGTTTCACCTTCAACAACACAATATTACATAGTGAGACCTATATGACAAGGATAATTAAAAAGCCAAAAAGAGAAAAGTAATAATAAGTAAAATTTTAGTAGAAGCTTATGTTAATCAAATAATTTGGTAGCTTATTATATTCCTTTATATGTCATTACAATCAAAATATCATTTTTGTAATTTAGAAACTAACAATTTGATCATTTTTGCATGATGACAAATCTTTGATTCAACTCTCATTAGTACTACCAATATTTTAACTATTCTTTGATAAGCAACAAGCCAACCTAATCTTACAGTTATAAGTAACTAATTTATTAAACAACAAGTTAATCTAATCATATATTTTTATTCTTTGATATCTTTAACTTAGACTACCAACTAAGACCACCATTTATAGTAGTCTTAAAATTTGAGTAGGTCTTTACTCACATTAATGTATCTCAAATTTATGTTATTCTTATAATTTTAGATGTAAACATACTTTTAGTACCCCATAATTAGAGTTTTGAAATTATATATATAATAATTTAATAAATAAGAAATATTATAATTAGAAATTATTAGATTAAGTGAATGATCATACATACAATACTTATAAATATGTAAATATATAAGACAAACTTCTTAGTTTAAGGAAAATTTAAGTAAATATTTATATTAATATCTTGGATCAAAAACTAAGAATATATATACAATTAAAAAATTTAGCAATAAAAAATAAATTTTCAACCATAAGATCTATAAAAATTATTAACTTACAATTGTGGAATTAATGAAGTCTGTGTACTATACAAAATACTAAGTTTCAAGAAACATGACAATATTGTTAAGAACATTACATGTGAGGCCACTTATTAATATAATACCAATAGATAGACAAATTATCTAGAGATAAAAATTGACTTAGTAACATATGGAAGAATGTTACATATGATGGACTAAGTACATAGATAGAGGTATCACCAAAAGAGTACTTTTACTAATAGAGTAGAAACCTAAAATAGCTTGAAAACTTTAGAGCCAATTTTGGAGGCATAAACGGATAAATTGAGCCTCAAAATATAAAAAACCAATTGACAATACTTGTTTGTCTTGGCAAGAGCTTTCTAATGGTACCTCACCCATGCAAATTGAGACTCATAAAGAAAGATTCCCTAAAGATTCCCTAAAGATTCCCATTGGTTAAAGCTTAATTGACCAACAAGATAGGACCAGAACTTACATGTCACCCATGCATGAAACTGATCTAAGTGTAGAGCTCATTGACATGTCACCAATCCATGTATCTGATCCAAGTGTAGAGCTTCCTTAGAGAGAATACAATAGGCTATATAATAATATGACAAGGTGCTCCTTTGGGGCATTGGAGTTTTGAGTGTGAAGCTTCGTGTTTCTTCTTTTGTGTTTTCTCTTGGGTGTTTTGCTATCCTCGGAACATTACAATTAATTTCATACATGTCAATTTTGAAGATTAATAATTTTCATTTTTTAAACTGGAAATAATTGGTTGGTTTAAGGAAGTTCAAAAATTTATGAGTGTGTGTTTTAAAGTTAAAGAGCTTAGAAGATGATTTTGGAGACCAAATTTGAACGGGTAGGAAAATAGTTTTTATTTATACTTTTTTTGCAGCTGTAAATCTACTATATGTTTCAAGTGGTTGTGGTCCTTTTAATTTAATTCATTTTTTCATCCAAGAAGATCAAAACCATATAAAACAAAACCTAAATGATAAAGTTACAAGAAAAGAAACTACAATTTCCTTTTATTGGGAAAACTGTTTTCTGACTATGGAATCTAAAACCATAGTATATGAGGACCAAAGAGTACTCAATACCATTTGGATTACACTAAGATGCAAAAGATTCTATCTTTGGAAGTATCATAGTCTTCTCTATCTAAATTTATTTTAAGTGACATTGTATTATTGAATATTTTATTTTCTATTTATTATTATTTTTCAAGCTGTTATGAAGTTTTTAGAAGGTCTTTAGGTTTTGTATAGAGTGAAAAGAATATAAAAACAAAGTCCAAATAGTCAAGCCGTTGAAACCAAAATTGTATAGTTTTTTCTAGGGTACTACATTTACAATGTTAGGATCCGAAACTGCAACAATCAAGAAAGATTCCATAGACTTCATTTGGGCTGTCACCACTACACCTTAGTAAGGTCTTTCAAGGGATTCTGCCTTTATATATTAGGGATCTCCAAACATAAGACCCTAAAAGATACTAATAGGTACTATCATATAAATATAAATATAAATGCACAATTCATATTTTAAAATCTGGAAAGAAATATGTATGAAAAAACATATTCTTTCACTTTTAATATCTATCGTTTCAAGTTTTAGTACAAAATAAAATAAAATCTTTTATGATAATCATAGGGTTATGATTTTAACATGAGATCACAAGAGATGATAATTTAAAAGAAAAGTATAAATAAACCATATAAGACAAAGCACTAGATTGAAGGAAACAAACTACCAAATCCAAAATATGCAGATATATTTAGACAAAATATATCCAATGGACACCCGTTCTTAATTTGTTCAACATTTCAACAATAACCAATTCTTCTGATTTAATGGTGGGACCCTTGAAACTTATAATTACAGAAAAAAGTAAAATGTGAAATTAGTTAGCAAAAGCCTTGAGAATTGCCAACAAAATGGCCTCCTCGAGGTTAACCTTCTTCAACCTTTTATCCACGGCAGTCAAGTAAAAATTGGTTTTGTCCTCTTTTGGATGTAGTAAAAACTGGAACTACCTTGATCGCTATAAATGGTCGTTCCTCCCTCCGAGAAAGAACATTCCTTCTCCACTGTTGCCCTTAAAGCATCCTTCGTTTGAGGTGCCTCCTCGAGTTCTTATCTTCTTTTAAGGCCATCCCATTCATAACGAGCTCCTGCAATGTGGAGACATATGTGCATCGACATTGCATGCTACTGTTGGTGATGAAGAACAATCACCCTCAGTGTCCACCATCTTCCTTATCGGCCACACTGTATAATAAATAGGTCAAGCGAGTCATCTACTCAACAACGAAGCTCACGATTTAAGACAGCTATGAACCCCAGTCATCCAAAACGTCAGGAATATAGACGACGCAGACGGCACCTAGTTACAGTGTATACACTTTTTATCCGTAATTTGAGTTCAGTGAGGAAGCATGAGTCACTAGTGTGTACTCTTGCTCCCTTACCATGCGTTTGAGAAAGCATTGTCATATCTTCGGTGGACAGTGCTGCGACAAATCACAAAACACGGGAGCTTCGTATTCCAGGTCACTACTGTGTGAAATCCAATGGAATTGTGTTAGATCCGTTATTAGCATATCAAATTCATGTTAAACTTTTCCACAGCTTTCGTGGACAGTGCAGCGGCAAATTACGGGAGCTTTACACTCTTACAACGTTCCCAAATAGCTCAAAATATGAACTGTGTACAGTGCTGTTGTTTACTTATTGCGTCCAGATAAGCAACTTAACTATAACAACATTCTCTCAAGACAGTGCAGACATTCTAGTAGCCTTGTCACAGTGACATTGTATTTGAATCTTGAGTCCGCATGTTTTGAGCTGTAGCGACTAGACAGAGAAAGTCCGGACAATTTCTTGACTCGGACACTTGGGAGTAATGCCTGGAGGTCACGGAGTCACGAGCTGTACAACTTGCATAAGTCTAGCATTTGGCTTGTATGTTTGGCATTTTACAATTAGACATTGATTGAAACAATTTCCATGCATTCTTTGCCCTTGGCAGACTGGACGGTTCCGTACTACATTTTCGTTCATTCACATCAATTCAAATATAAGTTTCTATCAACGGAACTCGTATGTCGGCGGTAGCAGTAAAACTGGCGAGTGGAGACTAAACAATTGGGATTCAAAACGGCATGAGTGGTTGTAAGATGATTTAGTCTTGTAGGGTGTATTCAGATCTGATGATTTAATCTTGTAGGGTTGTGTTCAGATCTGAAGATATTTTGGGTGCAAAAACGAGAAACACATGTCAATTAAGTAAACAGGTAGTAGTAACTAGTATCTATATATATATATATATATATATATCCTGCAGGAGGTTCACCGCTGCACTGAAATTATACGAGCCGGAAATAATCAACAGATCCTGCACGACTGTGGACACTTTGCTCAGAACTGGGAAAAAAATCTACAGGGCGCGTGAGTAGTACAGGCAGTCTTATTTTCTCAGTGTAAGTGTACTTGTGATATGTCAGTGAAGAGATCTGAGGAGAACGTCCGAATGTAGTCAATTTTAATGTTCCTTCACTGGAGGCCAAATAGCCCATCAGAAATTAGAGAATTATTTCAGCACCATTTGTGTTCTGGTGGAGTTAATTTCAGCAAAGATTCCAACTCCTTTTTGTATGATTCACCCCCAAATTGTTCGGGAGAACCATATCAAAACTTGAAATCTAAGGCTTTCAACAGCAGATCAAGGATATGTAAGAGGACAGGAGCAGGAGATCATCTGTTTGTGGGTGGAGCCACTAGATTCCATGGGAGTCTGGACATCAAATCACTGTCACTTGATTACAGTGGTCCCCATCCAAATCAAGCTCTATATCTCCTCGCAGAAACATGTGCAAATAAGAATTGTTTATTTTTCAATCACGACCCTCTCACGACATATGTCCAGATTCTGATTTTGCCCTCCTACACAAAAATTTATCCACTAAATTTGATGAGTGTGTGACTACACACATTTACCGAAGTAGAGGCACAGAATCTACAGCTCACGAAAATCCAAACGCTACAGCTACCACAGCTTGGTGTAGCAATTGGAGCATGGAAAGAACCAAATGCACCGCCTATAGGATACTGAATGGCCCAAGCGTCAGCCTTGGTCATAGGGTTTCGAATTCGAAATGCTCTCAAACTTCGCAACGTTGAACTTTATTAAGTGAGAGCACTGCTGTTTCGATACACCTGGTCATATGCAGTTTTAGTGGAAGTGCAAATGTCCTGAAGGTTTTGACACGTCTACTCGGGTCTGACCTAAATTGAACTTGAAGTAAACGAACGAAGCTAGTTTGTTTATTCTAGCTACAAGCATTATAAAGCACACCTTTCTATAGTTGCATTTTTTAGCTGGAAGAAACCAGAGAAGCTCAGTTAGTAACTCAGAGGACTCTATAGTTGGTGATTCAACTTTAGGTGGTGGAGTAGGTAGAGACGACTGCATGTGTGAAGTTTGCTCAGTCGTATATCCTGCAGAGTGGAGTTTGTTTCCTTAAAGTGGTTTTAGGGATAGCTATTCATAAGAGTACCGTGCACCGATTTGCACAATGTGTACTAACCAACCTCTGTCAGTACGATGCAACCAGTTTCCATCTTATGGTCATCTATGACGTTGTAATCCCCAGTGTAGAGGTTAAACCATGTTCGCCAATTTCTTGAAGTAAGTTTGGCGAACATGGTTTAACATGGTTTAATATGTTACAAAAGTGCTGCACATCCTCGTTGTAATCCTTGACACCAGGGCTGAAGTGCGGTTTTGCACATAGATGTGACTCTCCTGTGATTTATTTTACAGCACGCTCAGGGTCCGTACGTAGGAGAGTGTATACAACAACGTAAAGGACAATAATGTCCGCCCTTAGGTCCTGATCATGACTGATGCTTAATAAACTATCTGACATCGTCACTACAGACATAAGTTTGCAGCAGCGAACAGTTGTGGCATCTGAAGGGCATCTTTTATTGAAATTCATCCTCAAATGAAGAAAGAGTTCTTTGCTTCTTTTTAGGACGTTCTGAGTTCTCTGAGCCCTTCCCAGATACAGCGGGTTCTCTTGGTTTCACATCCACGCCATTTTCGGCAAAAAACTGTTGAGAAGTGCGAGCCCGAAGCTCATCTAAACTCTCGCCATTCTTAGCTCGCTCCAAAACCTGCGGAATCAAACCAAAAAGTCATGTGTCAGGCAAGAACACCATGCAAAGAAAGCAGATGGCCAAGAAATTAATACAATCCAATCTAGTTATTTCAGATACTGGTTATAAACAATACTAGTTCTGAGAAAAGAGCACTTTTTATACACATTGTTCTAGAAATATGTATGACAACTGAGCGCAGATAGGTTATCAGATACATTATAACGAATCTGTTTGGTAAACAATATGTACCATGTGTCGTCCGTATAGATGAGTGTTCTTCAAGCCATCGAAGGCGTTTTGTGCTTCTTGTCTTGTTACAAACTCCACGAAAGCAAAACCACGGTGGTTGCCATCGAACTTCTTGGGCAACCTGAGACTTTTAAGCTGGGACAAAGCCGCAGAGTGCGAAATTGTTAGCTTGTGACATTAGAACAGTAAGTTCAAGTCCCCCAGACACAAGAGATCAGACACGCAGAAACAAACTTCTCGAAGGAAGGGTAACTTGCAACCGACTCAACTCTCGCGCGTCTACTGATCTACGTGGTTCAGTCCATGTCCCTCATCTGGATGAAGTTGGATAAATAGCTCGTAGTGCCCACTCAATCTACCACGCAAACAACGACACAGCTTCAGACAAAAACACGAAGCTCGTGCTGAGAGTTGTAACCGAACTTGTCCAAATGGGCTGAACAATTGCTGCAAATCCTTCCTTGTAGCTTCAAATGCCACATTTCTGACTATAATTTTGGTGAAGCTCTCATCCTTTGCCCCTTGCTTAACGCCCTTTCTCGATGATGAATCTGATTCCCCTCTCTTTGATGTGTTACTTAGTTGTAGTATTAACGCGTGGCCATCCAGGACAGTACCCTGTGCACAAACGCTTGAAGTGATATTAGGCAAAGATACACACCACAAGCATTAGAGTTCAGCAAGAGTTTAGGAGTTTAGCATATGCGTTCAGCAAGAGGAAAGCAATATCTGACAAGATAATATGTTTAAGTACAATCTGCTGTTCTAGAAGACCAGAACTTCGTTCACTAGTTCCTACGCGAGAGTGATAATTCTTCAAGAATCGTTTCTTGCTTCTTCTGAGAAAAATAAATGGTTGGGAAACGCTGTAAACACCTGGAATTGCTTGCAAACTTCAACAGCAGTTTCAACACTGTCGAACTCGACAAAACCAAAACCCATTGAAAGAGCTTTGCCGCCATTTTTGGTTGGCTTGGTACTTATCTGGTATAACACAATCCGAAGTTTACTGACATACTTAAAACAACCGAGCTTTAAACCACCCTGATGATACATTGCTCGACAAATTTTGTCTACAAAACCACTAATCGAGAGCGAAATAAACGAAGTTGACAATATAGAGCCTTGTGAAAAACCATCAGTTCTGTGTCCTGATAATCCAAGATCAGAATCATGATGCAACATGCTGGTCCATATCAAGATACTTGCACTCACCTGCCGGAAAGACTGACAGGAAAGCAAATTAGTGGGTAGCAAGAAGTATATTGGCAAATGACAGGGATAGAGTGGACCCAGTAAACTACTCACCCTCACGCTGCGAAGAGAACCTCGTTTGATAAGTTGCTGAAAATGTTTCTTCAGACTTTCTTGAGTCGTCGAAAAGCTCAGATTTTTGACGTATACAGATCCCCCCTGCATAACACAAGACGGATGTAATACCTCTCATATGCATATGGATGTAAACACTCTCAAATAGCATAAGCCTTCACTTGTCTCAAGTGAAACAACTAATCTACAAGCGTGAGACTTCTCGAGACCAAATTGATCTGAACCTATACGCGCTTAAAGCAAACACCTGAGACTAGGTTCATTAGCAAAGTAATAGGCTGAAGGATTGCTCAGTGGCTGCAAGGTGAAAACTCAAGCAATTCGTGGATGAAGAAACTGAAACTAGAGATTGCAGTCTTATGTAGATGCCTATATGGGGCAAGAACACTAATAAACACCAAAACCGATGAGGTAAAATCATGAGATAGGGCAGTGAAAAATGAGGACAGGAAACCAGTGACAGAAATTGTTAGATTTATAATAGACATGTTAGTTCCTGTTCACGCATGACTACTGTTCACGCATGAGCTACTGTTCACATGAGTTACATGTGAACACCTTAGAGTTAAGTTAAGAGCACATGAGTTACACATTTCACACTGTAGATGCAAAGGTGTGCTCTAAGAGTATGCTCATGTACTTATATAATCCCAGTTCTGGGATTACCAACTAGTTCAACCAATCAAGTACATACTGCTCATTTCATTTTCTCACATGGTATCAGAGCTCTAAGTTTCAGAATTCCTTTTAGCTGCTAGGGGACGCCTTAGCACACACAAATTTCGAAATTCTGAGAGACCTAAGTTTTACACACTAGTGTATCTGGAAAAACAAGAGTCCCTTGTTCCTCCTCTGAAGAGTATCTCTTTCTCTGGGTTTTAGGAGAGAATTTTCTCTTATATCCTCTGTTAGCCTCCTCTATTACTCTGGGTTTTGGGAGAGAAAATCTCCACTATCCTCTGTGCATCAAATCATCATGTCTGCTGCTGGTGCTGCTGGTGTTGCTGCTCCTGCTACTGCTGGTGTTGGTCCTGCTGCTGCTGGTGTTGGCCTTGCTGCTGGTGTTGGTGCTCCTGCTGGTGCAATATTCACTACTCCAGCCATACGCTTTGACTCAACCTTTGTCAAATTCAATGGCAATTATTTCCAATCTTGGAAACATTGTCTTGCCCTCAAACTGAAGGTGGCTTCAGTTTTTACAATTGTTGATGGTACTGAAGTTAAGCCCACCTCAGCTGCTACTCTACCTGATTGGGAGCATATGAATCTTGTTGCTCTTGAAGCAAACAATTCAACATTAGCTCCTGAGTTTGTTCCTACCATCAGCAGGCACATGTTGGCAAGCGAAGCATGGATGGATTTAACAACCATGTACGAAGGTACCGATGATGTCACAATCATGTACCTACTGGACACTTTGATGAATTTGAAGATGCGTGAAGGCACCAGTGTAGCAAAGCACATTACCAATTTTCGAGGAGTCCTCACCCAATTAGTTGCAGTGAACAACCCAATCGATGACCAGCAGGCTAAGCTCCATTTGATGAGATCTATGCCTTCTAGTTTCAAGTATTTTCTGCAATCATTGTGAACACAGAAGGCACTACATCTCTCTGATGTCATTGCTCTTCTTCTTCAAGAAGAGATCAGTATGAAGTATGAAGGTCTTGTAGAGCAAACAACTGCTCTAGCAGTCACACAAGGCTCTACATCTACTTACAGAAACAAAGGTAAAGGCAAGGGGAGCTGGAAGAATGAATCTCATGGTTTTTCTGGTCAGAACTCTTTCAGCAGATTTTTTGGTCAGAATCCTTCCCCTGGTCAGAACTCTTTCAGCAGACCTTCCGGTCAGAATCAGAGTTATTTCTCTACATCTTCTGGAGGAAATTCCTTCAGACCTTCTATCATCTGTCACTACTGCTCAAAGAAGGGACATCACATCAAAGACTGTCGCAAGCGCATTGCTGATACAAGGGAGAAAGAAGGCAAGGAACACCATCACTCCAATGCTTCTACAACTCACCTCTCTTTGTACAACGTTGATGTTGTTCCTTCAGTCACTCAGGACAAGAGATGGTACATCGACACTGCTGCTTCTCAGCACATGACCTACCAACGAACCTGTTTCTTGGTCTATGAAGCATACTCACCACCTAGACAAGTTTATTTGGCTGATGGTTCCAACATTGCTATTCTAGGCCATGGGACAGTTTCTGTTAAGCTTGCTTGTTCAGGGAAGTCCTACATGCTAGAAGATGTTCTACATGTTCCTTTGCTGAACAAGAATCTCTATTCAGCACTTCATTTGAGCAAGTCACATGGATCATTTCAATTAAAGGAAACCAGCATTTTCCTTTATGATGATCTGCAGGATCTGATTGCATCCTGTCCTAGATTGGATAACTTTTGGCTTCTGGGAGAGTCCATTGAGCAACCTCAAGATGCTGCAGTCTCTACATCAACTCAGTCTCAGCCATCTCAAGCTGCTGCAATCTCTATTCCAACTAGGGATACATATTCCGCTCTTACTTCCCTATGGCATCGACGACTTGGGCACATCAGCAAGAATCGACTTCAACTTCTACAAGACAAAGATCTGGTTGCTGGGATGGATAGGATCCATCCTCATTTGTTTCCTGTTTGCTCACCTTGTCTTCATGGCAAGCAAACTCGAATTCCCTTACCTCAGGAAGGAGCTACTAGAGCCACTGTTCCATTGGCTCTCATCCATTCTGATGTTTGTGGTCCCATCTCTTCTGCCACCTACACTGGTTACAGATACTTTGTGACCTTCATTGATGATTACACAAGGTACACATTCTTGTATCTACTCAAGTTCAAACATGAAGTTTTTACTTGTTTTCAAGAATACGTGACCTATGCAGAGACTCAACTCAATCAGAAGGTTTGGGTGTTGCGCTCAGACAATGGTGGTGAATACAACTCTGCAGATTTTCATCTTTTCTGCAAAGGCAAAGGTATCATGTGCCAGTTCAGCACTCCACATACTCCTCAGCAAAATGGTGTTGCTGAGAGAAAGAACAGAACATTGGTGGAAGCAGTCCGCACTATGTTATTTGAGTCTGGACTCCCCAAGCCTTACTGGGGAGAGGCACTACACACTGCCAACTTTCTGCAAAACCGAAGTCCTACCAAAGCCATCTCCTCCGAAGTCACACCCTTCCAACTCTGGTTTGGTTATAAACATAATCTATCCCTACTTCGAATTTTTGGTTGCATTGCTTATGCACATGTTCCATCTTCTTCCAGATCTAAACTCGATTCTAAGTCTTCCAAGTGTATCTTCCTTGGTTATGATCCGGATAGTAAAGTTTATAGACTACAGAAAATATCTGATAACTCCATTTTTCTGTCAAGAGATGTTCAGTTTCAGGAACATACCTCCGCTCATGAACATAAACAGTGTTCTGACACTCAGGATGTTCAACTGGATTTCATCTATGATCCGACAATGTTCATTCCCTCTCCTGCTTCTAGTTCTCAGTCTACCCACAGTCTATCCCCACCAACTCCTACTCAGTCACCTCCTCTCCACAATCTTACAGCTCCAACAATTCCTTCTCCCTTACCTTCTTCACTACAATCCTTACCTTCTAGTTCTGGCACTCCACACAGGTCCTCAGGATCCTCTATCATTGTTTACTCTAGAAGGCCAAAACCTCTACCTTCTCCAGATGCTGTCCAAGCACCTTCTGTGCATCAAGGCACCAGGGTTCGCACTCCAGTTCGAAAATATGATGCACTGTTGGAGTCTGCTAATGCATTAAGCGTGCATTACTCTGCATCTGACCCTGATCCCGACACTTATGAAGCTGCTATCGCTGGACCTGATTCCAGTAAGTGGCTTAAGGCTATTCAAGATGAGCTTCAGTCCATGGAGAACAATCAAACATGGGTCATCACCGAGTTACCAGCAGGTCGCAAGGCAGTCACCTGTAAGTGGATTTTTAAGAAGAAAGACGATGCACAAGGGTTGATCCAAAGGTACAAGGCTAGACTTGTTGCTCGGGGTTTCTCTCAAGTTCCAGGTATTGACTACAGAGAGACCTACTCTCCTGTTGTCATGTTGACAACAATTCGTGTGCTGCTTGCTTACTCAGCTCAGAATGATTTGGAAGTGCATGCTCTTGATGTCAAAACAGCTTTTCTCAATGGCACATTGACTGAGAATATCTACATGCACATTCCTCCTGGCTTGCTGACTCCTGACCAGCACAAGCAGCACAAGCCACTAAACAAGGGCAATTGGTTTTACAGCTCTACAAGGCTTTGTATGGTCTCAAACAGTCTGCCAGACAGTGGTATCACAAGTTTGATCAATTTTTACTAGGTTTGGGATTTCAGAGCTCTGGAGCTGATTCTAATCTCTATATCTTCCATTCTGGTTCTCATTTTGTCATCTTACCTCTTTATGTAGATGACTGCATCCTTGCCAGCAATAATCTTTCTCTTCTCCTCTCTGTCAAAGAGTCTCTTAAACAGGGTTTTGAGATGACTGATCTGGGAGAGATTAGTCATTGTCTTCAGTTGCAAGTCACAAGAGACAGAAAACAAAGAAAGATCAGTCTATCTCAAGAGAGATATTTAAGAGAGATTCTTACTCGTTTTCATATGCAAGACTGTAAACCTGTTTACAATCCTGTAGAGTCAGGAGTGAGATTAAGTCTTCAGGATTGTCCAAAAACTGATCAAGAGAGAGAGTATATGAAAACAGTACCTTACCAATCTGCAGTGGGGAGTTTGATGTGGGCCATGGTCAGCACTAGGCCTGATCTGGCTTATGCTGTCAGTTCAGTTGCCAAGTATATGGCAAATCCTGGCCTGAACCATTGGAAGGCTGTCAAAAGGATCTTCCGGTACATTCAAGGTACACTGTCACAGGGCCTAACTTACAGTGCATCTAGTACTCCCATTCATGGGTACTCTGACTCAGATTGGGGAGGAGATCAAGACACAAGACGATCTACAGGAGGATACTGCTTTATCTTCTGTAATGCAGCTGTCTGTTGGTCAAGCAAAAGGCAAGCTTCTGTTTCTTTATCCAGCACTGAAGCTGAATACATGGCCTTGTCAAAGGCAGCGACTGAAGCAGTATGGCTTAAGCACTTGTTAAGTGACCTGGGTTTTCCTGGAGAAACTATGAAGCTGTACTGGGACAGCAACAGTGGAATTGATCTTGTTACCCCAACAAAGCAGCATGAGAGAACAAAGCACATAGACATCAGATTCCACTTTGTCAGAGAAAAGGTGGAAGACAAGGAGATCTCTGTTTCACGGGTGGACACCAGAGATAATACTGCAGACATTTTTTCGAAGGGATTGACTAGAGAACTGCATACAAAGTTTTGTCATGCACTAGGAGTTATAGATAATGGACAATAACAAAATGTCCATTAAGAGGGGGTGTTAGATTTATAATAGACATGTTAGTTCCTGTTCACGCATGACTACTGTTCACATGAGTTACATGTGAACACCTTAGAGTTAAGTTAAGAGCACATGAGTTACACATTTCACACTGTAGATGCAAAGGTGTGCTCTAAGAGTATGATCATGTACTTATATAATCCCAGTTCTGGGATTACCAACTAGTTCAACCAATCGAGTACATACTGCTCATTTCATTTTCTCACAGAAATTTGTAGTTGGGTGGAAGCAAGACAAAAACAAGAGCAGAGCGTTACAACAAGATACAACATGGCGCTTGGGGCAATGACGGAGTTAGTGAGGTGAAACCGAGACGCATCAATTTGTGGTTGAAAACTATTTCCATAGAAGGCATACTCGCCATCAATAAAACAACGAGAATATAGGAAAGGCCTTTTTGAGGAAACATTCAAAAAGTAATTCGGCATAGAGGCTCCGATGGTGTCATTGCTAAGGCAATTACCAAGAATGCCTTGATCAAACTACAGACCATAATTACAACGCAGTCAATGTAAGAAAGGAACGAGAAGGTATTTATTAGCATTTGTTAGATTGTACCCTTACCTGTGCTGCTGTATTGTCCAAGTCTTCCTCTACACCGATTAGGCTTTGTGAGACTTCAACTCTCTTAACGGACTCCTTTCCCGTGACTATGGAGGTTGGCTTGCTTTTCAAAGGTCCCCTCTCAATACTCTCAGCCGTATGCTCTCTAAGCAATTGATCCGGTGCCCACTCTAAATATAAAGGCACATGCCTGCATGATGATAGAACAAGATGCGTAAGACATGGCGTCGGTCTTTGCGGGTGTGAAAAACAGCGGCATCACAAATGGTGAGAAATACATATGTAACAGACTTCATAAGCGAAAGATTCAGCACTGCATACCGGCACAAGATATAGACCCCCTAGAATGAGCTAAAAGTAGAGTACCAAATGTATCAAAAAGGGAGATTTTCAGGTAGCCGGATGTGAAGCCTGCCACGTTAGTTATTCTCAACCTGAAGACTTAAACCACACAACATCCAGTGTTGAACTTACTGAAAGCGTTTATAGGCCAAATTCTTAAACGCTCTTGACGCTTCTGCAGCTTCCAGGTACTCTACCTGTCCATATCAAATTTGGGTCGCCCCCACGAAGTTAACGAGTAATATCTGAGCTCATCCGGACTTCACGTGAGTCCCATGTAAAACGGCTAACCTTTTACTCACTGCTTCTAAAGAATGATAAACACGTGGTCAATTTCAACATTACATAAATGCGATGCCTGATTGATAAGGTATAGTGAGCAGAATGATTCAATGCTTGACGGGGAGTGTTCTTTATGTTGCATACCACAGCCAGCGTCTTCGTTGGAGGTAAGATGACCCTCCCTATGGTGCCGTGAGCGGCAAATATCCGGAGTAGATCGTCCTCTGTTGTTGTGAAGGGCAAATTCTTCACAAGTATGACGTTGTTGCTTCGCTTTACTTTGCCTACTTCACCTGAGGCAACCTGTTCAAGAACTTCTACATTGACACCATCATTGCTTAATGCCCGTTTTGTTTCAGTAATTATGTGAGTCTCACCCAAAGCCATACGTACTGCCAAATCCCCTGCCTCTGGGTCCAGAAATTCACTTTTTGTCATACCATACTTCTGTGCCACATTTTCAGCAACCTGTAACAGTAAAGAATCCAGAGCTTGTTAATGGTCTGGAACACCTTCTACGTTCCAGTCTTTTCTCAAATACCTACTTTGGATTCCATGACCAACATGCTCACTATACCAATTTTGTCACTGCTCGATTGGGATTAGGATCAACTAGGATATCAGGTAAGATGTTACAAATTGTACAACACAAAACATACAAACTATTTGCTGCTTTAATCCATTTCCCCCTTAAACTCACTACCAAGTCCATCGTGAATAAAGCAAAACTACTTAAGAACATGTGGTGTTCCACCTTATTTTGGAACACGTATAGCTAGCTCATTTGATACCTGCAATTTCAGCTTGTCAAGAGGACTGAGATAATAAGTTACGTACTGTGTCTGGCCGCATAAATAACATATTCCAGGCTCGTGTATCTCCACCTGCTTCGGCTGCCTTTCTTTGGGCCTCTCTCTCCTGCTTGTACTTGGTACTCCCGGGACCGCTACCCACTCTGCAATGATCCCCAGCATCACACAAGGATACTATCTCGTCATCAGGCTTTTGCAAGTCATAAATTAATGACTTCCTACTTTAGTCTCTCTAGATGTCAATGAGTCTACTTGGATTGGACATAGCAATGCACAAAGCCTGGCCAATCTAGAACTACTAAAGCGAGTTCTATGGTTATTCTTGGACCGTGTGGGTCCACTGTCTCTAACGCAGGTCTGAACGTATTTCTACTGGTATAGAAGCAACGAAAGCAAACAGTAGGGACTGCAGATTACATATGCTGACAGAGAGTTGTCCAGGAAAAAGTAGAATATGGGCTAAATGTCTTACAGGAGTTTCAAACATTCAATTTCAACAAACACCATTTGCGGGAAATACTGAACTGACACACAGCCAGTACTTACAGCTTTGGTTCGGGAGCAGGAGGAGGCCTCTTCGCTGGGATGAGGTGGAGGAGTCGCCCTTGAAATATGGATTTATCAAGGGAATCCATCGCCCTGGAGTCCAAAGATACGACAATCAGAAATCTGACTCCACTTTTACCATCAAGTCATGTAAGAGTTCAACAGGATTAGAAGCTTGACTATAGAGTACACAACGACGCTAGATATAAATGGCCAAAAGATTCTTTAGGCTCCGCTGAGAATGTCAAGTCTCCAAGCCTTGATGGCAGGTATGCAACGTTACCATGCTGCGCGATTAGGGTTGAACAACTGACGAGGCGAAGGATTATATGCGGTTCCTTCCAGAGAGTAAAGAAGTATCTGAATAAAATGAAGTACCAGAAACATAAAGAACTCGCCAAGTAGATTGCGAACTTGGCACTCAAAGAAGAACCCACCTCACCGCATCTTCCGGAAGCATGTAAAGAATGTACGCAAAGCCTTTTGACCGTTTCGTAGCCTTATCCAGCACCAAATGAACCTGGCTGAGTTGCCCAAATTTACTGAAAAGCTCTGTGAGATCTTCCTCACTGCAACAACCAGATGAATCGTAATGAAGACACTTGACCATAAACCTCTTAGGTGAATCTTAAATATCAAAATCTGGAAGCAGTACCATGGTGTTTGACACAGATGTTTGTATAGTTACCGTAATGTCAGTACTAACAAAGTTGAGTCGGATTCATGATGTCAGTGGACAGCAAGAGGAAACGGTAAGAAATAAACTATCAAGAAACATCAGACTTGAACACGAAGTGCTAAAGTTCCAAGCATAGGTAGAGATCATGATTCATGCTTCTGTACTTCTCAGCTAATCCGTTATGTCAATCATTTCACAGTTCATAATGGACGAAGTAATAATAATCCAAAATAAGGAACAAAAAAAGAAAAATTACAAGGAGTAGATAAGCCTAACTGTAGTGAAGACTATGGGAAAGTGTTTACAACTGAAGGGCAAGTTCAGTATAAATAAATAGGTGAAAAGTCCTCGCCTATGGACAGGTGCAAAAAGGAACAAACCCGATCTACAACGTAAAGATCAAGAAGAACGGAGTGGATAGAAGCGTGAGCTTGTGAACAATCTGAAAATGAGTACCTTGCTGTATAAGGTAAATTCCTGACAAACAAACGTCCCGTTTCCGACACACTTTCCTGTTCTTCGGCGTTGACCTGACGCGTTCCTGCTGCTTGTCCAGCGGCATCTACTTCTCTATCAGTCAAATCAACATTCTCTCCTGAGATCACAACAGCTCCCGGATTGCCACCCACGATCTCTTTTTTCCCTCCATGTTCTTCCTCTTCGTCGTCATCATCATCATCTTCCTCATCTTCTCCTTCCTCTTCATCCTCCTCTTCTTCCTGCTCCTTTGTTGGGATCACTGCAGAAGTTTCTTCGTTGTCTTCTTCGTCCTCATCATCACTCCAATTTTCCTTGACTTTGCTTTTGAGATAGTCAATATCTGAAACTTTTTCGTTCTTCACAATCTGGTCTACGGAGTCTATCTGCGTTGATGTATCCTCTTCTTCCCCTCCTGCTTCTCTTCTCGCAGAAACTTGTTCCAGAATAGGTGCAACATCCAGTATTTGGTCATCATCCTCTGAATCACTCGCATCACTGTCACCCTCAAACCGCACGTGCGTTTGTGTCAATTTTAGAGAAGACTTTCCTTTGTTTATTGGAACCCTGCGTGCAAACCCTTCAACGGTCTTCACCTCCAGGGCGGGTTTCTTCTTTGATTTCTTGCCTTCCGTCTTTAACTTCAAGTCATTAGCATCTCCCTCAGCGTCATTCGCCCATATTTTTGTTTTCGACCTTGGCTGCATTACCTGCAGAAACTCCTGAAGCTGAACATCGTTTTCCACCTCCTGATTGCCACTCTTTGCTGTTTGCGCATGGCCGGAGAAGTCTTTCGGTTCACTAAAGTCGTCCTCAGGAGAATGATGGGATTGGTGGTATGCAGAGCTACCTTGTGAATGCCTACTCCATGGTCGGGGGAGACTGGATGCACCGATCGCTTGTGCTAGCTGTGACCATGTAAACCAGACACAAAGTCAATGAGATGGAAATGATACAAGACCCTACCAAGAGAATAAATGACAATCTTCCAACACTTCTTAAACTTCACATTACATTTGTTCTACTCTTCGGTCCCTGGCACAATGGAGTTCTATATTAGGAGCACTTGAACGACACCAAAGGAAAACGTGATGGCGGATGGTTGCTGAGCTATCTCTCTCAGTGCTTGTGCAACTGACAGGTGAAGGTGGTGTGAGGTTTGCAGTCTCTACGGCCAAAAATGGAATCATGTCTTGAGGAATAAACGAAGAACTTTGGTTCGAAATGGAAGTCCAATGTCACACTACGAGATTATGACAAAATCATCCAATGACAAACCTTGACCATCTAAATGGGACAGAAGCATTGACCATGTGCAACAGGAGTGAAGATTCCCACACTTCCGAGTTAATTACCTCACATGACATACGGCTGGTATCAAAGAAGGTTCTATTAAAAAACTTCACGGCATTTCTTGCCTCCTCTTCGGTTCTGTAACCAACGAACCCAAACTGCCGACTTCGCCCATCACTGTGTAGCAGAAATCACACATACAAGTATAACCAGCCTGTGACTTTTCAACCTTTCATTTCCCATGGAGGAATTTGGTAAGAGATTTGAACAAAACAAAGACGATGATAGACAGGCAAACTTGATGTACACTGGAACCCCACATGAACTTCAATTGCAAAGAGATCTTAACATAGCTGAACAAATCCATATCAACTCCCAACCCAAAGTAATCCCCAAGTAATCCAACCCAAAGTAAACCCCAAGTACATATAACGAATCTGAACCTCGTTCTTATGATTTTTGCATCCGTAACCTCCCCATTCGCGGAGAAGTGTTCCCTAAGCCTCTCTTCATTGATGTACCGTGGAATGTTCTTTACACAAATTCGCGTCGACCTGCAACACAAACGGGAATATTCAGCTCGAATGCACAGCGGCTCAATCAACTGTGTTCACCTCCTTCTCCGTAAACGTAAGAGCACATCATGAAACTACCCTCAATTAAGTGAATAAAACTTCAATAAGGCGGTCGGATGTCGATGTAGCAATACATTGAAATTTCAATTACATTAATCCGTGGAGAAGCGGAAAAACGAGTCAAGACAGTCCTAGCGTCGTCAAAGCCCTCACAACCCAACCGTCTCTTGCAACTCAGTTACTCTTCCCTAGATGCCAACAGCTACTCCAAAGGAGCTCAATTCGACACTCGCATCCTCCCGAAATATCTAATCTAAACAGTACAACACAAACAGATTTTCTCTCGCCACTCTGAATGTCGTTTCCCAGTAAACGAAATCCTCGACCCCAATTCAATTCGACCAGAACGGGCAATTTGCGACTCCCTAAAACCCTTTCGCGATTTCCGAGCCCTACCACAGAACCCTCGCGACCTTCAGCTGAAGGAACGTAAAGGAGCTCACAAAATCAGGGCATGACGGGAAGAGTCCGTGACGCACTTTGACCTTGCGCCGGAAAGTTACACTAGAGCCGGAACTCGCCTATCTATCTCCTCTCTTGACAGCGCCTACTTGGTACCTAGTTCTCTATTGGTTTGAGCGGACTGATGCGACTTTGAGGTTACGACGTCCTGCGACCTTCGCGGAGAACCGACAAAGAGAGGACTTGCCGGTCGAGACTGGGTAAAACCCGTCACCAGCTTTTCCGTCTAGAAGAGACGGATAAAATTCCAGAATCATTCCAAAAGATTCCGCATAACGTGCGGAGTGGCTTGAAAATACCCATGTAAAAAGTTGTCGGCTGTCCTCTTTTGGCGTTTTCCTCTCGTTCCCGTCTTTCTTAGCCGGTATGTGTAGTTTTTCTCCAGTTCGCAACCGGTTCGGGTAACGAATCCTTCTGGAGTGACGGAGGCTTACGGCGGTTTCGTCATCGTCGCGGGGTTTTACAAGAGCCTCCACACTTCTCGTGCTTACTTGGCTGACGGGGTGGAGCAGAAGGGAGCTCTCTTCTTTGTGCTTGTCGTCGTAGCATCATAAGCATACCGTAGTTCATCGGGTTCGTAGTTGAAAGTTTCCACAATTCTCGTGTATTTGTTTGACGTAGAGGCGTGAGCTTCATAGGATCTCCATTTCCTCTCAAGTATCCCAAAGCGTTATCATCCTCTGCAGTAGCCTGTCCAGGTTACGCATAGTTATGTTCTCGTGGTTTTAACTTCAATTTGTGGTCCTCTTTGTATTGTCTCCGTTGATCCTATTCGTAGACGAGAATTTCCAGGGAGTTTGTGTTTTGCTTGGCTTACAAGCCTGATCTTTAAGAGATCTCCATCTATTTTTGGAATCTTCAAGTATTCTCATTTTCTACAGTGGCCTGTCCAGGTGAGAATTATTCACACTCTCGTGGTTATGGCTCCAATTCTACCTCCTCCTCACATAGGCTTCATTTGATCAAAGTCAGAGTCGAGAATTTCCACAGTTCTCGTGTGTTTGCCTGGAGTAAAGGTCCGAGCTTGAGAAATTTTCTTTGTCCCAGGCATATTTTCTGCAGTAGCCTGCTGAAATCTGTGGTGGTGTCTGCAGTTTCAGCACTACATTTGATCTTGTTCGGGTTTACAATTATTCGAAATTTCGTGGTTTTAACTGGAGTTGTCTGAGTTTGTCAACATCCGCTCGGTCGCGCGTGATTGAGAATTTTGAAGTTAGAGCGCCTTCGTGATCATCTTGCACTTACCGGCGTAGCTGGATTGAAGATGGAGCTTGCAAATTTAGCTTCTATCGGCAATCTTCGATGCTTTCAGAGATTGTGCACCGCCCTTCTTCCAATCAGTATAGAGAAATGGAAAACTAGTTGAGAAGGTAGTAAACGTCATCCAGCACTCACAGTGCTAATTTTAAGCACTGACTATGTCGTTTCAAACGTAAGTCATTAGTTGCAGGGGTGCAGATTTCAGGAACTTAAATATGTTCTGTTAAGGTTTAAAGTTTCCGTTGAAACTAGTTGTCAAATTTCGCAGCATTTTACCGAACGCTACCAGATATCAATTGGCATATTAGGCATATTTAATTGCAGGGATATCAGGGATGCACTGTCCTTCCCTAATTGTATGAACTTATGATATTCACGTCTGGAGCTTTTCTTGTATGCGCAAACGCTTAACTTGGAATCATTCCATCAATTTTAGGAGTATTAGTATGAGAGACTCGTGTGAGCTGGTAAAGTTTCATGGCGTACCTACTTTCTAGACGCTTTTTAGTAAAGCTTCACAAGCTCTCGGAGATGTGCCGTGACGAACCATGTTCATGCAGGTATCGGGAAAATCGGTATTATGTGAAAAGCCCGCTTGGAAATCTCTCATGTAGCATTTGAGCCTCAATTATGGGGAGAGCCGTGAGCATTGAAAAGGTCAAGGACACCCCTCGACACCCGAGTCCTCGTTCTCCGTTACCTGGTCCTCCTGTCTTCCTGGACGCTCGAGATAAGGTACTGAGTCGTTTCTCCATTTCTAAGTAACAGTCCTGTTTACCCTGGATGTTCCAAAACCTCAGAAGAAAAGTATTTATTTATTTCCAGCCGGTCGTTGAGCTGATAAATGTACTTAAAATCAAGTAGTCAAGTCCCGCAGGGCACGTGTTTGTTAGACTATTGGAACACTGACCTATGGACCCGTCTTTCCTCCTGTGCTGCTTCGGTTTCACAATTTCCCCTACTTGGAGTTTGAAATATAATACCTTGGTGAAGAATACCTTTTCCTAGACCTGTTTTGATAGCTGGTTCTGGGCTTCCTCGCAGGACCTACCTTTTGTTGGAATCTCAAAGCACCCTCGGGACCCTGAATCTTCATATTTTGATCAACCTCTTGGTCTCAGAGAAGAGGGAGCATTGTTGTTGGCCGTTCTAACGGGAGTTCAGGGCAGTCCCTTGCAAAAGATCGCTCCAGGAATGCCAGGGTTTAGCTTGCTCTATGGTGTGGGGAGCCATGATGGTGTTAATGAATCGCCTCGCAATAAGAAAGGGGCGAAAAAGGGCTTACGGCTTGATCTGCGAATGGATGTACCAGCTGGTTTAAACGCCAACATCTTGTCAAAGAAGTTTCAGAAGTTGCAACAATGTTTAGACCCGGTGGATGTTGCTGTTGATACGGACGACCTAGCCGAACTAACTGCAGACAAGACAGAGGAGAGTGGAAATTGGCTGTTCGAAACCGCAGAGGAAGAAGAACTTTTTAAATATACTCAGGAGCTCGACCAGAAAGCAGGGACGGGGAGAGAAGTAAGTCTTAAGGATTATATTGCGCTTGTCAAAAAGTCTGCTGGTAGACTTGGAGTACGGACCCAAATGCTCCATGATTTATCGCTTGGGGAGGATGTTGATCTTGGTGTAACAGACTTGCCTGCTACACCACCTCCTCCTACTCCTACTCCTACTCCAAACCAAAAAGCTGCAAATCCTGACGAGAAGGAGAAGCCAAAGACCGGGAAGGATCCATATGTTGGTGCTATGTGCGCAACTAGCCTTGTCGTGAAAAAAGCACGGCGTCTGGTGCGTTGTTCCCTGCTGAGGGTGAAGGAAGTCCCTCAATACTTGTTCCAATCAAGAAGATGTGAGAATAGAACTTCCTACTTTGTGTAGCATGTTTTCTCATTGCCCTCCTGTGTGAAGCTTGGAATCTATGAGGGTTTGAGTCGGCTGAGATCCACGGCACAACACCGTACTGCCATTGAGTCCCAAAGCCTGCTAGTTTTCTCAGGTTACGCACCGTAATATTTCGTTCGTAACTTGGGAAGATATTTTACAGTTCCGCTCTGTATACGGGAGTTTGTCCAAGACGTTAGATCCTGAATCATCCACTTCTGAAATATCCTTACCTTTTGGATTTCTGAACTACTAAGTTACTCGTTATCTTTATATGCACACATGTAGAGGGAAGGGTCAGTAAAGGACGATTCATCTTGGGGGCCTTTAACCCTCAGCTAAATTGAGGGGACTCAACTACCGTAGAACGAACGTACCACTCTTATTTAGTAACGGGTGGCCTCAGAGAATAACATCGCTCTGGGTGCATTTTACATCCAGGCTGGGTTGATGCATACTGAGCAGCAAACACTTGACCTGCGTGAGGTCTATGATTGGCTTCAGCATCTTGGTTCGTACCAACTTCAACCTAAGACAATGGCGAGAGAAGTGTTACGAAGTCATCAGGAACTAGAATCTGCAGTCTTGTTTGTGACCATCTTTGCCACTTGATCTTGTAGTATTTACTATGAGTGTCTTTCTCAGGTTAATTCCTTCAATGCCCTTCATTGCTCTATGATTCTCCTTTCTGCTTTTAAGAGCTTCGAATGGATAGACATTTTTTCGCGTCTCCTGACTAGTTTCAAAGAGAAGTGGGGACTATTTGGCTCTGCATGGACACATTCCGCTGCTACTTATGTTTCGTTTGACCTCTTATCGTTGAGAGTCTGGTCTAGTAGTTGTAGCAGTCCAGTTGTCTTGATTGGTTCTACTAGCCCTTGTTACTCGGGAGTTTTGAGTTTCTAATCTCACTTATTGAACCTTATTTTCGTGTTTTTGTGTCTTCTAGCCTCACTTCACTCCAAAGCTCCAACCAAATTTTAAGTCACATTAAGTTGGTGGTATCTCTTTACTCTCATCAGGAGACATTGCGCCACCAGAGAATGGCAAAGATGACGACTTAAAGTCAGATGCGAGTGGAAATAAGGGAACCTTTGATGGGCACAAAGGTGATTGGAGGCTCCCTTCTTCTCCGGCCATGGCTCTTCTCTATGCTCAGGAGGATTTACGCCAGCGTTTGGCCCATCTTTATCAAGAAAAGGTTGAATTAAGGAGCTCTTTCCTTTGTAACTGGTAGGAAAGACTATTTAGTGCATATATACCATTACATTTCCCGGAGGCCTGTATACCACACTGTTGTCTGGGAGTCCTTCTTGACTTCTGAATTCATATATATACTGTATACTTCACCTTCACCTTAATTCACTTCACCTCTGCTTTTCCCGTTTCAGTTGACTCGTCCTCTTCCCCCCTTCCCGTGCAGCGCTGAAGTTTTCTTGCTCCACTCTCGTATCACAAGCGAACCTCTGCTTGACTCTTTCTCATTGTTGTGTTCTGGACTTTCTCTCCGCTAATGAATGTTTGTGATTTCAGGGATCCATCAGGTATGTCTCGATTTCTTCCCTCATCTTACTCATGTGGATTCTTTTCTTTCTGGATCCTCATTATGCAGTTAAGACTCCAGCGCGTAAGTGTGTGTCTGCACTTTTGCTTGCCCTTGCTTTCCACACTTCCACCTCTGTTCTTTTTGACATTCCCATTACTTTTGAGCGGCACTTTAGGGGAGCAAACGAGTTTGCCTTGGCACTCATGAGTTTTCGAGTAGAAACTCGGTATGAGGGGTACTGGCAATTGCTCAGCTACTTCGGCACTGCGTGAGGCACTGATGAAGTCGAGGCACTGATGAGGTCGCAGGTGGTTTCGTGAAGGTTTACTATGGCCGCCTTCTGCTTCCCTTTATTGATTAGCGTCTCAGGACTCAAGCGTCGATAGGGCTTGTTGCGATATACTTTATATCCTGTCCTTTTTCGCTTCGCTCTCGTAATGTTACACTTCGACAGGTTTCTGCAGCCACACCATCCTATAGCTCTCGCATTGTTCCACTCCTCCATTCCCCAGCTAATTCCCTCCCTTTTATTTTTCCTTCGCCCTTTGCCTGATTCATGGGACCTCTGGTGTATACAGTGTTCCTACCCGACTCCAGCTCACGTTTTTTCTTTTTATCATTCACGCACTGCTTACTGGCAGTCTTTTACATAGCGATACCTATTCCTTGCAGTCATTAGCATAGAGTTCTCGATTTCATGGTGGTTTACTAGTCTGTTAGCCATATGTTATTCTCAATTTGTTTCAATTATGCTTTTGCTTCAAGTTACATTCGATGCATTCTACATTATGGATTTCTCACTATTCTAGCATTGTGAATCATGGACATCTTGCTTACCGATCATTTGCAATTCATGAGTTCTGGATAACCCGTTCCCAGAACGGCTTCTGTTCTCGTATACCTATATATATTCCATTACACTACATGCCTTGGCACTCATGAGTTTTAGAGCAGAAATTCGGTACGAGGGGTACTGACAATTGGTCAGCTACTTCGGCACTGCGTGAGGCACTGATGAAGTCGTAGGTGTTTTCATGGTGGTTTACTATGGCCGCCTTCTGCTTCCCTTAGCTGTTTAGCGTCTCAGGACTCCAGCGTCCATAGGCTGGTTGTGATATACTTTATATCCTGTGTTCCTACGCTTCGCTCTCATTACCCTTTAACACTTCGACCCGTTTCTGCAGCCACATCAATCGAGAACTCTTGTTTTGTTCCACTCCTCCATTCCCCAGCTAATTCCCTCCCTAGTATTTCCCCTTCGCTCTTTGACTGCTTCCTGCTTGGCCCTCTCGGGTCTACAGTGTTCCTACCTGACTCCAGCCTTACGCCATTGGTTATTCTCAATTGGTTTCAATTATGCTTTTGCTGCAGGTTACATTCAATGCATTCTACCTTAGGGGTTTCACACTACTCTCACATTGTGATTCATGTACATATTGCTTATCGATCATTTGCACTTCATGAGTTCTGGATAACCCGTTCTGGGAACGGCTTCTGTTCTCGTAATCCAAAATATATTCCATTACACTATATTTCTTCATAGCAAATGGCTAACAACGACATCTGCACAGAGTTTAATCTGCTACTGCACCCGCAACGTGACAGAACACATTGGAAAATCGCAAGGAACAACTGCATGCTGCAAAGAGGCTTGTTGGCAAAGTGGGTGATGCCGAGGTATGCCATAGGTCTATCCTTGATTTCTGCTTCTTTCGACATCCTTTCAGATGTAGTTTGGAAGGACACAATCCATCGAGAGCTTCTAGTACCGTGAAGCCTGGATTTGGAGAATAATAGACTTTCGCGTCCCTGAAGAAGAGAGTGGAGATCCGCGATACCAGTCGTTAGGAATTGACTATATTCTTCAACTGATTGAGGATTTAATTGAGAATAGTGGCGATGGAATGATAGACAAAGCAGGTATTCTTGAGTGCAAGGGCTGCTTAATATTCAGGTATAAACGTTTTGAGAAGTCCTTCGTAGTTGCAAAGTAGGGAGCAAGTTTGTGAAGTGTAATTTCTCTGGTCCTAACTTTTCTCTTTTCTTTGAACAGGAAGCTAAACTTCTGAATTATATTCGCGGTCTACAGACTCTGGTTGGTATCCACTTGCCGCGATGAAGTAAGGCTTGACGTCCGAGTGAACAGTGAAGTCTTATTTAAGGGAACACTTGACCGAGTATATGCTTAGCTGAATCGCTCTTAAAGTTGATGCAACATTGCATGGGTGCTGAGAATCATGCAAGTTGAAAATATAACAGCAACTCAGTATATAGTCAATAAAACAATGTCCGGTATGGACTACGGAAGGCCTGACGATTCTATTTTACAGGAGGAAGGGTACGAAACTCTTGGAGGAAAGATTGCAGACAACCTTGATGATGCATCAAATCTGGTGACCTTTCTTCGTGGGAAATATGTGCCTTACTATATGCTGCAAGAGTCTTGATGTTGTTTTGCCCTTAAGAACTCGCAGATAAGCGTAGATCAAGGTAAGGCAATCAGGTTGGTGCCATGTTTTATCTGGCATTCATATTCCATGATGCTTCTCGTGGAGTTACTGCTACTTCATTCCATGTAGTCCTCTCGACCACCTCTAATATGTTCTTCCTCCACAGGATAAACGCTTTCAATCACTAACAGAAAAAGGTGAGTCCTATACTTGAATTGGAATCTCGTCAGGGCCACAGTTGCTAGCATCTCTTGCAACCATTTGAGTCTTATTGCAAAGAAACGTTAGCACATTCGAGGCAGATCAATTGTCTAGATATTACAACACCGTTGACACTGTCGCAGCTGAAGAAGACAATAAAGGGACAAAAGGAAAGGCTTCAGAAAAAAAATCCAAGAAAGGGAAAAAGAAGGGAAAGAAGAGTAAGAAGGAAGAAGGCGAAGGTGATGGGGAGGAAGAAGAGTCGAAAGGTGCTGACACTGGTAGAGACTCCGAGGTAGAGAAAAAGAGTGAGAGTGAAGGAAGTGACGGGGAGGCTAAAGGAAAGAAAAGAAAGAAGAAAATTTTGATTGCAGAAATTATCGACAAAATTCCTGACATGGAGAACAGAGCAACTTCTCCTGTGACTTCATCTCTGCCCGGCAGTGACAAAAACCTTTCTACGCAAGATCAGGCAGCACAAACAGATGATGCGGCTCTGTTTTCCCTTGTATGTAATTTTTCCACTTTAGGTACCAGCTATCTAGTTGCTTGGGACCTCTAGAGTGATATGATGGCCTATCTGAAGCCAAGGGCTTTAATGAGTTTCTTCTGACTCCTGTCGGAATATCGAAGTGCAGTTCAGTGAAGAATATATGAGACTCTGCCTGATTCATGTGGTCAAGATTTTGTTCACATCTTCTCTTTAAAACTATCAAATATAAGGTTGGATCTCAGATTGGCTTGGACCAGAAGCCCAAATCTGAGAGATCTGGGAAGGAACCAATAAAGCCGCAAAGGACATGAGACCTGTTGCTGAATAGAATAAAGTAGCTCAAGGGTCATCCCTACGACGAGCTGCAGTACTACACACGGAGCAAGTGCCATGCATTGCTTTTAATTGTGCCAGTAAAAAAAGACATTATGCGACATGTTCTACATGCCTCCCATTATGGTCGACATGTTCTCACCCTTCTCTGAGATGATCCTTCAGATGGAGAGTATGTTCAACGATATGGTGGATGAAGCCCCAGTTGGACCAGAAGATGAAGCCACGGAACTAAGACGACTTCGGAGGGAAATGGTAAGTAATGGACAATAATTGCGCAGATGAGCTTTCTTTTGTAAAGGACCAAGTTCACGTTGGTAGCGTATTGAAGGTTGATTGTGTAGATTGAACTGATAACGGAACTAACGAATTCTAGCGTGCCTGATTGGTTGGGGTTAGCAGTATACCACCATTTGCTCAAACTCCTTCAATTGTGGACGATTATTGGATGCATAGCTTTTGAGATTGGAAATGAGCCAACGTTTCTCATTGACCTTTATGGAAAAATGGATATTGCTGCAGAAAAAACTACAGGTGCAGCTACGGTTTTGGCGCTCTCGCAACTGGGTTGAACAACACCAGCATCTTTTGAGTAGCAATTCCAGTAGCCCTTCTTTCACTCTGCCTGTGGACGCGTCACCAAGTGAAGCTGGATTTGCTTTCTACTTTGATTCTTTGAGAGTTCCGGTTGCTGGAAGTTATGATGTTGTTAGGGCGCCAACTCATGGAAGTGCACCAAGCAATCTGAATAGTCGGCCGATTGGCCTTAGCAAATTGTCAGCGGGCCCTTCAAGTGCACCAAGCACTTTCCCCAGCCGTGCAGTTGCTCCAACTCCAGCACCAATAAGCGATCATGTACGGCAACCACCGGTAGCGATCGCAAGTCCCATGGCTGGATTGCGATTAAGTCAGGTGGAGGCTGCCCGACCGAACAACCCTTTGAACTTGAGGTTGATGTCCAATGCTCCTCGGTCGTCTCGAGCCTCCCGGGGCTGGAGCGTGAGGCCACAGGAAGCTCCACCTGCTTTCCCTCCAAATGCATTGGTCATATTCGGCCGTTCTTCAACGCTGCAAACTCCTCGTGAGTCTACACCTGCTTTACCTCACTGTGGGAGCATTACACCAAGGAGATCTGGAATGCAGCACCAGAAGGCCTAGTGATCGACTTTGCAATCTTCACTGACATATGTTTTTGGTTTCCAGATGTCCTTGAATGGAGACGGTGACTTTGAGTTGTATTTTATCCAATTTTTGTGTAGTACTGACATGTAGTAATCCTGGAAGTTGCACCAGTTTTGATTCTGTTGGTTCTGGAGCAGATCAAGTCACCAGAGTTCAGAAAATATTTTGAATCTTTACCATCATAGTTAAAGTACTAACACGATGCTTGTTACACAATTTTTTCCCCTAAGTACACAGATGAATGGTCAGGAAAACCACTGCTAAGCTGGTCAGAGCAGTTTCTCAAATGTATCTTCCAGTTTAAGTTAGAAGAGTACTTCAGTTCTATTTTAGAAGATACGAGTAAAGCTGGAGACGTCCATATCTCAGTGGATGGTGGATATCTCACAATCTTGCCTCCCAAGCTTGCTTATAAAGACTGAAGTTATTGTTGAGCCGAGTGTCTTGCAGAATCGCAGGGCCAGAACTTTCCAGGCTTTCCATATGGGAGCACTTAACTCTCCCATGCTAGCACGCTGATGTAACGGGAGAGTTAAGTGCGAAATGAAAAGCTATGGTTGGACAATATTGTTGTCCCCACGAGATCAATCAGGTTATGAAAGTTTTTCTTTCTAGCCATCTGTTGCGTTAAGTTCTCGCCGAAGGAATCTGCAATTCACCAAGTTCTGTAGCTTCTGCCCTACGACATCAAAATTTTGTCACATCGTCTCATCTTCAACTCCTTGGCTCAGCGAACGTCAATGTCGTGAGTAATCTTCAAGTTTGAAAGTGTATTGCAGTATATTCATCTTCAGCCCTCGGGTCAGTTGCAGTATCACTCTCTCCACAAAGATATAAAAATTCTCACGAGGCTGCATTTAGCAGTCATGGGCAGCTTGGGGTCTCTGAACACACTGAAGCAGATCTTCTCATCGCTCATCTTCAATTCCTTACTTCAGTGCACGTAAACGTCATCAGTGATCTCCAAGTTTGGTAGTATGCGGCAGTATCTCTCCACCACAAAGGTCCAAAGTCTCCATGATCTGCAAAGCAAAGTCAAGTGCAGCTTGGGGGTTTGTGAAGCGATATCTTCACGTCATTTCATCCTCCATTTGGCTTGGCTCAGCTCTTTATGCCGCAGTGGGTTTCTAAACCGATTGAAGGTTATCTTCTCATCGTTCGTCTTCAACTCCTTGGCTCAGCAATGTTCAACGTCATAAGTGATCCCAAAGGTTTGAAAGTATGACACAGTATCTCCCCACCAAAATGGTCTCCTATTCTCCCACTCTGCGCTTGAAAGTTATGTCAAGTTTTAGGTCTTTTTAATGTGTGAAAGCATATCTTCTCCAAATGCAGCGACGTACTAATTATCAGATTCCGGAGTGATCTTGTCTAAGTTGGTTGCAAAATAGAGTGATCTCTTGAAGGAATCTTGTGAGTTCCAAAGAATCTAATCTGGCATCTAACATATTTCTCAGTATCCGACGTCTACAATGTCCCAAAGTTTCATATACCAAGCCCTGAATAGCAGACTTTTATTATGATAGTGGATGATCTGTTATCAATCATTTGTGAATGGGTGAGGTTTCCCTCTGTGGCTTCAGTACGGTACGGTGTGTTATCAATAAATCTGCTAGTTGAAAGGCTTATCGTATTGAAGTCAGAGGGAAACCTCACCCGTTCGACCAGAATCGAGAAATCTGCCTTGATACTGAAGCCACAGAGAGAAACTTCACCCGTTCGATCAGAATAAAAAAATTTGTCTTGATATCTCTTTCTGACGTTGATGCGAAGACTGCCAAGGTTGGTAGAAGATTCAGGCTTTTGACTCACCACCGATCATAACGCTTCATGCTATCACTGGTTGCAAGACTCATCCTTTCCTCCTGAGCTATCACACTGCACTTCTTTTAACATCTGGGCGAAGCAGAATAGTGGACCAGTACATAATACTCCATTGCTCCTAACATCACTGCTTTGTCACCAAATTGGTTTTACATATGGGACCCAATTTTTAGGAGCAGATTAGAAGTTTAGGCATGCTCGTATTGTTTACATAGCACCCGCCACTTGTAATAGTTGCCACCGTTCTTATGTGCAACTCTACTCGCACCCTCCCAAGAAATGTTCTCAAGTTGATAACATTCATTGTCCGCTTCTACAGGTTCGGCATTTTAACGTAAAGACGTCTATTTCAGATGCACACGGATAGTTCTAAGTGCAGACTTTCTCTTCCTTTCATTCCTCTTTCAATTTATTTCTCATCGACCATCTGTGGACACTCGCAGAAGTTTTAGAGAAAGTTGTATATCATGATTTTTAATTGTCATGATTGCAAGACTTTGCTTGCAGTACTAGCCATTAACTCACAGGCCATGCCGCTCTTATGTAAGCTGCAAAAAAAGTGTTTTTTGGAAAAGTAAACTTGCAACTCTGAAATACTTCAATAGTTCCCTCCGTCGTCAATAGGATGGTAAAAGAAACTTAGAGTGCTAAAAAAATAAAACTCAGATCACTGTTTAGCAGGTGGATTTTACCACAATGATCATATAAAGGAGAGATTGGAAATAAGATATTTTATTTAATTGGACGACCGCAGGATTTCCCAATAGAAGCTCGGTGTGGACTTGCTGTTTTTATAATTAATTGCTGTTATATAATTACTTCTTGTTGGAAACGCACATCTTCCCAGAAGAAAATGGAGAGCAGGGAAGCAAAAATCTCCTTTCACACAACAAGCCCGAAACACGGAATGAACGTGTGAAGTTCAGCAATGTATCAAACATCCACTGCCCCTTCGATCATATTTCCTCCCGGAGCACGTATCCGCCCGAATTCGATTGCTTGACCAGCAGCTACGTATCGTACGTAAGATCTCCAACGAGAACTTATAGATGAATGTCACATCTTTCCTATCTGATAAAAATTGTTTTACTGTAAACAGGTCAAGCATTGTATACATTCCCAAATAGAGGGTGGAATACTAGAAGCTGAATTTCAAAACTTGTCAACTCCGTTCACAACTGAGAATTGGTGAAAATGAGCGGCATTTCAAAAAAGATCTCGGGTACTACAGTCTGGACACTACTCCAACTATTCCGCGAGTATTGCCAATTAACGTCTACCCAGATACTTAGGTTCTGTTCCTGTTTCCTCCAAAGCCTCCGGCCTGGAAGTTTCCACCCTGGTTGAAAAATGCACCTCCAGCGGGTGGGGTAGCCTGACGCAAATGTAAGACAACGATCAGACACCATAATCGGGACATCTCATAAAGCAACGATTAATTGATAGGCGAAGCAGAAAAAAAATTCGTTACTTCATACCTGTTGAACGACACCGGGCAGTTGTTGCATGTTCAGCGAAGCCAGGAGCTCGATAGTCTCCCTGTCAACCTGGGGACAACACATTCATAAAATTTAATGTTGGGAGAGCCCAATTCATTTAACAAAACAATGGATCGCTCAGCAGCAGATATAGATCGGGATTACAGACAGATCGAAAATATTCAGCCTACATTTACAGAATTACAAATGACTGGCAACAGTACATGATCAATATTTCAGTTCAAGTTATTAAAAATCGCAGCCTATCCGGAAGTTAAAAAACCTAAGACTGAGCTAAACAGCATCTGGATAAAAATTACCTCAATGACGTCAGTCTTGATGGCGGACTCCTCAGGAACAAAGTCCATACGTCGCTCACGCTCCTCCTCCTGAAGCTTCAGAGAGATACCACGAACTGGCCCTCTCTGAATACGCTTCATCAAATGGGTGGCGAAACCGGCAATCTTGTTACGAAGGCGTTTAGAGGGTATAATTGCGACCTCCTCTGCAATCTTCTTGTTGGTCTGGAAATCCAACGTCATGCGCGAGTAGTACCTCTCGATAATTACTCGAGAGGCCTTCTTCACGGTCTTTGTTCTAACGCGACCCTGTTACATTTAGAAAACAGACGAGTTACATATCTTGGGCATCAAAATCCCCATGCCAAATGGCGCACTACACCCCGACACAAATATGTACTTAATCTCTGCTTATACTCACCATATTGACGACGAAATCGACACCCTAGAGTTCAGGACTCGGGAAGCGAGGGGCGAGAGAGCGATGACGAGCAGAGAGAGTGGAGAAAGAGAGAGATCGTTGAATCGAATTGACAAAAGGGTAATTCCAAAACCCTAATCGAAGCTCGCCTCCATGCCGTCGATCCCCCTCCAATTGACTCGTAGATCTCTCTTATTGGCTGTTTCCACTCGACCTGCCACAGCCGGTCGACATACTCAACCTGGTTACCCTTTACTCAACTAAAGTAATTGTGGTTGGAGGATCAACTGCGTCACTTACCACCCACAACGCCGTAAGGTCTCCCTGGTGTCATTCAGTCCAGTAATCTTGTACTTAAGACTAAACTTACTAGATTAATTAA
This sequence comes from Lunularia cruciata, assembly GCA_948567375.1. Lineage (NCBI taxonomy): Eukaryota > Viridiplantae > Streptophyta > Marchantiopsida > Lunulariales > Lunulariaceae > Lunularia > Lunularia cruciata. Next base: position 35,562,279 of record OX419762.1, on the reverse strand, counting down.
TCCTGATTGCAGATAATTTCTTCTACCCGGGAGCTCCGCGACTGCAGCAGATTCATTACTGTGGGAAACAGGTCAGGAATCATCCGAGAAATAGATTATTTGATCCATCGCAATCCGCAGTTGTCTATAAATTTGAGACCCATTTTGAGTTGAGAGTCAGCAACTTTTGACTTGGGTGGAAACCAGGGGAACACCAGGTGCGTTTGTGGTGGGGAAGGAGAATGAGTTCCGAAGGTGGACCAGGGGAGTACTGGAAAAGGCAAGCTTCTCCCGTGTCTCGGCTGGTGAATCCGGAGCTGCACGTGAAGCCGAATGTGATGGTTGCAGCTATTGGAACAGGGATCTTTGCTCTGATTATGGGTAACTTGATGTGGACCAAGTATTCTGTGGAGAAGCAGAAGCAGAAACAGATAGGGAACGATAAACCTTTGGAATTTAGAATCGCAGACGATGATGAATAACCTCGCACGAATTTCTGCTGCTACCGGTGTAGTCAAGGGTGGCGTTGATATATCAAGGTCGACTCAAGTGCAGCACTGACACGCTTCCCATCGACCGGCCAACCCCACCCAATTTCTGCTCGTTTAGCTACTTGCAGTAATAGACGTGGTCGTACTGGGAGTTTCTGTGATGAAGTGATCAAGTGTTTCGGAGTTTCCATGGTGCGAGTTTCTCTGGATCAAATTTGAGGTTAGCTTTGAGATGCTGTCGTTCGTTAATGTCTGAATCATCTGAGTGAATTGGTTAGCCGCTGGGTTGAGTATTAGATCGTCTCTTCACCAGGTTTATTTCATTGTGCAGAGCTTCAAGTTTCTTGATTTCGGTGGTTTGAGTGGAACTTGTCAGTGCCAAATGACTCTCCATCATTAGTAAGGAGCTGCGCTAGATTTCTCAACTTATAAGTTAAGCAGTTTCTTGATAGCTGCATTTATATAGATAGGAATTTTTCTTCTGAGACTGTATACCCTCATCTTTTGTAGAAGCTGTATGGAAGGTACTGGCAGATTTCGTTCAAGGCATGTCTGGTTGGTTTGGGCCAATTACGGTGTTACTATGAGGAACAATCGATAAGCACAAACTGTATATCAGCAGGCCTGTTGTAGACAATAGATGTATCCAGTTCATTTGGGCCTGTCTACAATACACTAGTAGGGTAGTTTATTCTACACAGTATCTATTTAGCAATGCTTCGGTAGCTCATCATGGAGTTTAAACTCTATCAAATCCTTTATGCACATGTATGCCATCTTTTTCAGATCGGATATCACCCCTTGACAACTAAGAGTTGAGCAGGTAGGAATCCTACCTTAGCATTTCGTGAATCAGAAAGTGCGGGCCACATCATCCTTTGAACGTGCAGGCCATCTCCTGGCGAATATCTTGGGCTCTTTCACACCCAGAAAGCTTAGAAAGTCTACCAACTGTTGGCAGTAATAGTCACGGGCACAATGGCATATCCAGGTACGTACAGAAGGTATGAAATAGCTACCTAACTTCGGTGCAGATATAATTATCTGTCTTTCCATTGAACTGTACATTGGCTGTCGTTAGGATGCGATTGCTCCTTTTCTAAACCATGTCCTAGCTCGCTTAGAATCCGGGGACATCTCAGGCCCTTCCGCCATACTTTAAACCTCCATGAGTGCATATTGGGAGACATAATTGACGTGTATAATGCTGATCATGTCTAGAGCTATAACACTTATCACTAACCATGACATTAAATCCATAAACTGTCGTCCCTGGCAGGGGAAGTTCGTTCCCAATCAAGTGGTTACATCTCAGAAATTGGTCCCAGTTTGTAAAATATCTTTGTAGCTTGTGAAATCCAAGGGATATTGCAGCAAAAGGGTGAACCGGCGTGAAACCGATAGCCTTGTGATGTTCTACGAAATAAAGCTCTAAGGATCTTAGTAGTTTTCTCTGAAGTGAGCCGACTAACAAGACTTCGTCCAAATTTTCTGGTATTACGGCTTGATACGAGAGATAACCGGCAGTCATTGGAGATGAACTGAAGAGCCTCGATCGTCAGGTCGCATAGAACCGCAGAAGCAAAGTTACAAGTGTTGGAGGCCATAAAAGCTGGAACTTCTTCAGTCATTGCGATGGAGAACAAGGAGTTGATGCACGAATATGAAGGCTGATATGTTCAGATATTTAACATTACGATGTGCTCCCTACATTTGAAGGCAAAGATCAGAGCATCCTCGTGTTTGTTAGAAGGCTCCTCTCTGCTACCCTGACCTGAGCCCAAACACAATAAACATTAGGTCACTGCTTTTATGAATCATTCCTCTTGTCCCCGATGTGCCAATTTGCAGGTTACTCACCTTTCATTGAATCTGCATCTGGCTTCCTTTCCAATCATTCTTCAAACAAAAAAACTCTGTACTCTTAAGTTATTTTCCAAACAAACGAAATCTAGGATAGAAATTAGTAAAGACCAGTTGATAAATGAAGATTTATGTTGAGAATCTGCTAAGGATTGCATATGGTTTGTGAATTTAAGGAATATGGTGTGTGACTTTAAGGATTTTTGGGTGCTTGGAAAGATCTTAAGTAGTACTTCTAACAAGACCAAATTCATGTAAAATAAAGCTAAGCATAGAAAGTATGAGGAAAATTGATTTACTTTGGATATTACAATTCGTAATTCAAGAAAAAAAGGTAAAACTTAAGCAAGATAGAAACAAAATACAAAAATATCAAAATATTTTCAAAAGATACAATATACAAGCTTTAGTATATAGCTATTTAATTGTGTAAGGTAATTAGTATTAAGACTTGAACGATTTTGTAGTAAGCATCCTTCAAAGTATATTAAGACAAATGATTTTGTTGTGAACATCCTTGAAAGTATACAGCTACCTAAGTATGTACCAGAATTTTACCAGAGTTTTAAAGTTATACTTCCAACCATTGAAGATATATAAGATTTTTTTTTATAATCTCTTGTGAAGGTTCTTAAACTTTATCTCCAACTATTATCTTATGTTTGCAGGTTCCTCAACTTCCCTTGGATAGCCAATTGTAGTTTCTTCCGTTTTATAATTATTGTTCTTGACTTTTGTACCTCTAGACCTATCTTACATATCAATCAACTATCTTTTCCTGAAATATTTAAGATGATCTTGGTTTTATTAAAAATTTCAAGCTTCATGTGTTCTTCCATTCTAAACCATTATAATCCATGCTAAGCACATACTACGTTAATTTAGATTCATTTCTTAATAAGATGTATTAAAATATTAATCTCATAGACTCGCATATATCATTTAATAATGAGGAACCTTATTTACTTAGTGTGCATTTGGAACCATTCTTAATTTTTATATAAGATTGATGGTAAGAGTTTATCCAAAACTATAAGACATAAGCGTTATAAGACATTTGTATAGTTGGTGACTTAGGTGCGGTAGATTTCTCATATTAAAACTATTGGAGCATAGTCCCATGTTACTTCTTTTGTCCAGCTCTTTACGGCTGAGGGCAGATTTCTCATCTTGATACTATTGGTTTAGTCTCATTTTACCACTTTTGTCTTGCACTTGTTCAGCTTAGGGTAGATTTCTCATATCGATACTATTGGGCTTAGTTTCATTTTACTTCTTTTGTCATGCGCTTGTGTAACTTAGGGCATATTTCTCATATCAATACTATTGGAGCTTAGTCCCATTTTGCATCTTTTTTATTGTCCTTATAGGGCTTGAAAAGGTCTTCCCACCTTTCATGTTTTTCTTCGGTTGCCTTTCTGGTGTTGGTGACTTTATGGATGCTCACCTACCTTGGAAAAATAAAATAAAATAAATTGTATCAGATTCTCATCTTTTATTATGACAAGAAATTATAAATTTGATTATAAATTATAGTAAGATCATAGAAGACTTGACTTTTTATACTTTTTAACTCCAAACCTAGGTAGTAATAGAAGTGCAATATATATATATATATATATATATATATATATATATATATATATATATATATATATATATATATATATGATGTTAGATACTGTAAACATGTATGATCATAAGAATATATCATTATATTGATATTGGAGTAACTTTGAAAAAAATATAGAAACTCCTCAAAATTCAATAAGGATCAATATTTCATTTGTAGATAAATATAGTCCTCTCTTTAATAGTTAAAATAATAAATATTATTTAATTTAATTTTAAAGTGACGAATTTAATTATCCATATTAAATAAATTTTTCAGGAAAGCATTGAAATTTTTTTTCCTTTTATATTTTATAAGATAGTGTATATAAATAAATTTTACTTTTCAAATTTTTCTTTTACAATTTTCATAATCCATGCATGAATAATTTCTGCATAAGTTATGGGTGAAAAGGGTTATCTCTATAAATTTTACTAGATAAATATAAAGTTTAGAAAACTTGCCTAATTATAAATATAGTATTTAATTAACTATCAATGTTATAAAATGTGTCTCATCAACTAAGAAAAAAATGCTAATATAATACAAATTGAAAAATATTAAAACATACCATTAAAAAAATATCTCTAACAAAATTTTGATTCTTAAATATTATAATAATATTTGAAATAAAATATAAATTAATATTATCATATAAATTAATTTATATACTATTTTATATCCACATGACATATTTTATTTTGTCTTGTGTAGTTGAATTTCTTTAAAAGATTGAGAATTTCAGTGAATAAGCATGTGTATGTTGAGCGCTTATTTGGTCTCTATTCCAAGTAAAGTAGCTTTATAATTAAATTAATATATTAAAGGAACCACTTTTGAAGATTTTTAAGCTCTTCTTTTTGTTCTTTAAATAATATATAGCATTCTTCACCTTATGTCCATTCTTCTCCCTTTCTTTTATTATTGCAAATGATGAGAGTTTTAAATTATTTGGGTGTGCAATTTATATTATACACTATATTTTCTCTAGTCTATACTAACATGTATTTTTATATAAAATCTATTTTATTGATGCATAAAAGATGAATATATATATTCTCTATGTTATCTTCAAATATGAGATTCTTGAATATATCCATTTTAAGTGTATAAGATTTAATATATGTATGTTTTCTCCTCTCTTTTTTGAAAATTAAATGTTCTACATAATCTCTAACTAACACAAATGATGACCAATATGAATGATACAAATTTGTCAACATTTTATAACATAATATTTTACATATATCCATCAAGCATTCTTGCTTAGAGAATTTGAGTATACTCATCCCAACCACCAATGTTAAAAACTTGTCAAAGAAGAAGTTTGCTCTTTGAAGCTCTAACCAAAGGTATACCACATCTTGGATAACCATTCTTACGATATAAGCTAAACCATTCTAGCTGTAAAGAATTTGAGTTACACTTATCCCAACCAAGAATTCCAAAGACTCAACATAGAAAAAGTATGCTCTTTGAAATTCCAACTCAAGGTATACTTCTTCTCGGAGAGATGAAGCCTAGCACTATTGACATCCACTATTGCCCCCTATAGTGCAAATAGTGGCTTTAAGGGAAAAAGGCTACCACATAGGTAAAACAAAGGATGTGAAGACCCATCAAGCCATACAAGGGAGAGACAAAAAAAGGTAACATGGGGCTAAGCCCCAATAGAGTCTATATGAGAAATTTGCCCTACCGCACCTAAGATATCCGAGCTATGCAAGTCATACGGTCTACACACAATTGGAGCATCCAAAGAACATCACCTAATGTGATTGCTCTCCTATGGATTGCACCAGTCACTGCCCTTTGTAGAGCAATGGACACACGCTGTCTAAAATATGCTACAAAGTATGAGAGTGAGAGTGGTACCCCTAACGCCTAACATGATAAGCTCTCGCGCCCCCCTTGACAAATGTGTCAAATGCCTTGTCCATTGCTTCATATAACTCCAAGGCTAGAGGAACAAAGAGGTGACCTTGCTGCATGTCCCTATACTTGGAGACCTTGCGACCTGTTGCTGCACTCGCCGCCCATCTAGGGGGATGGGTAATCACTCCCTCCAAAATCGTATCCCGCATAGGGTCAGTAACCACGCCATCCGCTATTGTCACCTGATCATCTTGGGCCAAATATATGTCTGCCCTGACACATGTCGTCTGCAAAGCATACAAATGTTCCCTCCAAGCCAAGTATCCACTCTCTCGTGCCATAGCAACACTATGTCCCTAATGGCATCATGGGTAGCTATCCTTTGTCCCCCAAAAGGACACCGTGTCATGTGGACCACTGTTGCATCTAGTGTAGAACCACACTCACAAGTGAGTAATGAAGATGCACATGGGTGTACCAAACATAGGCAAAACTTCATCATTGTAGAGAAAGTAGCTGGTGCGAGTCGGAATGCCCTAATGCATGGTTGAGCTAGGATCCAAGAGCCTGCACCCTTGCTGGAGCAAGAGCAAAGACGTGCTCTAGTAGCCTGAGGAATGGATGAGTCGACTAAGAGAGAATGTAGCGTATGCTCACACTATCGCTCCATCAAGGAAGATTGTAAACCTCTAGTCCAATCTGACTATAGTGAAGCAAAAGGTGGAAAATCCTCTTCTGCTTGTGGGGATAGACTATCTCTTGTCTGCTGCAATAACACCTAGAGAGAAAAGGATCCTCCCTCCACCTCTATCACATAAGTCTCCAAAACCGGCCTATCAACAACCACAAAACAAGAGAAAAGTAGGGGTGCCAAGAGAGCACAACTACCCAAAAATGCTATAGGTGTTGTCTCCTCCATAGATAGCAAGCCAACCCACCACATGAGATCGGCAGAGCCGTTTGTCTATGTGCCAAATCCCTTGTCACACACTCGAAAGTCACTGGTCCAATAATATCACCAAAGATGCCTATAATCCTCCAATCAAATGCTCTCAAACGTGAAAGGAAGGACGATGAGGGAGGAACTGTGCAAATGAGGTAAGATGGTCTACAAGCAATACTGGAGGAGAGTATCCCAAATGCACCTGCGGATCTCCTAGTAACGGAAGGTCATTCACACGGAGAACATCCTCTGCAAGGGCAGCGTCTAAGAAGCGTGTGACAAAATCCTCCGATCCTATTGGCACTCCAAGAACACGAAGTCCATCTGTGGATGTGATACACCCCTCTGGAAGCTCAAGGTGGGGAGGGTTACCTAAAGGAGACCCTACTAGATGTAGCTCGGTAGTCAAGCAGTCAAAGGCCTGCCTAATCTGATCTACAAGGCCTACAATGTGTGTATCATTTGCCAAGGAGGGAAATATACAACCTGGCATGGCCAAAGTAGTAGATAGGAGAGCTCTAAAGTGAGCCATGGCAAATAAACTGTTGTCGAAAGTGAGAACGATGTTGTCGAAAGTGAAAATGATGCTGAAGGACAATGGTACGACTTACCAAACACAAAAGTGGCTTTTAAGTGGTTTGTAACATAATTATGCATAGAGCCATGCATAATATATGGGAAAAGATATAATAACTCATAAATACTCCGAGATATCTCATGGTACTCCATTTCCTATTAAAGAATGCATAGATGGATCGGTGTAAAGACAAAATAGACTCCTTAGAGGGACTAACCATAAATAAGAATTTACACCGCTTGTGCCGCTGTATTTTACTCCTTAGCTTGACCCTGGATCCTACACTAGTAACGAAATGGGGGACGGGGACGATATTTGTTAAGAGTGTCCTTTTTGCCATGTGCATCATGATGCACGGGGTTAATACTAGTAATACATTAAGCATAGTGTACCCACTTGATATGTTTTCACACGCGGAAGTGGGAAATGAATGAAGCAATAACTAGCACAAAGATAATAATAATGATACAAAAATTCCATCTTGTATTTCGTTAAACTTAAACAAAACCACAACCCATTTACATTACTCCTCTAACACAAAGATGATGGTAGAATTATTTGTAGGCAAATGTTTCGAAGAGTTTCTTTTCTAGTCTAAAATGATCAAGATAGCCCAAAGTCGCTAGAGCACTGGTTCATGATCCAGTGGAGTACCATCAAGTTCGAATAGACATGCTTAAAGATCTGGCACGTTTGCGATGTTTATCGATGATTGAGAATGAAAAGGTATGTAGCCCATGATGCGGTACAGAGTCTTGCAGATGTCAGATGGATGATGTTATCGAAGAAAGTTTGAGATTGAATCTCCATAAAGTCATGTTTGTGCGCATATCTGACGATAACGACCAGACCATAAATAACGATGCTTTAGACGAACATCTCATTTCTATTCAAGACTTCAAGCAGATCTGGTTGTATTAGAGGGTGAGGTTTCCGAATGAATGGTAAAGTACTTTTTAGGCACATCAACCGAGGGTCGAATTGCTGAAAGTGATTCGACGCAAAGAATCCCAAGGTCCCTTCCTCGTCGCGGTGGAAGGGTATGAAGGGGTCCACATCCTGGTTTCCTTCTCATTGCAAGTTGTTGTAAGTGCCAAAAGGATTCCTGTCCCTCATGGAGATGATCCATAACATGTACAGCCCTAGCTTCAGAGAGTTTGCAAATAAGTTCTGCAGATTCACCAAAAAAATTCCTTCAGAGCCAGAATGTTGCTGCTTCTAAAACCGGGGGTACCCGTTACAAACTTTCTTTCGCTGCTTGCGATCATGACATGTAGTTCTGCATGTTACCGGCTGCCAGTTGAGCAACTTTACTGATTCCGAATTTGCATAGAGCAATTCTTGGCTCCCGGTTATGTTGCCCTGACTCCTGTCGAAGCAAAGCTTCATACCCCGGATTGACGGAATGGGAGCTTCACAAACGAGTCGGAGGTAGCGTTTTCTGTAATTATGAATGGCCCACTGAACCTGGACTTCATTGCTTGGTGTAGAGTCTATCCGGTGAATACCATGACCGCATCGTTTTCTCCGAGGAAGATTAAGTTATCCAACTCTGGGGAAATTCTACTGCTCTCGCCAAGGGAACACTTTCGCACGTCCACTTCCCAAGTGGAAGTGAACATCCCTTACACTCGTGGGCCAACACAGTGCTTCTCGAACACGTCTACTACTGGAGTTTCAAATTGCCAAATTCGACCCTGGAACAATATCCAGAACCACTCTTGAGTCATCCGAGTTACAGTAGATGAATGTTTACTGCTTTCCCTGACAACTCCCGATAGTCCTATGTTCCAGGTGGAGAAGCCTGGTTACACAATACAAAAATGTTAATGATGTGACTAACAAGGATTTCTGCGTTTGTAAATGTGAAATGTGATTTAAGTCTGGCGCATATCAATTAGGAAGAGCTTCTATCGAGGCCAAGGCGTCAAAACATGATAATAAAAGAAGGAATTTAAGAGTATGTATGGAAGAACTTCATCAGGAAATTGGTGCACTTTGAACTGCTAAGTATCAAATTTTGCCATCATTGCGCCAGAGAGACACAGATCAATCAAGATCTATCACCAACAAAGCGTATTCAAGGAACTCAGAAGAATTTCACATCTCATGAAATTTCATGAGTCTCTTTGTTCCATTTGGACATATGCATACAGCCGATAGAAGGACAATATCAATCTCCTCTCCAATTATGTACGAGACAATCAGCAGAACCCTCGTCCCATATAAATTCAACAATGTGTCCCAAGATGTGGGCCTCCTAGGGGAGTAGATCATCCACTGTTTCTGGCGACGCCTCAAACCCTTCCACTCAACAACCTCTGCTAACGACCCCACCAGCGAATGGAAACTTCACGGGACCAATCCAGGTTCATTCTTTAATTCAACTACTCAGCAGGGAAAACTTAATTTTGACCTCGTTACTGTGTATTCTTGAACGTGTCAATTCCCACTAGTCCAGTTTTTTTCTAGAGAGCGCTTCACGTGGCCATGACAGAATTCTTCGGCAACAAGAGAAAAACTGTCAATTCCAAGTTCCAGATTGCCACTCGATGAAACAAAACCACAACGGAAACTTTGGAGAACTTTAGAAATCTGCAACAGGATGTGTAGAAAGGTTAGAAAGGTTGGACTACCAGTACTTGCCAACTTTCAAAACAAGGATAAAGTTGCTCACGGATAAAATTTATGGACACCCTATCAAACTAGAATTGATCACAACTGTCTAGTGCTGATGACATACATTGGTGCAGTGAGGTCCTAAATCTGCTTAGTGCTGCGAACACGGAGGACGGAGTATGGCCATACATTACAGTAGTCATCGTCTCTTAGAACTCAACTCACCCATCGTGTATGATTTGTAGTTCACCAACAATTTGGATGCTTTCTAAGAATTTCAACGGTGCACTTAATATAGCGAGATGGGGATTAGTTTGTGGTCGTTCAGTGAGCATGAAGCGTGAAGTCTGATCGTTGGATTTTCGCTCATGTGCTATCTCCTTTCAGGAGAATACCTGCATGCCTGTTTAAGATGAACTCATCACACCTTCCGGCAAGCTGCAGACAACTAAGCCGATACACTGCAATGCAGATCAATATGTATCTTCCATCCAACGCGCCAGACTGCAAATTGTGCAGTCATATCTCTGAACTTTGCTAGATTACATGCGGCATGCCCATCATAGTTGTTTAGATTTAGTTGATAAGAGTCCCAAAGATCTAGTCCAGTTTGATAATAAAAAAATAAACTTTTCGGCATACTCACTCGCCACACTCCTGAATGATGACAAACGCTGAACAAGTTTACGGAAAATATCTTTGTAGAGGTGACATGATTTTCTTGCAATTTATCAGGCTATCGGCCTCTTCCTTTAGTCAAGGTTTTGAGTGCATATCTGGTAGATTGCGATCACCAATTCTCAACAGAGGCTCCAGGGTTTAATCAATTAGCGAACAAACATTACCGCACTAGCCGTCTCCAAGATGCGAAGTGCTGAGATGTTTACGACGATTGCACATACTGTTCAGTTCCAATAGTGAGGGAAAAATTAAGTATTCAACAGCGATTTCAGACTTGGAAAATATAAAATAACATACATCTAAAATCTTGCAGGGCGACCAGTAGGTTGAGAGAGCGAATAACCATTTTATCTGAAACGGAATAAGTTGGTCACACTCGAGAAAGTCGAAAAAGTTACCAATAGAATATCTGTAGAGTCGGTGTCGTTGAATCACATGTTTGAACAATACCTCCTTACTGGGGCTAGAATGAATTACAAGCTTATACAAGACCTCCAAACCGTAAGGACTCAGCTAAAGAGTGCGCAAACACAGGGCACACTTTCCTTTCCTGCCTAAGTTCAGGACAAAGCGTCTACTGTGCTGCCCCAAAGATCCCACGGGGAAAATCCTTAACAAGCCTCACAATCAAATCTATTTGCCATAATTTGAATTCAATCTAAGTAAGTATGCTTGTCGCAATACACATGTTAACACTTGCAAAGTGTGCAGATCCATGGGGATCTTGCAATCTATACTTCCTTTCCAGTGCTCGTAGATGATGCTATGACAACATCCGGCACTCAAAACAAGAATAGATAAAGTACAGGAGAGTTCTGACGGCTACCGATGCAATCCCTGTACATCTATATACAAGCAGGACCTAAGGAGCGAAATGTACCAACTCAATCGACAAACTTCATGGCGATTAAAATCTAACATCACGAATATTTCAGCTCGACTTGCGACCGAGCCTTTCCTTCAGACCAGCCCAATTCACTTTGGCTTCAGTACGCTTCATGAGTTCGACTCCAAATTGATGGTTGGATTTTCTAAGGCAGAGGTTGGCAGAAAGATCGCAGACAGGGTAATCGTGAGGGCAGCAATGATAATGGTCGTCGCAACAGGTGGCTGATTCCAATCCACAGCATCCCCAGGCAAAGCACAGCTTTCCAACAGGGAAAGTGCAACAGCATGTGTTACCTTCCGGGCAAGTTCTCCACTGATCACAGATAATTTCAGGGGGGGCGGGGGATGGAGGGGTTGGGCCAGGGTTGGGTGGGTTGGCAGATGTTTTAGTAGCATATGATGGTTCAATGAGAATTCCACAAATGCCACTGGGAGAACCATTACCTTTCACCATGCGGATATACCCATTTTCTCCCCAGAATGCACCCCAAGAGTTCTTCACAATCCAGTAGTCAAGTCCATCATCTGTTCCATACCCAACGGCAGTAACTCCGTGGTCCAGCTGAGTTCCACACTGGCCAGTGAACACACCCGAAATATACAGTTGGAAGTCCCTTCCTCCAGCTTCAATGGCTACACTTACGGGCTGCTGAGACACAGCTTTAATCAAACCTTCCTCGCTGTTGTAAGGTACATCTTCATACCCATCAATGGTGACAACATGAGCATTCTTCTTGTTAGCATCACACCTTCCATCATAGCCTGTGTAGGGGTAGTCTTCGTCTGAGTCAATACCTCCGTTGGAAATGATGAAGTCGAAAGCATAGTCCATCAAACCTCCGTTGCAGCCCTCGTTGTAGCTGGTGTCACAGTCAACAAGTTCCTGCTCTGACAAAGATGTCAACTCACCAGTTTTAAGAGCGTTGATACCTTCCACTGAGGCTATGGCAGAGAAGGCCCAGCAACTTCCACATGCAGCCTGGTCCTTGACACTAGTAACAGCACCCTTTTCACGCCAATCGATGGACGAAGGAGCCTGCACGTCTGCGTGAGAGAACTTGGTTGGGTTCAGTTGCCTTCGGAGAGCTCTCTTCTCCTGATCGAGCTTTGTTCCCAAGTACGTCCTTCGATACTCCTCGTTGGTGAGATCTGCGAATCGGTTGAGTCCGAGTGCAAACGTGCTCTCTCCTCGGTTGTGGGCGTCTATGTATAACAGGTTATCCTCGAACACCTTCATTCTGTGCAACCTCTCTGATTCACCATCGTACTTCTTTTGATGCTTGCTCTCCCAAGCGCTGAAGAGACTCGTCAATCTTTCCTCCGACGTCAAATCTTCCGGTGCGTATCCAACAATCGAAAACGGTCCATCGATGGTAGCGGTGGCAGCGGCAGCTGCGCCTCCCACCACCACGAGGCACAAAACTGTCACTACCCAGCTCGTCATCGAGGCAAACCGTCCCATACCGCAACTCCTCCTCTGCCCTTTCGTTCCTTCCTCCCTCCCACCTACTCCTCCCTCCTGTCTAGCAAATCTAAGAATGTACAATACCTCATGACTGCGTGAAAGGATCTGAGTTTTGTAACTCCCTAAAAGCCATCGAACCAGCTGTGTGAAGTCGGCCACCGCACCAGCGATGGAAAATGCTCACGAGCGAGTGGTTAGCGTGCACCCATGTACACCGATATCCCAAAGGAGAGTGTCTACCGCGGTAGTGGTGCTACCGTGCACGCAAATCCAAAATACCTCTTGCTTACTTTCTCTTGCAAGTATCAAACTATGATTCAATCAACAAAAATTGGCTGTATTCTGCTTCATACTCTACAGTAGCACGGATATACATATTCGGGAGTTACTTCGGTATTCGTGACCAAATATCAACCTCCAAAACATTGGATCAATTATATTTCAATAACGAGCGAGTCTAGTCAAACTGGACTAGATTCAATGGTCTTGAAACTGCACATGAATTTTTCAATCATGGATATTTGTAATAAAGAACAGATACATTATACAGCCAACTATATTTACAATCTTAGTGAAAGACTGCCTACATTAGTGTATCATATATATATATATATATATATATATATATATATATATATATATATATATATATATATATATATATATATAACTCCGAAGGAAATACTACCCCTTCATGGAGGCATTGATAAACTCAACTCGTGTCAAATAGACGTCCCAAACTCTGGTAATAAAGAACAGATACATTATACAGCCAACTATATTTACAATCTTATTGAAAGACTGCCTACATTAGTGTAATATATATATATATACGAAGGAAATACTACCCCTTCATGGAGGCATTGATAAACTCAACTCGTGTCAAATAGGGCGTCTATTCTCTGGTAAGAAAGAGAGAAAAGACAAAGTGAGGGTTAATTGTACATCTTCGTTCGAGGTGTCAAAAAGATACGATTCTACAGGCAAAGGATTTGAATCTAAATTTGGAGACATCGGATGCTTTAACCACAACATCAAGCGTGCAGATATCAACAAAATTAGGAAAGACTCAAGTTGCTTTTGTCGTTCCAGTTGAAAGTGTCCACGTTTTATACATATACATACCATTTCCTCTTGGAAAGCTAAATGTAAAAGATTACTGTGGCTGACACCACCCCAGTTGATGGGAAGCTTCCTCGCATACCTTTTGAAGTATTTATTTATTTATCTACTTTAGCTTTTTGTGAAAAGGGCTTGTCATACTCTTCGAGTTCCATGGGAAATTTTGAACTCGATGATGAATAAATGACTTCTGGTATGCTCGAGCCGTTTTAGTCCATTCAGATCCAATATTTAAACTACAATCTTGTTGTGCCGGGCACCCATTTACAACGCACGATCTTGACTAAACTTTGGAAGTTTGGTGTCTTTAGATATCCTGCCGCAGAAAGAAAAACATACGTCTTGTTTCAGCCATAACATTCATGGAGAGAAAGAATTTTCGCAACGATATGCACCCAATGACACAGCAATTTGTCAACTCGGGACGGTGAGATATATTTCTCGTTGTATGTTGAAGAGAAAAGCATGCCTTGTCTCAATTAAAGAACTGGTTGGCGGGTTTTCAGGGATAGAAAGCAAATAACAAAGCAAGAGAACCAGAGTACAAAGGTGCTCATTTGACAACATGAACTCAGCAAATAGAGCGTACTATCTCTTAAGAAGAAATTAGTCGAAAAGAGACAAGAAGAATCAGAACGGATAGTCCTTTTTACTCTTCGGAGGTTCTGTTAAGAAGGAGAGCTATCTCTCTCAAGTGCGATGTTGCTCATACGGATAATTATTGCACATCGGTTCACGACTTAACTCACTGTAACTGACGACGTTGCAGCATTATTGCACGCGCAATTTGGGAAGCCCACGCTGACCCGCAACTGGAACTGCTGTGATAAAAGACGAAGCCCAAGCCGCCTCAGGAACCGTCTGCTGCCAAAAAGTCGCTCAAAAGCAGAAAGGAGACGAGTAAAAACTCCAAGGCCGCTCATTGGCTTTCCAAACTCTTTGGAAAAGTTGTGAGCAGATTCGGGTCGCTAACATTCCGTATGTCGCCTGGAATCCTCTCTAGTTCTACTCTAGAGGTCGAGAGTAGGTGAGTATCGAGAGGGACAATCGATTGCGACAGTGTCGTGGTAAACTTTTAACCGAGAATGGCGCGATGAGGAAATTACGTCCTCAGATAACCGAATTCTCTGCTGCTGCAAATGAATACTCCTTCCCGGCCCTATAGAAAAGGTAGACTGGGGCACCGGACGAGCAATTCGAGCGAGAAAAGCAAGCTTCATAAACACCCTTTCATTGCACCGATTATCCTGGATACGTCTAGTCGTAGTTCGGGAGAACGACGCGTTGGTGATCAAGGAAAATAAATGCAGTGGATTCGGGACCATGACAATCCAAATAGTTTAGATCAGGATTCAAAAAATGTGGGGAAGTAAATAGGAGTTGAAGATAGGAACATGGAAAATAATATCTTTATTTATTCATGCCATCAACATCCTAAAATGGTGCATTACAGATCTTTCTTGGTTTGTGGGTTGGACTCTGGTGTAATATTCTAAATAACTTCGAACTATGGTAGATTGTAAGTCTGAACCTTAATACGTAGGAGTATATACCTTAATACGTTGGCTTAACGTCGTCCTGTTCTGCCATGATATCATGTTGAATAGTTCAAGAGCAATCTTAGTCTTCTTACTTCTTATAGTACTCTATCATAACAGATAACGAATCCGGCTCTGGCGATCCTTAGAGGCGCATTCAATCCGTGTTATTACCGTAAATCTGCTCTTGCCGGATGATTAAATAGTTGCCGGACGTTTCTAGGGTTGGGCTCGAAATTTTCTACTTTCCTGTTCGCGAGAGTCCTCTTCCAACATTGGGACTGCACTTGCCCCGTGGGGGGGACGGGGTTACCCAAGGGCGGGGCCTCGAGATTTTACATTTTTCTTCTATTGTGTCCGAAGACAAAGGTCGGACTAGTATTAAAAGAAAAGAATATTTGGTGCCTTGGATCTAGCCTATCAACAAATGATACTCACCAGGCGAGTCGATTGAATTATCTGTTTGAAGAGTTTGCAATCCTTCTTAAACCCTTAACTCTTACAAACTTCTTCTTTACCATACAAATCTGACAATCATCGTTCAAAATCCAGCTGAGGTTTGAAATCTCAATTCGTAACTTAAATCTTATTGACTTCAGTAACTCGGTCCTCCAACTGTTGTTCTTGATAGATGCTGGAACTCTCCCATCACATATACCGCATACGATTTCTCTACGCAGTCAGTCAAGGTAAAGGGAAAATCGCCAAGTAAGATACGATGAAGTAGAGGAAAAAGTTAGGATGTTAAAACCGAACAAGAGGCCAAGCCTTAGGGAAAGAGATATGTAAGAGGGCCAAATCAACCTAAAATCGACATAGAAACAAAACATGTTGAACTCGTGATAAAGTGACCTTCCAAGACTTTACAATTGTAAGATGAATACTTGTTTTCCATCTCTACCGTGTGAAGATTTGAGCAGTACAAACCACATGCACTCCCTTCTCAATCTTGTCCCACTGCCCCACTAGGCAACAGCTATTGCACCGAGAACAAACACGAGTGTGTCCTGAGAATTGCATGAACCTTTACAAATACATATCAGTAATATCAAATCTCATAAAACTGCATCATCACCCATTATCCGCCACCACTGGTTTGTGCGACTATTTCCCTATCTGTAACTTCCTGGAAGTTAAGTTGATACTCCCATCCCATCTAATCTGATTTCACGAGCGCTTTGCCACATGTTGAAGAGCAGGAAATCTGGTAATGTTCCTGGTCTATTAGTCCAGAGTCCAGAGCGAGCCGTAAACATCCCCATCATGGTGGTTTGGTTGCCAATTTCCACAGATGAAACCCGATGAGAACAGTTCACTTCTGAATTATGTTATTGTACCTTAATCTGCAATGTAAATCGGTTTCTCTAAATACTTTATTCATGAGCTGTACATTAGAGGTTTCAGAAATAGTTTTACAAAGCTCTGTATATTTTCTTATAATTTATTACAAAGCATAGATTAAATTGAGACGTGGTGCGGGTCGGAGGAAGAAAAGGTCTTGCTACAGAGTTCAGATCAAGTTCCTTATTATTAGAGAACTCCATAAAAGGTGGTTTGTAGAAAATAAAAGATATGAAGTTTTCAGTTGTCACTCCGTAATGCATTAATTGCACATTAGGGTTAATAAAGTGGATAGTTTAGGTTAGTGTGAAGGGGTTGGCCACCAAAGGGCCACAAAGATAGGTGATATATGAGAGAACAAGATGAATCGCACAAGAGGACGAGAAGGAGAAAATTGACATAGAAGAGAAAAAGATTAGTGTGGGTTATGGGAAGAGGGGGAGTGAATTTCATTTGAAGTGGGAAGATTAGTGCGGATTACTCGAAGGTGCAAAGATTCTCAATTTCATTACTTAAAATTTCCTTGTTCAACTAGTTCGGAATGTAATTCTTATTTTGCAAGCTTGTTCATTGTGTAGGTACCATCTTTGAAGTGAGAAGAGTAGAGCATGCACAATCAAGTGTTCTTTTTGGTGATTAAAGATCGAGGAGGATAGAGTTCTTTTTGGTGATTGAACAATAGAGGAGAACATAGTCTAGTATACCATGCAGAGAGGGAGCACTCGTGGAGAATTAACTCAAAACATAAGGAGATGTAGACAATGGTGTATACGATTAGATTTGGAGATCTTGATGCAAAGACTAGAAGATGAAGATGAAGATGAAGATGAAGATGGAGACGGAGAAGGAGATTTAGATATGCTAGAATTTTTATTAGTGGGTGGGAGTTTTTACATATGGATAGATACCTGGAACCTCAAGTTATTCTCATAGTCAAGAATTTGTGATAAAGTATTTTAGAAATCTAAAGCCAAAAAACTTTTGCCAGCTTACTAGAATGGATGTTGATTCTTTTTCAATTTTGGTAGATTTGATAAGAACACACCCTACTTTTGAAAAGACCTACCAATAGGAGCAAACACCAATGTGGCTCCAAGTAGCTCTAGCTCTCAATAGATTTGGGCATCACGGTAATGGAGCATGTGTTGCGAGGGGGTTAAATATTTGGGGCAATAGTGCAGGTTCAACAATTGCCTTTACTGACCGAGTTATGATTGCCATATTAGATTTGATGAGGAGTCAAGCTACATGGCCTGAGCATGAGAAGAGGAGAAGGATATCTGATTTTTTTGCACAAAAAGGTTTCCTTGGTTGTGTCGGTTTGGTAGATGGCGCATTGTTTCCTCTTGCTACTCCACCCACAATGGATAGAGAAATACATTTCAATCAAAAGGGCTCATATTCCATAAATGCTCAAGTGATTTGCAATGATCAAAGGAGAATTATACATTTTATGGGAGGTAAATGTTCTATATTTTGTTTTGTTCCTTTGTTTTGTTTATTAGCATTGGTGCTCCTCTTTGTACATTTGCATGATTTTATTATTGCTTGACTGTATTAAAGGTTTGTGGTTGTTTTTTATTAGCATTGGTGCTACTCTTTGGATATTTGCATGATTTTATTATTGCATGACTGAATTAAAGGTTTGTGGTTGTTTTTTATTAGCATTGGTGCTACTCTTTGGATATTTGCATGATTTTATTATTGCATGACTGAATTAAAGTTTGTGGTTGGTTTTTTAATCTTAAGGAATGTCAGGATCATGTCATGACATGACTTGTTTGAAAAAATCATCACTTTGGAATGATTTGAACCAAAGAGGTGGTGTCATAGTTTTGAGTCCAAAGAGTACCTTTTAGCTGATTTTAGTTATATACCCATGCATCACCTTGTCCTAGCATTCAAGCAGACCCAAACAAAGGACAAGCAAGATTTCAACAAATATTTGGCAAAGGCAAGGGTGATAAATGAGCATTG
The DNA here is from genome assembly GCA_948567375.1 of Lunularia cruciata. Taxonomy (NCBI): domain Eukaryota; kingdom Viridiplantae; phylum Streptophyta; class Marchantiopsida; order Lunulariales; family Lunulariaceae; genus Lunularia; species Lunularia cruciata. The sequence goes on along the minus strand of OX419762.1, from coordinate 35,543,308 downwards.
TGTAGGAGTATTTCAAGCTAGATGGCATTCTCTTCTTGAGCTTAGAGTGCAATTTAAAGATAATAGTAGAAACACATATTTGTTAAAGTGGGTTTCATTTTGTATTATTTTACATAACTATTAATCAATAAGTGTGATGTTTGGTCAGAGGACGATGGCAGATTTACAGAGGAAACTCAAATAGATTCAAAATTGACTTTTAATGGAATAGAGCTTGGTAGAGAAGAAAGTAGGTCAAGGTTGATGCAAGAATGCCTTGCTTATCATGTGGATCATATACTGGAATGAAATGAAATCATGTTTCTATATAAAAAACTAACATTTTTGTAATTCTGCATGTCTTGTATGTAATGTTTCTAGTATTTCTTCCATTGTTTTAAAATCATTTTTATATGTTGCTGCCTTGACAAACTCCTAGATTTCAAAATTTATTTTGTTCCTCTCACGGATTTGAAACAAGAATGCAAGGTTTTGCTCATTGATGCCCACTAACACTTGGTGGCGCTTGATGATGCCCAATGTACACTCAAAGTTGTTGTGTGCCACTGGTTGAAGCCCAAAACACTGAAAGTCAAGAGATTGCACTAGTTGACACCCAAAGTGTTATAGAAAACTTGTTGGATGGTGCTAGGTGATGTTGGTGTGTTTTGGGGGCATGTTGCGAGCCATCGATACATGTGTATTTAGACATGTATTGCTCATCAATGCTTGAAGTTGCCCACCCATCATTGCATGATAGGTGTAAAAGACCAAAACCGAGAAGAGAAATAGGAGAATGGAAGTTCACATTGGGACGCTTGAATGTGCAAAAAGTCCAAATGTCTAGCATGAGCTTTGGCTTTGGTATTTATGGGTAGCATACAAGGCCCTTGAGAAGCTTCTCAAGAAGCTTCCTTGAGCTGCTTTCTTAGAGTGCAAGCCAAGTTAACCAAGAAGCTTCTTTCTAAAAGTCGCCTACTTGGCGTGCAAGCTAAGCTAGTTAGAAGCTTCTAGAAGTTTCCTTCTAGAAGCTACCTGCTTGGGGTGCAAGTTAACTAGTTGGGAAGCTTCCTAGATGCTTCTAGAATATTCTAGGCTAATTTGGCTTATTCTCTACTTTGTTAACCTCACTAACTACATCGCTAAACTCCATATTGTTACATATTTCCCCACCGCTAGTTGGTGACATCCTCATTGCCATTGAAGCTTCAAACTCTTGGATGGCCGTTTGTGCATTCTGGAGGTGAGAGAAAGAGTTTCCTATGTGGCATCATGAAGGGGATACCCTTTCCAAAGGACCTTGTACTCCGTATGTTGTTGGCGTCCTCATTGGATGTGGCGACGTGCAAGGATACGATCAACTTTGTACTCCTCATGATCATTGATAGGGATAGGGGGTGGAAGAGGTTGGACTCAAGAGGAAAAAGAAGAGGGGTTAGGAACAAAGGGTTTCGACTTGGAAACATGAAAGACAGGATAGATGCGCATATGACAAGGCAAGGCAAGTCGATAAGCAATAGGAAAGACAATTTGGGTGACATCAAAAGGTCCTATCCAATTAGGAGCAAGTTTACAAACTTGGGTATCAAGTGGGAGGGGTAGATTACTAGAGGATAGCATAACTTTATCACCGACTTCAAAGGTGAGATCACGATGATGGTGGTACGTATATTGTTTTTGACAATTTTGAGCAACAAGGAGGTGAGTTTTGGCTTGTTGGAGAGATTTGGATATGGTAGTCAAGAAGGTTGAAGTATGAGGAACCTGAGATGGAGGAGGAGCAAGAAGAGAATCTGGGACAAGCGGATCTTGGCCAAAATTGAGAAAGAAAGGAGAGAATCTGGTGCTTGCTTGTTTAGAATTGTTGTATGTAAACTCCGCAGTTGCAAGACATTCATCCCAATTGGTATGGTGAATGTCGACAAAGGCATGAAGCATATCTTCCAAGGTGCAATTTGCACGTTCATTTTGTCCATCAGTTTGAGGATGATAGGATGTGGATAAAGTAAGCTTGGTGCCAAGTATCTAGAAGAGTGCTTGCCGGATCATCGCTTCTAGTGAAGCAAGGATCACGGTCAGAGATGAGTACACATGGCATCCCATGATGTTTGAATACATTTTTGAAGTAGAGTTGCGCCAAGGTTGGAGCATCCATAGTATCAACTGTTGGTGCCAAATGGATTTGCTTACTAAGCTTATCCACAAACACCACAATTGTTGTGTGACCTTGTTGTGTCTTGGGCAAGGAGGTGATGAGATCTAAGCTCACATGTTCCCAATGAGTAGTTGGAATGGGAAGCGGCTAAAGGAGTCCACTCAGCTTCTGGTTACTGGCCTTGTTGTGTTGACAACTCTCACACGATCGGACAAACTCCCAAACATCTTGTGTCATGTTGGGCCACCACCATTGGTGTTGGAGGGTACCCAAGGTCTTGTCTACCCCCATGTGACCAGCTATTGGTAAATCATGGGCTTCCTAAAGGTGCACAAGTCGGAGATCACCTTTGGCGGAAACATAGATCCGGTCCGCATGGAATAGAAGGCTTTCCTTGAAGGAGAAGGTGTTGTATTCCTTGTCACTTGCTGTTAGAGGACCATGTACCATTTGGAAGAAGGGATCTTGTTGTAGAGTTGACCAAAACTTGTTATGGACCTTGGGGTCAATTGACACCGTCGTAATTGCCGCCATGATGAGAGGAAGAGACTTCAAATCAGGTCGTCATGATAGAGCATCAAGGATGACATAGAACCAACCTGGTTTGTACTCAAGTTTGATGTCAAACAATTGGAGTTGCTCTTCCCATTGATGATGTCGACTCTTCATGTGCTCCAAGTGCAAGGTCTGCAACAATGGCTTGTGATCAGTTTGTATGATCACTTGTTTCCCTAAGAGATAATGCCTCTATACCTTGGTGGCATATACCATTACAAGTTGTTCCCGATCTCAAGTAGAGTAATTTCTGTCAACTGCATTTAGTCAGTGAGACACAAAGGCAATGGGATGTAGTCCATCTGGGAATTCCAATTGCAACACAACTCTAATTGCAAAGTTAGAAGCATCAAAATCAACCACACAAGGTAGTTGAGGATCATATGGTTAAAGAATGGGTCTTCAAGACACCATATGCTTTAACTTTTGGAATGCTTCTTCATGCTTGGTGGTTCACTCAAAGCTTGAGTTCTTTCCCAAGAGGTCAGTCAATGGTGCAACCACATGAGCATAATAGTGGATGAACCGTTGGTAAAAACTGGCCAATCCATTGAATACCCATACTTTTGTAGCATCCTTCAAGGTAGGCAAATCAGTAATGGCCTTGATCTTCTCTTCTTCCATCTTGACCCCCTCTGATGAGATCTTATGACCCAAGAAGGTAACCTCTTTTTGCCAAAAGGCACACTTTGACTTCTTGCAGTAAAATTTCCATTGTCGTAGTTGTCTTAGGACTTCTCGCACATGATTCACGTGTTCTGCCTCTATCTTGCTATAGATTAAGATATCATCCAAGAACACCACCACGGACTGGTCCAATAGTCTATCCAACACCCGACGCATCTGATCCATGAATATTGCTGGAGCATTAATGAGTCCGAAAGGTAGAACTCTCCAATGCTCATACCTTGTGCAAAAGGCAGTCTTTTGCACATCCTCTCTATCAATAGGAATTTGCCAATAGTTGTTATGAAGATCCAACTTGGAAAAGTAGCATGCTCCACTTAGTTGATCAAGCACGTCATCAATCCGAGGCAAGGGATATGCATTCTTCACGGTTTGCTTATTGAGCCTATGATAATCAATACAAAAATGAAGTCCTCCATCCTTCTTTGGAACAAATAGTACTGGTGCTCCCCAAGGAGAGGTACTATGTTGTATGAAGTCCTTCTCCAACAACTCTGTAAGTGTTGTTTGCAACTCCTCCAACTCCTTTGGTGAGAGCCAATAGATCGGTCTACTCATTGGAGTACTCCTTGGCAATAACTTGATCTTAAAAGGCATACCTTGATTGGAGTGTAATCCCTTTGGCAGATCATCCGGAAACACGTCCGCAAACTTCTGAACTATCCGATCAACCATTGCTTGATGAGGCTCTTGGCCCTCCTCAGATTGTTCTTGTGCAATCAGCTTGATCCACACCATGAATATAGACTTATCTTCCTCCAAAGCTTGCTCTATGGTTGCTTTACTGACAAACTTCCCTTCTAGTGACTCATCTCTCTTCCAAGCTTGCTCCATGGTTGCCTTCCTGGCAAACTTCCTATCTTGGGACTCATCTCCCTTCCAAGTTTGCTCTATGGCTACCTTCTCAACAAACTTCCTATTTTGGGACTGACTATTCTTAGATGTCTTACTCAGAGGTACCAGACAACCTAATCGGAAATCCTACCTTGGTGTTGTACTTGAATTTTTTGTCGGGTCCAATCAAATTGAACTTTATGACGTTCAAGCCAAGGTAGACCCAGAATGATATCATAGTGTAGAGGTGCCACTATAAACCTCATACACTCCAAATACTCCTTCCCAATCTTGAATGTAACAGGATGTGAGGTGCGGAATGCAGAACCCTTTCTATCATCTACCATCATCAAACTACTTCCAATCATTGGTTTGATAGGAATACCCAATTCCTTTACTACTTGCATAGGCATGCAATTCTTTGAACTTCCAAAATCAACCAAAATCCTATAACTCTGATTAGATATCATACCTTGCAAGTGAAACAAACTTGCATAGGTCGAGCTTTCCATCCCATTGGAACTAATCAAGCTCTCAATAGGCAGCTCAAAATCTCCTACTGGGATTCCTCATTTCCTTGATCATTCCTCTCCACAACCTTTACTTGGGCAACTTGTCAAGGTCGTCCATTCTTGAGTGGACATTCAACAATGTGATGCCTCAATTGGCAACAATAAAAACAACCACCATTTTGTTGCAGTTTCTCTCTATCTACCGTGCCAAGTGGTCTTCATTGAATGGCATCAATCTCCATTGGTGCTGGCTCCTCCACTCGTGTGTAGTGTATTGGTAGGCTTTGTGGAGGTCGAGGTCATCACCAAGTCGTCACCAAGGAATCAAAATGTTTGGCCAACCGCATGGCTTCCTCCAAGTGTTGTGGCTCTTACATGGTTACCTCTAATTTGGTTCTTGCCTTCAAGCCACTCACAAATTGATCCAGAGCTTCATCTTCCAATAAATCTAGAATTTGCATGATAGTGTTTTGGAACTGCGTGATGTAACTTCTTATAGAGCCAATCTATTTCAACTCTGCCAACTTATCTTGTGCAGCTCATATGGCATTTATAGCTTGGAACCAACTAATTATTGTGCTCTTGAATTTTGCCCATGTCAAGATTGATGGAAATTTTTTTTGTTCAACTTGCTCCACTTGGAATCTCCACCATAGCTTTGCTACTCCATCCAATTGGCTAGAAGCCAAGAGAATTTGTTTTTGCTCGTCTTGTAGATTGGTAGCTTCAAAATAACATTCACACTCAAACACAAAATTCTCCATTGCACCCGGGAGATTCTTGCCTTCAAATACCTTGGGTTTAGGGAATTTGATCCAATCTTCTCCTTCTCGAACTGGTACTCTCTCTACATGCTCTTGTCATTGAAGATCTTGTTCATCCAACAATCGAGTAAGGTGCTCGATTTGTTGCTACAAAGCAAGGATAATATTGGGTATTTCCACCATGGTTGCTACTCTATCACTCCACTCCTAATCTATCTAATTTATTAACACATAGAAATAGCACATCCACTGTTCTTCATAAGTAACAACCGAAAGTATCAAAGGTTCCTCAGATATGATGATCATATGCATAAAATCTTGTCCAAAGTGTGAGGTGATGAATTGCATGAAACGGTGCTTGGGTAGCACTTGGACACAAAAATCCCAATGGTTTGGTGAAAGTGGATTTGGTGGTCCATAAATTCTATCCATCCCATTCCTGCTCTGATACTAATGTAAAAGACTGAAACCAAGGAGAGAAATTGGAGAATGGAAGTTCACATTGGGATGTTTGAAAAATCCAAATACCTAGCATGAGCTTTGGCTTTGGTATTTATAGGTAACATACAAGGCCCTTGAGAAGCTTCTCAAGAATCTTCCTTGAGCTACGTTCTTAGAGTGCAAGCCAAGTTAGTTTCTCTAGAAGCCACCTACTTGGCATGTAAGCTAAGCTAGTTAGAAGCTTCTAGAAGCTACCTACTTGGGGTGCAAGTTAACTAGTTGGGAAGCTTCCCAAGAAGCTTCCTAGATGCTTTTAGAATATTCTAGGCTAATTTGGCTTATTCTCTACTTTGTTAGCTTCACTAACTACCTTGCTAAACTTCATATTGTTACAATGGGGCTCAAGGGTGCTCCTCTTATGAAATAGTCCGGTGCATTAGTTGGAAAGCTGGCGGGTGTGCCGGTTGGCAAGGTGGCATGCCATATGTTGGCACTCATGATTTGTATATTTTCTCATTAAACTAGTGTTCTTTCTTGTGAAATACTCATGTAGTCAATTTATATGAATAATTTGTCATGTAGGGGCTATATAAACCCTCCTCCTTGTACATAGATTTCACATTTGAGCATTTCAAGAAGTTTCAGGAGCAATTCAACTTAGTGGTTTTCAGAGGAGGAGGCTGAATTTCAAAAATTCAGCAATTTGTAGTTTTGAAAGGGTGTACCATTTGGGGCCCTGAGTATTGTTTGAGTTTCTATTTAAAACATTGAGGTTCAAGAGTAGGGGGATGGGGTTTGACAAAGAGATTTTCATTTCAAGACAAGATTTCATTATTGTGCTTTTGGGACCAGGATTCAAGTCTGAGTAGAACGGTTTAGGAGAGGATTTAGGAGCCATTTTTGAGAGTAGAAGTAGTATTTTCTAAAAGGTGAGATTACTGCAAAGAGCAAGGAGCCCATAAATACTGACAATCAAATTCCTTCATTCCTCCATTTTAGTCCCTACATTTCCTATATTTTCCTTGGCAAAAATCTGGGGCTATGAGAAGATTATTGATGGTAATGACATGAGGAATACTCAAGAAGGAGATTGGCTTATCAGATTCCACATGATTCAAGATCTTGTAAACTTCATCAAATGGTGTTGGATGGACAAACATCAAATTCAAATAGGTATAGTAGGAATCAGGGAGGTTGATCTTTATGTAATCAGCCTCAAAATCACCTTGGATTGCATTAACCATGTCCCAAGGTATTTCTCTTTCTTTCCTCAGTTAGTTTCTACATGTTTGCTCTAGTTTTCAAAAGTTCATCTCTATTTTTGTGATTTTTGCGCTCAATGTTTAATGCCTACAAGCTCCACCCAGCACTGAGACGGTCTATCTTGCAGCACCTTCTAGTGTCTCCCAATGCCTCCCTCCAGCACTTCCTTGCTCATCACTGCATTGTCCTACATCATTGGGTGGTGAGTCGCAAAACCCTAAACCTCTTCCTATCCCACAATGCTGACCAACATCACTCGATGTCGCCTCCTAAGTTCTTTTTGCATTTTACCTATCTTGCAATGCCTCCCTGCACCTCCTAATGCCCCCTTGCGGCGCTGCTCTATGTCACCTTGTGGCAAGTTGAAAAACACTTAACCCCTTCCATGTCTCATAGCACCAACCAACATCACCCGGTGCCGCCTCACGCCCCGTGGGTTCCCTACCTTGCGCCCGATGCCATAGCACCCTATCTACCGATGTTTTTGGGCAGCATCTGGTGGCAATCTCTCTTTTTTTCCCTGTCTTGGAGTGGCTTTTGTGGCTTTTATTGTATGAGGGCATCACTAGGTACCGACCAACATCTTTGATGAATTAAAAGTTTTTTTTGTTGGTTGTTTTTGCAGGTTCTTCCATGTACTGAGTTTGTGCTCTTCCGACAAGAATTCTTGCACTAGCTTGGTCAAGGGAATGCAACTTAAATTGATAGTTGATATAATGAGAGATGCACTTGCAATGCCAAGAAGGAGGATATCAAGGAGGAGGACTATTCCGTACATAGCTATTTCATATTGGTTTCTACAAAGAGACAGAGTTGCAAAGAGGTATTTGCCAAGACAATGTGTGTATCTTACTTTCATGGCTTTCTTCCAATTAATGGGTGCACTTATGGCACCAGCTCTGTGGCCCAAGATTTTACATTGGCATTTGGTTCTCAACACCAAGACAAAGTTGAGGAGATTTGGTGTGGAGGATTATGATTGAGAGGAGTTAGCATTTTGAGCTATCATTGTCAAGGTAAGGAGTTTGCAAAGCCAATTCCAAAGACCCAAGAGGTGCAAGTTCAGAGTCACCTTCCTTGGGTAGATACTCACTCACCTGTTTGTGGAGAGAGGTCTCATTCTTGAAGAGAAAGTGATGTACTTGAGTGATGGAGAGGAGGAGATTATATCCGATGAAGAGGATGATCATGATCATGATCATGAGGATGCAAAGAGTGAGAGTGAGGATGAGGACAAGAGTGCTAATGATGGGTAGGATGAGGGAGAGGATGAGGACAATGAGTGATTGATTAAATTTGAGTTTTGGCATATATATTTGGATGTTTTTGTTATTTGAAAATTTACAAAGTTCTATTGTATATAACATTACCAGATTTAAGAAATACATTAATTTAACATGCCTTAATTAATGAAATTATGTATTTGATGCAAAGTGAGTTTTACTTGTCAGATGACTAAATGTACCACTTGTGAACAAATGTTCAACAGATTTATGTTGAGACACATGCCTTACTAGTAGTGAGGTTATTGAGTGATAGTTTTAGGCAAAGACTTCCTTCTCCATCTTCATCCTTTGAGAAAGCTCCCTCTTCTTCCCCTTATCCCTTCTCTCCATAAGTGGAGGGGGCACCTCATCCCACTTTTGTCATAGTACCTTGACCCTCTTCTTGTTCTATTGACATCACTTTTGTTTTAGATGATTGTGTTTGAGTGGCTGAGGAGGGCGACAGATTTCTAGTTGAGCGTGAGAGTATATTAGAGAGTGTAGAAGAGCAAGAGAGATTAGTGCTTGAGCTTGAGAGGCAAGTGGAGAGTATAGAGGAGCAAGAGAGATTAGTGCTTGAGCACAAGAGTAGATTGGAGAGCTTTGAGGAGCATGGTAGATTGTTAGTAGAGAGAGAGGGATTCCTTTGTAAGTGAGAGGATACTCTTGCTGCACATGAGAAGAGGCATGAGATATGAGAGAGAGAGTAGAGATTAGTTGACTTGGACTTGGGCTATGAGTTAGCCTATCTCTCACTTAGCATGAACCTCTGATACTTATTATGGTAGTGCACCATGGACTAAGAAGGCAAAGAACCCCAACTCCATTATACTCCTCCAAGGCTAACACTCCAAGACTCAGACCATTGCTCACTATAGAACTCAATGAGAGAAAGATAGTTACAAATGAAAGTATGATGAGTACCTCCTCACCCCTAGTTTATATACTTGTGAAAAAATTATGCACCAAAGTTACTAATTATTAGAACAACTCAAGTTATTAGGCTAAAAGTCAAATACAATCAAAAAGCTAAAGGAATATCAATACTCATGGGAATATTCTCCTAAGCATGTGGTCTTATCTTGATCCAACTATTAAGTCAAAGATTCCTTCACATGGGCTATCTTTGGACTATAGAAGAATCTAAAACAAAAAGACTTGAGAGTCCAAGAGTTCTTAACTCTTTCTTCAAAGCCAAACATCTAAGAATAATATCAAGTCAATACACTACAATCCAAAATAGTGATGCTCATCTTTTCTACTTCCTCTAAAGTAAGAACCTCTCTATCTTAGTTATGACTAAATTTAGCTAATCATGACTAAGATAAAACATCCTTTATCTCTATATAAATAATATCTCTCAAGTACTTGTAATACCAAACTAAATATCACAATACCACACACATGCACAAATGGGTGTTACATTTACTCTCAAACTAAGTTTTCACTTTGTTCTCAAAGTGAAGGTCTCTCTACCTTTTATGATACATCTTCAACTTATCATGGTTAATCCTATCAAAGTGTCTTCTTCAACTCCTTGAGATCATAGGTGTAATTGCTCCACACCTTCTCCATTATGAAAGGTCCAAAGTACTTAGGCAAAAACTTCTTTGCACTCTCTTGAATTGCATAAAATCAAACAATATTACCCAATCATCTTCTTTGAAAGGCTCCATCTTCTTCTACCCTTGCCTCTTGTCATAATTCTCCTTTTGTTTCTTTTGGGCGTGCTCCACTCAAACCATAGCAATTGCTCTTGCCTCTTCCAATTCCATGAGTTGATCCTTAGTTGACTTCTCTACATCACTTCCTTGTGCTTCCTTCAATCTCCTATGAATGCTTTGGAAGGTAGGAAGATCAAATTGAATGGAAGGTAGGAAGATCAAAGTGAATAGGTAAGGTAGACTCAATACCATATACCAATTGTAATAGAGAATATTTGGTGGAAGTCTTCATGGTTGTCCTATACTCTCATAAAATTGCATGAATCCTCTTGTCCCAATGATGTTTAGCCCTCTCCATTTTTGCATCTTTAGCCAACATCATGCACAAGGTCTAATTGGTTCTCTCTGCCAAGCCATTGGAATTTGGCTTATAGGATGTAATTACTCTATGTGTGATAGAGAAATGTCATAACATGGCTATAGTAATGCTTCCTATAAACTCTCTTCCTCTATCAGAAACCAACTCCAATGGGCACCCAAACCTAGTGATAATGTGTTCATAAAGAAATCTCCCAATTTCATCTTCATTCTTGTCCCTCAATGGTCTAGCCTCAACCCACTTGGTAAGATAATCAGTAACTACCACAATATACCAATTGTCTCTTGGGGTTCTATTGAGAGGACCTACAAAATCAATTCCCCACTTCTCAAAGGTCATAGCAATAAAATTGATCTAAGTGGTGGAGTGGAGGTAGACTTCCTAGCAAAATCTTGACAAACATGACAAGTCTTGCAATAATCAAGACAATTCTTGAAAATCCCTCTCCAATGGTAACCTCCATCTAGAATCTTGAAAGCAATTACATTTCTTGCAAAGTGTCCTCTACACACTAATCTTTCATGAAACTCCTTTATGAGTAAGATAGATGTCTCCTTACCCACTGCTTTTTGAAGTAGACCATCTGCTCCTTGGTGAAAAATAATATCCTCCACCATTGTATAAGGTCTAAATCTTGCTGCAAGGGCCTTCCTCTCCCTAGCATGCATCCCTTTCGGATAATTACCTCTTCTAACAAAGTCCACAATCTCCTTGTACTCCATTGGAACCTCTTGAGTGATTGAGATTTTCATGAGCTCCTCATCCACTAGATTATCTCCATCATGATCATAGGCACTAGATAACAAATCAGCATTTGCATATTTCTTCACTTGCCTATCCTCAATTGTGTAGTCATACTCAGATAAGAGTATCATCCACCTTGCTAGCCTCCCTTCCATATTAGGCTTGTTGAAGATTTACTTCAAAGCCTTGTGATCCATGGTGATGTTGACTTTCCCTCCAATCAAGTAGTGTCTAAACTTCTTGAGACCAAAGATCACTGCTAACACTTCTCTCTCTATGACAAAGTAGTTTGTTTCTGCTGAAACCATTTGCCTACTAGTATAAGTTATTGGATGATCATGCCTATATTGGTCTAATTGACAAAAGAGTGCATCCTATAGCTACATTAGAAGCATCAATGTAGAGGATGAAAGACTTGCTCCAATTAGGCTTAGCAAGAATTGGAGTTACAACAAGGGATTGCTTGAGCTCCTCAAAAGCTTTGAGAGCCTTCTAGTCCTCCAAAATCACCATGTATTCTACACCCTTCTTCATGTAGATGTTCAATGCATACGCCTTGTTGGATAATGAAAAGATTATCCTCCTATAGTACCCAACCATCCCTAAGAATTGGCATAACTTTGTCAAGCTTGAAGGGAATAGAAGGTTTGAATTTTTCCTCACCTTCTCAAGGTCAATTGCTATTCCATCCTTGGAAATGATGTGCCCCAAAAGTAAAACTTCTTCACAACCAAAAATGCACTTTTTTGGGTTGAGTGATACATTTGCTTCATCCAAACGTTGCAAGACCTTGATCACATACTCAAAGTGTTCCTCCTTGCTCCCATAGACACAAAAGTCATCAATGAAGTCTTCCACAAATTTTCCAATGAAAAGTTCAAACACCTTGTTCATGAACCATTGGAATGTGGCTAGAGCATTGCAAAGCCTAAAAGGCATGACCTTGAAATCATAAGTCCACCAAGGTGTGATGAATATGGTGAGTTTTTGATGCTTTGGTATAATCTTGATTTGGTTATACTTACTATAATCATCTCCAAAATTATACCTCTCATTACCTATAACCTCCTCTGTAAAAGACCAAGACCAAGGAGAGAAATAGGAGAATGGAAACTTACATTGGGACACTTGAATGAGGAAAAACTCCAAATGCCTAGCATGAGCTTTGGCTTTGGTATTTATATGTAGCATACAAAGCCCTTGAGAAGCTTCTCAAGAAGCTTCCCCAAGCTGATGTAATACCAAGAGCTAGCTATATGATCTAGATGTGAAATTTGGTTGGTAACATCTATAATGATTTTATACATGATGGTCAAAATAGATAAGATAGAAGTATCACCAAAAGAGTACTTCTACTAATAGGGCAGAAATCGAAATAGACTTCAGAACCTTAGAACCAATAGCTAGACATATGATTTAAAGGTGAGAATTGGTTTGGTAACATCTAGAAGGATGTTATACATGATGGACTAAACAGATCAGAAAGAGGTATCACCAAAAGGGGACTTGTACTAATAGAGTAGGAACCTAAATATGCCTAAAATCTTTGAAGGCAATTTTGGAGGCCTAAACGGATGAATTAGACCTTGAAAACATGCAGACCCCCCCCCCCAAACAAAGGAAAGGCTGGCCTTCCCTCCTCCTTGCTTTGTCTCGTTGAGAGCTTTCCAACCATACCTTACTCATGTGATTCTGAGATTCTTACTAAAAGATTCCCTTTGGTCAAAGCTTGTTTGACCAACCAGATAGGACCTAGACCAGACATGTCACCCATCCAAGTAAGTAATCCAAGGGTGGAGCTTGCTGACATATCACCTATCTATGTCCCTAATCCTATGGTGGAGCTTCCTTGGAGGAGATCCTCTTTGTCTATATAATAAAGAGAAGGTGCTCCCTTGGGGCATCGAATGTTTGAGTGTGCAATCAGTGTTTTCTCTCTTCTCTTGTCCTCGGAGTATTACATCTACTTTCTTAGAGTGCAAGCCAAGTTAACTAGGAAGTTTCTCATGAAGCTTCCTTTTAGAAGCCGCCTTCTTGGCTTGCAAGCTAAGCTAGTTAGAAGCTTTGAGAAGCTTCCTTCTAGAAGCTACCTACTTGGAGTGCAAGTTAACTAGTTGGGGAGCTTCCTAAGAAGATTCCTAGATGCTTCTAGAATGTTCTTGGCTAATTTGGCTTATTCTCTACTTTGTTTGCCTTACTAACTACGTTTCTAAACTCCATATTGTTACATCCTCCAAGATCTCATCAATGAATCGCAAAGAGTAATAGTCCTTCTTATTAACAACATTGAGCTTCTTGTAATCTATACATACCCGAAGCTTGCCATTCTATTTCTTCACAATCACAATTGGAGATATCCATGTTGAATTCTCCACCTCAAAGATAAATTTGGTCTCCTTGAGCTTATCAATTTCCTCCTTCACAACCAAAGATATTGGTGGACTAATGTGATGTTGCTTTTGGTAGATTGGTCTTGCATGTGATTCAACCTCAATCTTGTACTCCTCCAAGGTGACTTCCTTTAGATCCTTATAACTAAAAGCAAACACATGGATGAACTTGTGGAAAATCTCTTCAAATCTTACCTTCTCCTCCTTGGTAACATTTGGACCATACCTGACGGTAGATAACCTCCTTTCTATCTCCTCAAGTGTCATGGTAATTTATTTGGGTCCTCCAAAATCTTTGTCTTAGGTACAAAATCCATAACACACAAGGGATACACATTTGAATCAGATTCACGTTCATCTTCCTCCATGGGAGTCTCTTCTTCCATGCTTGTATCCACACCTGAAGCTCCTTCTTCTCAATCTGATTCCCAATAATCAAAAGATGGTATATCTGAATGTGAAGTGCTAGTGGTAGTGATAGGAACTGTAACTCTATGGTTTGATGGCCCAATCCTCAAGTACCCTTTGTCTCATCAATCAATTGTGCGTGTTGCTCTCAACCATGGCCTCTCAAGAAGCAAATCATAGCTTGAATCCTTCAAGACTTGGAAAGTCATAAGATTTTGAACAACCATAATTGAAATTACCACCTTATTCATCACCCATACTGGTCAAAATTGTTGCTTGTTTTCCATGCTAACCACAAATGTTAAAGGTCTAAAGGGTATTATACTCAACTTCTTCATCAACCTTTCTAACATGGCATTCATTGCTGATCCTCCATCAACAATTTCATCCTTGATGTTATGACTATTCACTCTCACATCAATCTTAGAGGCATATTCACAAGCCTCCCATGGTGTTGGTTTGGCATCCACCACCCCCATTGATATTGGGGCTTTTGCCTTCTTCTTCATCTTACTCCTTGTAAAACTCAAACCACCTCTAAGCTCCTTTCTCAAAGTAGGATTCAAAGCAACCAATTGGCCCACTATGATGTTAGCCTTGTGATTACCAATATCTTCCAACATATTGTAGTTCCATTATTGCTTTGAGATCAAGAAGTCCTCCATCTCCAACTTCTTCCTTAGAGTGTTTGTTGTTGATGGTGTTGAGGTGCGAGTGCTCTTGGTAGACATAGGAGTATTCTTTCTAGAAGTAAATCCTTGAGAAGAGTGTACATCCTCTACAAAATGAACTCTCTTCTTCTCTTGTGCCAAAGCTCCAAATTAAGACCCTTAGAGTTTGAGCACTCCCACTTCTCATACTTGCTCTCAGTCACATCTATGGATGCTATCTCCTTACCTTTGTTTGGATTAGGAGCCACATGGGTTTCACTATCTCCCTCTTTCTCTTTGTTGGCTCTCTCATAACCCTTTCTTCCAAGGTAAGTAGAATTTAGGCAATTCCTTTGGATATGGCCTCTTCCTCCAAAACCAAAACAATTTCTATCTTTGAAATTGTTGGTTGGTTGGCTTCCTCTATTTTTATAGTTTCTATAAATCTTAGGCCCTCTTCCTATATTTTGATCCACCTCTCTCATCTTCCATAGTTGCATTACATTGATCTTGAGATCTACATGTTGTTTTGTGATGGTTTGAAGTGGATCTTTTGGTAGAGGTGCAAGAACTAGAGCAACTACTACTTGTGTTGCAACCCTTGCCACCAAAGTATCAAAAGATCCACCATACTTCTAGCCTTGAGGAGGATGCACAACCTCCTTCACTACCAAATCACTCTCATCACTTTCCAAACTCTCCTCCATAATATTGATAGCTTCAACCTTGGAAGAAGGTTTCTCATATCTCACCTTGCTTCTTATTTGTGATCTCAACCCTCCCACAAAATTCTTGGTGAGCATAGCTCTTATGCCAATTATAGTAGTCTCCAAATCATTCTCACTCTTCCTCAACATTATGCAAAATCTGGATTTTAACTTCTCCACGCTTTCTACATAGACTCTTATTTCTCTCCATCTCCTTGTTTGAGGAAGCTAATCTCACTCATCAATCTCTCATTACTCTCATCTGGAAGAAAATCCTCAATGAGTGTTGAAGTCAAATTCTCCCAAGACTCTTCTTGCCCATCTCTCTCCTCTCTCTTTTGATATTCTGCCTCATACCATATAAGTGCTACATCTTCAAAGAAATCTGGTAATAATGAAACCCACTCATTCTTTATTCTCTTGTTTTTTCCTATGCAATCTCTCTTGAAGTCTCTCACAAAGGCCTCCACATCTTTTCCATCCTTGCCAAAAAAAACCAAAAGTTTCTCCATCTTAGTCCCTCACTATCTTTCTCTTTTCTCTCAATCTTTTTTCTTTTCACTCACTCTATAACTAATAGAGTATGTACATGACTAATACCATTTGAAATTAATACACCCTAGGGAATACAAAAGGTTTAGGTTACTCCAAGATTTCTATAGCAACATCAAATTCTAGAGTGCATATTAATTGAACCCTCATGGATAGTTTATCCATAAGTTGAAAGATTATCTCCATCACTAATCTTGAGAATTAGTTGATGAAAGTGGTAGTATTTATGTAGTTATACTAAGACTCTCTCCAAGATCCTTCACCAAAGTCTCCAAAAGTGCTTTTACTCCACTACACTCATGGCTTTTTGGAATTCCTTCTACTCCACAAACCTCACACAACTCCTTGGTCTTAGATCTTCTCCCTCCCAATCTTGGTGAAGAAAGTCCAACATGCAAATCCAAGTCAAGTAAGCCTCTCCTTTCCCTCAATCTCTTGCTCTCAAAGGTCAATGAACATGCACTTGCCTTATGTCCCTTCTCTCTTCATAAAAAGCACTTAGACTCACTCTTTCCTCCAAGTGGTGTAGGTCTTTGGATCCTCTCAACACTCCCTTCAAATTTTATTTTAAACTCTCTTTTCTTCAAATCCACACCTACAATCACCTCAAACCCTTGGGGAACCTCATATAGCCTCAATTTCCACTCTTGGTGACTCTCCATGTTCCTAAGATGAGTCTAAACACTCAAACATGCTTTTTGTTGCTCTCACTCTCCTCATGCATGAGATCTCAACTTTGCAAATTGACCACTCCTCACAATGCCACTAAATTCTCTCAACTGGTATGTCTTAGTCCTCTAAAATTTTTCATAATTGATAACAACCCTAGGGCATCCTCTCAAGGAAAGGATCTGATTTCAGATCTTTTCATTGAGCCATTTGGCCTAGGCATCTATTCAACACACATATTTCAGATTTGGTCTGAAAACCACCCCTCTCACTTTAAAAACTCATAACTCTTAGTGCAGAAATGGTCTTTCTCTAATGTTTAGGCCAAAAGGTAGAATAATATACACTGATTTTTTTGGAAAGTTTTAAAAAAATCCACTAAAGAATGAAGAATTTTCAAAATTTTCTAGAGAGTATGCAGTATCAAGAGCAATTTACCCTATCAACTTAAAAAAATTCTACCTCTGTGCATGTACTAGCTCCCACAATAATTTCAAATGTGCTAATTGAAGGATACCCAAAATATCATGTGTAGAAATTTCAAATCCAGATCTCAAACTTGAGATTTTATCCAAAATCACCATAATTCCCAAAATCTGCAATCCACTTCACACAATCTTTCCAAATCCTCTCATGTGTACAAGATATACAAAATCACCTCAAAGACATCAAAATGAACTATAGGGTATACAAATGGGTCCAAGTTCTCTAACATAAGCTCAACCCTCTCCTCCCTTAATGTTCTCTCCAAGGGAGCTCTCATAGCCTCTTTTTGTCTAATATAGAATTATACACTGAATATTATTTTGTCTTCTAGAGAGGTCTTGGCAATAGAACCAAAAAATGTGAACCGGCCTGTCTCTCACTCAAAATGAACCTTTGATGGCTATTATTGTAGCACACCATGGACTAAGAAGGCAAAGAACCCCCACTCCATTGTACTCCTCCAAGGCTAACACTCCAAGATTCAAACCATTGCTCACTAGAGAACTCAATGAGAGAGAGATAGTTGCAAATGAAAGGATGAGTACCTCCTCACCCCTAGTTTAAAAACTTGTGAAATAGTTATGCACCAAAGTTACAAATTATTAGAATAACTCAAGTTATTAGGCTAAAAGTCAAATAAAATATAAAAACTAAAGGAATATCTATACTCATGGGAATATTCTCCTAAGCAGGTGGTCTTATCTTGATCCAACTATTAAGTCAAAGATTCCCTCACATGGACTACCCTTGGCCTATAAAAAATCTGAAAAAAAAGGCTTGAGGGTCCAAGAGTTCTTAACTCTTTCTTCAAAGCCAAATACCTAGGAATAATACCAAGTCAATACACTAGAATCCAAAATATTGGTGTTTATCTCTTCCATTTCCTCTAAAGTAAGATCCATTCTATCTTAGCTATGACTAACTTTAGCTAATCATGACTAAGATAGAACCAACCTTTATCTCTATATAAATAATATCTCTCAAGTACTTGTAATACCAAACTAAATATCACAATACCACACACATACACAAATGGGTATCATAGGGCATCCTAGGTGCCGCTGTCATGGCTCAGGGTTATAGGGTCCAATTATAGAATCATGCACTAGTGTTAGCATTTGCTATAGAGAGGTGCGAGAGTGTACATGTTCAAGTAGAGGAGAGTGAGAGTAGTCTAGCTCAAGTGAGGGCTTGTGTGGCTTAACTTGGACCAAGACCATGTACTATTGCTCACCATGCTCAACCCGCCATGAGATGCAGACCCAAACTGATGCCACCATTGTGGTAAATGCCAACCATGTGTTACCACATAGTGTGTGACTCAAGAGATCTAGACTTATGTGTCATCAAGCAGTGTGGAGACTGAAGGGACTCAGACTGAGTTTAGAGAGAGGCTTTGTCTATAAGAAGAGTATATTCCATGTATTCTCTTCCTAAGCTTCATGCGGAAGAAGATTATTATTGTAAATGTTACTTGTTTGGCATTATATTGGGTTTGTGGTAGCACTAATTTCCATGCATGGGAGACATGGACTACTAGGCATGGTTGGTGCTCTTACACACAATCAAGGCCTGTAGGATGGGTTGCACATCCTTGGGTTTGCCATTTCATTTAGTTTTGTTTTTTATGCTTTGGGGTTACCTTGTGGATAGATCTTATGCCGGATGGACTAGAGTGGAGTGGTTGCTTTGGAGCATGTGGTAGTAGTCAGATCTCTTGGAGGAAGTCTTACAAGGTCTTGCCTCATGGCATGTTTTTTTTCTACAAATGTCCAGCGAGATGAAGAGTTTAGAGGACTTAGAGTTAGATCATATGAGCATCTCACTTCATTAGGTTTACCTCTTTGTGATCTTCTTATCCTAGATAGTTTTTCAGTCTCTTATTATAGTAATTATTCACATGGTGCTATCCATCCTACCCACTTCTATCCTTACAAGGTAAAGAGAACATCATATACTTGCTAATTTGGCCCTTTGATGAGTGCTTTGGATAGATTTGTCCATGATGGTAGGCCTGTTGTTATTTAGGCAGAAGAGGAGTGGACATCTAGTAGACTCAGTTCTTATAGAAGTGACCCATATTCACTTCTTGCTACCATTATTAGGCACCAACCCTTAGATGAGAGAGAGTGGCCTCTTTGGTGGTCATTGAGTCCATTTCAAATTCAATGGAGACAAATTGGCATGATAGACCAAGAGCGGCTACAATAAAGTGGTGGCTACTTCTATTGTTACCAAATTGAACATTGCATTGCTGAATGTCTAAATAGAAATGGACTACTTCAACCAATTGCCCAAATAGAGTTCTTGGAGCATGATGATTAAGGAAACAAAGTGTCCAAAGATATCGAGCCATTTACTAAGAACTTGATTAGTTCCAATGGGATTGAAGGCTCAACTTATGCAAGTTTGATCCACTTGCAAAGTATGATATTTGATCTAAGTTGTAGAATCTTGGTGGATTGTGGAAGTTTTGAGCATTGCACATCCATGCACGTACAAAATGAATATTAGGTATTCATATATAGTCAATGTTAGTAAATTGATGATAGAGGATTGTAGAAAGGGTTTCTACATTCCAAACCTCACAATTTATTGTATTCAAGATTGGGAAAGTGTATTCCAAGTGCATGAGATTTATGGTAACCCCCCACACTATGATATCATTCTAGTTCTTCTTTGGCTTGAACCTTGAATGTCATAGGGTCCAAATTGACTAGGCTTGTCAAAAAATTGAAGTATAACCTCAAATAAAAATTACCTCTTAGGTTTTTTGGCACCTCCAAGGAAGATAACTAAGAGTAGCTAATCCTAAGATGAAATGTTTGTCAATGTAGCAACCATAGAAGATCCAAATGATCTTCCAAAAGTGCAACTTTTTGACCAAGACATGTCCTTCAAGATCAAGTTATTGCCTAGTAATACTCCAATGAGTAGACCAATTGGTCAACTCTCATCAAAGAAGTTAGAAGATATTAAAAAAGAAAGATGTTAAGATATTAAAGAAGGATTTCATATGACATAACAATATTAGTGCTCCTTGGGAAGCACTAGTACTCCTTGTACCAAAGAAGGATGCAAGGCTTTGATTTTGTATTGACCACATAGAACTTAATAAACAAACTATAAAGAATGCATATCTCTTCACTCAAATTGATAATTTACTAGATCATTAAGTGGAGGATGATGCTTTTCAAAATTAGATCTTTGAAGTGACTAATCTCAAACTCTAGTTGATGGGAAAGATGTGCATAAGACTTCCTTTTGTGCAAGGTATTGATATTTCAATACCTTGGAGAGTTTTATCTTTTGGGTTCACTATTACTCCTATAATCTTCATGGATCAAATACATCAAGTTTTGGAAGTGCTATTAGATTGATACATAGTCATGTTCCTAGATAATATTTTAATTTATAAGTAAGATGAAAGTAGATCACAAGATTCACATTAGGAAGTCTTAATATGACTATGACAATGGAAGTTTTACTGTAAGAAGTCCAAGTGGGCCTTTGGAAGGAAGTTACCTTCTTAGGCCATAAGGTTTCATTGAAAGGGATCAAGATGGAAGAGGAGAAAATCAAAGCTCTGATTGATTGGTCTTCTCTTAAGGATGTACACAATTTTGAGGATCCAATGGATTGGTGAGTCTCTATAAGCTGTTCATCCACTACTATGCTCACATGGCCGCCCAATTAATTAGTCTCTTGGAGATGACAACAAGTTTAGAGTGGACCACCAAGCAAGAAGAAGTATTCTAGAAACTTAAGGAGATGGTGTCTTCATGACCCATACTCCAACCATATAATATTCAACTACCTTGTGATGCTTTTTGATGCTTCTAACTTTGCAAATAGAAATGTGTTTTAATAGGAATTCCTAGATGGATTGCATCACATTACCTTTATATCTCAATGAGTAAATGCAATTAAAAAGAAATTATTTTGCTTGAGATCAAGAACAACTTGTAATGGTAGATGAAACAAAGGTGTGGAGAAATTTTCTCTTGTGGAAACAAGTGATAATGTAAACCAATCATAATCTCTTGCTGAAGATCTTACATTTGGAATACATGAAGAGTTGACATCATAAATAGAAGAAACAACTACAATTGTTTCACATCAAGCTTGAGTACAAACCAAGAAAATCCCATATCAGAAAGACCTTATATAAAAATTCTTCCTAAATCTCTCATAATATTCCTAAATCTCTCATAATAGTAGCAATCACCATGGTGTTGATAGATTCAAAGGTACAAATAGACTTCAAGATTGTTTTACAAAAAGATTTTGTTTCATCTTGTGCAAAGTTGCCTTGTAGTATGTGACAAGGAGTACATTGCCTTTTCAATAAAGAATGGCTTTCTATTCTTCTATTCTTTTGTTTTTATCAAATTCTACATTCCAAATATGAGAGATCAATGACATGTGAAACTCCAAGAAGCACATGATTTACCAATTTTTGGGTACATGGACATGGACAAGACATTGAACATCTTACAATGCAAATGGTGGTGGTTCAACATAGCACACAAGGCTTGAGAGTTTATCCAATCTTTTGCAAGTTATAAATACATTAAGATAGGTAACCAAAAGCCAAGTAGACTACTTCAACCACTCCCAATTCCAACTACCTAATGAGAGCATGTGAGCTTAGATCTAATCATATTCTTGCCAAGGATGTACAAATGCCATACAAAAATTGTGGTTTTTATTGATAAGCTCAACAAGAAAATTCACTTGTTACTTATTGTGAATACAATCAATGCTCCAATGTTGGCCAAGAGCAATTTTGACACTATCTTCAAGCACCATGGGATGCCATGGATTCTTATCTCTGATTGTGATGCTTGATCCATTAGCAAATTTTGGTAAGTACTCTTCAAAGTACTTGACACCAAACTTGTTTATGGCCTATCATCCTCAGACTAATGAGCAACCAAACAAGAAATTATTTTTTTGCAAGATGTTACATGCTTTTTTCAATGTTCACCACACCATTTGGGATACTTGTCTTACAACTATTGAGTTTGCCTACAAAAATTCTAAGTATGCAAGTACATGATTCTCTCTCTTCTCTTTTAATTATGTGCAAGATCCTCTTGTTCTTGATTCTCTCCTTATTCTACCACCATCTCATGTCCCTCATACTTCCACCTTCTTATCCACATTATCTGCATCCTTACACCAAGCTGAATCTCATATTCTTGTTGTTCAAAATTGACAAAAGGAATATGCTGATAAATATGGTTGTGATCATCTTCAAAATATACAATAAGGTCATGCTTTCTTCCAATAACATTCCTTTCACACTTGACACCCAAGTTTATAAATTTGTTCCCAATTGGATAGGTCCATTTGATACTATTTGATTTTTTCTCTTGTTGCTTACAAACTTGCACTTCCTAATCAAATGAGGATCAATCTTGTCGTCCATGTTTCAAAGTTAAAACCATTTTTTCTAACCCATCTTCCTTGTACATAACCTCCTCTTCGTCCTCATCCTCATTAATGATAATGAAGAATACAAAGTCAACAATATTCTTGCCCAAAGAGACACCCAACATGGTAGTTGATGACAAATCAAGTATAAGGTTCTCTAGAAAGGGTATCCTCTTCAACATTCAAAGTGGGAACCTCTTTCTCATTTTCAAAATGCTCAAAGTGCTATACAAGAATTCAAAGACTCCATGCCAACAAAAGAGGATGTTGCCAACTAGTGGTGGAATATGTAATAATATGGAGTTAGCAAAACAGTAAGAAGCAATTAATGAGTTAGCATAATCAGTTAAAAATAGCAAAAAGGAGGTAGAACAAGCATAACCTAAGATTGCTTAGAATATTCTAAAAGTATCTAAGAAGCAACTTGATAGAATGTCCTAGAAGCATCTAGGAACTTCATGAGGTTTAAGTAACTTATATTCCAAGTAGATGGCTAGCTTGGGTTGCATTCCAAGAAAGGTGGCTTCTAGAAGGAACCTTACTTGTAAGCTTCTTGGGAGTCTTGTTCTTAGCTACCCTATAAATACAAAAGCCAAATTTCATGCAAAGCATTCAAAGTTTTAATCATTTGAGAGCTCTAATGTGATCTTCCAATCTCATATTTCTCTCTTCAATCCTCTACATAAATGGAAGTGATTGCCAAATTTCTTTTGCATATCTTCTCTTTGCAGATTCAACCCCATATAGCAGTGAATTGCAAATAAGGTGAGGTAGGTAGCTCCTCCATCCTACTCAAACTCCTTGATCATAGACTGAGCCTGCAAGTAAAGGATGTGTGCCTAGTTCACCGGCTCTCCTCTAAATACCTACTCAAAGAATATTACTTGGTTTATAGTAAGGTAGGTGGTTTGCTTTGAGTAGTTTCATCAAGGATTTCACTACAAACTATTTAGCAAGATCCTTGTAAGTTGCCTCTCACTAACCATTAAAAGGAATCTCTTCTTTGCAAAGGAGTCAATGTTTCATATTAAACTCTTCTCCCATATCCCCAAACTTGCCCAAGGTCATTGCTCCAGAAGGACTTATGTAACCTCCTAGCACTCTCTCTATTGCTCTTCTCCCTCAATATGAGGATTACTCCCAAAGATCCCAAAATTGCTTGGTCCTATTCTCATCTTTCAAATGATAGCAAGAAAACCTAATTTTCAGTTAAAGAGCAAGACCATCATATGCTTTCTCTAGAGTAGATCACTCCTTGCTCTCATGGCCCATTTATCTTTTCTTAGGATTGGGGGATTGCCTCATGGATCTTCCTCATTGCCTGTCTTGCTCAAATCATCTTTCTACCAAGTGTTCTACATCTATGACAAACTATCAACTATGAAAGATTTAAGAAAGATCAAGTGTTCTTTGGAACGCTCATGAACATTCTTGGCAAGTGGTGAAATAACTTAGATAGCTCTTAGTTTTATAGTCATGGGTTATTTGATAGTGGTCCTTAGTGGTTGAGCAGTCATTATCTTCATGTGAGAACTCTCCAATGTGTGACAACAATCCTTGGCAATGGTTTTCTAGCAAGGTGGTTGTGCCATTCAAATTGGTGCATGGTCTTTGGTATCAAATATCTTTGGCTTCAAAGATGCTTTGCACTTTTGTTCTTTGGTTTCGATACCTTTCAGACTTGACTTCTTTGTACCCATTCTTTTGTACTCAATAGATCTTAGTGGATGTTTTCTTTGCATCTAAATAGGGACATAAATGAAATCCAAAGAATATCCATACAAGTGGTTTCTTCCTCTAAACATGAGAATTGCTTGTTTTATCTTCTTAAAAAAGAAGTAAAATAAAAGAAATTGTAAATTCTACAAAAAGGTTTGCATCATATACTTCAGAACATTTTTACTCAAGCATCAATTGTAATAAAAGTTTTGCTTTATCTACTCATCTTAACTTTTCAATCCTTACCAAATTATTTGACTGAATCTCCTATCTTGAATTCTTGAACATTAAAATTATTTGGCCTAAATTTGACAAAGAATGATTCCAATTTTCTTTTTATTTCTTCTTAATTGCCTAGCTTCATCCAATGTTGTTGAAGTGAACCAATTTTCACTTAGACTCTTAGGAAATTCACTTTTGAGATGGCTTTCATAATTAAAATCTTAAATCCATTAGAGTATCAATTCTTGCATTGATGTACTTTGCAAAATCTTTAAATCCAAATTTCTTGAATTTTTTTTATGTTATTTATTTATCAGTTTTTGGGTGAAAAATTTCAAATCAATGAAAATCATTTCTAGTAACCATGAGTATTCACTCAACTTCTTGCTTAAAAAATTCATAATTTTAACTCTCTAAAAGAAGTTAAAGGTACTTGAAAGCTTTAATTTATAAAGCTTTGAAGAAAGAAGTTGGACTATAGAATATGTCAAATAAGACATATACTCTTGTTATGTGAGGGAATCTCTGAATATTTTATACCTAAACCTTAATGAAGCCTCCAATGCCATAATTGATATTTAATTAGAGAAGTAAACTTTATTAATGATAATGTGCGAAGAAGACAAGAACTCAACCAGTTAAGCAAAAGAAAGCTCTTTGGAAAAGTTTATGAAGACTCAATCTACATCTTACACTACTTTATGTTTTTCTACTTAAATACTCATCCTCCTTCTCTTCCAAAAAAATTCATTTTTTTATTCAAATAGCAAAGACATACAAAACCTAAACATAAGATCCAAATGTGTGTGAACTCTCTTTGCATACATATTTTTTTCATTGCTAAATATTTTCAACATTAGAAAATGACAAGACTGAAAACTTATTACTATAACTAACACATAATAAATACACTAAATAACACGATGTGTTGTTAAAAGTCTTCTTGATCATTGGACTTACCGCAATTGTGGATGATCTAATGTTCTTTTTTTTCTCCATATGAATTGAAAATGATCTTTGTTCAATCCTTATAATTATGTAACATATATATAATAATTTTTAGGTCTTAGCTTTTAATGAGTTCTATTCATCTAAGTTTTATTCTTAAAAAAAGTGCTATACTTCAATGCCATTGATTGATATTTTGAGAGAGGTATGATAGTGTGGTAAGGTCTAACAAAGAAGAACACATGAGAAAAAACTAAAGAACAATGATTTCACCAAGAGATAGAAGATTATTTCCTTTTATCAATTAAAAGTGGGATAGGAAAGATAGTGAAAGATAATTGGTGATTTGTTTCTATATGGTTTACTTAATTTGATTTAATTAATAACATTCTATATAGTTGAGCAACATGTAAGGTAAATCAATGATATAATAAATAATATATCTCATATTAGGTATAAATAGTTATCTATTTTAAGATATGTTATTTTAGATGAAGTGTACAAAAGCTAGATCATGATATAATGCAACTCTAGGATCATCATTTTTACTAAGATAAATTTTCATCTATTTTAAAGAAGATGTAAGTATAAAAACCCATTGGAAAGACAAGAAAAGTTAAAAATAGAAGAATACATATAATAATATGGAGTTAGCATACAAGTTAGTAGAGGCTAATTAGTTAAGAGTAGGAATGGGATGGATAAAATTTATGGACTACCAAATCCATTCTCCTCAAACCATTGGGAATTTTGTGTATATATGCTACCAAAGCATCATTTAAAATTTTTTGTAGAAGGTTTTGAATATGATCACCTTGTCTTATGAACCATTGATCCTTCCAATTGTAACTTACAAAGAGTGCTAGACATGTTGCATCTATATTTTAACTTAGATAATTGTAAGTAGATAGTTGGTAGAGTACTAGTCATGGCGATGATGCACAAAGTTATCATTGGTATGTAATAACCAATTGAGCACCTTACTTGATTATTGGAAGAGAGAGCTTGTGGAAGTCAAGAACAAGAGCATGTAGAGAGAAAGAGTGTCTCATCTCAAGAAGGAGAAGAGAAAGTCCAATTTCTAGAGCTAAAGGTATTTGATGGCAAGAATCTATTTAGTGCAATAGAGAATTGCATGTTTGATTGCAAATGTTATTTTGAAACCACAAATCTTTTGGATGAACAAAGATAGATTCTCTTAACTTTGAGCCAATTAGATAGAGTGGCCAAGTTATGGTGGTGATTTCAAGTAGAGCAAGCTCACAAAAAATTTTTTGCTCCAATCTTGACACAAAAAGAATTCCAGAGAGTAATAATCATGAGATTCCAAGCAATGAATACTATACAAGCTGCATGAGATAGATTACATAATTGAAACAGATTGGTTTTGTGAGAAATTACATTACACAATTCCAAAACATCATAATATAAATTATAGAGATACTAGAATATGAAGCTTTGGATTGATTTATGAGAGGTTTGAAATCATGTACCATATTGGAAGAAACAATGTGCAAGCCCAAACACTTGGAAGAAGCCATGTAGTTTGCTGAGCTCTTTGATTTGTTGGTTGCCACAACTTGGTCTTGACCTAGACCTTCAAAAAAATTTGCAAACACACCACAAATAGATGGAAGAACCAGCACCAATGGAGATTGATGCCATCCAATGGAGACCACTTGGCATTTTGGATAGAGAAAGCTTACAATAAATGGTGGTTGCTTTTATTGCTGCAAAGTTGAGCATCAAATTGCTAAATATCCAACTAGGAATGGATGACTTCAACTAGTTGCTCAAATAGAATTTATGGAGCAAGATGATTAGTGAAACAAAGAGTCTTAGTAGCAGATATCAAACCACTTAATAATAATTTGATCAGTTTCAATGGGATTGAAATTTCAACCTATGTAAGTTTGATTTACATGCAAGATATGATTTGATCATGATCATAAGGTTTTAGTTGATTTTGGGAGTTCAAAGAAATCAATGTTTAGCAAAGGAATTATGAATTCTTATCAACTTGATATTGAGTAGCACATTGATGATAGTGGATGATAAAAAGAGTTCTACATTCCACACTTTACATCTTATTGTATCCAAGATTATGAAGGAGTATTCAAAGTGTATGAGATTTGTATAGCTCATCTACACTATGATTTTATTCTAGGTCTTCCTTGGCTTGAATGTCATAAGGTTCAATTTGATTGGACCCAAAGACAAATTCAAGTAAGTATGACCATTAGGTTGTTTGGCACCTTTGATTAAGACACTTAACAATTGTCAATCTCAAGTTGAGAAGTTTATCTTCAAATCAATTGTAGAGCAAGCTTTGGAGAAAATTATTGTTGTTGTTGCAATGTGGATAAAATTTATTGCACTAGAAGAAAAGAATGAGGATAAGAAATCTCATCAAGTAGTGGTTGATCAAATAATGCAAGAGTTTATAGGTGTGTTTCTAGATGATCTTCCAAAGGGATTACACTTTGATTGTGATATGCCAGTCAAGATTGAACTATTACCCAATAACACTCTAATGAGTAGATCAATCTATTGGCTCTCACCAAAGAAGTTAGAAGAGCTTCAAACAACATTGATTGAGTTGTTGGAGAAGGATTTTATATGAGATAATACATCATCTTATTTGTACCAAAGAAGGATGGAGTACTTTGCTCTTGTATTTACTATCATGGTTTCAATAAATAAAATTTTAAGAATGTATATCCCTTGTCTCAAATTGATGACTTGTTGGATCAAATGAGTGGAGCTAGATACTTCTCAAAGTTGGATCTTTGAAGTAGCGACTAGCAAATTTTAATTGTTAGAGAAGATATAGAAGAATACCTTTTGTATAAGGTATGGGTACTTTAAATAAAGGATTTTACTTTTTGGGCTCACTAATGCTCTAATAATTTTCATAGATCAAATGGATTGGGTGTTAGATGAGTTGTTGAATTGATATGTAATAATGTTCTTGGATAAAATTTGATTTACAAAAAGACAAAGATAGAACACAAGAACCACATCTAACAAGTCTTGAGAAGACTTTGCCAATGGAAGTTCTACTACAAGAAATCCAAGTGGCAAAAGGAAGTTACCTTCTTGGGCCATAAGGTTTCAATGTAGAGGATCAAGATGGAAGAAGAGAAAATCAAGGCCATTACCAATTGGCCTACTCCTAAGGATACAATGGAAGTTTGGGGATTCAATGGATTGGTGAGTTTTTACTGACCATTCATCCATTATTTTGCTCATGTGGTTGCATTTTTAACCAAACTCTTGGGGAAGACAACAAGCTTTGAATAGAATATCAAGCAAGAAGAGGCATTAAAAAAGCTTAAAAATATAGTGTCTTCATGCTCCATCCTCCAACCATACGATCTTCAACTTCATTGTGGTTGATTTTGATGCTTCTAAATTTGTGTAATTTTTTGAGTATAAGAGACCTGAAGAGAAATACACAATTTCACACTTAACCTCCAATGCCCCAAAGGAGCACCTTGACTATATTATATAGCAAAGAGGACACCACCAAAGGAAGATTCACCCTTGGATCAGATACATGGATTGGTGACCTATAAGCAAGCTCTACTCTTAGATTGGTTGCATGCATGGGTGACATGTTGGTTCTGATCCTATTTGGTTGGTCAAACCATCCTTGACTAGAAGGAATATTCAAGGAATCTTCTTGTAGGAATCTCTAAATTGTGTGCGTGAGGTACCATTGGAGAGCTCTTGATGAGAAACACCAAGGGGAAGGAAGACCAGCCTTTCTTTCATTAGCGGGGGATCCACACATTTTTGAGGTCTAATTCATCCATTTAGGTCTCCAAAATTGGCTTTTAAGTTTAGGCTATTTTTGGCTTTTGCCCTATTAGTAGAAGTCCTCTTTTGGTGACACCTCTATCTGAACTACCTAGCTCATCATGCATAACATCCTTCTTGATAAAAGCTAGACATATTATCTAAATGTGTAATACTCCAAGGACAAGAGAAGAGAGAAAACACAGATTGCACACTCAAACATTCGATGCCCCAAAGGAGCACCTTCTCTTTATTATATAGACAAAGAGGATCTCCTCCAAGGAAGCTCCACCATAGGATTAGGGACACAGATAGGTGACATGCCAGCAAGCTCCACCCTCGGATTACTTACTTGGATGGGTGACATGTCTGGTCTAGGTCCTATTTGGTTGGTCAAACAAGCTTTGACCGGAGGGAATCTTTTAGGGAATCTTCTTGTAGGAATCTCAAAATCACGTGAGTAAGGTACCATTGGAAAGCTCTTGACAAGACAAAGTAGGGGGAGGGAAGGCTAGCCTTTACTTTGTTGGGGGGGGGGAATCTACACAATTTCAAGGCCTATTTCATCCATTTAGGCCTCCAAAATTGCCTTCAAAGATTTCAAGCATATTTTGGTTTCTACTCTATTAGTAGAAGTCCCCTTTTGGTGATACCTCTTTCTAATTTGTTTAGTCCATCATGTGTAACATGCTTCCTGATGTTACCAAACCAATTCTCACCTTTAAATCATATGTCTAACTATTGGTTCTAAGGTTCTTAGGTCTATTTTGGTTTCTGCCCTATTAGTAGAAGTACTCTTTTGGTGATACTTCTATCTTATCTATTTTGACCATCATGTATCACATCATTCTAGATGTTAACAAAATTTCACATCTAGATCATATGGCTAACTCTTGGTGTTACAAACCTCCCTCCTTTTAAGACGCAATGACCTCGTTGTCCAATTGTTGCTCAAATGCTTGCACCAACACCGGTGCATGTGCCAAATTGGCAGCGGGCTCCCAGGTTGCTTCATAGAGGGGGTAACCTTTCCATTGTACTAGATAGTCCATCCGCCATGGACTATCTAGTACAATGCCAAGTACCACGCATGTATTTTTGGAAAATCCGCTCCACTTCATATTCCTCTGTGCCATCAATGAGTGTCGGACAAGGTCAAATGTCTTGTGTGGAATGATCCTGGCCTGATTGGGGAGCATATTTGCATAGTAGGGAGATATAGAACACTAGATGGATCTTCATGTGTGGCGGTAGCTCAAGGTGATAGGCCACAGCGCCGATGCAATGAAGAATCAAGAAAGACCCAATAAAACAAGGACTGAGCTTACAAGGTCCAACTAATGTGAGGTTGGTTGTCGATAGCCACACTTGATCCCCAACATTGAACTCCATGTGCCTACGGTGTGCATCAGCATACTGCTTCTATCAATTTTGCACAATCTGTAATTTATGCTTGGTGCTCTCCACACCTTGTTGGATTCTAGAAACAAATGTGTTGATTGCATCGACCTTGGTAGTTATTGGACAGATCTTCATCAAGCTATAAGGTGTGAAGGGATGCTCACCATACATGAGGAAGAACAGAGTGACTTGGGTGGATGCATTCACTGAATTGTTGTAAGCAAATTCCACTAACAAGAGTAGGGTGTCCCACCTCTCTTGCTCTTCTAAGGTGAAGCAGCGTAACATGTCTTCAATCGTGCGAGTAGCCCGCTCTGTTTGGCCATCTATTTGTGGGTGGTAAGCTATGGACATGGCCAACTTGGTTTTGAAGAAACCAAAGAGTGTTTGCCAAAACAAACTGGTGAATTGGATGCCTCTATTGGTGATGAGTACTCTAGATAAACCATGGTGAGCAAAGACTGCATCTAATTGAGCTAGTTGTGGAACGGTCACCTCCTTGGTGGTAGGGCGTACATGAATCATTTTGCTGAGCCGGTCCACAAAGACCACAATGGAGTCAAACCCTGAGGTGGTCTTGGGTAATTCACAGACGAGATCCATACTCACTTGTTTCCAACGTTGGGTAGGAGTGGGGAGAGGTTGAAGGAGCCCTGCAAGAGCTTGATTAGAAGCTTTGTTCTGTTGAAAAAGTAGGCAGCTATGCACGTAGTCCATCACGTCGTTGCTCATCTTGGGCCAATAGTAATGGCGCTTGACTGCATCCAAGGTCTTGTCCACTCCAACATGAGCTGCAATGGCCGAGTCATGACATTCCGCTAGAATGGTGGTGCATAATTTTGGGACATTTGGGATCCATAATCTGCCATCCCAAAAGGTGAGTCCTTGGGTGCTGGTGACACCTTTGGATGATTGCACTTCTACAATTTGTGGATCAGTTTTTGTAGCAGCCAGAATCTCTGGCTAGAATTCAGGGTTAATCTTAACCTCTACCACCAAGTTGTTTGCCATTGGCATGCGTGTGAATGCATCTGCAAGTTGCTTCTTACCTTCCACGTAGGTGATTATCATGTTGAAGCGTTGTCGCACTCTGCCCACCAAATTTGGCGATGAGATAGATCCTTTTGTGTCTCGAGGTAGACTAGAGGTTTGTGGTCTGTCTCTACTACAAATGCCTTCTCGCCCGGATAGTGCTTCCAATGCTTGGTTGCTAGAACAATGGCCATCTCTTCTCATTCTATGGTGTGGTAGTTGTGCTCTGCTAGTAACAACTTTTGAGGGAAACATGCAATTGGATGCCATCCGTCATGCCACTCTTGTTGTAGGACTGCTCCAATTGCTACGCTTGATGCATTTGTAGCCAACTTGATTGGACATTTTGGGTCATACCACTTCAAGATTGGTGCATGTAGCAAGGCAACCTTCAATTCTTGAAAGGCCAACTCTTATGCAGTTCCCCATGTCCACTTCTTCCCCTTGCCAAGTAGTGCCGTTAAAGGTTGTGCAACCTTGGAGAAGTCCTTGATAAATCTACGATAGAATCCCGTCAACCCCAAGAAGCTCTTAAGTTGAGTCTGATCTTTTGGGGCACTCCATTTTTGAATGACCCCTATTTTATCTGTCAATACTTGAATGCCCTATGCACTTACTCTATGCTCCAAGTAGTCTACTTCAGACTTGCCAAACTCACACTTTGAGATTTTGGCATACAATTGATTCTGTCTTAGAATCTGGAGGACCTCTCGTAGATGTTGTTTGTGTTTTGTCATTGTGCTACTATATACTAAGATATCATCCAAGAAGACGATAATAGACTTATCCAAGTATGGACAAAATATGTCATTCATTAGACTCATGAAAGTGGCAAGTGCGTTGGTGAGGCCAAAAGGCATCACAAGATACTCAAAGTGGCCATACCTGGTTCAAAAGGCAGTTTTGTACACATCCTCCTCTACAATTTGGATTTGATTGTAACCGCTCCGCAAGTCCAGTTTGGTGAAGTATCTTGCTCCATGGAGTTGATCAAACAAGTCATCCATGCGAGGTAAGGGGTATTTGTTCTTCATTGTTTGTTGATTGAGACCCCGATAGTCAATGCACATGCACATTGTACCATCCTTCTTCTTCACAAACAAGACAAGGGCCCCATATGGTGATACACTTGGTTTCTGTAGCATCTCCTCAATTTGAGTCTTACACTCCTCCAACTCATGAGGTGATAGGCAATATGGGGCCTTACAAGGAGGTGTCTTCCCCAAGAGTGTCTCAATTTTGTGATCTACTTGCCTTTTTGGTGGTAATCCTGAGGGTAGATCATCGAGAAAGACATCTTGAAACTCATCCACCACATCTTTCAATTTCTCAAGAATTTGTCCATCAAGTTGTGCACTCTGGACTTCTCTTATTAGACCCATAAAACATCTATCGGTCTTACAGACAGTTGCCGTCCCTATGACATATAGAGGTAGTTTCTGCCTGTGTGATTTTTCTTTAACCCCAATGATTGACCATTGGTAAGTTCTCATTACTTTCTTCCTCCAATCCACCATAGGCTTGTACTGCTCCATCCATGGTATGCCTAAAATTGCATCATAACGAGCTAATTGTATCACTCGCCACTCAATTGCTTCTTGATATTCTCCTACAGAGAGGGTTACCCGTTTAGGTAATGATTCAATCCTCTCTATTTGCCCACTAGGTAACTCTACTTCTTCACTCCCATCTCTTTCTAGATCCATTCCCTATCTTATTGCAACAGAGCAAGACAAGAAATTCTCTATTGCTCCCGGATCTATTAATACTCTCACTTGATTACCTTTTAGGATTCCATTCACGACAATCAATTGTGACGTTACTTTTTGCAATCTTTGTGCATTATTCTTCTTCCTTCCCTTGCTTCTCTACTTCCTTATTGAGCCAGTAAGGCCGTAAGGTACAGTTACTGGTGATCTTTGTTTTCCAAAGTGATTTCCACCTCCTCCTCTTCAATGTGCCTCTCCATGTTGTTCAAAGATTGCCTATACGAAGGCCAAGGGCCTCTAGGGAAACGAGTGCAATAGTTGGTAGATATGTGCCCAATACGGCCACAATTGTAATAACAGCATTGTTCTCCTCAAGTCCCTTCTCCTCGTGGGACTCCATCTCTTTGTTCTTCCACCCGTCCCTGCTCCCCTTGAAGTGGTCGTGCTCCTCGATCCCGAAATCGAAGGTTGCCCAATTCCATCGGTACTGGTCCTGTAACACCCATTTGTGCATGTGTGTGGTATTGTGATATTTAGCTTGGTATTACAAGTACTTAAGAGATATTATTTATATAGAGATAAAGGATGGTTCTATATTAGTCATGGTTAGCTAAAGTTAGTCATAGCTAAGATAGATGGGACCTTACTTTAGAGGAAGTAGAAAAGATGAGCACCACTATTTTGGATTTTAGTGTGTTGACTTGGTATTATTCCTAGGTGTTTGGCTTTGGGGAAAGAGTTGAGAACTCTTGGGCCCGCAAGCCTTTTTGTTTTGGATTCTTCTTTAGTCCAAGGATAGCCCATGTGAAGGAATCCTTGCTTTAGTGGTTGGGTCAAGATAAGGGGAATATGCCCATGTGAATGGATATTCCTTTCTACTTTTTGACTTTACTTGACTTTTAGTCTAGTAACTTGAGTTACTACGGTAATTAGTAACTTTGGTACGTAACTATTTCACAAGTATATAAACAAGGAGTGAGGAGGTACTCATCATCCTTTCATTTGCAACTATCTCTCTCTCATTGAGTTCTCTAGTGAGCAATGTCTTGAGTCTTGGAGTGTTAGCCTTGGAGGAGTATGATGGAGTTGGGGTTCCTTGCCTTCTTAGTCCATGGTGCGCTACCATAATAGCCATCAGAGGTTCATCCTGAGTGAGAGACAGGCCGGCTCACATTTTTGGTTCCGTTGCCGGGACCTCTCTAGAAGGCAAGATAATGTTCCGCGTCCAATTCTACATTAGGCAGAAGGAGGCTATGAGAGCTCACTTGGAGAGAACATTAGGAGAGGAGAGGGCTGAACTTATGTTAGAGAACCAAGATCCATTTATATACCCTGTAGTTCATTATGATGTCTTTGAGGTGATTTTGTACATCTTGTACACATGAGAGGAATTGGAGAGATTGTGTGAGGTGGATTGCAGATTTTGGGGATTAAGGTGATTTTGGGCAAAATCTCAAGTTTGAGATCTGGACTTGAGATTTTTACACATGATAGCTTGGGTTATCTTTCAGTTAGCACACTTGAAATTATTGAGAGAGCTTCTATGCGCACTGGGCTAGAATTTTTGAAAATTGATAGGGTAAAGTGCTCCCGCAACTGCATGCTCTCTGGAAAATTGTACAGAGTCTGCCATTTCTTCAATTTTTAGTGAATTGTCCTGAAAATTTCCAAGAAAATTCAGAGCATTGGATCCTACCTGGTGCCACAAAAATTAGAGACAGATCATTTTTGCGCAGTGCGTTATGAGTTTTTGAAGTGAGGGGGGTGGTTTTCAGACCAAATCTGAAATATGGGTGCTGAATAGAAAGGTGTCTAGGCCAAATGGCTCGATGAAAAGATCTAAAATTTTGCAGGGAGGGACGCCCTAGAGTTGTGATTAAGTGTGGAAAATTTCAGAGGACTGTGACATATTAGTTGGGAGATTTGAGTGACATTGTGAGGAAGGGTCAATTCTGCAGAGTGGAGATCTCATGCATGAGAAGTTTGAGATCAACAAAAAGCATGTTTGAGTGTTTAGATTCATTTTGGGGAACATGGAGAGTCATCAAGAGTGGAAATTGAGATTATGCAAGGTTCCCCAAGGGTTTGAGGTGATTGTAGGGGTGGATTTGAGGAAAAGAGAGTTTACAATAGAATTTGAAGAGAGTGTTGAGAGGATCCAAAAACCTACACCACTTGGAGGAAAGAGTGAGTCTAAGTGCTTTCTATGTGGAGAGAAGGGACATAAGGCAAGTTCATGTCCATTGACCTTTGAGAGCAAGAGATTGAGGGAAAGGAGAGGCTTACTTGACTTGGGTATGCATGTTGGACCTTCTTCACCAAGATTGGGAGGGAGAAGATCTAAGACCAAGGAGTTGTGTGAGGTTTGTGGAGTTGAAGGACTTCCAAAAGGACATGAGTGTAGTGGAGTAAAAGCACTTTTGGAAACTTTGGTGAAGGATCTTGGAGAGAGTCTTAGTACAGCTACAGAAATACTACCACCTTCATCAGCTAGTTCTCAAGATTAGTGATGGAGATAATCTTTCAACTTATGGATAAACTATCCATGAGAGTTAGATTAATATGCACTCTAGGATTTGATGTTGCTATAGAAATCTTGGAGTAACCTGAACCTTTTGTGTTCCCTAGAGTGGATTATTCTCAGATGGTGTTAGTCATGTATATACTCTATTAGTAATAGAGTGAGAGAAAAGAAAAGAGAAAAAAAATTAAGAGAAAAGAAAGATAGTGAGGGGTTAAGATGGGGAAACTTCCGGTTTTCTTTGGCAAGGATGGAGAAGATGTGGAGGCCTTTGTGAGAGACTTCAAGAGAGCTTGCATAGGAAACAATGAGAGGAGGAAGAATGAGTGGGCCTCATTATTACCAGATTTCTTTGAGGATGCAGCACTTACATGGTATGAGTCAGAATACCAAAAGAGAGAGAGGAGAGAGGGGGAAGAGGAGTCTTGGGAGACTTTGACTTCAGCACTCATTGAGAACTTTCTTCCTGATGAGAGTTATGAGAGATTGATGAGTGAGGTTACATTTCTCAAGCAAGGAGATGGAGAGAAAGTGAGGGTCTATGTGGAAAGAGTGGAAAAGTTGGAGTCCAGATTTCGCATAGTGTTGAGGAAGGGTGGGGATGATGTGGAGACTACAATGATTGGCATAGGGGCCATGCTCACCAAGAATTTTGTGGGAGGATTGAGACCACAAATTAGAAGCAAGGTGAGATATGAGAAACCTTCTTCCAAGGTTGAAGCTATCAAGATCGCAATTCGTATGGAGGAGAGTTTGGAAGGGGATGAAAGTGATTTGGTGGTGAAGGAGGTTGTGCATCCTCCTCAAGGCTACAAGTATGGTGGAACTTCTGATACTTTGGTGACAAGGGTTGCACCACAAGTAGTAGTTGCTCCAGTTCTTGCACCTCCACCAAAAGATCCACTCCAAACCATCACAGAACAACTTGCGGATCTCAAGATCAATGTGGTGCAATTATGGGAGAAGAGAGAGGTGGATCAGAATGTAGGGAGAGGGCCTAGGAGTTATGGAAACCATCCATATAGAGGAGGCCAACCAGCCAACAATTTCAATGATAGAAATTGTTTTGGTTGTGGGGGAAGAGGCCATATCCAAAGGAATTGCCCAAATTCCACTTACCATGGAGGAAGGGGTTATGAGGGAGCCAATAGAGGGAAAGAGGGAGGTAGTGAAACCCAAGTGGCTCCTAATCCCAACAAAGGTAAGGGGATAGCATCCATAGATGTGGTTGAGAGCAAGTATGAGAAGGGAGAGTGCTCAAACTCCAAGGGTCCTAATTTGGAGCTTTTGGCACAAGAGAAGAAGAGAGCTCGTTTTGCAGAGGATGTTCACTCTTCTCAAGGATTTACTTCAAGCAAGGATACTCCTATGTCTACTAGGAGCACTCGCACCTCAACACCATCAACAACAAAGACTCCAAGGAAGAAGTTGGGGATGGAGGACTTCTTGATCTCCAAGCAACAATGGAACTACAATGTGTTGGAGGATGTTGGTAGTCACAAGGCTAACATCACAGTGGGCCAATTAATTGCTTTGAACCCTACCTTGAGAAAGGAGCTTAGAGGTGGTTTGAGTTCTACAAGGAGCAAGAAGAAGAAGAAGGCAAAAGTTCCAATATCAATGGGGGTGGTGGATGCCAAGCCAGCACCATGGGAAGCTTGTGAATATGCCTCCAAGATTGATGTGAGAGTCAATGGTCACAACATCAAGGATGCATTGGTTGATGGAGGATCAGCAGTGAATGCCATGTCAGAAAGGTTGATGAAGAAGTTGGGTATGATACCCTCAAGAGCTTCAACATTTGTGGTGAGCATGGCAAACAAGCAACAAGTTCGACCAGTAGGAGTGATGGATAAGGTGGTAGTTTCAGTTATGGGAGTTCAAAATCTCATGACTTTCCAAGTCTTGAAGGATTCAAGCTATGACTTACTTCTTGGGAGGCCATGGTTGAGAGCAGCACGCACAACTGATCGATGGCACAAAGGGTACTTAAGGATTGGGCCATCAAACCATAGAGTCACTGTTCTTGTGACTAACACCACCAACACCTCACATTCAGATACCCCATCTTCTGATTATTGGGAATCTGATTCTGAAGGAGGAGCTTCAGGTGTGGACACAAGCATGGAAGAGGAGACTTCCACGGAGGAGGATGAATCTGAATCTGATTCAGATGTGTATCCTTTGTGTGCTATGGATTTTGCACCTAAGCCAGAGGTTTTGAAGGACCCAGATAAATCACCATTGACACTTGAGGAGGTAGAGAGAAGGTTATCTACCCTCAAGTATGGCCCAAATGTTACCAAGGAGGAGAAGGTGAGATTTGAGGAGATTTTCCGCAAGTTCATCCATGTGTTTGCTTTTAGTTACAAGGATTTGAAGGAAGTCACCTTGGAGGAGCACAAGATAGAGGTGGAGTCACATGCAAGACCAATCCGCCAAAAGCAACGTCGCATTAGCCCACCAATATCTTTGGTTGTGAAGGAGGAGATTGATAAGCTCAAGGAGGCTGGATTTATCTTTGAGGTGGAGAATTCAGAATGGGTGTTTCCAATTGTCATTGTGAAGAAAAAGAATGGCAAGCTTCGGGTATGTGTGGATTACAAGAAGCTCAATGCTGTTACCAAGAAGGACTACTACCCATTGCCATTCATTGATGAGATCTTGGAGGAGGTTGCAGGTCATGAGAGGTACAGTTTTGGAGATGGTTATAGTGGATATAACCAAATCAAGATTGCACCAGAGCATCAACAACTCACCACATTCACCACACCTTGGGGAACTTACGCTTTCAAGGTCATGCCTTTTGGGCTTTGCAATGCTCCAGCCACATTCCAACGGTTCATGAACAAGGTATTTGAACCTTTCATTGGGAAATTTGTGAGAGATTTCATTGATGACTTTTGTGTCTATGGGAGCAAGGAGGAGCACTTTGAGCACCTAATCAAAGTCTTGCAACGCTTGGATGAGGCAAATGCATCACTCAACCCAGAGAAGTGCATTTTTGGATGTGAAGAAGGTCTACTTTTGGGGCACATCATCTCCAAGGATGGAATAGCAGTTGATCCTGAGAAGGTGAGGAAAATCTCAGACCTTCCATTCCCTTCAAGCTTGACAAAGTTACGCCAATTCTTGGGAATGGTTGGGTACTATAGGAGGTTCATCTTCTCATTTTCCAACAAGGCTTATGCATTGACCATCTACATGAAGAAGGGTGTAGATTACATGGTGATTTTGGAAGACAAGGAGGCTCTCAAAGCTTTTGAGGAGCTCAAGCAATCCCTTGTTGTAGCTCCAATTCTTGCTAAACCTGATTGGAGTAAGCCTTTCATCCTCTACACTGATGCTTCTAATGTAGCTATAGGATGCACTCTTAGTCAATTAGACCAAGATGGGCATGATCATCCAATAGCTTATGCTAGTAGGCAGATGGTTTCAGCAGAGAAGAACTACTCTGTCACAGAGAGAGAAGGGTTGGCAGTGATCTTTGGTCTCAAGAAGTTTAGACACTACTTGATTGGAGGGAAAGCCACAATTGTCACGGATCACAAGGCTTTGAAGTACATCTTCAACAAGCCTAATGTTGAAGGGAGACTAGCAAGGTGGATGATTCTCTTGTCTGAGTATGACTACACAATTGAGGATAGGCCAGGAAAGAAACATGCAAATGCTGATTTGTTATCTAGAGCCTATGATCATGATGGAGATGAGCCAGTAGATGATTCCTTCCCGGATGAGGAGCTCATGACAATCTCAGTCACTCAAGAGGTTCCAATGGAGTACAAGGAGATGTGGATTTTGTGACAAGAGGTAACTATCCAGAAGGGATGCATGCTAGGGAGAGGAAGGCCCTTGCAGCAAGATCTAGACCTTACACAATGGTGGATGATATTCTTTTTCACCAAGGAGCAGATGGTCTACTTCGAAGAGCAGTGGGTAAGGAAGAGTCTATCCTACTCATAAAGGAGTTTCATGAAGGTTTAGTATGTGGAGGACACTTTGCAGGAAAGGTGACTGCTTTCAAGATTCTAGATGCAGGTTACCATTGGAGAGGGATTTTCAAGGATTGTCTTGATTATTGCAAAACTTGTCATGTTTGTCAAGCTTTTGCTAGAAAGTCTACATCCACTCCACCACTTAGATCAATTCCATTGCTAGGACCCTTTGAGAAGTGGGGAATTGATTTTGTAGGACCTCTCAATAGAACCCCAAGGAACAATTGGTACATTGTGGTAGTTACTGATTACCTTACCAAGTGGGTTGAGGCTAGACCATTGAGGGACAAGAATGAAGATGAAGTGGGTAGATTTCTTTATGAACGCATTATCACTAGGTTTGGATGCCCTTTGGAGTTGGTTTCTGATAGAGGAGGAGAGTTTACAGGAAGCATTACTACAGCCATGCTACGACATTTCTCTATCACACATAGAGTAACTACATCCTATAAGCCAAATTCCAATGGCTTGGCAGAGAGAACCAATCAGACCTTGTGCATGATGTTGGCCAAAGATGCAGAAATGGAGGGGGCTAAACATCATTGGGACAAGAGGATTCATGCAGTTTTGTGGGAGTATAGGACAACCATGAAGACTTCCACTGGATATTCTCCATTCCAATTGGTGTATGGTATTGAGTCTACCTTACCTATTCACTTTGATCTTCCTACCTTCCAAAGCATTCATAGAAGATTGAAGAAAGCACAAGGAAGTGATGCAGGGAAGTCAAGGAAGGATCAACTCATGGAGTTGGAAGAGGCAAGAGCAGTTGCTATGGTTCGAGTGGAGCAAGCCCAAAGGAAACAAAAGGAGAGCTATGACAAGAGGCAAGGCAAGAAGAAGGTGGAGCCTTTCAAAGAAGGTGATTGGGTAATGTTGTTTGATTCCATTCGATTCAAGAGAGTACAAAAGAAGTTTTTGCCTAAGTACTTTGGACCTTTCATAGTAGAGAAGGTGTGGGGAAATTACACTTATGATCTCAAGGAGTTGGGAGGAAGACACTTTGATAGGATTAACCATGATAAGTTGAAGATGTACCATAGAAGGTAGAGAGACCTTCACTTTGAGGACAAAGTGAAAACTTAGTCCGGGGGTAAATGTAACACCCATTTGTGCATGTGTGTGGTATTGTGATATTTAGCTTGGTATTACAAGTACTTAAGAGATATTATTTATATAGAGATAAAGGATGGTTCTATATTAGTCATGGTTAGCTAAAGTTAGTCATAGCTAAGATAGATGGGACCTTACTTTAGAGAAAGTAGAAAAGATGAGCACCACTATTTTGGATTTTAGTGTGTTGACTTGGTATTATTCCTAGGTGTTTGGCTTTGGGGAAAGAGTTGAGAACTCTTGGGCCCGCAAGCCTTTTTGTTTTGGATTCTTCTTTAGTCCAAGGATAGCCCATGTGAAGGAATCCTTGCTTTAGTGGTTGGGTCAAGATAAGGGGAATATGCCCATGTGAATGGATATTCCTTTCTACTTTTTGACTTTACTTGACTTTTAGTCTAGTAACTTGAGTTACTACGGTAATTAGTAACTTTGGTACGTAACTATTTCACAAGTATATAAACAAGGAGTGAGGAGGTACTCATCATCCTTTCATTTGCAACTATCTCTCTCTCATTGAGTTCTCTAGTGAGCAATGTCTTGAGTCTTGGAGTGTTAGCCTTGGAGGAGTATGATGGAGTTGGGGTTCCTTGCCTTCTTAGTCCATGGTGCGCTACCATAATAGCCATCAGAGGTTCATCCTGAGTGAGAGACATGCCGGCTCACAGTCCACCCATGTGTGGCATTTCTGCCCGATAATGTTGAGGTGGAACTACTCCTTCACCTCCACCAAATGCTCCTACTATTCTTTGCGTACAAGCAATAGCCTCAAATACCGTGTGAGGATTTTGCACAATGACTTCTTGGCAAATCCGCTCTTTCAACCCTCGTTTGAAATTGTCAAGAGCCTCTACTGGACTCATGTTGGTAATTGCAGCTTATAGATCTACAAATGCCTCCACATACTTGTGTATGCTATTCTTCTATCTCAATCCCCATAGTCGGGTTCGAGCCATCTGCACAAAATCCACCAATTGGAAATTCTTCAACAATCCTTCTTGCATTGTTGTCCATGTGACCTCCCTTCTCTTTGCCAACATGGATCATTCCCAAACATCATACCATGTGAGGGCTTTATTGGTCAAGTACCCACATGCAAACACGCCTACAACATGCTTTGTGATCTCTGTTGAGAACAATCGGAAATATCGATTCATTCTCGAGATCCAATTTTCCACTACTCCCATCATATGCTGCTCCTTGTAAGGCTCAATGTTGCAGGTCTTCTTCATCCGGAGTAGCAATGTGGCTTCATCATTGATAGGGTTTGTAGGCACGGGTGCCTCTCTAGTACTTCAATCATAGATATTGGGTTTTGAGATGGCTCTTCTTCTTGCATGGCTTGATCATTCCTGAGAATCTACACTTGACTTTGTAATGTCTCCATGGTCATCTTAATCTCTCAAAATCATTCAACATCCCTTGCATTCCTTGCACTAGCTATTGCAATTGCGGATCCATGGTTCCTGCAACACTCAATTGCTAATGTCTACTTCAATACAAAGTCAATATAATCACTCTGGAAGGTGCACAAACTATCGGAACTACCATTGAGACCTTAGAAGCTATCACTTGTTGATAATACTCCTCACCAAAATTCCTGACCACAAAATCTCTAAACATCACTTTTGGTCTCACTACATAACAAATTTCTACTTGAGTGTTGAAAGGGAGAGGATTTGGGACCTTCATATCCATTTTATCATAATAGAATGTAGATTGTCAAATCCCACTCTTTGTCATATATCATCACAGGTAGAATCACCGAGTTTGGTGAGTTCATCACTCTGTCCATGAATTCTGCACCAAAGTGATAAACTAGCGATACCCTCATCTGCTCATGCTGGATGTACATAACCTTGATGTGGAATGGGTTTGAGAATGGAAAGCTAGGTGCGGGAAATTTTCCTCCCGGTGCATCCATCCCATCCGCTCTCTAAAGTCCTTCCTAAGTCTAGCAATTACTCTATATTCTCCACCTCAAATTACTTAGTTTCAGTAGTTTGTGCTATTCCAAGAGGGGTGATCCACTCTCTTGGACTAAAACACTCACTCTGATATCATTGTAATACTCTGAGGAGAAGAGAAGAGAGAAAACACAGATTGCACACTCAAACATTTGATGCCCCAAAGGAGCACCTTCTCTTTATTATATAGACAAAGAGGATCTCCTCCAAGGAAGCTCCACCATAGGATTAGGGACACAGATAGGTGACATGTCAGCAAGCTCCAC
Organism: Lunularia cruciata; assembly: GCA_948567375.1. Taxonomy (NCBI): domain Eukaryota; kingdom Viridiplantae; phylum Streptophyta; class Marchantiopsida; order Lunulariales; family Lunulariaceae; genus Lunularia; species Lunularia cruciata. The sequence continues at coordinate 35,500,074 of OX419762.1, read as the reverse complement.
CCTTGGATTACTTACTTGGATGGGTGACATGTCTGGTCTAGGTCCTATCTGGTTGGTCAAACAAGCTTTGATTGGAGGGAATCTTTTAGGGAATCTCCTATAGGAATCTCAGAATCAAGTGAGTAAGGTACCATTGGAAAGCTCTCGATGAGACAAAGCAGGGGAGGGAAGGCCAACCTTTCCTCTATTGGGTGAGCGGGAATCTACACATTTTTGAGGCCTAATTCATTCATTTAGGCCTCCAAAATCGCCTTCAAAGATTCCAGGCATATTTTGATTCCTACTCTATTAGTAGAAGTCCCCTTTTGGTGATACCTCCTTTTGATGTGTTTAGTCCATCATGTATAACATGCTTCCACATGTTACCAAACCAATTCTCACCTTTAAATCATATGTCTAGCTATTGGTTCTAAGGTTCTCAAGTCTATTTTGGTTTTTGCCCTATTAGTAGAAATAATCTTTTGATGATACTTCTATCTTATCTATTTTGACCATCATGTATAACATCATTCAAGATGTCACCAAACCAAATTTCACATCTAGATCATATGGCTAGCTCTTGGTGTTACAAAAGGTGGAAATTGGCTTGGTAACAACCAAGCCAATTTCCACCTTTAGATAATATATCTAGCTTTTTGTATTACAAATTCAAGCTAGTTTTAGCTCTTGCTCTATTAGTATAATTACTATTTTGGTGATACCTCTATCTGATCTACCTAGCCCATCAGACATAATATTCTTCTAGATGTTACCAAGCTAATTTTCAACTCTAGATGATATGTCTAGCTATTGGTATTACAATTTGCAATTGAAGTTATGTTGCAACAAGCATTCTTAGATGGATTGCATCACATAGCCTTTGTATCTTGACAACTAAATGCAATAGAGAGGAAATATTTTACTTGAGATGAAGAACAATTGGCAATGGTTTATTCAATTTTTTTTTGGTGCCATTATGTTTTGGGGAAATAGGTGATTAGGCAGATTGATCACAAACACTTGTTTCAAACCTTATATTTGGAGTACATGAAGAGTTGATGGGAAGAGCAACTATAAGTTTTTGACATCAAGCTTGAATACAAACCAAGAAAGTTTCATGTCATGCTTGATGCCTTGTCACAACAACCTGATTTGAAGACTCGTCTTGCATCTCTCTAGCCGCCGTTGCCTGCCATATACCACTGGTCACTGAACGGATCCCATTCTCCTCAACCAAGTCAACTCTACTATCAACCACCTCTGCTCTAGTAGTAGGAACCGCATCATCCATACTCTCACACAGTATGGCAGCCAATCGGAACACTAGGGTTGGGTTGGTCAACTCCCAATGTAAACATGGCTGAAAACAAAGGATGCTGCATAATCAGCTGAGCCGCCCCCAACATCATGCTAGACTCAGTCTATGTAGTAGTAGGTGGTTGACTAGTAGGTAGTTCATCATGTACTCCATCACCACCTACCACACCTGCACTAGGACGTCTAGGATCCATGGATGTTGTCTGCAATGCCTCAAATAGCGTGAAAGACTAGTGAAGTCTGACCTGTCTCCCTACCTCTCCTCTATGTGGGTCCAACTCCACTGATGCTCCTCTAGGCTCTGGAGCATGTAGTTCACTCCTAGTCACTCCTGCAGATGCATCCACCTGTGCTGCTCCGCACATGAAGTCCAAAGCATTTCTATTACCATCATATGAGGTGGAAGCCTCAGCACCCAAATCTGATCTCCTCTGAGCAATAACCATACTAGCCAATCTCTGCTCCAATTGCTCAATCCGAGTAGCCATTGCTGTATCAAAAAGTAAGGGCAGGTACTGCATCCCTACTAGGTGTAGATCCTATACCGCCGCTTCTACCACCTCGTCCTCCATGAACTGGAGCTCCTCTACTACCTGCCATAATAGCCCTACCACTCCGTAACTCCAGGTGTAGGTCAAAACACCGGTCACGTGTGTGACCAAATCTGTGGCAATGTTCACATTGCCTCTGTGTTGACTATGATGCACCCGATGTATCAGGTCCACTGCCCTAAGTACACTCTCTTTGATGGTGAGGTCCACCACAAGTCCAACAAGCAACACCACCACTCACTAGTTGTTGCTGACCCAAAAATGAAGGTAAGGGTCTAACTCCACTAGCCCTCCACTTGCTCTATAGGATCTAGGCTGTCCACCTTGTCCTCAAAAACCAACTGGGCGTGGTGTACTCTACTGCACTCTAGAAGAAGTCACAACTCTGGATGAGGTCTCCTTACCAAATCCAAATGTCACCACTCTCTCCTCCACCATGTTGAGCTCAATATGCTCAACCAAACCAAAGACTACTGCCAAAGTGGGTGAAGTAGCCTACAACAATGTAGCATCACAAACTCTACATCACAACTCCCTATCTGGTATCCCATACCAAAACTGGACTGCTTGGGCCTCAGTAACTCCCTGAGTGAAACTGATCAGCCGCCTCATGCGAGTATATGCCTTGCATAGGCTCTTTCCAGCCTTCCGTTGGAACTCCTAGAAGCTCCTCAGCTTGTCAGTCCTGTCAGCCGGCCTGTCTCTCACTTAGGATGAACCTCTGATGGCTATTATGGTAGCGCACCATGGACTAAGAAGGCAAGGAACCCCAACTCCATCATACTCCTCCAAGGCTAACACTCCAAGACTCAAGACATTACTCACTAGAGAACTCAATGAGAGAGAGATAGTTGCAAATGAAAAGATGATGAGTGTTTGAGAGGTTGAGATCTCATGGACTCAAATTACATCTTGGGAAGTGTAGAATCTTCCACAAGCAGGTTGAGTATTTGGGTTACACTATCTACCCCGGAGGACTTGGTGTTCAACAGACCAAGGTGGAGGCCATTGCACATATTCCTTAGCCTACGAATGTGAGTAGAGTGCGAGCATTCCTTGGGTTGGCAAACTTCTATTGCCACTATGTTAGAGGATTTAGTGCCATTGCCAAGGCCCTGACAAAGCTGATCTGTGAGCCGGCCTGGCTCTCACTCAGATGGAACCTCTGATGGCTATTATGGTAGCGCATCATGGACTAAGAAGGCAAGGAACTCCAACTCCATCATACTCCTCCAAGGCTAACACTCCAAGACTCAAGACATTGCTCACTAGAGAACTCAATGAGAGAGAGATAGTTGCAAATGAAAAGATGATGAGTACCTCCTCACCCCTTGTTTATATACTTGTGAAATAGTTACATACCAAAGTTACTAATTACCGTAGTAACTCAAGTTACTAGACTAAAAGTCAAGTAAAGTCACAAAGTAGAAAGGAATATCCATTCACATGGGCATATTCCCCTAAGCATGTGGTCTTATCTTGACCCAACCACTAAGTCAAGGATTCCTTCACATGGGCTATCCTTGGACTAAAGAAGAATCCAAAAAAAAAGGCTTGCGGGCCCAAGAGTTCTCAACTCTTTCCTCAAAACCAAACATCTAGGAATAATACCAAGTCAACACACTAAAATCCAAAATTGTGGTGCTCATCAATTCTACTTCCTCTAAAGTAAGGTCCTCTCTATCTTAGCTATGACTAACTTTGGCTAACCATGACTAATATAGAACCATCCTTTATCTCTATAAAAATAATATCTCTTAAGTACTTGTAATACCAAGCTAAATATCACAATACCACACACATGCACAAATGGGTGTTACAGTCCGCACTCCCTGGTAGTTCTGCCTCAAACACAAGAAGAACTCCACCATAGGGTTAAACCCTAGTACCACACCACCTCTTGCAACGGTACCTCCACTTGTAGTAGCACTATCTCTAACTAGTGCACCTCCACTAGCTCCACTAACACTACTCAAGCTAGAACTCATAGGTACAACCAATCTACTACTGGCCACCAAACTTGAAGTGATACAGACATAGTTTGGAGACCAATACTGTCTCCATAACTTGATCTCCTCCAAATGAGCTCTCCTAAACTCATGGTAGTCATCCATCGGCAGGCCCTCTAGATGTTAAGACAACCCCTTCCACGCCATGAAAGGTGTAAATAAATTTGGGTTCCGCATTTGCTACAGATCACACCAACTATCAAACACCTAGATGAAATCATCCAACTCAATGGTACCCACTGTACTAGAGTAACACCTAGGGCCTTTAGAGGCCCCATAAATCTTGTCCATGTCCCACAACAATGGTGTGAACACACCAAGTGCACTCTCAACTAAATCAGTTCTTGTGTCAAACTCCAACTCAGAGTCAATCTCCTCCCTCACTGGGACCTGAGATATAGGCTGATACCGAGTACCACTCCGAGTAAACCCACAGTGTACTACAGAGCTATTTCCTCCAGAATCCCCAAAGAACTCTGTAGTGACAAAGTAACTACAACCGCAAACTACAATAGCAAACCAAAACCACAAACGGCAACCGCAAGTCATAACTGCAAGCACCCCACCAACTAAGCACCACCCACTAATGTAATTCTAATTGAGATAACTACACTAGGAGAAAGGGCAACTTGTAACCTGCCATCACAACATGCACTCTCACGGTCTGCAGATCATCACTTATTGCCTCACCGGAGAGAAAGAAAGGTAGTCTGACTGGTCATCACTCCATCCTCACTACCAAGAGCACACCAGAGCACCAACGCTTAAAAGTCAAGGCACCTCACACAAACATGGTGCACAAATAGGAAGTAGAGAATGGAGGAGGTCCAATAATCCATCAAAGAAGTGAGCTTGTTTGTAGAGCATGGGATCCATTCAACAACCAGTGGTTTATGGCAGGCAGCGGCAGCTAGACTAGAGGAGTTGCCAGCTAGACCGGCCTTTGAAAGAGCACGGTTCACACCTGGTGTTGTCCTATTGGATAACCAGAGGAGGATTTCCCGTTTGGTGGGACCTTTAGGGAAGGTCTATACACCACAGAGACTTGTTAGACTTTGGTGCGTAATCCCTTATGTTGGAGAAGGCTACAATTGTCGGTCTGGAGTTATGGAAGACCGATGTGAAGAGGTGTCCATTTCAAATCTAGACATCTCTAGGTGGTGGTTTGACACAATACATCACACGTGGGGAGCTTGTTGTCCAGGTTCAGTCTGGTCATCCAACTGATAGCTTAGTGGTGAGAGCTCAGGCTATTGCGACAATAGTTGAGTCATATGATGTGCTAGTTGGGGGAGCAATGTTATACCCCATGGGTTTCAGCATTGACTATTGGGAGGAGACAACCTCCTATAGACCAAGTTGACAGTCTGGTGAGGGACAGGTATGTTGCCTACCAATACGCTTTAGTAGTGGTCGTCTTGGCTCACTATAGTCTGGGACCATGACAACATCAATTTTAGCTTTTAGTGGTACCGGTACTTGGCCTCGTGATTTGTTGGAGTGGAAAGCCTATGCAAAGAATACTCCAGTACCAGAGGAGATCACTTGGATTTGGATTACGAGCAGGATTGTTCTATCCACCTTGGATGTTCCATTATGGAATTCAAAGGAGGCATTGCAACATCATGCAAATCAGTTGGTACAGTAGGCTTGGAGTGGAGCCTTCGTACCATCAGGGGATGAGTGTGAGGATGAGCCTCCAGAGTTGATTGCTTTGACACCTCTAGATACCACACTCATTGCTTGGCAATATCTAGTAGAGAGGATATGTCTATTGGAGTTGTTTGGTGGGATTAACATCGGATTAGCGGTGATATTATAGGCAGGTATATGAGTACAGAGGAACTTGTATGTAGAGGGAGATGAGATTGCTAGGCAAGTCTTTCTACATCATGTGGCACACTTGGCCTATTGGTATCCGGAGTTATTACCGAAGTCAGCAGTCAGAGGTTATGAGAAATCCCTACCATCATACATTTCCTTACTAGGGGCCCATGATCTGGAGGTGATTTTAAGATGGCCATGTCAGGGATACACATGTGCTGGTAGAGGTTTGGGTCTTCAAGATCCTCGTTTTGGTGTGTTTTGGGAGATGTTATGGATACTACAACATCTCCAGGTTCATCAGTCCATTTCTCCAGCTTACCTTTTGGAGAATGTTCCTTTGATGGGTGATTCTTGCACTAGAGTGGTGGCAAGTACACATCAGGTCCATTCTTGGATGAGACATGCTATATTTTTAGATGCAGCCAGAGGGGGATCACAGGCTTATCATCTTTGTCTTTGGTGGACAAACCTCTTATCCAAAGAGGTTCTACAGTGTGCTTATGATAGAATTCAACAACTTGACTACATCCTTGTTGATGATATCTTGGATGTTAGGCGTCAGTCTCAAATAGTGGTAGTGGCTGATAGGTCACCTATGGCAATGGTGAAGCTAGTTGGACAGCCTAGAGTCGCATTTCCCACACTCATGAGTTTCCCAAGCTCTCATGCTTTTTGAGAGGGAGGACCTGGACTTGTTTGGGACTCATAGTTATAGTAGTTGGTGGAGCCCAACGCTGATGAGAGAGAGTAGGCGATAGGTTTTTTGCACCAATATTACCCCTATTCCAACAATGTCGGAGGCATCCAGGCGTCAAGTGTTAGGTCAGGCTATGGACTTGAACTGTTTGCCTTGTGAGCCTTGTGAATTGGATTGTGAGGCTTGGCTTGGTAGAGCAGTGTAGGATGCATTTGCTAGGCATCACCACTCGGACACTTGTGAGCCCTATGCCTATTGAGACGATTCAAGCACATGCCGGGGGCGATGGACCGAATGGACATGGTATTCTTGAGACACAACTAGTAGCTACTAGGGAGAGTGGTCTACTTGGAGTACACCCTTGATCCACTTGAGATGTAGCTAGTGGACATGTGGAGCTTGCAACCAGAGTGGAGGGAGTTTTTCACACAAAGGTTGGGACCTCTAGTAGTCGGGGGCATGACACTATTGCTCCCAAGGGCCCAATGTAGCAGCCAGTCAGTATGTCTTCCACTCCTATAGTTATAGAGGATACATGGGAGCCAGATCTTGGACCCAAGCTTATTGGAGAGGAAGGACAGAGGGTTTGGAGGTTCTTGAGGAGCCACACGAGTTGTTTTGCCTTTAGTATGAAGGATTTGGGTGCTCTAAAGGGACCTAGTATACGGATTGAGCTGACTAGCGATACACCAATTTTACGAAGTCCTTATTGATATAGTGAGATGGAGAGGACATTGATTCAAAATTGGAGTAGTGACCTTTGTGAGGCTGGTTTGGTGGAGATTTCACATGGAGAGTATGCATAAATCATAGTGATGTCAGCCAAGAAGGATATGCATGGCAACTACACAAATAGGTGGATGTGTGGAGATTACCGTCCTATCAACCGATAGACCAGGGCTGATCGGTATGCCATGCCTACACCAGAGGAGATTTTTGATGTGATTGGGCATGCAAAGGTCTTCAGTACTTTGGATCTTTGAGCGGGATATCATCAGTTGCTGATCAGAGAGGAGGATAAGTCCAAGATAACATTTTGGGCTATTGATCCTCACGGCAAGGATGTGTTATATTAGTGGAGGTTCTTACATTTTGGGTTAAAGAACACCCCTACTGAGTTCAAGAGGGTCATGGATAGGATCCTAGCTAGATTGGATTTTGTTTGGTGCTATATTGATGACATTTTGGTCTATAGCACTAGTGTGGAGGAGCATGAGAGACAATTGTTGGAGGTGTTTGAGAGGTTGAGATCTCATGGACTCAAATTACATCTTGGGAAGTGTAGAATCTTCCACGAGCAGGTTGAGTATTTGGGTTACACTATCTACCCCGGAGGACTTGGTGTTCAACAGACCAAGGTGGAGGCCATTGCACATATTCCTTAGCCTACGAATGTGAGTAGAGTGTGAGCATTCCTTGGGTTGGCAAACTTCTATTGCCACTATGTTAGAGGATTTAGTGCCATTGCCAAGGCCTTGACAAAGCTGACCTGTGAGCCGGCCTGGCTCTCACTCAGATGGAACCTCTAATGGCTATTATGGTAGCGCACCATGGACTAAGAAGGCAAGGAACTCCAACTCCATCATACTCCTCCAAGGCTAACACTCCAAGACTCAAGACATTGCTCACTAGAGAACTCAATGAGAGAGAGATAGTTGCAAATGAAAAGATGATGAATACCTCCTCACCCCTTGTTTATATACTTGTGAAATAGTTACATACCAAAGTTACTAATTACCGTAGTAACTCAAGTTACTAGACTAAAAGTCAAGTAAAGTCACAAAGTAGAAAGGAATATCCATTCACATGGGCATATTCCCCTAAGCATGTGGTCTTATCTTGACCCAACCACTAAGTCAAGGATTCCTTCACATGGGCTATCCTTGGACTAAAGAAGAATCCAAAAAAAAAGGCTTACGGGCCCAAGAGTTCTCAACTCTTTCCTCAAAACCAAACATCTAGGAATAATACCAAGTCAACACACTAAAATCCAAAATTGTGGTGCTCATCAATTCTACTTCCTCTAAAGTAAGGTCCCCTCTATCTTAGCTATGACTAACTTTAGCTAACCATGACTAATATAGAACCATCCTTTATCTCTATAAAAATAATATCTCTTAAGTACTTGTAATACCAAGCTAAATATCACAATACCACACACATGCACAAATGGGTGTTACAGACCAAGCTTACACAAGAGTGGTGTTGGGGAGATGAGTAGGAGAGAGTTTTTGTAGAGCTCAAGGAGAGGTTGACATCTGCTCCTATTTTGAGGAGACGGATCAGAGGATGACCATTTCAGGTTCATACTGATTGGAGTATGTTGGGGCTTGGAGCGATGCTCACCCAACATGATGATGAGGGGAAGGAGTTTGTGGTGGCCTATGCTAGTCACTCCAACAATTGAGCGGAGGTGAAGTATAGTTCATATGAGGGAGAGTGCTTGGCAGCAGTTTGGGCAGTAGTACATTTTTGATGTTACCTATTTGGTACCCTTTCACTCTCATCACTGATCATCAGCCACTAAAGTGGTTGATGGAGTCCGACAAGCTTTCAAGGAAGCTTGCACGATGGGCTTTGATTTTACAGGAGTACGATTTCACAATTTTTCACAGACCTGGAGTGGTGAACCGTGATGTAGTTGGGTTGAGTAGAAACCCATGTCCCAGCCAATAGGATCAGACCGGAGCACATTGGCATTGTGAGACAGATGAGGAGATGGTGCCAGGTTGGTATGCATATGCCTTTTTGTGTATATCTTTTGAGGCTTTGGTGGTATCTCTCTCAGCACATACAGGAGGAGTTATTGAGGTCACAGATCCAATGAGTGAAGATATTGGTATAGTTTAGCAAGACATTCATGATGATATCTTAGTGATGGACTATCTTTGCATTGGTGTTGTGGGTGGCACAATTGGGGCCAAGGAGAGAGACCATGTCCTTCAATGAGCCAAAAAATTCAGATTAGAGGGCATACACCTTTTGCATGTATGGGAGGATGGTAGAGTGCGAGTAGTGCCACTTCCATCTCAAAGACCACAGTTGGTCCATCATGCTCATGAGGAGCTAGGACATTTTGGAGTAAAGCATACATATAGCTTACTCCTGAGTCATTATTGGTGGTGTGGTAGGCAGGCCATGGAACAACAGTTTGCTGCCAGATGTGTGGTTTGTGACCGAATTAGAGCATCATTCAATGCTCCTTTGCCACAGTTACACCCATTACCTATCATGGGATTGGGTTACCATTGGAGTTTGGACTTTGCCGGACCTTTACCGCTGACTGTGAGACATCATTGGTATGTTTTGGTGATAGTAGAGCACTTCTCCAAGTGGATTGAGTTGGTGGCACTTCCTGACAAGTCTAGTGAAGGGACAACTTACTTGTTCTTGGATTGAGTTCTTAGTCATTTTGGTGCACCAGTTGAGGTTTTGACTGATCAGGGTACAAAGTTGTTGGGGAAGTTTTAGGTCTTATGTGACAAGGCTTTGATTGATCACCGTACTACCTCTCAAGATCACCCCTGAGGCAGATAGCTTAGTAGAGAGAGTGGTTCAGAAAGTGAAGAAAGGATTGCAAAGTATGGTTTGCAAAGAGAGCACTTGGGAGATTGGGATCTCCAATTACCTTGGTTCACCATGGGCTATCGGTTCAGCCGGCAAGCCTCCTTAGCATCTCTACTCTATGGACAAGATCCAGATTTACATGTAGCCATTTATCAAGATGCTACAGTAGTTTTGGACTTAGATGATCCCGATGTATGGATGAGCGCATGTTCTCAACGGGTAGAGATCTCTCGGAGGATGATGCTGATGGCCTTTGAGAATGTGGAGATTGCTTAGCATAGAGATACCTAACGCTATGCTACCATTCAAGGAGGAGGTTATAGACCCTCAATCCGTCAATTTCATCCAAGCGATTATGTATATCTACAACAGACAGCACCGACAACACTTGATGTTTTGATAGGCCGTACTAACTTGAGAGTGCATGAGGTTTTGCCATCTAGAGTCCTTGTGTTAGAAGGACATGATGGTGTTGTTTGAAAGGATCATGTGCACAATTGTGCGCCATGCCACCTCCCAAACATTGATGGTACTATGGACGTAAGCTTTGCACTTGTACATGTAGGCTTGAGGTGTATGTTATGTGACTCTTCTGGTGGAGCTGCTACTATATTAGTGTGTGATAGCTGTTTGAGAGGATGGCATATGCTATGTATGACTCCTCCCCTCACGGTGGTTCCTCAGGGATAGTGGTTATGTCCTAGATGTACTTGACCTATAGCTAGTTCATTCTTTATATGGTATAGATTGCAGACAGGTGACTAACGATGGGGCTCCATAGCACCCGGCCTCTTGATCTTTGCCCATTATAGGGTATACCATATACTTAGAGTAGATGGCTATCTAGAGTTAGAGGGACCTAACCGCCAACTAGGGGGGCAATTGTGTCACTTTAGAGTCTATGTATGACTTATGTGTGAGTTGTGCTTCTATAGTGTATGATGTTGATAGTGATGTATGTTGTGTGACGATGTATATACGCATGATAACTATCATGCCATTTGTAGTGTCGCATCTAGATTGCTTGGACACTGGAGTTCCAGTGATAGTAGTTAGAGTTATTTTAGCAGTATCTTAAAGACTACTTTCTGACGGTCAGATTTTGTGTTTGGGGTACTGACTTCATGGTGGGGCCCACCATCACTTTGCACCATTCGTACCATCAAGTGTGCCATCAGCGGGACTGTTAGGGTTTCAGACCTAGCTCAAGTCCAGGGGGTATACTTTTGAAGTGCAGCTCCAGAGAGCTCACTTCTCTGATGTTGAGCCTTCGAGTTCCTGGCTATGGTGGACAGAGGTTGGTGTAATGGGGATTGGTTGGTCTCAAGAGTGCGCCAGGCACCTGGCTGCTTGCGCTTGGACTGCTTGGCTTGTCAACTTTCAAAGCCTTTTTGTAATCAGATGCGCTCTCTCTACTTGCCCGGCTAGCAGTCCTTCTTGCTAGAGCAGCTTGCTAATGATCTCTCTGAATGTAGGCTCATGGTAAATGGCTTCTTGGATTGGACTCATTGGCGCAATCTTATTCTTCAAGCTTCATTGCCAATGTTAAAGTTCTGTCCATATTAAGTTGCGTTCAGTGGGTTGTGATGTAATTCCTCTAACGAATCACAGTCCTATGGCCAGGTTCAGATAATCATGATCAGGTCAGTGACAGGTCTTGGAAATGCGGCTCGACTAAGACTGAGAGCTCCGAGACTAGAGTCCTCTCATTTATACTATTCATGGACTAAAGATTCACATTCATCAAGGAAGTATATATTTATCGTAATCCCAAGCCTTGGAGTTATAAATTTTTCAAGGGAAACCCAAGCAGCTTCAAACAATAAAATGACCGACTAAAATCTTCAACGGCAAAGCATGTACACAAAGGAGGAGAACTGAGCAAGTTCTACATCCTAATCCTTACAATTCTTAGCCCTCCATTTTGTCATGACTCCGTCTGAGATCTTCTCCAAGTCTGTTCTCTGGTCGACAGGTTCTTGTTCCATTTCTTCTTTATTCTTGTCCCGAAACTAATCACTTCCTTCTCTATCATTCACCCGGAATCTTTGTTATGTCATTCTCCTGAAACATAGCTCACACCTTTCTTGAAAACAAGTCGCTTCCTTCTCTTTCACTCCCTTCTTTGGCATTCCCCGAAACTCTTTGTTATGTCATTCTCTTGAAACACTCACTGTAAACTCAACTCCTGGAAGAGATTTTTCTCAACTCCCAAAACTTCTCACTGTCAACTCCTGGAAGAGGCATTTCTCCTTCTCAAAACCCCATTTCAATTCTTGAAGAGCTTCCTGCCAGCCCTCTCATCTCCCAAAACTTCCACCTGTCCGAAAATTCCACTCCTAGATAGCATTTCTCCTGAAAACCTTTTCTCTTTTCAAATTCACTGTCTTCTCAAACCCTTTTTCCAATTCCCAAAAACCCTCACTGCCAGCCCTCTCATCTCACAAAACTTCTCACTGTCCAAAAATTTCACTCTTGGATAGCATTTCTCCTGAAAACCTTTTCTGTTTTCAAATTCCATGTCTTCTCAAACCCTTCTACCACTTCCCAAAAACCCTCACTGCCAGCCCTCTCATCTCCCAAAACTTCTCACTGTGAACTCCTGGAAGACATTTTTCTCAACTCCCAAAACTTCTCACTGTCAACTCCTAGAAGAGGCATTTCTCCTTCTTGAAACCCCATGTCAATTCTTGAAGAGCTTCCTACCAACCCTCTCATCTCCCAAAACTTCCAACTGTCCAAAAATTCCACTCATGGATAACATTTCTCCTGAAAACCTTTTCTCTTTTCAAATTCACTGTCTTCTCAAACCCTTCTGCCACTTCCCAAAAACCCTCACTACCAGCCCTCTTATCTCCAGAAACTTCTCACTGTCCGAAGATTCCACTCCTGAATAGCATTTCTCCTAAAAAACCTTTTCTGTTTTCAAATTCCATGTCTTCTCAAACCCTTCTGCCACTTCCCAAAAACCCTCACTGCCAACTCTCTCATCTCCCAAAACTTCTCATTGTGAACTCCTGAAAGACATTTTTCTCAACTCCCAAAACTTCTCACTGTCAATTCTTCTCTCCAAAATTCTCCTCTTCTCGAAAAATTCTTACTCAGCCCTACTGCTCTTCCCCAAAAATTCTTGAGACCCCCAATAACATAGTAATACTCCAACGGTTAAGTGACAAGAAAAATACCCCGAGCTTATGTTACATTAAAGAAAATCCACCACTCAATTTCCTCCCTTCCTTAACACAAGAGAAAATCCTTGAGCTTACAGGAACACAAAACAACTACCGGTTTCACCATAACATAAACCTTGAGTTCACTAACATGAAAAATCACACCAAATGGCACCAATACTACGTGTAGATTATTTTCCCAATGACACCGGTGAGCGTCACCTGGATTCTCTATGTTGGAGTGGGTGTGGCTTGACTGTAATCAATGCCCTGTTGTTGGCAGTTTATAGAGTGGCAAATCAAGTACTGAGTTGAGTTGAGTTGAGTTGAGTTGAGAATGGTAAACAATCTGATTATTGTGGCACTTTAGAGTCTATGTATGACTTATGTGTGAGTTGTGCTTCTATAGTGTATGATGTTGTAGCGATGTATATTGTGTAGCAATGTATATACGCACGACAACTCCAATAATTAGTAACTTTGGTGCGTAACTATTTCACAAGTATATAAACAAGGGGTGAGGAAGTACTCATCATCCTTTATTTGCAACTATCTCTCTCTCATTGAGTTCTTTAGTGAGCAATGTCTTGAGTATTGGAGTGTTAGCCTTGGAGGCGTATGATGGAGTTGGGGTTCTTTGCCTTTTTTGTCCATGGTGCACTACCATAATAGCCATCAGAGGTTCATCCTGAGTGAGAGACAAGCCGGCTCACAGTACAGTCTACAAACAAATAGAGCATCCAAAGAAGCATCACCTAGTGTGATTGCTCTCATATAGATTGCACCAACCACTGCATTCTATAGAGAAATGGACACACATTATCTAAAATATGCTACAAAGCATGAGAGTGAGAGTGGTACCCCTTGGCGCCTAACATGATAAGCTCTCACACACTCCTTGACAACTATGTTGAATGTTGTGTCCATCGCTCCATATAACTCCAAGGCTAGAGGAACAAAGAGGTGACCTCACTACATGCCTCTATACTTGGAGACCTTGCGACCTAGTGCTGCATTTTCTGCCCATCCAGGGATATGGGTAATCACTCCTTCCAAAATTGTATCACATGCAGGGTCCGTAACCATGATATCTGCTATTATCACTTGATCATCTCAGACCAAGTATAAGTGTGTCATCTACAAAGCATGCGAATGCTCCCTCCAAGCCAAGTGTCCACTCTCTTGTGCCATATCAAACACTATGTCCCTAATAGCATCATGGGTAGCTATCCTCTATCCTCTAAAAGGACATCATGTCATGTGGACCACTAGTGCATCTAGTGTAGAACCACACTCACAAGTGAGTAATCAAGATGCAGATGGGTGGACCAAACCTAGGCAAAACCTCATCATTGTAGAGAAAGTAGCTAGTGCGAGTCAAAATGCCCTAATGCATGGTCAAGCTAGGATCCAAGAGCCTGCACCCTTGCTGGAGCAAGAGTGAAGATGTGCTCTAGTAGCTTGAGGAATGGACAAGTCACCTAAGAGAGAATGTAGCGTATGCTCACAATGTCACTCCATCAAGGAAGATTGTAAACCTCTAGTTCAATCTAACAATAGTGAAGCAAAAGATGGAAAGTCCTCTTGTGCCCATGGGGATAGAGTATCTCTCATCTGCCGCAATAACATCTCGAGAGAAAATGATCCCTCCTCCACCTTTGTCACATAAGTCTCCAAAACCGTCCTATCAACAACCACAAAACAAGAGGAAAGTAGGGGTGCCAAGAGAGCCCAACTACCCAAAAATGCTATAGGTGTTGTCTCCTCCATAGAAAGCAAGCAAACCCCTCCACACGAGATCGGCAAAGCCGTCTGTCTATGTGGCATATCCCCTATCACACACTCAAAGGTCCCTAGTCCAAGAATATCACCAAAGACTCCCATAATCCTCCTATCAAAGGCTCTCGGACATGATAGGAAGGACAAGGAGGGGGGAACTGTACAAATGAGGTAAGTCGGTTGACAAGCAATACTAGAGGAGAATATACCAAATGCCACATGCAGATCTCCTAGTAACAGAAGGTCATCCACATGGAGAACATCTTATGCAAGGGCAACATTAATATAAGCAAGAACAATTGCCTAGCAATGCATTAGATCATGGTAAAATTCAAGGACATTTCAAACCATTACTATCAAGTGTAAAAGTATCTTTATCTCACTACAAGACGCACAATGCTTAACAATGAGCGGAAGTTGCCTAACGCACCATATATGTGTAATTAAATTGATTCTGTGAAGATTAAAGACACACCAAAAACAAAAAAGAACTTAAACCAACAAATGCAATTAGGTCTTCCTTTAGTTATACAATTCTTTAATCGCACAAACTATGATGACCATGTACATGGTGATGGAAATAATATCATAAACATGTTTCATATGGGTACACAATTGTCGTTTAAAGGAGTGGCATAGAAAGCCCAACCAATAATTTAAAAAAAACTTGAACTCCTGAAAACATATTCAAGATAACGCAACAGAAGTGTGTAACATGTAACATACTACAATAACCATGTCAATAACATAAGATATAATAATAATGAACACGTTAATCTCGTCACACCGGCGTTGGAGTATCAAATCATACTCTAAGCCATTTTGTGAACGCTCCGTCAGTTTAGGCGCCCGTCTTGTTGGTCTTAACTGGAGCAAAGGCTCGCCCTCAATGAAATTGTTCGTGACGAAGTGACTGTGCACAAACACGTTGATCCTCTCCATAAAGAGAGGATCTTGCTTCCAGTAGTACTGGACTTCACTTCTCCATTTGTCAGAAGTCGGATCCCTTTGGAAAATTCAGCTACGAATACGTCAGTCACAGTAATTTCACTTCAGAATATATCGATGCTGTATGCGTTGCCACATCCCTGTACACGAAGCAGGTAAGGATCTGTATGGGTTCTAGCATAACACATACTAGGTTAGTGCCACTACGTATCGTGGGCTTGTGCGGTCCAACAATTCGTTACTTTATAATCATAATCTCAGAAAGAGTATGCTATGCTATGCTGGACATGACATGAATCATACATGTTTGACTCTCTTCTTTCGGGGAGGGGAAAGTAAAAGTCGTGATAACACTCAATGGTAGCGGCAAATTCAAGACGGGATGATGAGGTTTAGACAGTATGCAGAGCACAATCTTCCCGCCACAATGCTGCATCTAAGTCAAATAAAATTCTTGTGTTTCTCTTCTTGCATCATAGGTGAACAAGTAAGCACGCACGAAGGGGTTCAAATGCCTCCGTATGGAGCTGTGAGAACATTTTTGTGTTGTACAATGTACATATGCAAAGTATTTGACTACCCTCACCCTTGAATTTCCCCAATGGCTGAACACAACATCCGAATCGACTGATAATTAAACTCCTCGTCGGCAAACCTCCTACGAGAGAGCACCGCTACCTCCTACGGTGCTGTGATGACGACCGACCTGTCTTCTCGTGGGAATATTCAAACAGGATCAAGCTGGACTGTTGATTGCATACGAAACCTCGTATCACGTTCTTTCACTGATACTGGATCAGTGGGCACAGGCCCAGCCGCCTTCAATATCCTCGTTTTACATATAGTAACTGCATTATCGTTCAACTGGAAAGTTTTATACCGAATTTTTAGGACCACGTCAACTTATATTAACTAAGACTGTAACGGTGCAAATCATCGTTGGCATCAGAGAGCACATCTGGATATAGAATCTGGCAAGTCAGAATCAATCAGACTCCAACATAGAAAGTTTGTTCAAGATCACATCTCTGCTAACAAGAATCTTCTTTGCGATTGGATCCCTACGTTCATATCAAAATACTTGTTGGCAAGTATCGCTCTCTTTCCTCCTCATTAATATTCTCGTTCGATCGCTTGTTTAATTTGCAACTCTCACATAGTTATACAGAATCACTGTAAAGCATGATTAGGAGGAGCGGTGGATGATAAGATTCAACTTTCTGTGCGTTGTCTATTCAACATCGTCCAGAAGGATTGGTCAAAACGAACAGTGGGACCTTTTATCATCAAATCCTTTCAATCGCGTCCCGTAAACTGGATGAAATCAAAGGTATAAACGGCAGCTGAACCAGGCAACCTCATCAGACAAGACAACCTCTCCAACCAGAGGAATCACTCTCAACGTGAACACGAAACCCGCGAAAACCGGAGTAGACTTTATCAACCCCGAATCAAGACATAAAGGATAGATTGTCCTTCTATCGTAGATAGATGTGTCTTGGGTGCAGTAGGACATTCTCGTATTGATACTAGGGGGCTTAGCACCATTTCACCTGTTATGTTTCATCCTTGTCCGGCTTGATGGGGTCTTCCCATCCTTCTTCTTATCCTACGCGGTCGCCTTTCCCGATAGATGTGTTAAGTATGCGGTTGTATTCCATGGTATGATGGATTTCAAAGCCCGCAACTACCAGTCATCTATGGCGTCATGCTACTGCGTTCATGTCATGTTGTCCGATTCTCGTGCACATAACCAGATTGTACCATAGTATGTATTTATATAGCTCTTTTTCGAGAACTTCGATTCGAGAACTCTTCGAAATATTACGCTGACCGTATGAACTCAGTGTTGAAGGGAGTGCCACTGAAACGCATCTCATGTCCAATAACTTCATTATAAGTTTAGCAAGACTTGTAGCTGAAAAGAGTCGCAAATATCACGATTTTATTGATGGGACCCGTTTATAAAATCGTTATTCATCGCTGCTTTGTTGAAGGTTTAATCATCAAGTAAAAGAGTGTCTAGTTGGCACGTTCACAGAGGTGAGGGAATGAGATGAGCTCCCCAAAGTGAAGCTAATATAGAAGAAGAAGGCGATCGCGTGTGTAAACAAGAAGGATGGGACGACCATCAAGCCGTACAAGGAAAATACATAGGGATAAAATGGGCTAGTATATACGTTGCAACATCTTATGAAAAATCTTATGTTGAACCAAAATGTTCAAGCCATTAGAGCTGCAGGTCCAAAGACATTGTATGGAACTTGGGGACAGATCCTGTTTTTCTGTATAAACCGGATTTGCATCGAATATTTCCTGGATGAATTTTCTCTATGATGGTCCACATGTATATAATAACGCTGTCCGCAAAGTCGAGAAACGGACATTAAACTTGTAGTTAGGGGTAATTATTACACACGAGGGTGAACATTATTCCGCGAGTTCGGCCAAACTCACAAACGCATCAAGAACTAGCGTCATGTGAGTTTATTGCAAGTTTGTCAATCTTCTCATCCCCTAGAGTAAACTTTTCAACCAGATCATTCTTATTGTTGCCATCTACACTTCAAAATCTGCTAATTTAATTCCAGAAGTAAATTTTACGTCACTTCAGTTTCTCATGAGTTTGGAAAGAACTTTGCTTCTACTTTGGGGACGACGATGATGTGCGTTTGCCTTCCTTTTCTTACTTGTCTTTGTCTTCCTTTATGTTCACTTTGCCATCAACTGGAAGACAGGATCATGTCATGTACTTGATTGTTCTGTTATATGCAACCTTCTTCTTGTCTCTTTGCTATGATGTTCACCAGTTACCATTGGACTAGGAAGATCGTAGTCTACGAGATTTAGGATTAGTGTTAGAATCTGGCTGTAACCACGGTGTGAAACCCGTAATGGACTACGAATCTGGGGATAACTACTCGTGTTGATCTGTGTATCCTTGGTGTTCTATTGTTTCTGTTGTAAGCGCTTTCTTGTTGAGGTGTTGTGCACCCCTGGCGTCCTCTTCCTCCGCACAATTTATACTTGAAAAATCGATAGAGTCGACAGATGAGTATAAGTGTTTACAAGATGCCGCGTCAGCGCAAGTCTCCAACCTATCCGGTAAGAGGGCCAGATGCAACTAGATTCCTATATTTCCTGCAGAAGAGGATGCGTGAGAATCGCAAACCCAACTAGAAAAAGATCTGTGCATTTAGAATCTTACCGAGTCTTCGCAGAATTCACGTACTCAAGACAACAAGAGATCTAGACCAACAGGATTAACAGTTTTATCTTTTCATGACGAGTATTTCACGAATAACCTTGCCCGGTGTAAAACTGGATCAGTACCGTCCATCACTTCTCCACTCCCCGAGGAGACTGAAGGTGCCACGTCCAGGCACTCCTAGCCCGCGCTTTATCCTCTGCAGTCCAGGCGTAGTTCCTCACGCCTTTGGCTGTGATAGAAGTCCGAATTTCCAGTGTTAGACGGGGATCTCCTGTCGTGATATTCTGCCAAATTCCCGCGTGTCAAGTTTTGGTTAATTCTGTTTGATTGCACTCTGGATTCTGTCATCAAGTTCTCTAGATGCTGGGGTTTGGTTCGACTCATTCACATTTCATGTTGGAGGAATTCTCGCTGAAGGAGTTGTAAGTCGACTGTTTCTTTTGGGTCTGAACATCTCAAATTCTTACTTTTTATGTTTAAGGCTTTAGATGGATTGCTTTTGCTGCAAAACTTGTTAGGGCCGGTTTTTAAGGGTAACTGCTGCTTCAAACTGAGAAGCCTGATTAGGTTCAGAATGAGTACTCACCCGTCCTAAGCGGAATAAGATGGATGGGTGGCTTGGACGGATTGGATGGATCACAGATATTGAAACTGGTAACAGAACACCATAGCCTTTAAGTTCTCATCTGGCATTGTTAGGGTCTGCTACCCCATCCTAGGCTGAGATAACCTCATAAAATCAGTCGAATTTAAGGCAGATTTAATAAGCTATCGACATCTAGCTTTTGGTTTGTGATAAATGTACAGCAGTTAAAACACATGCAATTTCCCTGGCGAGACTCTTAAGCTCTTGGGCTTTTAGGGCTCTTCAGCTGCATCTTAACAGTTCTAATTATCTTCAAAGCAATCAACTCGAAGCTTCGATGTATACTGGATATGATGGTGCGACAACAGTCTGCTACAATATATCAGTTCAGTGTCGAATACACAAGAATGGTACACAGCTGTTAATACAACAACATGGAGTCCAGTTTGCAGAGGACCCGATGTCATCCAAATGCGGATTACTATTCTAGTGTAGTTTTATTGTACGCCACTTTTGGTGAGACTTTAGACGGAGGAGATTGGCATGGAATCAACAGTTTCAACAGATTTCACTAGATACCCTCGACAAAGTGTAGCGTGTACATGCTGACATGTCTCGTCCAACACGCTGTAATTGCCTCGCTTCACGTCTGTTAAGCGTAAGCACGACGTCCGAATAGACATGACAACCCAAAATATTCAGAGCGGTCGCTGGACACCTTTGTCTGCGAACACTTATTTTATTTACAACTAGGATATGTGGTGAATTTAACCCAAGGGATGATTGCTCAAATTCCATGTGATAATGGGTGAAGAACGTTTGAGGGTTTTCGCTACTGCAATAGGAGTGAAGCTTGTAAGGTTACAGGAAAGTGAGTTCCAGTTGTCTCATACATTTGGTTACAGGTGATCCTTGACATTGATTGGCAACGGGCTGAGTTAGAACCAAGAAGAAACATGAATTTAAAGTCCACAAAACAGACTGTTCTGAGATGAAAATCAGTGAAAAGCGTAGCCATTCGACCGTCCAAGCCTTAGACTAGAGGAGAAGAAACGACTAAGTAAGTTGTACTCTTTACGCTTTAGGGCAAATTGTACACTCTCGGAAAGGCTCAGATTCTTGTTAATTTCTTGACAGGAAAGCACAATGCGTCAAGTGAAAAACTCTAAAAGACGACCAAGATACCTGCACTTCGCCTCCGTTAGTTCTTCCCAATTTTCGAGCAGTGTACCGAGTTTTCTGGTGAACTCTGGATTCCTACTGCAGACAGTGCCACTCGAATTTCTGCAAAACTAAAGAATTCTGGTTTCATTTTCAAAACCACCTGATAAAGAGTGGGTTCCCCAGACAAAGAGTGGGCATCACAGACAAATGTTCCGATAGATCTTACTCGATCTAACATTAAATATCTTCACAATCGCATTCAGCTCTGCATACACAAATTGTTGAAAGTGACTGATGAAAGCCAGTTTCACTAAGTTGAATGGAAGAAGCCATGGAAGGTGGAAGAGGAAATAAAGAAACAGGATAAGAATAATCCCTACCCTGGATTGCAGTACGATGCGTAAAAGGAGAAAACAGGGATAGCACGGGGAAAGAACCCCAATTGTGCGCATTGAAGTCCAAAGTCTGTGGAAAGTTGGGAGGGAGACGGGACGAGAGAGACCACTAGGTGCTAAGTCGGATAATGTTGACATCTTACGAACCCGTTGACTCGCACGCGGATTTGCTGAGTGCATCTCACATCACCGTACTGACATTGACTATTACGAAGATCATCGATCGATCTTGTACGCGTTATGGTGGAATTGATCGAACGTGTCTTAGAGTGGCATGAGCCTTGAAGTTTTTGCGAGCTGAACCTCTTTGAGAATGCATTGTGGGTGTTAGATATGTGATGATCTTCAAAATTGCAGTATGACTCGATCAAATTTCTCCATCCAGTCAGTGAATTTATGGAGTTAAATGGAAGTTCCGTAGCTTCCGCTATGCGAAAACTTCAGTGACATTCATTCTTTGTAGCTTTGCGCACTGTAACAATTCCTGGTCAAGCAATGATTGTTTCGTGGAACCACGCTACTCCACCGGGAACTTTGAACTGTCAAGAGGTGATGCTCTAAATTAACAAACTTCCACAAGTTGTAGCATGGATAACTCAAGAGAGTTCTCGACTTCGTTCCTCAGATGTCGGAGATTGGCAAGTAGGAAATCTAGCAGTGCACGTGAACCAGGCGTATGGAGATCTTTTAATCTGCCAAATCTCGCATAAACCCTTCATCGGGTATTCTACTTCTCGTGTTCTGCCCGTCTCTCACCGCTACGCAGTCCTACACTGGCTAGCTTCCGTCTGATAGCTGGTTAATTTGTGTACAACCTTTTGGACATTCGTCTAATTACTCTCTTTCTCTCGAACGTCTGTTTTCATAGCCGTCCAATAGGCCTCTATCCTATTCGTCATTCAAGCGTAGTAACAATGAATGATATTTCTGTTTGCAGTTCAAGTTCAATTTCTCTGTTCATCAAGGAATCTGTACCTTCCTGATCATGCGTGTATCAACTAGCAATCGGAATTTAGATGAGCAAGCTTGTGTTGGATGCATCTAATCTGTCACTCTCCTTTCCCGGACACTAAACTAGGAACTACTGGCCACCTACGTAACAATTTCGACGATTTTTTTCGAGATTAAAAGACAAACTTATTCATGCCCGAACTACAACCAGAGGAATTTTTCTCGTCCATCTCGCAGACCTTCAAATGGATTCTTGGTCGATGGAGGCCCACTATGGTAGAACTTCACCTTCTTCGCAATCCACAGCCCGCGCAGATCCTAAGCTCAAAATGGTGAAATCCTTTCTCTATCCTCCGACAGGTTTCCCTTCGTGGAGTTCCTCTTGTTAGCTACTTATCTCAAAGATATCTAGAGTTCAGTAAGTAGTTTTACAACCGTTGGGCGAAGTAATTGGGAGATCACCAACAAGAGCAGCTAAAGTGGCAGCGATTTATGAAACTATCAGAACTAGTAGAGCAAAGAATGACAGATTTTTATCCCTTTTCCGTCGCGTGGTGATGTAACTTGGTATTCTTATGTAAGTGTGTGTTTTGCAGGTAAAGGTCGGTGTCAAAAGCCGAGTTCCCAAGCCGCCCTCTTTTCCTCGTAACAAGAATTACGTTCCTCTGGGAGCAATTGAAGATTCCGTTGAGAAAGCACTAGAGGCCAGTGATAATTCCATCGTTGTACTTCAGGGCTCACCTGGAATAGGGACGACAAGTGTTGCAAAGAATATTGCATGGAAATATTATGATGCGTATGATGCAGCTTCAAATTCATGGGTCCCAGAAAGAATTATTTTTCTGCAGTGTGGACCCCTAGGTCCTACAGAGGTTGATAGATACGTTCTGGACAAAGAGCTAGAACTACTGCAAGAATTGGGAGGAGCTGCACCAGAAGCTGGTGCGAGTAGGCTCGAAATGCACAATCCATCCAATGTCAGGAAACTGGATCCCGAGCCCAAATCCTTCCCTTATAGAGCGAGAGTGATTAAATCCTGCTTTGAATGAACCGGGACAAGCACCAGTATTCTCTCAAATGTTTCCGAAATGGTTCCTTCTGGAACCACTTCGGAAACATTTGAGAGAACTCCTAGTAAACCAGTCAATCTTGCTTGTCTTGGATGATGTTTGCTGGGAAGATGATTTTTTGGAAAACTCATTGCCGGTGATCGACCTTCGAAATATTTTTAAAGTGTGAGGTATCTTGTCACATCTAATTATTCGGACAACTGGTCGGGAGGACGAAAGATTTCTATGGAAGCCATACCACGTGAGTCGGCACAGCGTATCCTTGCGAGATACATCAGACTAAAGGATTTAGTGGAGACGGCCAAGATACTGGAGAAGAGCGGCCGCTTTGGTAGTCCAATTCCGGACCATCTACAGGTATGATTGATGAGTGTTTGCTGAAAAGTTGAACATACTCGTCATCTTTCGTGTTAATTTTCATGGATGAAGCTCCCGCTGAAAGAAGAATGTCGATTCTAAGTCTCAAGATTGGCAAGCGAAGTTCAGTCTTATGAAACGTAAGTGCACAGGTGCTCATTTAAAACATTCTCTTGTCCTCGATTTTGTGATCGTGACATGACAGGAATATCTTTCTTTCAGGGTGTTGCTGAGAAAATTGTTGATGAAACTCACGGCAATCCGCTTGCTCTATCGACCATGGCCTTATCTGTGAGGCTAAGAGTCAGGGGAACAGAGCACAGACCAACGCTAGTTGATGAACTGTCGGCGTTGAACGATGCTCTCCAAACCTTCTTAAACCCTGAGAAGCTCGAGATTGGTCATGACTTCATACTTAGCCCTGATATACCGAATCTCGGACTCATCATGAGCAACATTTTCAACTCCCTTTCTGAGGATGCACGCAATTTGGCAGCTTTGTTGAGCATGTTTGACGAGGATAAGATACAGGAGGGATGTGTTAATTTGCTGCACAATTTCTATCGAGAAACACTCAGCTGGCCCGGAAGGAGTTTCCGTGATGGTAGAAGCCATCTGGAAAAGTTATCTCTGTTGAAATGTTCCCTCGCCGATAGCAGCAGAATCTCTCCAGAGTTGCAGCAATTATCTTCGTCGGAAAAG
The DNA here is from genome assembly GCA_948567375.1 of Lunularia cruciata. Classification (NCBI taxonomy): domain Eukaryota; kingdom Viridiplantae; phylum Streptophyta; class Marchantiopsida; order Lunulariales; family Lunulariaceae; genus Lunularia; species Lunularia cruciata. The sequence continues at coordinate 35,475,794 of OX419762.1, read as the reverse complement.
AAAATGTGGGCTTCATCGGACAATGAATCTACACCAAGCAATGAAGTCCAGGTTGAGTGGGCCATTCATAGTCACAGGCAACGCTACTTTCGACTCGCTTGTGAATATACAGTCGATTCGTACTGTGAAGCTTTGCTTAGACAGGATGCAGGGCAAGATAATCGGATGTTAAGCATTGCTCTATGCGCAACGTTCGGATATGGTAAAGTTGCTCAACTGGCAGCAGCTGAAATAGGCCATGAACTACAGACCTTGATCGAAAGCAGCGAAAGAGAATTGCAAGGAGTAAGCCCAACTTCAGAGAAAGCAAGACGCTTTCTACGTAGAGTTTCCACTCTGGATCTACGGAACTCAAAGTCAAAAACCTTCGCAGCCACTACTCTGAAGGGTATAGCTCGGATAAAGGTGCAGGAATTCTTTGCACACTCCACTTCTACAGAGCCGACTTATAATCTTCAAAGGGATTTAAGGCAGGTCGTGAGTCCCTTCATAGCTCTCATTCGCGACATGGAAGGGAAATCCGCAGTGGATGCCCTAAAGTAGGTGCTCCTTTTCGTTGATATATATTGAACGCAGTAGTATTGCCATGTTGGAAAACAACATCATGCAACTAGATCTACTGTACTTGATTAGAAACATGAGATGTTTGACTGAAGCAGTTCTTTTCCTATGTGTCTGCAGTTATCTCACGATAACTGCAGGTTATCGTGAGATATGTCTATGAGCTGAGCTAGACGGAGATGCAATTTCAACTTCTTTTCGAGAATGGCATCGGCCATCTGACATATACCGATTGTTGTACGGCTTGGAACTATTCCACATCATGGTGTATCTTCGAAATTACCGATGAAGATCCAAAATTTGCCAGAAGTTTTAGCACGCCTGTTGGAACTTGTTGCTACTACAGGTCAAGAGGACAGGATGAGCGCTCTAGTTACGTTGGCTTGTCTTTGTCATATCATGAGAGCGGAGCAACTCCTTGAGGGATACCATAAGAAGCTTAAGGACCCAATTCCAATTGACAGCAGTTGCTGACTGTTTGGGCAAAGAAAGTAGCAGTCAAATGCAAACGTGGGCAATCATAACATTATGGAAATTGTCTCGAATCGAGGGATTCCGCGAGACTTGCACGAAATCCAGACGTCTGGCCATTGCTAATAAACCTTTTAGAAGACTCTGAGTAGAGTCAACTGCAACACCGGACAGCATGGACATTTGCCTACCTATGTCGTTACTGAGAAATACAGGAGAAATGGAGCAATTCTAGAGAGATGGAACATTCCAGCTCCTTGCTACATGAATAGCAGGGAAAATCAGAAACCAAAAGAGGTTAGAGCATATTCACTAGCTTGGTTATCCGGTCTTCAGGAGTGGGGCCTATTCTCGAAGGATCCCTGGAGAATCATGTTTAGAATGAAAATTACCTGGACAGGAGTTGTGGACGGGTTGGTTCCGCTTTTGGATGCAACTGGTCATGAGGGGGCTAACCTTCGAGTCTACAGTGCAGCCGCATTGTTTTCCATATCCAGGGATATCAATTGGAGCAGGGGGATTCGGAGGGTTCCTGGAGCTCTAGCCAAGTTAGAGAGTCTTGCAGGTACCTAAGGTCTATGCAGAATGGGCACTGGATTATATGAATTTCTACGATAAGCAGGATTCGAATGTTTGGTTGTATTGATCTCTCATAGACTTACAAACTGGAAAGAAGAGTGAGTGTGAAAGAGCAAATTAAAAACATTCCTTTCTACTTTATTCCGAGATCGTAAATAGAGATAGAAATAGAAATCGTAGAACTGTAGAGTATTCCTTTGTGTTGGATGTTTATCATGGGTGTTTATCATAGCCGACAATACACACAATATCAAAAGATTTGTAGTACTTATATGGAAGACTTATACCCAATTGAGAGTGTCAAGCAATGAGTTGAATCGAATCAATCTTCACGTTATTAGCGTTATCCTGATGTAACGTCTATATGGTCCATTCATATGTATTTCTTAGGATCTTCATGGCGGAAGAGCTCCCGAAAACTTGCAAATCAGATTATTCTAGATGTTCAATATTGAAAATTGTGATGAAACAGAAAAAGAAGGCAACCGCAGGTGATAACAAGAAGGATGGGAAGACCCATCAATCCCGTACAAGGAACGGAGCTAATTGATGAAACTAGTGAAACGGTTGAAACCGACGTAGATCTGCACATCAATTACCAAAATACAAGGAGTTCTAAAAGATAAGCAAAGCATTTTTGTGTACTTTTTCTTAGTGCAGATCTAGTCACATAAGATGAGAATGGATTACCCACGTGTTAGTCTGAAGATTTTAAATTAATAGAACCCTTAGTCGTGCTGCTTGGCATTATATCTCTATTGCTGCTCTCCTCTCCTTGCTACTCAAGCTCCCTTGACTGTGCTTTTCTCACTGAAAGGGAGGATGTATATAGATATAGATATGCACGGGGTGTTCTAACACTAACTAGGAGCCCTCGAAACTCTGTGCAAACTCTTGTTTCTATAATATTCGGTTTTAGCTTTACTAACCTCAACTATCACATGCCCTTACCATCTGAAATGCAATTTCAACATTTCATGCATCATGTGTGTGAATTGTTGAACTCGCGAATAATACGTATTCTATCATCTGAAATGCAATTTCAATATTTCATATATCATGTGTGAGAATTGTTGAGCTCGCGAATAATGATCTCTTTCAAGCTCAATAATGATCTAAAGAGCTCATTATATTCAATCTTCTACAAAGGCTCATTTTCCTCATAAAGTTTTGAGATTGATGCAAAATATTCTGCAAAATGATAGAAAAATGAGGAAGTAGAGTTGATTGCCTTTCACACACTTCACTTCCCTTTCCTATTCTTTACGCAGACTTGAGTCATGTTCCTTTTTCCAAGTCTTCCATCCAATTAATATTTTATCTGTATCTTGTTTTCAGTAATATCTTTTACTGTCTGAATGGATTGCGAAGTGAAGACGTCCGTCAATGGCATGATTTAGATAGATTTCTGGGGAGTGGAACACGTGCTAGTTAGCGGAAATTCCATATTAACGTGATTGACGTTTTGCTCAAATTTTTCAGACTTAGATATGTGAACTTAAATGTCATGCAGTCCTGTTAGTAGATAATAGTTTCATGCTATAAATCAAAAAAGATGTCATCAGCATTTCTAGATGGTAAATTTATAGATTCATGTAGTAGATGTTGTGACGTGTAGTAGCAAGAACATGTAGTATCAGAGAGTACCAACAGTCAAGGCAATGGCAAGACTAGTGCTATATTGAACTAGCTGAATATGCTCTCTTTATATGCATTCACATTCACTGATCTGATCTTGGCCCAGGTCATAAGACCAATCAGCCAATTGAAATCATGCTAACTCTAGCAAACTAGGTAGTAGGAGAGAGCAAAAAAGACCACATAACACATGAGAACATACTGAGATCAGATTCTCACGTACTTCAATCAAACTGAATAAAACTGAACCCAAAGCTCTGAATGAAATGAAAGAACTAAAGGTAACTAAAGGATTGCAATATCCGGCCATGAGCATCTAGAAGTCACACAGCAAACTCAAAGCAATGTGGGTAAGCTTCATGGCTCTATGCATATTCTAGAAAAACTGCCATAGAAGGTCGTGTCCCCATCAAAGGACTTTACTATAAGAACTTGAGAATACCACACAAGAACACCATGCTATAATGTGCATAACATACCCAAATAAAACTCATTTGGGAAGCAAAAACCACACACTAATCTAGGAGACACAATACATATGTGAGATATATGCACCACATGCAATGAGGGCTATGTATCTCAACATGACAGTTGTCATGATGTGTAGTATTAGAAACATATAGTATTGGAAGGTACCAACAATCAAGGCAATAGCAAGACTATTGATTTACAAAACTGACTCAACTTGCTCTCTATATATTATTTCACTAATCTGATATTGGACCAGGTAATCAGAACAATCAACCGACTGAAATCATGCACAATGCTAGCAAACTAGGTAGCAGCTAGTAAACTAGAGAGAGCACATAACACATGAGAGCATACCGAGATCAGATTCTTAGAGTAGCCCTCGTTGATATTACTCTGGCCCAGGTTGATGGAGAGTCCAAGTCCACTACCTAATCCATTTAAGATGAAATAGAAGAAGATGGAACCAGATGCCTTCCAAAAATAGAAAATAAGGAGTAAAATGCAATAATGATACATGCTTGGAAATTCTATATCCCATGGCAATGTAGTACAGCACCAAACCCCAATCCTCCTTGTTGTTGGTGGGACATATCTTCTGCGATCCCTACTATGTTTGAACCATTTTCTCTGCAAAGCCATCAGCTTGGGGATGATCTCGTGAAGTCCTTTGATAGTCAATAAGTGCATGGTCAAGTAGCTCTTGAAATTCTCCTCTAAATTCTGATCCTTGGTCAGTGAAACACTCAGCACAAGCTCCAAATCTACTCAGAACTTGCTTGAGAAAACCTTGGCTAGTACTATGTGAGTGCTTATTGGGCAATGCAACTAATTTTATCCACTTGGAGAAATATTCTATCATGATCACAATGTAAACATTACCTCTAGATGTCTGAGGTAACTCTCTAGCTAGGTCACATGACCAATGATAGAATAAACCTTGAATTGGAAGTGGGTGAAGTGTGGGCTGCCTATGAGAAAAGGAAGTTCTCACATTCTTCACATATAGCAATCAGCTCTCACACTTAAGCATACATCCCTCTCCAATGATAATGAGGAGTCATGAGACTATATTTATACTTGATACCAAAGTGCACAAGCTTAGAGTGTACCTTTGCAATGAGACCAGCTCTCTCATTGGATGGAAGAACAACCTTGCGGCAAGCATCTAACTAGGTGATTACATCTTCATGAGTAGTACTTTAGCTGCTATTGTACTCAATCCCAATGGCTTGACACAAAACTAGAAGGGTACTGCCCATACTGAAGAAATTTTAGAGTATCAAAATCCTCCCATATGTCTCCAGTGTCTGTTGAGCTAGGTGATAATGCAATAATGCGATGTAGCTAGATGAATGTAAAATGGCTACCTCAAACACCTGGTCAAAATCTTGTCTCGGATCCAAAAATCTTCAGAGGTAGGAAGAGGTCTTGTAGACATAGTATCAGAATTTTTATAGGTGCTACTAGGTCTATGGATTACCTCAAACTCATACTCTTGAAGTGTTAGTGCACAATGAGCTAGGTTGCTGGTAAGCTTGTCGTTGGTCATCAGCCACTTCAATGGTTGGTGATTAGTGTACAAGGTGAACTTGGTGCCATAGAGGTAAGGTCTAAAATTTACAATAGCCCACATAACAGCAAGACACTCCCCCTCATAGGAAGAGTAATTTCTTTCTGCCTTGTTGTTAGTTTGAGATACAAAAGCAATGACAAACTCCTTGCTTTCCTCATTGAGTCAGAATTGCACCAATACCAAGAGCACTCGAATTTTTATGTAGTATGAAGACCTTGCTGAAATGAAGTATTCTAAGTATTGGGTATTCCAAGAGCTTCTCCCTGAGTGCTTGGAAAGCAAGATGAGCATATTGGCCCCATGTCCAAGTGGCATCTTTCTTTGGTAATGGATAAAGAGGATGTGCAATCGTACTAAAATCCTTGACATAAATCCGGTAGTAGTTACACAACCCAATGAAGCTTCTTAGTGTGCTCACATTTTGGGGTTGTGCATCTCTAAGATAGAAACCACTTTGACCAAATGAACCATAACACCATCAAGAAGAATGTGATGCCCAAGGTAAACTACTGACTTAACAACAAACTCACAATTTCTTGGGATGTATTTTCAGGTCCATAGCCATCAACCTCTTCAATAGCTCTTCTAGATGAGTCAAGTGTTGCTCTAAAATCATCATAGCAATGCTTGCTATGGACTTGAACATCATCTATATAGCACTTCAAGAAATCTTCACCTTCAAGTACCTTCATGATTTGTTGAAAGAATATTGGAGCATTCTTCAAGCCAAAGGGCATCACCAATCACTCCCATAGTTTATTGCTTCCAAGGATGTTGTTTTCTTGCAGTCTTTTGCACAAAGTAAAATTTGGTTGAAGCCTTGTCATAGATCTAAAATGGTAAAGATGTCAAAGTCTTCAATGGTATCAAATAACTCCTCTTGGATGGGCATGGGATACTTATCTTGAGGTGTAACTATATTCAAAGGTCTATAATCTCCACACATCTTCTTTTTAGTCCATAGTCCAATGGAGTATTCTTTTCCGGCATGACTATAGTTGTTGCAAAATCAGAACTAGATGGCTGAATAAGACCAGCTTCTTGGAGCTCTTTGCACCTTTTGTCCACATGCTCCCACTCATTCTTGCTCAAAAAATACCTCCTCTAATAGATTGGTGTCTCATCAATTGGACCAATGGAGAATTGCATCACCTAACACTTGCTTAGGTCTTCATTGAGAAAGCAAACACATTCTCATACTTGAGTAGAAAGTTGGAAACCTGATCCTTTTACTCCTTTCTTAGATGATTGCCTATGATGAAATAATAGATAACTACATAAAGGATAGAGCTCAAAAAAGTGCTTGAAAAGCCTGGTTTTTTAGCTTCTCCATGGTCCAAGCTAGTATTGTTGTGAACTAGCTCCATAAAGGATAGAGCTCAAAAAAGTGCTTGAAAAGCCTGGTTTTTTTAGCTGCTCCATGGTCCAAGCTAGTATTGTTGTGAACTAGCTACATAAAGGATAGTGCTCAAAAAAGTGCTTGAAAAGCCTGGTTTTTTAGCTTCTCCATGGTCCAAGCTAGTAATGTTGTGAACTAACGTACTTGCTTCACCAAAACTTGATGTAGTTTCAAGTCTGATCTGATTCATGTGTGGAGTTCCTAGAGGGGATTCAGAGATATTAGAAGAAAATTCAATCAGATTACATGCTAACTCCTCCCTCCAACACTTGGCATGAAGTGTTGAAGATTGGCAAATGAACTTCATCTGGATGCCATGTGCACAAACTGGCATAATTGAATGATTGAGTACCAAATGTGGGACTGATATACATCTGAAAGAGTATACATGTGTCATGTATAAGCCATGTCAGAGCATTCAGGTCCATTACTCTTCCCAATAGAGCATTGCATTCCAATCTAGTCACCTATAATACCATTAACTAGACATATTATCTAGAGGTGGAAATTGGCTTGGTAATATCTGGAAGGATGTTATGTATGATCTAAGTAGATCAGATAGGGTTATCACCAAAAGAGTACTTCCACTAATATGGCAGATATCAAGAACACCCTGAAAACTTTAGAGTCAATTTTGGAGGCCTAAAAAGATGATTTAGACCTCAAAATGGAAATTTTCTCTCTCATATAGAGGAGAAATGTATTTCCTTCTCCTCCATGTTTTCCTCATTGAGAACGTTCCAATGGTACCTCACACATGCGATTTTGAGCTTCTTACATGAAGATTCCTTCCAGTCAAACTTGTTTGACCAACTAAATAGGACAAGGATCAACAGGTCACCCATCCATGCAATTAATCTAGGGTGGAGCTCGCTAAAAGGTCAGCAATCCATGTATCTGATTCAAAGGTGGAGCTCCCTTTGAGGGGATCCTCCTTGCTATATAATAAAGACAAGGTGCTCTTTTGGGGGCATCAAAGTATTGAGGGCTGAAGCCTTGTGTTTCTCTTGAGGGTTCTCTTGTCCTAAGAACATTACATCACCTTTGTGTGACTAGTAGTGCTAGTTTGGAACCCCATAACCCTTTCTCTCTCTTCAAAACTTGGTTCATCCTGTATACTTGTTGCATGACAATACACCAAACCTTTTCCATATCCTTGGAAAGCATGTGCACTTGGAAATGACACAAAGGTAGGCCAAGCACCTTTAGGTTGCCCAATGATATTTGCCAAAAACCATGGAGCTTTCTCTTGCGTTGTAACTAGTTAGCAAGAGCTATCAACATCCAATACTTTAGAAACTTGTAAATTAGGGTCTCTAATGATGTTTCTCAAGGATAATTCTAGAATAACAAGAGGTGCAAGGTTAGTCCATAAGTTCCACAATTGATTTACATGGGATCCACATTGCACTACATCAAGTAAAATTGGTTTCACAAGGTAGTGTTACACCAACATGAAGTTTTCTTGGACGTTCTCTCTCTAATCATATTGAGAAGGGGTATTATCAATCACATATCCAAGAGAAGGGTAGAGTGCTTGTGCCTACGTGATCACTTGTACCATGTCGATGAAGAGATAGGATTTCAGATCACTTAAACCTTCTCCCAAACCAATTTTTGAGAATCCTTGACATTCCCAACCTACAATAAATAAATTCAAGGATCCAAAAAGATCCAAGAATGCCCTTGTTTTATGAGCTTAATATCAGCGGGAAAGAATGTGAAGCTTGCATTCCATGCACTAGTTGGGAATTGTTATGAAATTTAGCAATCAGCTCTATGTAAAAGTCCAAGACCGAGGAGAGAAATAAGAGAATGGAAGCTCACATTGGGACACTTGAATGAGAGAAAACTCCGAATGCCTAGTATGAGCTTTGGCTCTTGTATTTGTAGGGATTATACAAGACTCTTGAGAAGCTTCTCAAGAAGCTTCCTTGAGCTACTTTTGTGGAGTGCAAGCCAAGTTAATTGGGAAGCTTCTCAAGAAGCTTCCTTCTAGAAGTCGCTTACTTGGTGTGCAAGCTAAGCTAGTTAGAACCTTCTAGAAGCTTCTTTATAGAAGCTACTTACTTGAGGTACAAGCTAAGCTAGCCGAGAAGCTTCCTAGATACTTCTAGAATATTCTAGGCTAATTTTTCTTATTTGCTACTTTGTAAGCCCTACTAACTTTGTCGCTAAACTCCATATTGTTACATATTCCCCCACCGCTAGTTGGTGACGTCCTCGTTGCCATTGAAGCTTCAAACTCTAGATTGCCATCTATGCATTCTGGAGGTGAGAAAGAGGTTCCATGTGGCATCATGAAGTAGATACCCTTTTCAAAGGACCTTGTACTCCGTACGTGATTGGCGTCCTTGTTGAATGTAGCAACGTGCACAGATATGATCAACTTTGTACTCCTCATGATCATTGATAGGGATGGGAGGAGGAGGAGGTTGGACATGAGAGGAAAAATAATATGGGTTAGGAACAAAGGGTTTCAATTTGGAAATGTGAAAGACAAGGTGGATGCGCATATGACAAGGTAAGGCAAGTCGATAAGCAACAAGAGAGAGGATTTGGGTGACCTCAAAGAGTCCTATCCAATTAAAGGCAAGTTTACAAACTTGGATATCAAGTGGGAGGGGTAGGTTACTAGAAGATAGCATGACTTTATTACCAACTTCAAAGGTGAGATCACAACAATGGTGGTCCGCATATTGTTTTTAACAATTCTGAGCAACAAGGAGGTGAGATTAGGCTTGTTGGAGAGATTGGGATATGGTGGTCAAGAAGGTTGAAGTATGAGGGACCTAAGATGGAGGAGGAGTAAGAAGAGAATCTGGAACAAGCGGATCTTGGCCAAAATTGTGAAAGAAAGGAGAAAATTTTGTGCTTTCCTATTTGGAATTATTGTAGGTAAATTTTTGCAACTGCAAGACATTCATCCCAATTGGTATGGGAGACATTGACAAAGGCATGCAACATATCCTACAATGTACAATTTGCACGTTTGGTTTGTCCATCAGTTTGAGGATGATAGGCCGTGGACAAAGCAAGCTTGGTGCCGAGTATTTGGAAGAGTGCTTGCCAAAACTTCTCGGTGAATCAAGGATCACGGTTAGAGATGAGTACACATGGCATCCCATGATGCTTGAAGACATTGTTGAAGTAGATTTGCACTAAGGTGGAAGCATTCACAGTATCAAAGGTTGGTGCCAAGTGGATTTGCTTACTGAGCTTATCCACAAACACCACGATTGTTGTGTGTCCTTGCTTTTTTTGGGGCAAGGATGTGATGAGATCCAAGCTCACGTGTTCTCATCGAGTGGATGGAATGGGGAGTGGTTGAAGGAATCCGCTTGGCTTCTGGTTGCTGGCCTTGTTACTCTCACATGATTAGACAAACTCTCCAACATCTTGTGTCATGTTGGGCCTCCACCATTGGCGTTGGAGGGTACCCAAGGTCTTGTCCACACCCATGTGCCTAGCTATTGGTAAATCATGAGCTTCTTGAATGTGTACAAGTCGGAGATCACCTTTGGCTAGAACATAGATCCGGTCCTCATGGAATAGAAGGCCTTCCTTGAAGGAGAAGGTGTTGTACTCCTTGTCGCATGTTGTAAGACAACCATGTACCATATGGAAGAAAGGATCTTGTTGTAGAGCTGACCAAAACTTGTTTTGGACCTTAGAGTCAATTGACACCGTCATAATTGTCATTGTGATGAGAGGAAGAGATTTCAAATCAAGTCGCTGTGATAAAGTACCAAGGATGACATGGAACCGACCTGGTTTGTACTCAAGTTTGATGTCAAAAAATTAGAGTTGTTCTTCCCATCGATGATGTCAACTCTTCATGTGTTCCAAGTGTAAGGTCTACAACAATGGTTTGTGATCAGTTTGTATGATGACTTGTTTCTCCAAGAGGTAATGCCTCTATACCTTGGTGGCATATACCATTGCAAGTTGTTTTGAGTCTTGAGCAAAGTATTTTATTTCAACCATATTTAGTCGGCAAAATTCAAAGGCAATGGGATGTAGTCCATCTCAAAATTCCTATTGCAACACGGCTCCAATGCAAAGTTAGAAGAATAAAAATCAACCACAAAGGGTAGATGAGTATCATACGGTTGAAGGATGGGTCTTGAAGACACCATATGTTTCAACTTTTGGAATGATTCTTTGTGCTTGGTGGTCGATTTGAAGCTTGAGTTTTTCCCCAAGAGGTCAGTCAATGGTGCAGCCACATGAGCATAAAAAAATGAATGAACTGTTGGTAAAAACTGGCTAATCCATTAAATGCCCATACTTCTATAGTATCCTTTGGAGTAGGCCAATCAATAATAGCCTTGATTTTCTCCTCTTTCATCTTTATCCTCTCTGATGAGATCTTGTGACCCAAGAAAGTAACTTCCTTTTGCCAAAAGGCACACTTCAATTTCTCACAGTAAAATTTCCATTGTCGTAGTAGTCTTAGGACTTCTTGCACATGATTTACATGTTCTACATTTATATTGCCATAGATTAAGATATCATCCAAGAGCACTACCACGTACCGATCCAATAGTCCATCCAACACTTGATGCATCTGATCTATGAAGACTGCATGAGCATTAGTGAGCCCAAAAGGTAGAACTCTCCACTCAAAATGCCCATACCTTGTGTGAAAGGTAATCTTTTGCACATCCTTCCTATCAATGGGGATTTTCCAATAGCCACTGCAAAGATCCAGCTTGGAAAAGTATCATGCTCCACTCAATTGATCAAGCTAGTCATCAATCTGAGGCAAGTGATATGCATTCTACATTGTTTGCTTATTGAGCCCAAGATAATCAATACAAAAATGAAGTCTTCCATTCTTCTTTAGAACGAATAGTACTAGTGCTCCCCAAGGAGAGGTACTATGTCATATGAAGTCCTTCTCCAACAACTCCGTAAGTGTTGTTTGCAACTCCTCCAACTCCTTTGGTGAGAGCCTATAGATTGGTCTACTCACTGGAGTACTCCTTGCCAATAACTCAATCTTGAAGGGCATACCACGATCGGAGAGTAATCCCTTTGGTAGATCATCCAAAAACACGTCCTCAAACTCTTGAAATTTTTGATCAACCCTTGCTTGATGAAGCTCTTAGCTCTCCTCAGATTGTCCTTGTGCAATCGGCTTGATCCACACCGCAAAAACACACTTATTTTCCTCCAAAGCTTGCTCTATGACTGCTTCACTAACAAACTTCCCATCTAGGGACTCATCTCTCTTCAAAGCTTTCTCCATGGTTGGCTCCTTGGCAAACTTCCCATCTTGGGGCTCTTCTCCCTTCAAGGTATGCACTATGGTTACCTTCTTGACAAATTTCCCATCTTGGGACTGACTATTCTTAGGTGTCTTACTCAGAGGTGCTAGACAACCTAATAAAAAATTCTTACCTTGGTGTTGTACTTGAATTTGTCGTCGGGTCAAATAAAATTGAACCTTATGATGTTCAAGCCAAGGTAGTCCTAGAATGACATCATAGTGTAGAGGTGCCACTACAAACCTCATACACTCCAAATACTCCTTCCCAATCTTATAAGTAACAGGATGCAAGGTACGGAATGCAGAACCTTTTCTACCATTTTCCATCATCAATCTACTTCCAATCATTGGCTTGATAGGAATACCCAATAATTTTGCTACTTGTATAGACATGCAATTCTTTGAACTTCCAAAATCAACCAAAATCCTACAACCCAAATTAGATATTATACCTTGCAAGTGAAGCAAACTTGCATAGGTCAAGCCTTCAATCCCATTAGAACTAATCAAGCTCCCAATAGGTGGTTCAAAATCTCCTACTAGGATTCCTCATTTCCTTGATCATTTTTTCCACAAACTCCATTTGGGCAACTTGTCAAGGTTGTCCATTCTTAAGTGGACATTTGGCAATGCAATATCCAACTTGGCAATAATAAAAACAACCTCCATTTTGTCGCAATCTTTCTCAATCTGTTGCACCAAGTGGTCTTTGTTGGATAGCATCAATCTCCATTGGTGTTGGTTCCTCCACTTGTGCGTAGTGTACTGGTAGGCCTTGTGTAGATTGAGGTCGAGATCAAGTTGTCACAACCAAGGAATCAAAGCACTCAACCAATTGCATGGTTTCTTCTACATTTTGTGGTTCCCGCATGGTCACCTCTAATTTGGTTAGTGACTTCAATCCTTGCACAAATTGATCAAGAACTTCACCTTCTTGTATATCTAGAAGTTGCATGATGATATTTTGAAATTGTATGATGTAGCTCCCTATAGAGCCAATTTGCTTCAACTCTGCCAATTTATCTTGTGCGGCTTGGGTGGCATTTATAGTTTGAAATTGACCAAGTATTACATCCTTGAATTCTGTTCATGTCAAATTGGTACAACAATCTATCGTTTAGCTCGAATCACTCAGAATTGCCACCAAAGTTTTGCCACGCCATCTAATTGGCAAGAAGCAAAGAGAATCTGTTTTTGTTCATCTTGAAGATTAGTGCCTTCAAAGTAACATCTGCAATCAAACACAAAATTCTCCACTGTGCCCGGAAGATTCTTGCCTTCAAACACCTTGGGTTTGGAATCGGATGGGATCCTCTACATCTCAAACTAGTGCTCTCTCTATATGTTCTTGTCGTTGCTGGCCTCGTTCATCCAACAATTGAGTAACGTGCTTGATTTGTTGATGCATTGCAAGGATAATGTCCGGTATTGCCGCCATAGCTACTGCTCTATCCCGTTACTTCCAATTTATCTAATTGATTAACACATAGATGCAGCATGTCCACCATTCTCCATAAGTTATAACCAAAAGTATCCTCAAACAAGGTGATCATATGCAGAAAATCCTACCAAAAGCGCAAGGTGATGAATTGTATGAAATGATGCTTGGGTAATATCTAGATATGAAAATCCCAATGGTTTAGCGGAAGTGGATTTGGTGGTCCATAAATTCCATCCATCCCATTCCTGCTCTAATACCAATGTAAAAGTCCAAGACCAAGGAGAGAAATAGGAGAATGGAAGCCCACATTGGGACACTTGAATGAGAGAAAACTCCGAATGCCTAGCATGAGCTTTTGCTCTTGTATTTATAGGATCATACAAGGCTCTTGAGAAGCTTCTCAAGAAGCTTCCTTGAGCTGCTTTCTTGGAGTGTAAGCCAAGTTAATTAGGAAGCTTCTCAAGAAGTTTCCTTCTATAAGTCGCTTACTTGGTGTGCAAGCTAAGCTAGTTGGAACCTTCTAGAAGCTTCTTTCTAGAAGCTACTTACTTGAGGTGCAAGCTAAGCTAGCTGAGAAGCTTCCCAAGATTCCTAGATACTTCTAGAATATTCTAGGCTAATTTGTCTTATTTGCTACTTTGTTAGCCCTACTAACTTCGTTGCTAAACTCCATATTGTTACATCTACCCCTTTGTGTAATTTTGCTACCCTCCTTGCAATTGGATCTATGAACATATATCTTCACTACCATCCCTGACTATAGCAAGGCCTCTAGACCTTTAGAGATCCCACCAAAGAGCTCAAGTAATGTGAGCTCATCCTTGGTTGGTATCCACGTGATTACCTTGCTCAAGAATGGCTAAATTTGTTTGTTGTTGCTTTCCATTGCTTCAAAATTTGCAGAGCTATGACCAAGGGCTCATGAGATGCCTTGAGTCTTTGGAGCACCTCTGGTCCATGAGCAATATCAGTGGAAGCAGCCTCCAAGCTTTCAGCCACTTGTGAATTGGAAATCTCCATCTCATCTTCTTCCATCCATTTATAATCAACTTGCTTTATGTAAGAGATGGTGTGAACCTCTTTGAGCATACAATGGTGAGCCATAGGATTATGGTCTCCATGTATATCAAGGGGAATAAAGTCCAAGTGATGTCCATCAGTCTCCCAATCCACTCTATAGTATACATGTTCATACCAATTGTCAATGGTGAAGCCTGGTTGGAACAATACCTCTTCCCCAATCAACATGTCATAGCTAGTGGCATTAGTGACCAAGAATCTGACCTAAAGTTTGAGCTCTTGATCTGTACCTTCATTAAAGGAGAGGGAAATCAGGTCAGAGCTTTCCCCTAGTACTTCCTTCACACTACCACTAAATACAAATCTGCCACTTAGATCTTTGCCACTTAGTGTCTAGTAGCCCCATCTTATTGAGCTCTTGTGTCTAAGAGCACAACCCTAGGGTGTTGTCCTCCCACTGTAACTACTAATTGAGTGTTGTAAAAAATGGCAACTCCTATGGCAATAGAAGTCCTCTCACTAAGTACCACCCTAAGCAACAAATGAGAAACTTGGTGGAGGTAATGGTTATCCATAAAAAAAAATTTAGTAGGATGCCCACAATTGAGGTAGTCCTAGATCCCCTTTGATCTGCAGATATAGGTTCCAAGATAGTGGAGTTGTCTAGTTTTGAAGTGACTGAGTTGCAAATGCCATTCACTATGTATGGACTTGTGGAATGTCCCTTCAAGATGTGAGTTGGAATCTCTCTAACATGTGAAACTAGAGCTGATAAAGGTCTTGATTTGGTATCCAATGTGTTCTCTAGCATTGCAATGATCTCCTTGGTGCTTCAAATCTTGAAAGCTCAATACCAATGTAGTGAGAACCTTGTGTAACATTCCACTAATTGAAATTTGGAATTTCAAAAGCTGATCAGAGGGACCATCCGCATCCTCCTAATATTCTTAAACCCCAATAGCATGTTAAGTTGATGTACCAACAACTTATGTGGAATTAGATGTACTCTCCTCATCCTTGCCAACAAGTTGCACTCCTCTTCCAAATGAGCGGCCAAAATGATTGTGGCATGATAGCTATAGAACCTCTAAACCAGACATAAGACCATTGGTATGAACTGATTTCCTAGTGGTTGAAACCCTAGGAGCAGCACTAAGCTCTTGGTATGCAAAGTATGGACAAAAAGAAGAGGAAAATTCAACATAAAGACTTGCAAAGGGTTGGCTCTTGGACAGAACCCATTTTGACACCATAGTGTCATGCAAGAAGCCATAAAATGACCTTGGAAGACCTGCCTCTAAAGTTGAAGCAAGGACATGTTGAGCATGTTCATCTAGTTGGGTGGATTTGCCCTTCAAAAGGGAAAGTTTTGTTCTCAATGACTATACCTCATTTTGTAGAGTTTTCACTTTAGTGACTTGGGCTTGAAGCACTTCCTTCTTTGCATGTTGATGCCCTTCTTTGCATTCTTTCTAGAATTACCCTTGGATGAAGTATTGGAAGTTTGAAGCTTGAGAGGGTTTAGTCTTGGAAGAAGGAGCAGTGGTAGGAGGAGGTAGGTATGATTTTCATAATTGCTTCCTTTCAAAGGACTTAGCAGAGCAAACCAAATCTAAATGACCCTCCTTACCACAATAATCACACAAGAGATTTGTGTATGAATATTGCACTCATTAGCCTTGTGGTTAGGGTGACCACAATAGTTGCAAAAAGGGAGAATGGGTCTAGCACAATGTGTTTTTTTGCCTCTAGAAGATGAATGTGTAGACCTGGTTGGTGTTGTTGGTTGGAGCTGAGGTTTGGCTCATAATGTGGGCAAAGTGCTAGTTTCATAGTGAGCATAAGCTAACTCCAACTTCTCTTCAATGTTATAGATATCCAACAAGGTATAAGAGTCACCAAACTCAGAGAAAACCCCTTGTAAAACTTGAAAATGAAGTGTTGGGTTATACTCCAATGCACAAAGATATTAGTGAGCAGCCTCTAGGTCTTGTGATGCAAACTGTCCTTGTGGAGTAAGAGCTATTGAAGTAGCGACCGGGGCTGGATTATTTGCCACTGCACTATGTAGTTGAATGACAATGTGCAAAGTTGCTTGGGAGGCAGTAGCAATGGCAATAGCATAGGCTGGGTTATGGACCGATGTGGTGCCCAAAATCTGAGGAGCATGTTGTTCATGAACATCCAGGGCTTCATCGTGCACATATCTAGCCTATTGCTTGCATAAATGCTTAAGTGAAGTTTGCACCATACTTCAACTCCAACTCAGCAACCACCGTTGAGAATGTAGCCTTGCATTCCCTCAAGGATGTAGTACCTGGCCTCTTATTGAACTTTTCAATCCTTCTTAATGAACTACTAACCTCCATATTGTGTGTTGGTAGTGTTGGAGTAGCTTGAAAGAAAGATGATGTGAAAGGCAATACCCTACAAGCTGAAGTTGGAGTACACCACATTCTTGCTCCTCTCCAAGGACCCTAGTTTGCTCCTGAACTTGAGTATCCTAGCCCTCAACTTGAAACTAAACTTTTGGTATGTGTGGTCCTAGGAGATACTGAAGTAGTTGTTGGGGTTGGTTGTTGCCAAAATGAACCAGAGTCTAATGAGATTGGGTTGAATGGTTGAGGGTCCCTTCTTAACTGCCTATAGGTTGTTGGTTAAGGAATGCTGCTAGTGCTACCCTCATTGGAGGACATGTTGTGCTCTTGACATACTTAACAATGTAATAACACCAAAATCTCACAGCAACTAACAACTAAATGGTAAAATGTAGAAGGAGGCTGAGGAGCAAAGCTTCTGGGACATACAAGAGTCAAAACTTGAACCAAATCTAGTGAAACCTACAGAGTTTGATAGTAGAATTCAATAGCTTTCTAACAACTCCAATAGCAGGACCTTTTTTGCTACTATTTCTCAAAGTCTAACTGAAAAATCTTGCTCTCAACTAAGCATCTTAGCCTAGAATTGGCTATTTCAACAATGAAATCTATGCATAGGCCTTGGAGCTAGCACTAAGCATAATAATCTCTAGCTGATCTCACTTGAACATGTAATGCAAGTTTGCTTTTATTAATATTAGTAACAAGTGGAGCATTCCGTCACATTGCCAAGCCCCTACAATATGCTAAAACAACCCTTTGGTTCGCACGTACCAAGTATACTGACCACAATCCCATGTACTATGTACACTATTACAATGACAATCTGGATAGGAGAGGTGGACCCTCTCCTTCTTCTTTTTCTTTTCTTTTTTTCAATTTTTGACAGGCCACTTCTTCCTTTGTCGTTGGACCCGTAGGATCACTTGCTGACAGTCAGCTTCTTCAGGAAGAAAGGAGCAGCTCGACTTTAACCTTCCAAGAGAAATGATATATCCATAGGTTTGGTATAGTCTATGTATACTAAAAGTTTTTGAGTACTCTTGATATTGACGGTAGGACCCTTGATATATAAAAGTGTTTGCGTACTCTTGATATTGACCGTAGGACCCTTGATATATCGACCGTAGTACTCTTGATATATTGGGCTGTAATACTCTTGATTTATCGACGGTAAGAATTTTGCTCTATTGGGACTTATCGAAATTGTAGGTGATATTCAGATTTGTAAGAATATTGGGATGCCTGATATATCGACTGTAGGGCTCCTTAGATATCAGTTGTAAGCCTCTTGATTTATCAATTGTAAGAATCTTGTTATATCGGGACTTGTCGAGGTTGTAGGTGATATCCAGATTTGTAAGAATAGATTGGGATGCCTGATATATCAGTTGTAAGACTCTTGATATATCGACACTAGAGGTAATATCGAGATTGTATCTAGACTGTGCTAAGCAATATTGAGTTTCTTGATATATCGAGACTATAGGTGATATCGAGATTGTACCTAGACTGTGCTAGGCAATATTGAGAGACAAGTTCAAACTATATCGAAGAATATAGTTCCTGTGAACAATTGTATCATGGCTGTAGTTAGGAATACTGAAGAACAAATTCAGGCTATATTGAGTAATATATATTCTATGATCAATTGTATCGAGAATGTAGGCCCGTTGGTCTCAATCCACTCCCCAGCTTGATGATTCGGGATTCTACTCCAAAGGTAATGGAAGATAAAGCAACACCTCAATTTACTCGTTATCTTGCTGATCCAGGAGAAATATTCTTACTTCACGTTGCAGTTCCAGAAGAAGTCCAGACAACCCTACGAGCTACCACCAATCCCGTTGAGTGACCTTCCACTTCCCGTCCTCCAAGCCCACAATGGTCTATTTCCGGTGCACAGGTAATTCTGAAAATTAAAATTGCTAGTACGTGATTTCTTTGCTACTATCTACCATGGCAGCAAAGTTGAGCTCTGTAGTTACTCATGCAGTATTTCTAGAATTAAATTAAACTGGATAAAACTGAACTCAAAACTCTGAATGAAATAAATGAACTGAGGGTAACCGTCGGAATTGCAATATCCGGTCGGGAGCATCTAGAAATCACACTGCCAACTCAAAGCAATGTAGGTAAGCTTCATGGCTCTTTGCAAATTCTAGAAAAATTGCCAGAGAGGGTCGTGCCCCGCTTCACTACTAGGTATGTGCCCCTATCAAAGTACTTTGCTATAAGAACCTTAAAATACTATACAAGAACACCACACTATAATGTGCATAACTTACCCAAATAACGCTCATTTGGGAAACCAAAAAGTACACATTAATTCTGGGGACACAATGATACATATGCCCAAGGGCTATGTATCTCAGCATGACATCCTGTTCATCCTTATATGTTTGACATAAGATTCAATTTGAAAGTAATCAAACACCTTCTGTGAGACAGTAGTAAAAGTGCCGTATCATCAGAATTGGCATATTGCAGTCAATGTGAACTTGAACTCTAATTTATGTTGAGAAGGCATGTCTCCTCGTAATGAACCCCGCTAAGTGAACTAATCGGTATAAGGAACATCGGTATTGGTAGAAGATTCTGTGCAGATAGATAAACCCTCAAAAGGGAAAAGGGCAACCAACGGTCTAGACTAGGCTCGCTATTCATTCATACATTATCACCTCCAGTATCCACAATATGGTAGCCGCAATTTTCCAAGTCCCTAGAACATGCTGTTCATTGATCCGATTCAATACTAAAATAAACAAGGGAGACTGAAGCAGAGCGAGTATTGTGAGTTGTCTTCAGAGGTGAGAGATTGTAAGATGTCAAGAATAGAATATCCCGGTCGTTGGGTTTGGCAAGTTCTCCAACTAGTCCACTCTTCGAAGAGAATCTTTATTTGCTGAATACTGTAAATTCAAGTACATCGAAATTTGTTTACCATGGAATGACTAAAACGAGGCTTTACACTTCCATAGTCGTTGCAAATCAAGCATGCAAGATAATCCAGGGAGTCATGGTTCATCGAGCTTCTATGACCACTTTGGTGGACTAAGCACAAACGTCTGTTTTTGCACCGGAAATCAGGATGAATCACAACACTTTCAACAGGTACGTACTTTAATGGAAGAACCGTACTAATATATTTACCAGTTGTGCTTTGGTGTCAAGGATCCAGTTCTTAAGGATCTACTCAAGAATATGGTGTACCCACTTGTCCAACACATCAGGTGTTCCATACCAAGGTCTGCCAGTATTTGCACCAACAGGAGAGTGATAAACACCATCAAAGCATATATTCACTGCTCCTTCCAAGTAAGCGGATTCTTCTGGTACAACCCCATCCCCCCAAACGTCGGCTTTTCCGCATACCTGTCCATTTACACAGCAAGTAAAACCTCAGTAATCGGCATGCCAAAAATCAATCAAATCAAATTATGGACCAAAAAGTGATGCTGAAACTTATCAAAGTGTACCTGCTTGTACCCTGCTCCAACAAAGCGTTGTCGGAAAGTGGGAGGAGCATCTTCTGCAACAACTGCTTCAGGTGAGTTCTCTATGCTACGAACCGTGCTCGCAGAAACTTCTTCCAGGTCCAATGTACCCACACCTGTAGTCGCAACTGGCGGGGTTTCTTCCGCTCCAAAAGCACTTCCCTTCAAGTACCTGATGATTGATCAAGTTTAATACAGTACTGTGGCTTTCTCTAGTTTAAAAGGAGGATTTGCATGTTCCAAGTCCATTCATGTGTTGATAGAATACCACGTTCCTAATGCCCACTTCCTTCCCAAGAGAAGCGGGAAGGGATATCACGTACAATATACGTTGATAGAATATCACATTCGTCCAAGAGAATAGCTGGATACTTGCTAGATAACTTACTCTGCAGTCAAAAAGCAGTCACTTGCTCTGCTAGTGCTAAAGATGATCTATATAGTCTATATTTCTA
Source organism: Lunularia cruciata (assembly GCA_948567375.1). Lineage (NCBI taxonomy): Eukaryota > Viridiplantae > Streptophyta > Marchantiopsida > Lunulariales > Lunulariaceae > Lunularia > Lunularia cruciata. Next base: position 35,455,036 of record OX419762.1, on the reverse strand, counting down.
GCTGAAACTTTGAAATTCATGACATTGAAGAACTCAGGTTTGCTTCAAACCTTTCGGGATCTAGATCTCTGTCTTGGAGAAAACACCCCGACAAGACAAATACCTTTCCACACTACTTGAGATCTGCTCCCTGAATAGACCAGAGTAGTGTCTAAGAAATAGTAAGAGAGAACCCTTGACGAAGTCCTGAATGTGCAGCACAGTTCACTTTATTCTGCTTACCACGTTGATGTAACACGAGGATAAGGCAAACTGACGCAGGGTTCCTAGGGCTAACATAACAAAATTTAGTGAATGGGTGGTCGCACTACCTGCCTGCAATGCACACGTATTTTACATCGGGTGCATGATATGCCCCCGGACAGTTGTCCTCAACATGGTAGAGTAGTCCTCTCGTTTGGTCGAATACGCCAGGCACTCCTCTTGGCGGAGGCCTACCAAAGCGGAAAACAAATTTAGATTCAAGAGCTAAAAAAAGTCCAAGGGGGCCAACTGTTCAAATATTGTATCAAGGTGAAAAATAGTCCGACGAAGCAGAAGACCTAAGGTACATATATGCGGCAATATTAACAAGCCTTAGGAAGTACATACAAGTGAGGGGTTCCGAGAGTGAGAAGGAGAGCAATATCTTTAGTTCCAAATTCCGCCATGTATACTCGAGCCAACCATCCTCCGGCCGAATGTCCGATCAGTGACACTTTGCCGTCGCCTGCCACAAGACTCAATCTTAAAAATGGAATAGATGTCGTCTACGAGAAGTTCAACAGCCAACAATCCAGGTTCAGATTGTTATTACTCACCAGCAGCCCCAGCTTTAGCACTTTCAATGGCAGTTTTCAATCTTTCCAAGTACCTGAGCGGTTCAAGAGAAACTTTCGTGAGTCAATTTAGATGCCGGTGACTTAAACATGAAATACTTGTTTTAGGTAGACCGGAGGACCTAAAGCCTTTCACTTACCAGTTCAAAACTGGCCTCGGGGATAACGTGCCTCTCCAGTAATTCCCGTCTAGTAAACCAGACGCGTTTCGTAACCAATCAATACGAGCAACTTGAACAACAGTAGTCGCCACATTTCGGGCCCCGAGATCAGATACAAGTGTATCGTAGTCACTTGTGTTGTTGCCCAAACCCTGCACGCATAAATAAAAGTTTATTTTACTCAGGAAAAAAGGGGAATACCTGCCAAATTGTCAAGAGGTTACAAAAATACTACAAAATTCTATTGGTTCGAACGTTTGTGCAACATAAATACTTTCGTGACAAGTTTCCACCTTTCCTGATGAACATGTACCTAGATCTATTGGCAGAGCTCTTCAAGATCTTCTGCAAGTACTTCTCAGGATATAGTTAGCTGCTATTTAACCAGTGTAGCTCCTTGCTAAAGCCTTTCACTACCTCTCATGTAGCGTTCAGACTACTGAGTCTACTTTGAAAAACTGTCAAAAGCTCATCATATACAAAGCTCATCCCAGCACTGTTGATACCTGTTTCTATGTATCCAAGATTTGTCATGCAGTTTGTAGGACCGACACAGGTTTATACATGGTCAAATGGGTTAGGTGTTCACGCCAAGCTTTAGTGCCTCGAAGAAACAGTGAATATTGCGTTCTGCAATTGAACAATACTCCCTGTTACTTCCATGCATTTCTCTGAAGAACTTGATGTGCCCTCAATTGAATTGATGTTTAAAGTTCATCTAGACAGAACAATTGACAGCCTTTGGCGCGTCGGGAAGCCGCCTCTAAAGATTTTGGACGGTGAGACTTTTAAGTGTGTTTGCGTATATAGTGAAGATCAGAGACACCACGATAACCAAAGCAGCGATAACTTGTTGAACGCATTGAGCAGAACACACTGGTAATTCCTGTACTTCTATCGTTTCCCCATGGCGTCCCTATCTTTCTTGTGGGCAAAAATGTCTCGTATTCAGCGTTTGCCCCCAATGTCGAGAGAACCTGCTCTCCTCCTCTGTCCTCTGACCAAGTATATCTATGGAACACTAGAAAGAATGGTCGCCAACTCGCACCAACAGTAAATCGGCTCGTTGAAGAATCTACTTGTTTTTGATTCAACACTTCTATTTAATATTTCAAGCGAATTCTTACTTTGGATTGGAAGCTCGAAAGCTAAGAATTCACCCACATGTTGGTTTACAAGTTCCTGGAGCCACATCAGAAGCCCAACTTGATCCCATGGTAATCATGTGACATGCAGTCGACTACGGAATCTTATTCCTGACAAATTATTCATAAACAGCGTCATTTCTTACAAATTATCAAGAGAATGGATTGCAAGCCTAGACAGCAGGGAAGACTTGAACGACATTGTCCACGAGATTATAAACCCGATTGGAAATTGAGATAGGCCACTTACCGGGAGAATAACGCAAGGTCGACAGACATTGATAGACTTCGCATTGGAGTCAATTGACTCTGTCTCTGTGCCCGCAGATAACGAACTCCTCAAACGCCCGGTTCTCTGATTCGAACCAACCTCCCTTGCCAATTTGCATTTCAGCTGATTAAATTTGCGTCTTATCACCAATTTTCTCGTCTTATATATGACATTTCCCCTGAACAGGAATTCTGAAACGCCAGAAAGTTTAGCTCGGGATTGCGGGCAAGGACCGAGCGATGCAAGCGAGCTTGAGATTGTTGGACCTCCGTTCCTGACATTACCCACGTACGGAATTTGAGAGGCTGGCAGTACTTGAGTTGCCAGCCCCGAGGTCCAACCCACCGCCATGGCTGGCCTGGTTTCAGGGCCACCACTATCAATACAGTATTCGGCAGCACCTGTTGTGCAATCCTCTCAATGTATCAGAGAACTTTCCTTAATCTCTGTGTGATGTTTGGAAATTTCGTACCAAGCTGCGCGGAAGAGCCTAGGAGTACGAAATATTGGCCAGTAGCAGCAACGGAAAGAAGCAGCACCACGGGCACCGGAGCGTATCAGGGGGTCAGAAGAAGTCACCTGCCTGCAGAGAGTGAACCCATGAGAATCTCACATGGAACTTACGCTAGCAGGATGTAAGTCTACCTTTGACGAGCACCTGGGACACTCTTTTCGACAGATACAATACAGATATAAAATGCTACCAGACTCCCACAGTACGGCCATGCAATTGTTGAATCTCATTCGCTTTCATCTTATTACTCAATAGTGCACTACATGCACTATTAATATGGTCGTATATGTCCTCAGGTACAGAATTGAGCGTGGGCAATTAATAAGGAAGAAGGCGACCCCGTAGGAAAAACGAAGGATTAATAAGGCGAACTTTGTAATGTGGAATATCCCCTCAAGATGATCAGCATATCTGCACCTGCTGGAGAATTTTGCAGATTTTCTTTCAGACTGCGTATTGCGTGCGATTAAGTGCTTGCCTTGGGCTTTGAATCCATTTGGTTTCCTCTCGGTTGATAGAGAGGCATGTTCGTCCAAATGGATTGTTCTACCGGCCACAAGAAAAGCCATGAAGACCTTTGGGTTGCCATCTCTCCACTCGAGGCCCGGTCTGAGTACAAAGGTGCCAGCTTCCCAAATGTTCAACGAATATACAGAAACTTGGCGTCTTACTTTGAGATGAGATGACAGAAAGAAGTCGGCTAAACAACAGTGTTTTTTGGGGCAGTTGCCAAACCGATGATTCAAGGCAGGATGTAGGAAGACCACTACGTTGAGTGGCAGACGGGAGAAAGGAACTGAGTGGCACTTCTGAGCAACCATTCAGGGCAGTTCACAAGTACGTCGACTTCACTCCTGGCATTGATAACTGGTGTGCTGAATGCTTTCCAAGTTACGTAATTTGGTCGCATTTGAGCTAAGAAACTTAAATCACAACGCCTTACATATGTCGAGAACTTTTGGAATTTTTCATGAGACTGAATAAGAAAAGCTTTGGAAAGTCTTGCACCAGAGTATGCCGAACTACAGTACGTGCTTCAATCTATTGCCAACATACAGAACTGGTGAACTGCCAAGCGTTGAGCGTCCTCCGGCCAAATAGATTCCTTCAGGCGGCAGGGAGGTGACAGTCCTCCCCTCATATCGTCAGAAGAATTTCGCTTCTTTAGATCTTCAACTTCCATTAGGACCTAATTTTAGTCGGTGAAGGTTAATCTTCCAACTGGATATAATGCATAACTTCAGCAGTCAGATTTGACCAACTAAGGTACAGTAGTGATGTTGCCACAAATGTCTCCCTGCACCGTTATTATATTCAGAAAGACATAAAGACTCCAAACTCTCTAAAGCACCGTACAAATGAAGCTGCAAAAACTTCGGTACAAGATTTACAATATCGGTATTGTACACTCTTGTGATTTCAATTATGACCAAAAGGGAATGTGAGTAACAAAACACAACTATGGAAGAACTCCATGCTTCACTACAGAAGCTTCAGGTGTCGAGTAACGTTGTCGATAGTTGTCTTTCCACCTGCAAAGGGCAGTCGTAAAGGTTAATCCCTGAGACAGATACGCTGGATGGACCATCAGGAGTAAGTAGACGCATCGTAGAGCTAAATGACTGTCAAGAATCACCGGAGAAAAGAATTCGCGAAGTCCCATGGCGTATCATCACAAATGCTCGGACGAGCAGCCTTTGCGTAAGGTCAAGTCAGTAACAAGTAACATCAAGTTGAAGTGGGAAACTATTATAAAATGTGAGCGAGAAGTTAAAGCGGAAATTGCACAGCACCTGGTCCGATGGCAAGCACTGTGTGAGATCCTGCAACTACCTGCCAGTGCGCATGAAGTACGTGATTATTTGAATACCGCTATTCTTCACCCGAGCTCAAAGTAACCGGCTCATTTCCTCTCAATTCCCTGATCAACTAGTCTGCTACGTAGCAACTAAAGTATATGACTATTACCTCAACGAGTTGGCTATTGTCAAATGATCACTATGTGAAAAGTTAGGGTTGGGGTCATCAAAACCTCTTTTCACCAGTAGCAAGGGATCTCACTCGAATAACTTTAGCAGACATACCTGTGTCCGTCCAGCATCCGCCACAATGAAGCATGGCAAGCCCGCTCTTTCGGCCTTTGCCTTGAGCTCGTTCCTGCTCATAACAATTATATCCACATGTCCAAATTAGATGAGAACTTGTACACTTCTTAGAAATAAAGTAATCCGTGCGCAAGTTTTAAGATGAATGTAACCGAAATCAGGAAGAAATGTTCAGGATGGCAATAATCTGAATCCTAACGAGCATGTGATTGTTCTTCAGTGTGGAAAGCCCTACATCTCGTGCTGACTTTTGCAAGTGACAACAATTTTCGGCTGTCCACAGTCCTCCCACTTCCTTAGCAATAAACGTTGCCCCCTGCATATGACGAATCGCAATCATAAAATCCCGTTACACCAATAGGCAGTCTGAGATTTTAGAAGTCTTGACGGACTTAACGAATTAAGATTTATACTAAACGAATTAAGATTTATACTACACATAGAAATGTTATTGTAACTCGTTTGAACATAGCCCTGGTGTGAAAAAGGAAATCTGCATGTGCCAAGCAGATTGCCGCAACAAAATGGTATAGACGTAATATGACAAAAACTGTCATGAACAGGTGGTTACCTGCTAAGGCATTCTTCATAAGAGCCAACAGCTGCATCTGCATTTTATATTATAAAACCGCGTGGGTTACTCATATGCAAAGAATGACATGACGGCATCCCCCATTAAACAGCAGAGAACAGTCAGCCGGGATCAATACCAGTAATATTGAAGTGTCACTATCACAGAATTGAAGCAGTTGACTGGCAAGGATATTCTACCAGCACTTGGATTCCTATACAACTTCCTGTGGTAACAAAAGCGGCTGATAAACAGCAGACGTGAAAATGAAAACAGAAAAACGATCTGAGACCTGACGTGATGCTGATAAAGAAAGGACAAATGCAAACCTTCTGGTGAACGAAGAGCTTACGTGCACATTGCGAAGCTATTTTCCCAGCCCCCATCTTCAGGTCTTGACGGACAACAAATACCTGAATTCAGATCACTGCGAGTAAGCATCTGGATAATTCACACAGAGCATACAATACGGAATTTTCTTCATAAGAAAAGAGTACATCCTCAAAGTTATCGTCTGACAGGGACGGTAATATTAATACATGAGACCAGCATTTATACTCCATGCCCTGGGAAGGGACGAAGAACAGCAATATGAACTAGGAGATGGAACGTACCATCTTTAATTCCCCGTTTTGACCTTCACTTGTATTGCTGGAGGTGCTTGTCCGATTTGTTGCTGTACTACTCCGAACTCCACGTCTCGGACCTCCAGTCAACTTCTTTTTTGTGGGGGTCTCTGAAGGCAAAGACTTCTCACCCCTTTTATGTTCCACCAATACGCCTACCAAAAATCCCACAAAGAGCCCAGGAACAAAGTTCGCAAGCGCGAGAGCTGCCGAAACCCATTGCTCGCTGCCCTGCTTTCACCAAAATGACAGTTCAAAACCAGAACAGCTTGAGTTTACTACCGATTTTCGTTCACTGACAGATCCCATACGGATAGATGATGACACATCCGTAAGTTCTTTCGTACACCTTGGTAAAGGTTCTGTGTACTGTGTTACAATTAAAGAACTGCAAGAACTGCATAACTTTACGTTAACTCTACACAATATTCGCTTCATGCAGCGCAATGGGTTGCCTACGGTTCACAACCACAGTACTTTAGCACTATAGCTTGCAGATGAACATGGCCACTTAAAATACCTAGAGACCAGACAATACCTAGGGTGAGACAAATCGATAAGTACATGTGTGGGATAAATGTCGTGGACACTAAGGCACTGAGAATCCTTGTAGAAAACCTGGGGGATCCAGATGTGTTGAAGAAGAGCTTTGATTTCTGGGGCGTTGATTCTCGCCCCAGCAAACAAAGTTGGCGCAAAGGTTCTGAGGTTCTGCGGCATCTCACCGAGTGACATGGAAAAAACTTCTATCACTTGGCTTGCTAACATATTGATTGCGGGAAATAATCAAAGAGGATGACATCGAAGAGAAATCGACTACTAAAGCATAGAATTTTCTTGTCACATGTGCACAGATGCGGAGGAGCTTTCTCGACAGGTCTCCTGTAGTGGAAATGGTTCAAAACACTGGATGAGCGAAATTCAGGGAAAATTGCGAAACGATTGAGAGATCAATGTTGAAATCGCTGCCTTGCATTGCCCTCTAAACTTGAGGCGTCAATGGAGCAAGTATCTAACTGACAGAGCTATGAAACCAACACATGATCTTCAAAACAGATGCGGAATCAACTCAAAGGTTAACCAGCGGGAACCCTAATAGAGTATCTTAAACCGCTAACAAGCCGACGATAAGTCCATACCTTATTTCTTGGAATTCTAAAAAACGTAACAGAATTCCTTCCGTAATATTCATATTAAGATTATGATAAAAGAATTCAAAAGGAGCAACAAACAGACTTGGTTCGCATTCAGATCACGGAACCAAAAGACCAAGTGAAATTACATTACTCTGTTCTGAACATGCAGAGGGCAATTACGACATAGAGGTCAGAAAAGCCTGGTTGCCTCCACAATCGAAATCCACGAGTTGACACGATAGAAAACTGAACTTCGACTCAACAAAACAGTCTTTGAAGCGAACTTAACCGCATTCAGAAATGTTTTAAGAATTTTTAACTGTCGAGCAAAACAATTTATGAAACTCTGGACAATGAGTACCTCTATTATGAGGGCTGAAACAGGAAAGAGAAAGCCGAAAAAGCAACCTAACCCTGATACCAGAGCTCCTTTCTTCGCAAGTTACATGACAGTCAAGATGTAAAGAACAAAACGCAGGACCAGATACTCACAAGCACCGCTTCAAAAAACTGAGGAACTCAAGACATTAAACAAATTTGCACATGCTACAAAAAAGAGCTTAAGGCATTGCAGGTCTCACCCTCTTCTTAACGTCGGATTTATGACGACGATCCATGACTTCAGTCGAGCTGAATTTCGCGCTCCAGTCAAAACCAGGGTATAAGCGCCGTGCATGCACTTGGGCTTTCACATGGTCATGCTCACCTGCAGAAGGGAGGCCTGCTAGCTAATAGAGTAGATAGCAACACCATCGACTCCTCAAATTCTTTCCATGTGCTGGCTTTTCCTCGATGAATGTTGCAACAAGCTGCGACGAATGCCCCACATAATACCATTGCTCAATAACTCTGTTCTTCGTAAATCCCCATAATGGAGGAGAAGAAAGCAACAATCTAGCATGCAATAGGGACTTCGATACAGCCTCTTGCAACGTGTGAGCTGTTACTTTGTGCATTTAATATGTATAAAGTATATGTGCTATTTTGAGATATAATTTATACTATTATTAAGTCTTCTAGTATTCACTATTCTAGCTTCACTCTGGTTGTGAATATCAATTTGGAAACATTTGGTGACTTTCGATTCAATGCAAGCTCTTCGTAGATGGGACAATGACTTGCAGTTTCTATCATATTCTAAAGTGTCAAAAATTGGAATTTGGTTAAGAGTTTTGATTCTTGTTCACAACGTCGAAGCTCTTTTTACTTTACTCTGCATATTTACTTTTGTCTTGGATTCTTTCTACATGAGTGCCTCGTATCGATATAACAATATCTGTCTATCATGAATAAGGAAAATGAAGATATTGAGTACACTCAATATCATCTTAAATATGATGCAGGTAAAAATCAAAAAGATATTTTCTCAAATTTTAGATGAATTTGTATACCGGGAGTGATTTTAGATTACTTCATAACTCGTATGCAGAATCAAGTAAAGTGACTTCCGAAATTATTATGAAGTCATCTCGTACACAAGTATCAATTTCAATAAATAAATAAACAAATAAGGCAATTCAGAATAAATTAGAAGAGTCCAGAAAGATGAAAGGCGACCGCGTAGGAAAAACGAAGGATGGGAAGACCCCATCAAGCCCTACAAGGGAGAGACAAAACCAGAAAGGGTTGGAACTTTAATGAGAATATTTTCTTTAATGGGTGCTGTTAGTTCACGGTGGTGCAGGTCCACGCCATTCAGGAGTATGAGTTTTAGAGGACAATCCATTCATGTAAAATAAGTCAAAATGGAATTAGAGTTTCTATTCAGAAGTGAAACTTTTTCATATTAAAATTTATTTTTTATTTTTTATTTTATTTTTTGTTCTGATACAAAATAAGATGTTTCTGTAATTTTTTAATTTAAACGTTTCTAAGCGATTTCTTTCCTTCTTCACAAAATTTCTTAGTCTTTTTCCCTTAATCAAGGTCCATAAGCAACATGATCCCCTTAATAAACCCTATGTTTAGAAAACCCCTGTCCTAAACATTTTGATTATATCTCATTCTATAAAATGTCTCGGAAATAGATAGCCTCTCTGCCTTTATATATATATATATATTTTCACTCATTTTCGCTCATCTCAGTCTCTAAATTATCTTATTTTGTGTCTTAGTCTTCTTCTAAACTTATTCTGCTGGTTTCTTCTTCTTTTTTTAGATTCATCAAGCTCCTTTCTCTTACTCATTTTTAATTGGAAATTTAAGTGTCTGAATGAAAAATATATAAACTTAAAATAGAAGATAAAAAAGTAACCCCAACTTAATTAGACTACTTATGATGGTCCAGTTTACTTGACAATATGCTTGTATTTCTCCTACTAAAACCTTTAATATATGGACAAGGCCAAGGTGCCATCAACAAAAGAAACTCCCAAGAAAGATCTTGTCAAACTTTGATTCCCAATTTAGTACAAATTGTAGATATAATATCCAGATAATTAAATTTTATGAATAGGAGAATTAGTAAGGATTAACTTAACATTGTTTGTCTATTACTCAAAATGACCTTAAGCCAGTTTCACTTTTTTATTTTTTAAGATATATATATTCACTATATTTTCTTTAAATCAGAATCCAACATTTCAAGAGTGATAAGTTTTTATTTGCTAAGGTAAGATCTGCTTAACAAAAGTATTCTATACTTCTTCTAGCAATATGACCTTAAATCAACATACTTTGGAGATAAGTTGTTGGATAACTGACGATATGCACACACCATGTATACAACCATCGGATTCACACATACACATATGTATGTGGTTCACCTTGATGTGTGGCTATGTCCATGGGAATGCTCAGGAGTCTTTACTAATGCTCAAGGCTCATCGCCATATCCAAGCATACAAAGCAAGAATCTGCACACTCTCCAAATCCATTCCAACCATGAACTAACAAATGAGCAACCCTCACCCAATATGCCCCAAGGCGTATATAGGGTGGGTGTTGTGCATACCCTGAGTTACTCCTAACTAAGGTTAGGCTAACCAGCTTACAATGTAACCCTAAGGCATAAGAGTAAACCCTAACAAACTCCTCCTTGATAATTGATCACTCTATAGGAAGCTCTAGACAGATGGCCAATCACTTGATCCCTCCTGTACACTAGGATAAACTAGAACTTATAACCGTAGCCCATACATGGATAGAGTAACCAAAAAGGCAAAGGTCACCTCCAATGCTAAGTCATCCTACTCATGTTCCACTTGCACAACCTATAGGGTAGCACAATGCCTAGAGAAACTTTCTAAAGGTATGACTTTGGTACGAGCATTAGTCGGGTTGAGATTACCATCAATCTTGACTAGCTCAAACATTTCCTTAGACACAACTTGCCTGAGAAAGTGTTACCTGATGTCTATGTGCTTATCCCTATTGTCCATCACCTTATTTTTAGCTAGGCGTAAAGCACTTTGACTGTCAAAATGAAGCATTACATTACCATGCAATAGCCCCATCTCAACAACAAGTCTATCCAACCAAATTGCCTCCTTTGCTGCTGCCACATCCTCCACTTCCATAGTAGACTATGCAACATACTTCTTCAAGGTAGATCTCCAACTAATGCACCCACCACCAAGTGTGAACACATACCTCATTGTTGACCTCACTTGTCCATATCTTGTCCATAGTCAACATCTACATAGCCATATAGTGATATGACATTCATTGATCTTCTATCAAATAAGAACCCATAATCTAGTGTACCTCTTGAATACCTAAGAATCCACTTAACTACTTCCCAATTTGTTCTTCCTGGATTTGACATATACTTGCTCACCTTACCCATTACTAGGGCAAGATCAGGTGTAGTGCAAGTCATCAAGTACATGAGACTCCCAACAACCTTTTCATAAGGAATGTTAGCCATCAAACTCTTCTTCCCAACATCTATAGGACAACATGCAGCTGAAAGCTTGAAATGAGGAGTACTTCTTGGTTTACAGTTCTCCATGTTGAACCTAGCAAGTACCTTCCTAGCATACTTACTCTACATCAACCAAAACTGACCAGTGCTCAAGTTCCTCTTGATCTCTATGCCTAATATCCTTGTGGCCAACCCTAGATCCTTTATCTTAAACTCTAAACTCAAGAGCGCATTTAGCTTGTTCCCGTCAGATCTATCCTTAGCGGCTATCAACATGTCCTCCACATAGAGCACAAGAATAATAAAACCAAAGGTCTTATTACTCATTGGTTTCATGTACACATAAGGATCAAACAAACTCCTATTGAAACCCTAAGCATGCATAAACTCATCAAACCTCTTGTTCCACTAGTGAGGTGCTTTCTTCAATCCATACAAGGACTTCAGCAATCTACATACTTTGTCCTTTTGGCTTTCTTCACAAACCCCATGGTTTGTCTCATGAATATCCTCTCATTCAAGGTGCCATAGAGAAACATTGTGACAACATCCATTTGATCTAAGGTAAGACCAAATAATGCAACAAGCATACACAATAGATGTATTGTGGAATACTTTGTGATATGAGAAAAGACCTCATTGTAGTCCACCTTCTCTTGAGTGAACTCCTTGGCTACAAACAATGCCTTGTAGATCTTAGATCCTTCCTTAGGACCCTCTTTCAACTTGTCAATCCACTTGCAATCTATCACTTGTTGATCCTTATGTAATGTCACTAGTTCCCAAGTCTTGTTATCCCTCAAGGATTGCATCTCCTCCTCCATTGAACCAAACCACTCATCCTTCTCACAAGAAGAATGTGCCTCCTTGTAGGACGAGGGTTCAACTTCTTCCAAGACCAAAGCATGAGCATCATCCTCAAAAGTCAAGTCATAATCCAACAACTTAGTGGAATCAGTCCGTGTACCATATCTATTTGGAGCTTGACTAGCACACCCTAATGACCTCCTTGATGAACTCTCTACTTGATCTCCATGTATAGGTCTATTGTGAGGTTGACCTAGCATACCTTATTGCTCACCAACAACTACTTGCTCCGCTATAGGAGCACCTCCTTCCTCCTCATCACTTAGGTGATCAATCTCCCTCTCAACTAGCTTTGGGGTAGGAGACTTACCTTTGTCAATGTAGGGAGCCTAAGCATTCTCGTCCTTCTTAAATGATCTAGATTCATTAAAGGATACATCCCTGTTGACAATAAACTTACATGCTATTGGATCCCATAGCCTATAAGCCTTCCACTCCACTTTCATAGCCAAGAAAAACACATTTCTTTGACATAGCATCCAACTTGGACCTATTCTCCTTAGGTGTGAGTGAATATGAATCACAACCAAATATCTTCAATCTACCATAATCAATTGGTTGTTGCTGCTTCAACTCATATGGCATCTTGAAGTTGATCGCACTAGATGGAGAAATATTTACCACATAAGCTCCCGTGTTGATGGTTTTTGGCCAAAACTCATGTGTTAACTTTGATTTTCTCAACATACTCCGTGCATGCTCCAACAATGTTTGGTAGAGCCGCTCAACAATATTCATTGCTTGCTCTTGAATATCATCCCAATCACTTTGTATCACATCTTCAGGTTTCTCTCTCAAGGGCTTACCCAAACCAATTTCCCTTAGCACTTCTTTCACCTACCATTCCCACAACAAATAATCCATGTGGCCATCAAACTTTGTCACATCAAACTTGGGTCCACCAAGCTTCAAAGTACCCATCTTGACTTTCTTATGCATCCAAAAGTACTATTGAGGCTATTGTTGCACTTAGAGACTCCTCTTGAGTCCTTGCACCTTCCACCTTAAAACTCCAAAACTCAAGGGAGTGGGTCATAAGACAAAAATAATTTTATAGCAGCTTCTTCAAGTACTCAAATCAACAAATAATTGCACCAACATGTAGCTCTAAAGATAAGCTTTCCAATGCACTAAATAGATCATTCTTTTGAGTCTTAAGTCAAAAGTTATGAACTAAATTTGATGGAGGGTCAAAACCTTGGATTCACACCAAAGCCTCACATTCTCTTTCACTCACTAACCTATGTAGTCTAGTTTCTAACTTGGGAGACCATGATGGTAGTCAGTCAAACCTACTATTATCCTATAGAATTGGGTATATAGCTATAGTGGTAATTCATCGCACCACATCCATTGATGCTCCTAACCTTAAATCATCAAGCCGAGGCCAGAAGTTGATCTATGAATCAGCATGTCTCTCACTCAAGATTAAACTTTGATGGCTATTATGGTAGCACACCATGGACTAAGAAGGCAAAGAACACCAACTCTATCATACTCCTCCAAGGCTAACACTCCAAGACTCAAGACATTGCTCACTAGAGAACTCAAGGAGAGAAAGATAGTTGCAAATGAAAGGATGATGAGTACCTCCTCACCCCTAGTTTATATACTTATGAAATAGATATGAACCAAAGTTACTAATTATTGGAGTAACTCAAGTTACTAGGTTAAAAGTCAAATAAAGTCAAAAGGCTAAAGTAATATTTATACTCATGGGAACATTCTCCTAAGCATGTAGTCTTATCTTGATGTAACCACTAAGTCAAGGATTTGTTCACATGGACTATCTTTGGACTATAGAAAAGTCTAAAAAAGAGAGGCTTGTGGGTCCAAGAGTTCTCAACTCTTTCTTCAAAGCCAAATATCTAGAAGTCAACACATTAGAATTCAAAATATTGGTGCTCATCTTTTCCATTTCCTCTAAAGTAAGGTTCCCTTTATCTTAGCTATGATTAACTTTAGCTTATCATGACTAATGTAGAACCATAAATAATAAATTTCAAGTACTTATAATACCAAACTAAATATCATAATAGCACATACATGCACAAATGGGTGTTACATTTACCCTTGGACTAAGATTTCACTTTGAAGACAAAGTGAAGGTCTCTCTACCTTTTATGATACATCTTTAACTTATCATGGTTAATCCTATCAAACTGTCTTCCTCTCAACTCCTTGAGATCATACGTGTAATTGCTCCACACCTTCTCCACTATGAAAGGTCCAAAGTACTTAGGCAAAAAATTCTTTTGCACTCTCTTGAATTGAATGGAATCAAACAACATTACCCAATCACCTTCTTTGAAAGGCTCCACCATCTTCTTGCCTTGCCTCTTGTCATAGCTCTCCTTTTGTTTCCTTTGGGCTTGCTTCACTTGAACCATCGCAATTGCTCTTGCCTCTTCCAATTCCATGAGTTGATCATTCCTTGACTTCCTGCATCACCTCCTTATGCTTTCTTCAATCTCTTATGAATGATTTGGAAGGTAAGAAGATCAAAGTGAATAGGTATATAGACTCAATACCATATACCAATTGAAATGGAGAATATCTGATAGAAGTGTTCATGGTTGTCCTATACTTCCACAAAACTGCATGAATCCTCTTGTCCCAATGATGTTTAGCCCCCTCCATTTCTACATCTTTGGCCAATATCGTGCACAAGGTCTGATTAGTTCTATCTGCCAAGCCATTTGAATTTGGCTTATAGGATGTAGTTACTCTATGTGTGATAGAGAAATATCGTAGCATGGCTGTAGTAATGTTTCTTGTAAACTCTACTCTTCTATCAGAAACCAACTCCAAAGGGCACCCAAACCTAGTGATAATGCATTCAAAAAGAAATCTCCCAACTTCATCTTCATTCTTGTCCCTCAATGGTCTAGCCTCAACCCACTTGGTAAGATAATCAGTAATTACCACAATAAACCAATTTTTCCTCGGGGTTCCATTGAAAGGACCAACAAAATCAATTCACCACTTCTCAAAAGGTCCTAGCAATGGAATTGATCTAAGTAGTAGAGTGGAGGTAAATTTTCTAGCAAAAGCTTGACAAACATGATAAGTTTTGCAATAATCAAGACAATCCTTGAAAATCCCTCTCCAATAGAAACTTGCATCTTGAATTTTGAAAGTAATTACCTTTCTTGCAAAGTGTACTCCACACGCTAAACCTTCATGAAACCCCTTTATGAGTAAGATAAATTCTTCCCTACCCATTGCTCTTCAAAGTAAACCATTTTCTCCTTGGCAAAAAAAGAATATCCTCCACTATTATGTAGATCTAGATCTTGCTACAAGGGCCTTCTTCTCCCTAGCATGCATCCTTTCTAAATATTTACCCCTTGTAACAAAGTCCACAATCTCCTTGTACTCGATTGGAACCTCTTGAGTGATTGAGATTGTTATGAGCTCCTCATCTGGGAAAGAATCATCCATTGGCTCATCTCCATCATGATCATAAGCCCTAGATAAAAAATCAACATTTGTATGTTTCTTCCTTGGCCTATCTTCAATGGTGTAGTCATACTCAGACTAGAGTATCATCCACCTTGCTAGCCTTCCTTCCACATTAGGCTTGTTGAAGATGTACTTCAAAGCCTTGTAATCCATGACAATGGTGGCTTTCTCTCCAATCAAGCAATGTCTAAACTTCTTGAGACCAAAGATCACTGCCAACTTTTCTCTCTCTATGATAGAGTAGTTCTTTTCTGCTGAAACCATTGGCCTACTATGAGAAGCTATTGGATGATCATGCCCATCTTGGTCTAATTGACTAAGAGTACATCCTATAACTACATTGGAAGCATCAGTGTAGAGGATCAAAGGCTTACTCCAATTAGGTTTAGCAACAATTAGAGCTACAACAAGGGATTGCCTGAGCTCCTCAACAGCTTTGAGAGCCACCTTGTCCTCCAAAATCACCATGTATTCTACATCCTTCTTCATGTAGATGGTCAATGCATAAGCTTTGTTGGAGAATGAGAAGATGAACCTCTTATAGTACCCAACTATCCCCAAAAATTGGCATAACTTTGTCAAGCTTGAAGGGAATGGAAGGTCTGAGATTTTCTTCACCTTCTTAGGATCAATCACTATTTCATCCTTGGAGATGATGTGCCCCAAAATTAGACCTTCTTCAAAACCAAAAATGCACTTCTTTGGGTTGGGTCATGCATTTGTTTCATCCAAGTGTTACAATATCTTGATTAGGTACCCAAAGTGCTCCTCCTTGCTCCCATAGACACAAAAGTCATCAATTAAGTCTCTCACAAATTTCCCAATGAAAGATTCAAACACCTTATTCATGAACCATTGGAATGTGGCTAGAGCATTGCAAAGCCCAAAAGGCATGATCTTGAAAGTTTAAGTCCCCCAAGGTGTGGTGAATGTGGTGAGTTGTTGATTCTTTGGTGGTTATACCCATTATAACCATCTCCAAAATTGTACTTCTCATGACCTACAAACTACTCCAAGATCTCATCAATGATTGGTAAAGGGTAATAGTCCTTCTTAGTAACAACATTGAGCTTCTTGTAATCCACACATATCCAAAGCTTGCCATTCTTTTTTGTCACAATCACAATTGGAGGCACCCATTTTGAATTCTCCACCTCAAGGATAAATTTGGCCTCCTTGAGCTTATCAATCTCCTCCTTCACAACCAAAGATATTGGTGGACAAATGAGATGTTACTTTTGGCGGACTGGTCTTGCATGTGACTCCACCTCAATCTTGTGTTCCTCCAAGGTAACTTCCTTTAGATCCTTGTAATTGAAAGCAAACACGTGGATGAACTTGCAAAAAATCTCTTCAAATATTACCTTCTCCTCCATGGTAATATTTGGACCATACTTGCGGGTAGATAACCTCATTTGTATCTCCTCAAGGGTCAATGGTGATTTATCTAGGTCCTTCAAAACCTCTAGCTTAGGTGCAAAATCCATAGCACACAAGGGATACACATTCGAATCAGATTCAGATTCATCCTCCTCTGTGGAGGTTTCTTCTTCCATGCTTGTGTCCACACCTAAAGCTCCTTCTTTTGAATCTGATTCTCAATAATTAGAAGATGGTGTTTCTGAATGTGAATAATTAGAAGATGGTGTTTCTCAATGTTTCTCAATGTTTTTGGTGGTGTTAGTGATAAAAACTGTAACTCTATGGTTTGATGGCCTAATCCTCAAGTACCCTTTGTGCCATTGATCAGTTGTGCATTCTACACTCAACCATGGCCTCCTAAGAAGCAAATCATAGCTTGAATCCTTCAAGACTTGGAAAGTCATGAAATTTTGAACTCCCATAACTGAAACTACCACCTTATCCATTGCCCCTACTGGTTGAACTTAATGCTTGTTTACCATGCTCACCATCAATGTTGAAGGTCTAGAGGGTATCATACCCAACTTCTTCATCAAATTTTTTGACATGGCATTCATTGCTGATCCTCTATCAACCAATACATCCTTGATGTTGTGACCATTCATTCTCACATCAATCTTGGAGGCATATTCACAAGCCTCCCATGGTGCTAGTTTGGCATATACCAACCCATTGATACTTAGTCTTTTGCCTTCTTCTTCCTCTTGCTCCTTTTAGAACTCAAGCCACCTCTAAGCTACTTTATCAAGGTAGGGTTCAAAGCAATCAATTGGTCCACTATTAGCCTTGTAACTACCAACATCCTCTAACACATTGTAATTTCATTGTTGCTTTGAGATCAAGAAGTCTTCCATCCCAACTTCTTCCTTGGAGTCTTTGTTGTTGATGGTGTTGAGGTGTGAGTGCTCCTAGTAGACATAAGAGTATCCTTGCTAGGAGTAAAACCTTGAGAAGAGTGTACATCCTCTGCAAAATGAGCTCTCTTCTTCTCATGTGCCAAACATTCAAATTAAGACCTTTGGAATTTGAGCACTCCCCCTTCTCATACTTGCTCTCAACCACATCTATAGATGCTATCCCATTAACTTTGTTTGGATTAGGAGCCACTTGGGTTTCACTTCCTCTCTCTTGCCCTCTATTTGCTCCCTCATAACCCCTTCCTCCATGCTTAGCAAAATTTGGGCAATTCCTTTGGATGTGATCTCTTCCTCCACAGCCAAACCAATTTTTATCATTGAAATTGTTGGTTGGTTGACCTCCTCTATATGGACAGTTTCTATAACTCCTAGGTCCTCTCCCTACATTTTGATCTACCTCTCTCTTCTCCCATAGTTGCACTACATTGATCTTGAGATCTGCAAGTTGTTCTTTGATGGTTTGAAGTGGATCTTTTGGTAGAGGTGCAAGAATCGGAGTAGTGAATACTTGTGGTGCATCCTTACCACCAAAGTATCAAAAGTTCCACCATAATTGTAGCCTTGAGGAGGATGTACAACCTCCTTCATCACCAAATCACTCTCATCTCCTTCCAAACTCTCCTCCATACAAATTGTAATCTTGATAGCTTCAACCTTGGAAGAAGGTTTCTCATATCTCACCTTGATTCTTATTGTGGTCTCAAGCCTCC
Organism: Lunularia cruciata; assembly: GCA_948567375.1. NCBI lineage: Eukaryota > Viridiplantae > Streptophyta > Marchantiopsida > Lunulariales > Lunulariaceae > Lunularia > Lunularia cruciata. The sequence goes on along the minus strand of OX419762.1, from coordinate 35,436,443 downwards.
CACAAAATTATTGGTGAGCATGGCTCTTATGCCAATCATAGTAATCTCCACATCATCCCCACCCTTCTCAACACTAATCTGGACTCTAACTTCTCCACTCTTTCTATATAGACTCTCACTTTCTCTCCATCTCCTTGTTTGAGAAAGGTAACTTCACTCATCAATCTCTCATAACTCTCATCTAGAAGAAATTTCTCAATGAGTGATGAAGTCAAACTCTTTCAAGGCTCTTCTTGCCCATCTCTCTTCTCTCTCTTTTTATTCCGACTCATACCATGTAAGTGCTACATACTCAAAGAAATCTGGTAATAATGAGGCCCACTCATTCTTCCTCCTCTCATTGTTTCCTTTGCAAGCTCTCTTGAAGTCTCTCACAAAGGCCTCCACATCTTCTCCATCCTTGCCAAAGAAAACCAAAAGTTTCCCCATCTTAACTCCTCACTGTCGTTCTTTTCTCTCAAAGTTTTTTCCTTTGTTCTTTTCTCTCACTCTATAATTAATAGAGTATGTACATGACTAACACCATTTGAGAGTAATCCACCCTAGGGAAAAAAAAAGGTTCAGGTTGCTCCAAGATTTCTATAGCAACATCAAATCCTAGAGTGCATATTGTATTTCCTACTTATAGATAGTTTATCCATAAGTTGAAAGATTATCTCCATCATTAATCTTGAGAACTAATTGATGAAGGTGGTAGTATTTCTGTATTTTTACTAAGACTCTCTCCAAGATCCTTCACCAAAGTCTCCAAAAGTGCTTTTACTCCACTACACTAATGTCCTTTTGGAAGTGCTTCCACTTCACAAACCTCCCACAACTCATTGGTCTTAGATCTTCTCCGTCCCAATCTTGGTGAAGAAGGTCTGACATGCAAACTCAAGTCAAGTAAGCCTCTCCTTTCACTCAATCTCTTGCTTTGAAAGGTCAATGGACATGAACTTGCCTTATGTCCCTTTTCTCCACATAAAAAGCACTTAGAATCACTCTTTCCTCCAAGTGGTGTAGGTTGTTGGATCCTCTCAACACTCTCTTCAAATTATATTCTAAACTTTCTTTTCCTTAAACCCACCCCTGGAATCACCCCAAACCCTTGGGGAACCTTGTATAGCCTCAATTTCCAACCTTGGTGACCCCTTATGTTCCCAAAATGAGTCTAAAGACTCAAACATCCTTTTTATTGCTCTCACATTCCTTGTGCATGAGATCTCAACTCTGCAGAATTGACCACTCCTAACAATATCATTAAATTATCTCAACTGGTATGTCATAGTTCTCTAAAAAATTTCAGAATTAATACCAACTCCAAGGTATCCTCCCTTGCAAAATTTCAGATCTTTTGGGCTATCCTTGGACTATAGAAGAATCTAAAACAAAAAGGTTTGTGGTCCAAGAGTTCTCAACTCTTTCCTCAAAGCCAAACACCTAAGAATAATACCAAGTCAACACACTAGAATCCAAAATAATGGTGTTCATCTTTTCCATGTACTTTAAATTAAGGTCCACTTTATCTTAGCTATGATTAACTTTAGCTAATCATGACTAATGTAGAACCATCCTTTATCTCTATATAAATAATATATCTCAATTACTTATAATACCAAACTAAATATCACAATAGCACATAGATGCACAAATGGGTGTTACAGATCACACTACTACATTTAGAGTTACCTTTCATTTATGTTTGAGTATACAATTGTGGTTATCTATAATACATCATGAAGCAGATTTTTTACACACATGATTGTCATGTCCGTAACTATCATCTAGGGTCCCCCGTAGGAGCCACAAATGTGTGCATACCTCCATCCTCCTGTGTGTTATGTCAAGCACAAGAAGCCAAAATTTCTCTCCAGCAGCCCGGAAAAAGTCATGTCTCTTCTTTCCTCTCAAAGGCTCCAACTCAAAAGCCTCTCTTTAGTTTGGCTGATCTTGTGTTATGAGATAATATCCAAACTCAGCAGTGGTTTCTCTCTTGATTTAATAGGCACTATGACGTTTGCATAGGACAAGAATCAGCTTACCGCCATTGGGATTTAGAGTTCCTTTTGTAAAGCCAGTCATACACAGTCGGAAAATTGGGGTTCAAGGCCAGATTATCAAACTTGGCAGACCCCATTGCTGGCAAAAGATCTTCTACAAGCAAACTGCACATATGATGGAGAAGATCTTTGGCACTTCCAAAAGAGGGTAAGGCAGATCCAACCAAGCTTCAAACCGCATATCTACTTCCAACTCAAAGTGCATGTAATCCTTCTTCTCAACTGCTGAAAGGTGTGGATGGAGCTGCTTATCCAGTATTGTAAAATGGTATCCCCTAAACCTTCATGAATTGTGTAACACTCTTCACTAAGTTAGTGTTGGCACATAAATGAGCTTGCCTCTTGTGGTGGAAGAGCATTGAGCAGACTTTGCATCTGCTCTCTATATGCTAACCACAACTGATTTATAGCTTGACCTACCAATTTCTTAACTTTCTGTTTCACTTCTTCAAAAGCCACGGTATGTGCAAACACTAACACCAGCTGCAGTATGAATTTGAGAATATATGGGTGAGAGACATGGATGAGCCCACGTATAGAACCATACACGCTTTTAAATTCTTTGATGTGTTCCTGAAGAGGTAGAACCACTTCCAATGTAGGTAAAACCTGACTCAAGGGTTTGCTTTAATCATGCGAGCGAGGCACCAACAACATTATCTTGAACTCCATCATCAATCTCACAATCAGTAAAAAGGAAAGGATACAACCTTGCCAAAGTCCTATTGTAATATTGTAACGCTCTCTTCCCCGTGGTAGGAGAAGTGAGGGAGCTCGATGCCGCACCACCAAGCAAGGGAAAGGGAGACTTGCTTCCATCAAGTTGAGTATGTAACATAGGAGGCTTCTTGATCAAAATGCTCTACATTATATGATGAGCTTCACACTCCTTGCTCTGATTCCGTTTGTTGAATAAGTGACGAGAGGTACAATGACATGCACACACCATGTATACAACCGGCAGATTCACTCACTATACAAATATATGAGGTTCACCTCAATGGGAGGCCATGTACATGAGAATGCTTCAAGAGTCTTTACTAACGCTCAAGGCTAAAGGCTCACTACTATATCTAAGCATACAGGGCAAGAGCTCGCACATTCTCCAAGTCCAATCCAACCATGAAGTAACAAATAAGCAACCCTCACCCAATATCCCCCAAGGCATATATAGGGTGGATGTTGTGCCTATCTTGAGTTACTCCTAACTAAGGTTAGGCTAATTAGCTTGTAATGTAACCCTAAGGCATAAGAGTAAACCCTAATATAAACATGCACTTAAATTAGAGATAAATATGCACTTAAGTATGCATATTGTAAAAAAGGTGTATGAATCAACATAAAAATTAACATTAAGACATAAGTATTTGACCATTTACTATATCCAAATAAATTACTCATAAAAACATAATAAAACATCTTCTACTAAACTTGAAGCATATTTTTATGAAAGAAATAATAAAAATTCAAAGTGTTCAAAACGTTCAAAATATTGTAGAGGAACTTAAGATAATCTATAAGCATGAACTCTTTAATGAAAAAAACTAAATTTTTTTGGAAATCTGAAGAAATCTTTTTGAATGGCTAAATTACTAGTTATTACTGAAGTTTAAAGGTGAAAACTACTAAGAGTGTTAAAAAAATGTTTTGCCATTCAACACTGATCTTTTTGAATGGCTAAATTATTCTTAGTAGTTTTCACTTTTAAACTTCAGTAAAGAAGCTAAATACTGATAAACTGTTATTTATAAACTGTTATTTATCTAAAATCAGTTACTTGATCTCTTATTGTCATGCTGAAATACATACCCTCATTGCATGTCGGGCATGTATTTCACTTGTGCATTATGTCACCAGAATTAGTGTGTAGTATTTTGCTTCCCGAATGAGTGTTATTTGGGTAAGTTATGGACATTATAGTGTAGTGTTCTTGTGTGGTATTCTCAGGTTTTTGTAGCAAAGTACCTTTGTTAGAGGCACATCCCTAGTAGTGGAACAGGGCACGACCATTTCTAGCATTTTTTCTAGAATTTGCACAGAGCCAGGAAGCTTATTTACATTTCTTGAGTTTATAGTGTGATTTCTAGATGATCACGGCCGGACATTGCAATTCTAATGGTTATATTCAGTTCTTTCATTTCATTCAGACCTTTCAGTTCAGTTTTATTCAGATCGATTTATTTTAGAAACACTGACTGAGTGATTGCAGAGCCCAAACCTTTCTGCTGTGGTAGATAATAGTAAAGAAATTATAGGGTAGAAATTCTTATTGCTGGGAGTACCTACGCCCCTAAAAGGGACCTTTTTGGTCTCGGAGGAATCAAGGACTTACCTTGCTAATTGGAGAGGTGGGAGCTAGTGGTAACAAGGGGTACACTATTGAAAAATACTAGATAACGTGATTCTCTCAATCAAAATTCCCCTATTTCAACATTCACTTGTGGGTAGAGAGGCATTGAAGAATGTATTGACGACTGTTGACCCCTAGAGATTACCATCCGGCACATCACACACGCATTTGGAGGTATGGACGTCAAGCAGCCCTTCTGTACTTGTGAGAGAGGTGTTTATTGGGATCCTGTGCTTGCCTTGTGAACTCCGCAATCAGTGTAAAGAACAAAGATATGGGTTAAGACACAAATAATTGTTTGGCACAACTAATTTCTTCTCTTGAACTGTGCTGCATGATTAAGTTAGCAGGAGCTATGTTTATCTCCTCAAATTTCAATCCAGGGTAGTGGGAATTTCCAGCAACAAGATCGTGTCAAACATTTCTTCGTTCCGTAGCTTTTCCTACGTAAAAAGTATCTAAGCTCTCATTCTATTTCACCTGGATATTCAAGTATTGAAAGTCTAGTCGAGTAAGGAGCTTTATAGTCACGTGATATATCAAGAGTCCTACTATCACTCAATAAATTAAGAGTCAGTTGTCAAGAGTCCTCTTGTCACTCAATAAATCAACAGTCTGCAATTAGAACTCTTGACTACCGTCAATCTATATGTCAAGAGTCTTGATATCACCTAGACTTTGATAAGCTTTGATATACATGGAGTACTACATGCAGTCCATATATCAAGAGCCTTGACATCCCCTTCAATCTTGATAAATCTTGGTATATCAAAAGTGTTATCTTTGATATATCAAAAATCTCAAACACTTTCAAAATGTGGTTTTTAGTGGTGTAGTTATCTGGATATATCAATTCTCTTAGCGTGATCTGAATAGCTATGTTGGGCTACCAAACGGAAGAAGCTGCTATCAGAAACTGATTTGCTACTCCAACAAGAAAGGAAGAAGTTGTTGTCAAAAAGTGATCCTACGGCTTCAACGACAAAGAAAGTAGCTGCATGTTAAAAATAAAAATAAAAAAGGAAAAGAAAAAATTCAACATCTCCTCTCTCAATTGTCATTGTGATAATATACACTGTACATGGTCTTGTGGGTAGTATACTTGGTAGTTGTGAACTAAAGGTTATTTTAGCATGCTATAGGTCCTTGGCAATGTGATGGAATGCTCCATTTGTTACTTAGATTTGAAGCAAACGAAATCAACTAGGGATTATTTATACTTAGCACTAGCTCCCAAGCGTATGCATAGGCTTCATTGCTAAAATAGCCAAGTCTAGGCTGCGGTGCTTAACTAAGAGCATGATTTTTAGGTTAGACTTTGAAAAATCATATCTGCCAATCTGGTACTCAATAGAAAACCTTGCTATTGGAGTTGTTAGAAAGCTCTTGAAGTCTACTGTCAAACTATGTAGGTTTCAATAGGTTTTTTTTAGGTTGTTTTGACTCTGTTTGTCCCAAATGGCTTTGCTACTCAACCTCCTTCTACATTTCACCATTTAGTTGTTAGTTGTTGTGAGATTTTGGTGTTATTGCATTGTTGAGTATGTCAAGAGCACAACATGTCCTCCAATGAGGGTAGTAATAGAAAAATTCCTGAACCACTGACCTATAGGTAGTTAAGAATTGACCCTTGACCATTCACCCCAATCTCATTAAACTCAAGATCATTTCGGCAACAACCAAACCCAACAACTTCTTCAGTATCTCATAGTACCACACCTAGCAAAAGTTTAGTTTCAAGCTCAGGGCTAGTATAATCACGTTCAAGAGCAAACCAAGGCCCTTGGAGAGGAGCAAGAGTGTGGAGTACTTCTACTTCAGCTTGAAGGGTATTGCCTTTCACCTCATCATTCTTTGAGGCTGCTCTAGCACTACCAACATACATTATGGAGGTCAGTAGTTCATCTGGAAGGATTGAGAATTTCAGTGGGCAGCCAGGTACTACATACTTGAGGGAATTCAAGGCTACATTCTCAATAGTGGTTGTTGAATTGGAGTTGAAGTATCGTGCAAACTTTACTCAAGCATTTGCATTCAAGCAATTGGCTCGATATGTACATTATGAGGCCTTGGATGTTTATGAGCAACATGCTCCTCAGATTTTGGGCACCACATTGGTCCCTAAACCAGCCTATGCTTTTGCCATTGCTACTGCCTCTCAAGCAACATTGCAAACTGCCATTAAACTACATAGTGCAATGGCAAATAATCCAGCAATAATCCCTACTTCAGTGGCTCTTACACCACAAGAACTTACTACAACTACAGCCAACATACCTTCTACTATCAATTAACCTGCTAGCATTGACCTAGTGAGTAAATTTGTCCAGGTTTTGGAGCGGGAGTTCTCTATTAAGAGTTCTGATAAAAAATTTGCAACTTGCTACATTTGCACAACAAAAAAATGAGACCCTAAAGATGCTCTATAGGCGGCTCTTCAAACTGAAAGATGACACTCAAATCATAATAGACCTAGAGGCTGCTTGTTTATATCTTTGTGCATTGGAGGGTAACCAACCAGGCACTTGATTTAAGTTTTGCAACGGGTTTTCTTTGAGATTGGTGACTCTTAAACCTTGTTGGATGTTTATAACATTGCAAAGAAGTTGGAGTTAGCTCAAGAAAACTATGAAGCTAGTACTTTGAGACCTATATTACAAGCCAGACCTCAACTCCAGCAAGATATCTACTCACTCATCTTCCAAAGGCAAACAAGGATATTTTGCAACACCCATTCTCCCTTCTTGGAACTATTATGTTCACCCTAATGACAAGGCTAATGAGTGTAGCATTGCTTCCACATATCTCTTTTGTGACTATTGTGGTAAGGAGTGTCACTTACAAGCTGTTTTTTTTGCCAGTTCCTTGAAAGCAAGCAATTATTCAAACCTTCCCTACCCACTCCTACTATTGCTCCTTCTTCCAAGGCTATATCCCCTCAAGCTTCAACTTTATGTACTTCATCCAAGGGTCATTCTAGCAAGAATGAAAATAAGAAGGAGCTTCAACATGCCAAAAAGGATGTACTTCAGGCCTAAGCCACTCAGGTGCAAACATTGCAAAGTGAGATAGAGTCATAGAGAGCACAACTTGCCAATTTGTAGGGCAAATCCACCCAACCAGCTAGGCATGCTCAACATGTCCTTGCTTCAAGTTCAGGTGCAGATCTTCCAAGGTTTTTTATGGCCTCCCACATGCCATTATGGTGGAAAAATGGGTTCAATCTAAGATCCAACCTCTTGCGGGTCTCATTGATGATTTTTCCTCTTCTTTTTATCCACCATACTTTGCATACCAAGGGGTTAGTGTTGATCCCCAATTTTCAATCACTAAGAAAGTGGTTCAGACCAATGGTCTTGCATCTAGTTCAGGCCTCTTGACTAAAGCTAGAGTGTCTAGAGCTATCATGCCACAATCATCTTGGTCGCTCATTTTGGAGGAGTGCAACTTGTTTGCAAGAGGAGAGAAGATTATATCTAATTTATTACAAGTGGTTATTTCCACTTGTGTTAAATCCAAGTGCTTAAGGAGTTTATGTACATCAAGAGGATGCAAATGGTTCCTTTGATCAGTTGGTGAAATGCCAAATTTCAACCAATGGAATGTTATACAAGGTTCTCATTACATTAGTATTTAGCTTTCAAGATTTGAAACTAAGCACCAAGGAGGTCTTTGCAATGCTAGAGGATACATTGGATGCCAAATCAAGACCTCTATCAGGTCCTATTTCACAAGGTTCAAAGGTTCCAACTCACATTTTGAAGGAGCACTCCATAGTTCCATACATTACCTTTATCGGGTCTTGTTTCATAAGTTATAGAGGTTCCAACTCACATTTTGAAGGAGCACTCCATGGGTTGTAATACTTTGAGGACAAGAGAAGAGAGAAAACTCATATTACACACTCAACATTCAATGCCCCAAAGGAGCACCTTCTCTTTATTATATAGACAAAGAGGATCTCCTCCAAGGAAGCTCCACCATAGGATTAGGCACACAGATAGGTGACATGTCAGCAAGCTCCACCCATGTATTACTTACTTGGATGGGTGACATGTTGGTCTAGGTCCTATCTGGCTGGTCAAACAAGCTTTGACTAGATGGAATATTTTAGGGAATCTTCTTGTAAGAGTCTTAAAATCATGTAACATACCATTGGAAAGCACATTTTCGAGGCCTAATTCATCCGTTTAGGCCTTTGAAATTGCCTTCAAAAATTTCAGGCATATTTCAATTCCTACTCTATTAGTAGAAGTCCCCTTTTGGTGATACTTCTTTCTGATCTGTTTAGTCCATCATGTGTAAAATCTTTCCATATGTTACCAAACCAATTCTCACCTTTAAATCATGTCTAGCTATTGGTTCTAAGGTCCTCAAGTCTATTTTGATTTCTGCTCTATTAGTAGAAGTACTCTTTTGGTGATATTTCTATCTGATCTATTTTGACCATCATGTATAACATTATTCTAGATGTTACCAAACCAAATTTTACATCAAGATCCTATGGCTAGCTCTTGGTATTACATACCTCCCTCCTTTTAAGACACAACATCCTTGTTGTGCAATTGTTGCTTAAATGCTTGCACCAACACCTATGCATATGTCAAATTGGTAGCAAGATCCCATGTTACTTCATAGAGGGGGTAACCTTTCCACTGTACTAGATAGTCCACCCGGGATGGCGAGTACCATGCATGCATTTTTGGAGAATATGCTCTACTTCATATTCCTTTGTGCCATCAATGAGTGTCGGACAAGGTCGAATGTCTTGTGTGGAATGACCCTGGCCTGATTGGGGAGCATATCTGCATAGTAGGGAAACATAAAGCACTGGATGGATCTTCATGTGTGGTGGTAGCTCAAGGTGATAGGCCACAACGCCGACGCAATGAAGAATTGAGAAAGGCCCAATAAAACGAGGTCTGAGCTTAAAAGGTCCAACTAATGTGAGGTTGGTTGTTGATAGCCACACTTGATCCCCAACATTGAACTCCATGTGCCCACGGTGTGCATCAGCATATTGCTTTTGTCGATTTTGTGCAATCTGTAATTTGTGCTTGGCGCTCTCTACACCGTGTTGGATTCTAGAAACAAATGTGTTGATTGCATCGACCTTGGTAGCCACTAGACAGATCTTCATCAAGCTAGAAGGTGCGAAAGGATGCTCATCATACATGAGGAAGAACGGAGTGACCTGGGTGGATGCATTCACTAAATTGTTGTAAGCAAATTCCACCAACGGGAGTAGAGTGTCCCACCTCTCTTGCTCTTCTAAGGTGAAGCCGCGTAACATGTCTTCAATCATGCAATTAGCCCGCTCTGTTTGGCCATCTATTTGTGGGTGGTAAGTTGTGGACATGGCCAACTTGGTTTTGAAGAAACCAAAGAGTGTTTGCCAAAACAAACTGGTGAATTGAGTGCCTCTATTGGTGATAAGTACACTAGATAAGCCATGGTGAGAGAAGATTGCATCTAAGTATAATTGTGCTAGTTGTGGAGCGGTCATATCCTTGGTGGTAGGGTGTACATGAATCATTTTGTTGAGCCAGTCCACAAAGACCATGATGGAGTCAAACCCTGAGGTGCTCTTGGGTAATTCACATACAAGATCCATACTCACTTGTTCCCAATGTTGGGTAGGCTTGGGGAGAGGTTGAAGGAGCCCTATAGGAGCTTGATAAGAAGCTTTGTTCTATTGATAAAGTAGGCAGTTGCGCATGTAGTCCATCACGTTGTTGCTCATCTTGGGCCAATAGTAATGGCGCTGGACTGCATCCAAGGTCTTGTCCACTCCGACATGACCTGCAATGGCCAAATCATGACATTCCACTAGAATGGTGGTGCGTTATTCTGGGACATTTGGGATCCATAATCTACCATTACAAAAGGTGAGTCCTTGGGTGCTGGTGATGCCTTTGGATGATTGCACTTCTACAATCTACGGATCAATTTTTGTAGCAGCCAGAATTCAAGGTTAATCTTAACCTCTACCACCAAGTTGTTTGCCATTGGCATGCGGGTGAATGCATTTGCAAGTTGCTTCTTACCTTCCACATAGGTGATTGACATGTCAAAGCATTTTTGTCACTTTGCCCATTGAATCAGGCGATGAGATAGATCCTTCTGCATCTTGAGGTAGACTAGAGGTTTTTGGTTTGTCTCTACTACAAATGCCTTCTTGCCCAGATAGTGCTTCCAATGCTTGGTTGCAAGAACAATGGCCAGCTCTTCTCATCTTGTGGTGTGGTAGTTACACTCTGTCGATAACAACTTTTGAGAGAAATATGCGATTGGATGCCATCCGTCATGCCACTCTTGTTGTAGGACTGCTCCTATTGCTATGCCTGATGCATTTGTAGCCAACTTGATTGTTTGTTTTGGGTCATACCACTTCAAGATTGGTGCATGTAGCAAGGCGGCTTTCAATTCTTGAAAGGCCAACTCTTGTGCGGTTCCCCATGTCCAGTTCTTCCCCTTGCCAAGTAGTGCAATTAAAGGCTATGCAACCTTGGAGAAGTCTTTGATAAATCTACAATAGAATCTCGTCAACCCCAAGAAGCTCTAGAGTTGAGTCTGATCTTTTGGGGCACGCCATTTTTGAATAACATCTATTTTATCTGTCAATACTTGAATGCCCTCTACACTTACTCTATGCCCGAAGTAGTCTACTTTAGACTTGCCAAACTTGCACTTTGAAATTTTGGCATACAATCAATTCTGTCTTAGAATCTGGAGGACCTCTCGTAGATGTTGTTTGTGTTCTATCATTGTGCTACTGTATACTAAGATATCATCCAAGAAGATGATAACAAAATTATCCAAGTATGGACAAAATATGTCATTCATTAGACTCATGAAAGTGGGAGGTGCATTGGTGAGGCCAAAAGGCATCACAAGATACTCAAAGTGGCCATACCGGGTTTGAAAGGTAGTTTTGTACACATCCTCCTCTGCAATTTGGATTTGATTGTAACCGCTCCGCAAGTCCAATTTGGTGAGGTATCTCTCACTCCATGGAGTTGATCAAACAGGTCATCCATGCAAGGTAAGGGGTATTTGTTCTTCACTGTTTGTTGATTGAGACCTCGATAGTCAATGCACATGCGCATTGTACCATCCTTCTTCTTCACAAACAAGACAAGAGCCCCATATGGTGATACACTAGGTTGGATGAACCCCTTTTGCAGCATCTCCTCAATTTATGTCTTACACTCCTCCAACTCATAAGGTGATAGGCGATATGGGCCTTACAAGGATGTGTCTTCCTCGGGAGTGTCCCAATTTTATGATCTACTCTCCTTTTTGGTGGTAATTCCGAGGGTAGATCATTGTGAAAGACATCTTGAAATTCATCCACCACAACCTTCAATTTCTCAAGAACTTGTCCATTGAGTTGTGCACTCTGGACTTCTCTTATTAGACCCATGAAACATCTATCGGTCTTATAGACAGTTGTTGTCCCTATGACATATAGAGGCAAATCCTGCTTGGGTGATTTTTCTTTAACCCCAATGATTGACCATTGGTGGGTTCTCACTAATTTCTTCCTCTAATCTACCATAGGGTTGTAATGCTCTATCCATGGCATGCCTAAGATTGCATCATAATGAGCTAATTGTATCACTCGCCACTCAATTGCTTCTTGATATTCTCCTATAGAGAGTGTTACTCGTTTAGGTAATGATTCAATCCTCTATGTTTGCCCGTTAGGAAACTCTACTTCTTCACTCTTATCTCTTGCTAGATCCATTCCGAATCTTATTGCAACAGAGCGAGATAAGAAATTCTATTGCTCTCAAATTGATTAATACTCTCACTTGATTGCCTTCTAGTACTCCATTCACGACAATCAATTGTGAGGTTGCCTTTCGGGATCTTTGTGCATTAGTCTTCTTCCTTCCCTTGCTTCTCTTCTTCCTTATTGAGCCATTAAGGCTGCGAGGTACATTTATTGGCAATCTTTGTTTCCCAAAGTGGTTTCCACCTCTCTTCAATGCTCCTCTCCATGTTGTTCAAAGATTGCCTACACAAAGGCCGAGGGCCTCTAGGGAAACAAGTGCAATAGTTGGTAGATATGTGCCCAATACGGCCACAATTGTAACAATGGCATTGTTCTCCTCAAGTTCCTTCTCCTTGTGGGACTCCATCTCTTTGTTCTTCTACCCGTCCACGCTCCTCTTGAAGCGGTCGTGCTCCTCGATCTTGAAATTGAAGGTTGCCCAATTCCATCGGTACTGGTCCACCCATGTGTGGCATTTCTATCAATAATGTTGAGGTGGAACTACTCCTTCACCTCCACCCAATGCTCCTGCTATTCTTTGCGCACAAGCAATGGCTTCAAATATTGTGCGAGGATTTTCCACCATGACTTCTTGGCAAATCCGCTCCTTCAACCTTCGTTTGAAATTTTCGAGAGCCTCTACTAGACTCATGTCTGTTATTGCAACTTGTAGATCCAGAAATGCCTCCACATACTCTTGTACGCTATTCTTTTGTCTCAATCCCAAAGTCGGGTTTGAGTCATCTGCACAGAATCCACCGATTGGAAATTCTTCAACAGTCCTTCTTGCATTGTTGTCCACGTGACCTCCTTTCTCTCTCCAAACATGGATTTTTCCCACGCATCGTACCATGTGAAGGCTTTATCGATCAAGTACCCACATGCAAACACGCCTGCAGTATGCTCCCTAATCTCTGTTGAGAACAATCAGAAATATAGATTCATTCTTGAGATCCAATTTTTCACTACTCCCATCCTACGCTGCCCCTTGTAAGGCTCAATGTTGCAAGTCTTCTTCATCCGGAGTAGCAATGTGCCTTCATCGTTGATAAGGTTCGTAGGCACAGGTGCCTCTCCAAGTACTTCTTCTTGCATGGCTTGATTGTTCCTGAAGATATGTACTTGACTTTGTAATGTCTCCATGGTCATCTTAATCTCTTGAAATTCATTCAACATCCCTTGCATTCCTTGCACCAGCTCTTGCAATTGTGGATCTATGGTTCCTGCAACACTCAATTGCTAATGTCTACTTTAATATAGAGTCAATATGATCACTCTAGAAGGTGCACAAACTATCGGAACTACCATTGGGACCTTAGAAGCTATCACTTGTTGATAATACTCCTTGCCAAAATTCCTCATCACAAAATCTCTAAACATCACTTTTGGTCTCACTACATAACGGATTTCTACTTGAGTGCTGAAAGGGAGAGGATTTGGGACATTCACATCCATATTATCATAATAGAATGTAGATTGTCAAATCCTACTCTCTGTCATATATCATCACAGGTAGAATCATCGGGTTTGGTGAGTTCATCATCCTATCCATGAATTCTAAGCCAAAGTGATAAACTAGCGATACCCTCATTTGCTCATGTTGGATGTACATAACCTTGATGTGGAATGGATTCAAGAATGGAAAGCTAGGTGCAAGAAATTGTCCTCTTGGTGCATCCATCTAGTCTGCTCTCTAAAGTCCTTCCTAAGTCTAGCAATTACTCTATGTTCTCCACCTCAAATTACTCAATTTTAGTAGTTTGTGCTTTTCCAAGAGGGGTGATCCACTCTCTTGGACTAAGACACTCACTCTGATACCATTGCAATACTCCGAGGACAAGAGAAGAGAGAAAACACAAATTACACACTCAACATTTGGTGCCCCAAAGGAGCACCTTCTCTTTATTATATAGACAAAGAGGATCTCCTCCAAGGAAGCTCCACCATAGGATTAAGCACATAGATAGGTGACATGTCAACAAGCTCCACCCTTGGATTACTTACTTGGATGGTTGACATGTCGGTCTAGGTCTTATTTGGTTGGTCAAACAAGCTTTGACCGGATGGAATCTTTTAGGGAATCTTTTTGTAGGAGTTTCAAAATCACGTAAGATACCGTTGGAAATTTCTTGACAAGACAAACCAGCAAGGAAGAAAGGCCAGTCTATCATCTATTGGGGGAGGGGAGGCATCAGGACATGTTTGAGGCCTAATTCATCCGTTTAGGCCTCCAAAATTGCCTTCAAAGATTTTAGGCATATTTCAATTCCTACTCTATTAGTAGAAGTCCCCTTTTGGTGATACCTCTTTCTGATCTGTTTAGTCCATCATGTGTAACATCCTTCTAGATGTTACCAAACCAATTCTCACCTTTAAATCATATGTCTAGCTATTGGTTCTAAGGTTCTCAAGTCTATTTTGGCTTCTGCTCTATTAGTAGAAGTACTCTTTTGGTGATACTTCTATCCGATCTATCTTCACCATCATGTATAAAATCATTCTAGATGTTACCAAATTGAATTTCACATCTAGATCATATGGCTAGCTCTTGGTATTACACCACCACAAACTCCTTCACCTCATCATCATGTTGGGTGAGCACCGCTCCAAGCCCCAACATATTCCAATCAGTATGAACCTGAAATGGTCGTCCTCTTATTGGTCTCCTCAAAATAGGAGCAAATGTGGACCTCTCCTTGAGCTCTACAAAAGCTCTCTCCTACTCATCTCTTCAACACCACTCTTGTGTAAGCTTGGTCAGCTTCGTCAAAGCCTTGGCAATGGCACCAAATCCTCTAACATAGTGGCAATAGAAATTTTTCAACCTAAGAAATGCTCGCACTCTGCTCACATCCAAGGAATATGTGCAATAGCCTCTACCTTGGTCAGTTGAACACCAAGTCCTTTGGGGTAGATAATGTGACCCAAATACTCAACCTGCTTGTGGAAGAACCTACACTTCCCAAGATGTAATTTGCATCAATGAGATCTCAATCTCTCAAACACCTCCAACAACTATCTCTCATGCTCCTCCACAGTAGTGCTATAGACCAAAATGTCATCAATATAGCACCGACCAAAATCCAATCCAGCTAGGATCCTATCCATGACCCTTTGGAACTCAAGAAGAGTGTTCTTTAACCCAAATAGTAAGAACCTCCACTAATATAACACATCCTTGCCGTGAGGATCAATAGCCTAGAATGTTATCTTGGACTTATCATCCTCCTTGATCGGCAATTGATGATATCCCGCTTGAAGATCCAAAGTACTGAAGACCTTTGCATGCCCAATCATATCAAAAATATCCTCCAAGGTAGGCATGGCATACCGATCAGCCCTGGTGTGTCAATTGATAGGACGGTAATCTCCATACATCCACCTATCTATGTAGTTTCCATGCATATCCTTCTTGGCTGGCATCACTGTGGCTAATGCATACACTCCATGTGAAATCTCCACCAAACTAGCCTCAAAAAGGTCACTACTCTGGCTCTGACTCAATGTCCTCTCCATATCTGTAAAAGACCAAAACCAAGGAGAGAAATAGGAGAATGGAAACTCACATTGGGACACTTGAATGAGGGAAAACTCCGAATGCCTAGCATGAGCTTTGGCCTTGGTATTTATAGGTAGCATACAAGACCCTTGAAGCTTCTCAAGGAGCTTCCTTGAGCCGCTTTCTTGGAGTGCAAGCCAAGTTAACTAGGAAGCTTCTCAAGAAGCTTCCTTCTAGAAGCCACCTACTTGGCATGCAAGCTAAGCTAGTTAGAAGCTTCTAGAAGCTTCCTTCTAGAAGCTACTTGCTTAGGGCACAAGTTAACTAGTTGGGAAGCTTCCCAAGAAGCTTCTTAGATGCTTCTAGAATATTCTAGGCTATTTTGTCTTATTATCTACTTCATAAGCCCGACTAACTTCGTCGCTGAACTCCATATTGTTACATATTCCCCAGCCGCTAGTTGGTGACGTCCTCGTTGCTAGTGAAGCTTCGAATTCCTTGATGGCCATCTGTGCATTTTGGAGGTGGGAAAGAGGTTCCTATGTGGCATCATGAAGGGGATACCCTTTCCAAAGGACCTTGTACTCCATATGTTGGTGACGCCCTCGTTGAATATGGCGATGCGCAAGGATACGATCAACTTCGTACTCCTTATGATCATTGATAGGGACAGGAAGAGGGGGAGATTGGACTCAAGAGGAAAAGGAAGAGGGTTTAGGAACAAAGGGTTTCAACTTGGAAACATGAAAGACAGGATGGATACGCATGTGACAAGGCAAGGCAAGTCAATAAGCAACAGGAGAGACAATGTGGGTGATATTAAAGGGTCCTATCCAATTAGGGGCAAGTTTACAAACTTGGGTATCAAGTGGGAGAGGGAGGTTACTAGAGGATAGCATGACTTTATCACCAACTGCAAAGGTGAGATCACGATGATGGTGGTCTGCATATTGTTTTTGGCAATTCTGAGCAACAAGAAGGTGAGACTTGGCTTGTTGGAGAGATTGGGATATAGTGGTTAAGAATGTGGAAGTATGAGGAACCTGAGAGGGAAGGGGAGCAAGAAGAGAATCTAGAACAAGTGGATCTTGGCCAAAGTTGAGAAAGAAAGGAGAAAATCCGGTGCTTGCTTGTTTGGAATTGTTGTAGGCAAATTCTGCAGCTGCAAGACATTCATCCTAGTTGGTATGGTGGACATTGACAAAGGCCCACATTATATCCTCCAATGTACGATTTGCACGTTCGGTTTGTCCATCAGCTTGAAGATGATAGGCCGTGGACAAAGTAAGTTTGGTGCCGAGTATCTGGAAGAGTGCTTGCCAAAACTTCCCAATAAATCAAGGATCACGGTCAGAGATGAGTACACATGCCATCCCATGATGCTTGAAGACATTGTCAAAGTAGATTTGTGCTAAGGCTGGAGCATCCACGGTATCATAGGTTGGTGCCAAGTAGATTTGCTTACTAAGCTTATCCACAAACACCACGATTGTGGTGTGTCCTTGTTTTGTCTTTGGCAAGGATGTGATGAGATCCAAGCTCACATGCTCCTAACAAGCAGATGGAATGGCGAGTGGTTGAAGGAGTCTACTCGGCTTCTGGTTGCTGGCCTTGTTACGTTGGCAACTCTCACATGATCGGACAAAGTCTCAAACATCTCATGTCATGTTGGGCCACCACCATTGGCGTTGGAGGGTGCCCAAGGTCTTGTCCACTCCCATGTGACTAGCTATTGGTAAATCATGGGCTTCTTGAAGGCGCACAAGTCGAAGATCACCTTTGGCTAGAACATAGATCTGGTCTGCATGGAATAAAAGGCCTTCCTTGAAGGAGAAGGTGTTGTACTCCTTGTCGCATGCTGTTAGTCGACCGGGTACCATTTGGAAGAAGGGATCTTGTTGTAGAGCTGATTGAAACTCATTATGGACCTTAGGGTCAATGGACACCGTTGTAATTGCCGTCGTGATGAGAGGAAGAGCCTTCAAATCAGGTCGTCGTGATAGACCATCAGAGATGACATGGAACCGACCTGGTTTGTACTCAAGTTTGATGTCAAACAATTGGAGTTGCTCTTCCCATCGATGACGCCAACTCTTCATGTGCTCCAAGTGTAAGGTTTGCAACAATGGCTTGTGATCAGTTTGCATGATCACTTGTTTCTCCAAGAGATAATGCCTCCATATCTTGGTAGTATATACCATTGCAAGTTGTTCCTGATCTCGAGCAGAGTAATTTCTTTCAGTTGTATTTAGTCGGCGAGACACAAAGGCAATAGGATGTAGTCCATCTGAAAATTTTTGTTGCAACACAGCTCCAATTGCAAAGTTAGAAGCATCAAAATCAACCACACAAGGTAGTTGAGGATCATATGGTTGAAGAATGGGTCTTGAAGACACCATATGCTTTAACTTTTGGAATGCTTCTTCATGCTTGGTGGTCCACTAGAAGCTCAAGTTCTTTCCCAAGAGGTCAGTCAATGGTGCAATCACGTGAGCATAATAGTGGATGAACCGTCGGTAAAAACTGGCCAATCCATTGAATGCTTGTACTTTTGTAGCATCCTTCGGGGTAGGCCAATCATTAATGGCCTTGATCTTCTCTTCTTCTGTCTTGATCCCCTCTGATGAGATCTTATGACCCAAGAAGGTAACCTCCTTCTGCCAAAAAGCACACTTTGACTTCTTGTAGTAAAATTTCCATTGTCGTAGTCGTCTTAGGACTTCTCGCACATGATTCATGTGTTCTGCCTCTGTCTTGCTATAGATTAAGATATCATCTAAGAACACCACCACGGACCGATCCAATAGTCCCTCCAATACCTGATGCATCTGATCCATGAAGACTACTGGAGCATTAGTGAGTCCGAAAGGTAGAACTCTCCACTCAAAATGTCCATACCTTGTGCAAAAAGCAGCCTTTGCACGTCCTCGCCTTCAATAGGAATTTGCCAATAGCCGCTATGAAGATCCAGCTTGGTAAAGTAGCGTGCTCCACTTAGTTGATCAAGCAAGTCATCAATCCGAGGCAAGGGATATGCATTCTTCACGGTTTGCTTATTGAGTCCACGGTAATCAATACAGAAACAAAGTCCTCCATCCTTCTTTGGAACAAATAGTACCAGTGCTCCCCAAGTCAAGGTACTATGTCGTATGAAATCCTTCTCCAACAACTCTATAAGTGTTGTTCGCAACTCATCCAACTCCTTTGGTGAGAGCCGATAGATTGGTCTACTCACTAGAGTACTCCCTAGCAATAACTCGATCTTGAAGGGCATACCTCGATTGGAGGGTAATCCCTTTGGCAGATCATCTAGAAACACATCTGCAAACTCTTGAACTATCCAATCAACCATTGCTTGATGAGGCTCTTGGCCCTCCTCAGATTGTTCTTGTGCAATCAGCTTGATCCACACCGCGAATACAGACTTATCTTGGCTTCTTGGCAAACTTCCCATCTTGGGACTCATCTCCCTTCCAGATTTGCTCTATGGCTACCTTCTCGACAAACTTCCCATCTTGGGACTGACTATTCTTAGGCATCTTACTTAGAGGTGCCAGACAACCTAATCGGAAATTTCTACCTTGGTGTTGTACTTGAATTTGTCGTCGGGTCCAATCAAATTGAACCTTATGACATTCAAGCCAAGGTAGACCCAAAATGATATCATAGTGTAGAGGTGCCACTACAAACCTCATACACTCCAAATACTCCTTCCTAATCTTGAAGGTAACAGGATGTGAGGTGCGGAATGCAGAACTCTTTCTACCATCCGCCATCATCAACCTATTTCCAAACACTGGCTTGATAGGAATACCCAATTCCTTTGCTACTTGCATCAACATGCAATTTTTTGAACTTCCAGAATCAACCAAAATTGTACAACCCCGATTAGATATCGTACCTTGCAAGTGAAGCAAACTTGCATAGGTCGAGCCTTCAACCCCATTGGAACTAATCAAGCTCCCAGTAAGCGGCTCAAAATCTCCTATTGGGATTCTTTGTTTCCTTGATCATTCTATTCCACAAACTCCATCTGGGCAACTTGTCGAGATCGCCCATTCCTAAGTGGACATTCAGCAATGCGATGTCCAACTTGGCAACAATAAAAGCAACCTCCATTTTGTCATAATCTTTCTCTATTTGTTGTGCCAAGTGGTCTTCGTTGGATAGCATCAATCTCCATTGATACTGGTTCTTCCACTCGTGGTACTGGTAGGCTTTGTGTAGGTCGAGGTCGAGACCAAGTTGTCGCAACCAAGGAATCAAAAAGCTCAGCCAATTGCATGGCTTCTTCTATGTTTTGTGGCTCCCGCATGGTCACTTCCAATTTGGTTTGTGACTTCAATCCTCGCACAAATTGATCTAGAACTTTGCCTTCTTGGATATTTGGAATTTGCATGATGATGTTCTGAAATTGTGTGATGTAGCTTCTCACTGAGCCAATCTGCCTCAACTCTGCCAATTTATCTTGTGCGGTTCAGGTGGCATTTATAGTTTGAAATCGACCAAGTATTGCATCCTTGAATTCTGCCCATGTCAAAATCGGTGTAACAATTTGTCGTTCAGCTCTTTCTACTCGGAATTGCCACCAAAGTTTTGCCACGCCATCCAATTGGCTAGAAGCCAAGAGAATTTGTTTCCGCTTGTCTTGAAGATTGGTGGCTTCAAAGTAACGTTCGCAGTCAAACACAAAATTCTCCACTGTGCCTGGAAGATTCTTACCTTCAAACACCTTGGGTTTTGGAAATCAAATGTGATCTTCTCCATCTCGAACTGGTGCTCTGTCTATCTATTCTCGTCGTTGCTAGTCTCGTTCATCCAACAATCGAGTAAGATGTTTGATTTGTTGTTGCATTGCAAGAATAACATCCGGTATTGCTGCCATCGCTTCTACTCTATTCCACTACTCTCAATTTATCTAGTCAATTAACACATAGATACAACACGTCCACCATTCTCCATAAGTTACAATTGGAAGTATCAAGGGTTCCTCCGACACGGTGATCATATGTAGAAAATCCTGCCCAAAGCGCGAGGTGATGAATTGTGTGAAATGATGCTTTGGTAATATCTGGACATGAAAGTCCCAATGGTTTGGCGGAAGTGGATTTGGTGGTCCATTAATTCAATCCATCCCATTCCTGCTCTGATATCAATGTAAAAGACCAAAACCGAGGAGAGAAATAGGAGAATAGAAACTCACATTGGGACACTTGAATGAGGGAAAACTCCAAATGCCTAGCATGAGCTTTGGCCTTTGTATTTATAGGTAGCAAACAAGACACTTGAAGCTTCTCAAGGAGCTTCCTTGAGCCATTTTCTTGGAGTGCAAGCCAAGTTAACTAGGAAGCTTCTCAAGAAGCTTCCCCTAGAAGCCACCTACTTGGCATGCAAGCTAAGCTAGTTAGAAGCTTCTAGAAGCTTCCTTCTAGAAGCTACCTACTTAGGGCACAAGTTAACTAGTTGGGAAGCTTCCCAAGAAGCTTCTTAGATGCTTCTAGAGTATTCTAGGCTATTTTGTCTTATTATCTACTTCATAAGCCCGACTAACTTCGTCGCTAAACTCCATATTGTTACAATATCACTATATCGATAAGGACGTTGGAAAACTAATGTATCGCTAATCAGCTCAATTTGTATACTTGGTTCCTTTAGAGCATCCAATCCTTCATACTAAAGGCAAAACAACTCGTGTGGCTCCTCAAGAACCTCCAAACCCTCTGTCTTTCCTCTCCAATAAGCTTGGGTCCAAGATCTGGCTCTCAATTATCCTCTATAACTATCATAGGAGTGGAAGACGTACTAACTAGATGCTACATTGGGCCCTAGGGAGCAAGAGTGTCATGCCCCCAACCATTAGAGGTCCCAACCTCTGTGTGAACAACTCCCTCCACTTTGACTGCAAGCTCCACACGTCCTCTAGCTGCATCCACATGGACCAAGGGTGTAATCCAAGTAGCCCACGCTCACCTGGATGGACTCCAAGTAGACCACTCTCCCTAGTAGCTATTGGCTATGTCCCAAGAATACCATGTCCACTTGGTCCATTGCCCCCATTATGTGCCTAAATCGTCTCAATAGGCACAAGGCTCATAAGTGTCCAAGTGGTGATGCCTATCAAGCACATCCTACGCTGCTCTACCAAGCCAGGCTCATAATCCAGGTCAAACAGTTCAGGTCCATAGCTTGACCTAACACCTGATGTCTAGATGCCTTTAACACTGCTGGAATAGCGGTTATACCGGTGCAAAAACCTATCGCCCGCTCTCTCTCATCGGCATTGGGCTCCACCAACTGCTATAATTGTGAGTCCCAAACAAGTCCAAGTCCTCCCTCTCAAAAAGCATGAGAGCCTAGGAAACTCATGAGTGTGGGAAATGCAGCTCTAGGCTATCCAACTAGGTTCACCACTGCCATAGGTGACCTATCAGCCACTACCACTACCTAAGACTGACGCTCAACATCCAAGATATCATCAACAAGGATGTGGTCAAGTCGCTGAATCCCATCATAAGCATGTTGTAGAACCTCTTTGGGTACGAGGTTTGTCCACCAAGGACAAAGACAATGAGCACGTGATCCCACTCTGGCTGCATTTAACCATACAATAGGTCCCATCCAAGAATGGACCTAATGTGTACTCACCAACACCTTGTTGCAAGAATCACCCATCAAAGGAATGTTCTCCAAAAGGTAAGCTAGAGAAACAAACTGATGAACCTGGAAGTGTTGTAGTATCCATAACATCTCCCAAAACACACCGGAACGAGGATCTTGAAGACCCAAACTGTAGCCCGCACGTGTATGTCCCTGACATGGCCATCCAAAAATCACCAAGTGAATAAGCCCATATCTCTCCTGATCATGTGCCCCTAGTAAGGAAATGTCTACTGGTAGGGCCTTTTGATAACCTCTAACTGTTGATATGGGTAATAACTCTGGATACCGATAGGCCAAGTGTGCCACATAATGTAGAGAGACTCATCTAGCTTTCTCATCTCTCTCTACATACAAGTACCTTTGTACTTGTATACCCCCCTGTAATATCGTAGCTAGTCTGGTGCTAATCCCACCGAACAACTCCAATAGACATATCCCCTCTATTGGATATTGCCAAGCAATGAGTGTGGTATCTAGAGGTGTCAAAGTAATTGATTAGGGAGGCTCATCCTCACACTCATCTCCTAATGGTATGAAGGCTCCACTCCAAGCTTGTTGCACCAACCTACCTACATGTTGCTGCAATGCCTCCTCTAAACTCCACAATAGAACATCCAAGGTGGATGGAACAATCCCACTCAGACTCCAAATCCAAGTGATCTCCTCTGGTACTAGAGTATCCTCTACATGGGTGTTCCCCTCCAACAAGTCACTAGGTCAAGTACCTACATCACTAAAAGCTAAAACTGATGTTGCCATGGTCTCGGACTATAGTGAGCCAAGACTACCACTATTGAAGCGTATTGGTAGGACACATACCCGTCCCTCACCAGACTGCCAACCTGGTCTATAGGAGGTTGTCTCCTCCCAATAGTGAATATTGAAACCCATGGGGTATAACAATGCTCCCTCAACTAGCACACGTATGACTTAGCTATTGTCGCAATAGCCTGAGCTCTCACCACCAAGCTATCAGTTAGATGACCAAGCTGAACTTGGACAACAAGCTCCCCATGTGTGATGTACTATGTCAAACCACCACCTAGAGATGTTTGGATCTGAAATGGACACCTCTCTACATTGGTCATCCGTAACTCTAGACTGACTATTGCAGCCTTCTCCAACACAAAGGGTTGCACACTAGAGTCTAACAAGACTCTGTATGATGTATAGACCTTCCCTAAAGGTCCCACCAAACAAAAAATCCCTCTTTGGTTATCCAATAGAACAATACCAGGTGTGAACCATGCTCTCTCAAAGGTTGGTCTAGCTAGCAACTCCTCCAGTCTAGCCATGGCTGCTTGCCATAAACCATTGGTTGTTGAATGGATCCCATGCTCCTTAACCATCTCCACTATCAACCACCTTTGCTCTAGTAGTAGGAACCGCATCATCCCTACTCTCATAAAGCGTGGCAGCCAACCGGAACATTGGGGTTGGGTCAACTCCCAATGTAAACATGTCATTGGCTGAAAACAAAGGGCACCGCATAATCAACTAAGCAGCCCTCACCATTGTGCTAGACATAGTCTGTGTAGTAGCAGGTGGTTGACTAGCAGGTAGTCAATCATACACTCCATCACCACCTACCACACTTGCACTGGGACGTCTAGGAGCCATGGATGTTGTCTGCAATGCCAAAGATAGCATGAAAGACTGGGGAAGTCTAACCTGTCTCCCAACCTCTCCTCTCTGTGGGTCCAACTCCATTGATGCTCCTCTAGGCTTTAGAGCACGTAATGTACTCCTAGTCACTACTACATATGCATCCACCTGAGCTGCTCTGCACATGAAATCCAAAGCATCTCTATCACCAACATATGAGGTGGAAGCCTCAGCACCCAAATCTGATCTCCTCTAAGCAATTGCCATACTAGCCAACCTCTGCTCCAACTACTCAATCCGAGTAGCCATAGTTATATCTGAAGTAAGGGCAGGTACTACACCTCTACTAGGTGTAGATCCTCTACCACCTTGTCCTCTATGAATTGGAGCTCCTCTACTACCTTCCATAGTAGCCCTACCATTCCGTAACTCCAAGTGTAGGTCAAAGCACCAGTCACTAATGTGACCAAATCTGTGGCAATGCTCACATTGCCTCTGTGCTGGCTACGATGCACCCAAGATATCAGGTCCATTGCCCTTAGTACACTCTCTTTGATGGTGAGGTCAACCACAAGTCCAACAAGCAACACCACTACTCACTGGCTATTGCTGACCCAAAAATGAAGGTAAGGGTCTAACTCCACTAGGCCCTCCACTCGCTCCATAGGATCTGGGCTATCCACCTTGTCCACAAAAACCAACTAGGCGTGGTGCACTCTCTGTAGAAGAAGTCACAGTTGTGGATGAGGTCTCCCTACCAAATCCAAATGTCATCACTCTCTCCTCCACCATGTTGAGCTCAATACGCTCAACCAAACCAAAGACCACTACCAAAGTAGGCAAAGTAACCTATAACAATGTAGCATCACAATCTCTACATTGCAACTCCCTGTCCAATATCCCATACCAAAACTGGACTGCTTGGGCCTCAGTAGCTCCTTGAGTGAAACTGATCAGTCGCCTCATGCGAGTGTATGCCTCGTGTAGGCTCTCTCTAGCCTTCTGTTGGAACTCCTGCAAGCTCCTCAGCTTGTCAATCCGTACTCCATGGTAGTTTTGCCTCAACAATGGAAGAACTCCACCATGGGGTTAAACCTCGGTACCACACCACCTCTTGTAGTGGTACCTCCACTCATAGTAGCACTATCTCCAACTAGTGCACCTCCACTAGCTCCACCAACACTACTCGAGCTAGAACTCATAAGTACAGCCAATCTACTCTTGGCCACCAAACCTGAAGTGATAGAGATATAGTTCAAAGACCAATACTGTCTCCATAACTCAATCTCCTCCAAATGAGCTCTCCTTAACTCATGGTAGTCGTCCATCGGCGGACCTTCCAGATGCTGAAACAACCCCCTTCCATGCCATGAAGGGTGTAAACAAAGTTGGGTTTCGTATATGCTACAGATCACACCAACTATCAAACTCCTAGATGATGTCATCCAACTCAATGGTACCCATTGTACCAGAGTAACACCTAGGGCCTTTGGAGGCCCCATAAATCTTGTCCATGTCCCACAACAACGGTGAGGACATGCCAAGTGCACTCTCAACTAAATCAGCTCTTGTGTCAAACTCCAACTCAGAGTCAATCTCCTCTCTCACTGGGACCTAAGATATAGGTTGATATTGAGCACCACTCCAAGTAAACCCAATGTGTATTGCAGGGCTAACTTCTCTAGAATCCCCAAAGAACTTCATCATGACAAAATAACCACAATTGCAATCACAAATTGGAACCACCAAATGCAACCGCAAGCCGTAACCGTAGGTACACCACCAAGTGCCAACACCAACCAAGCACCACCAAGTGCCAAAACTAATGGAACACTACCCACTAACGTAACTCTAATTAAGACAACTACACTAGTGGCAAGGGCTACTTGTAACCTGCCATCACAACATGCATTCTCATAGTTTGCAGGTCATCACTTCTTGCTTCACCAAAGAGAAACAAAGGTAGTCTAATTAGTCATCACTCCAACCTCACTACCAAGAGCACACCAGAGCATCAACGCTCAAAAGTCAAGGCACCTCATACAAACGTGGTGCACAAACAAGAAGTAGAGAATAGAGGGGGTCCAATCACAAGAAACCTAAACAAAAACTTTCCATCTCATAAAATAATACGAGATTGACTCTGCCACCATTTGGCATTTGATATAAGAGAAGTTTATATCTAAGTCCTAAGTTACCAAGATCACCAAGGATGAGATCAAACTACCTCTCCTAGCCAAAGCTACAAGTGTATAGATAAAAATGGCGTAGTCACTAGGACAACAAGTGAAGGTGGACCAGTTGGCTAGGGCACCAGTCTAGGAACAAGAGATCTAGGGGTCAAATCTTGTTGCGCATAATCTAGCAAGATGGTCAGATTTTGCCAACCAATGACCAAGATCTACTCTAAACTAGCTAGCCTCCCGCCAACAAGCTAGCTTGTTGGTCCTTCTAGGCCTTCGTAGCCTCTCATAGCCCACAACCCTATGCCTCGAAGCCTCTAAACACCCAAATGAGACCTTTCTTCTTGCCACTTTGAACCTCCTCCAAAATTTGGTGAAACTCTATCCAAACTTGCAAAACTCCTCCAAATCTGGCCAAAATCTAACGTAAACTCTAGCAAAATCTAACATAAACCGTAAATTTGGCTAACCGCTAAATCCCCCACTAACTCTACACTTGAGCCAAATTGAAGACATGAGTTTCTCCAAATCACAAATTCACAAGAATAGCTTCCCAACTCCACCTTCAATTTTACTTTCTGAGCCCAATTCGCAACAAATTGGTCTTGCCTTCACCTCTTGAGCTCAAAATCACACTCAAAATCATTGCTCAAAAATTGCTTCTTCTTTGCTCAAAAATTGGCCAGTGCTTCCACACACTGTCCGTCATACTGCCAAATCTGCATCAAGCAACGAGCTTTTGCACACCAAGGAAAAACTGCACTTCAATCGAGCTACATGTTCCACTGAGCTTGGAGATACCACCAATACTCAAAGTTCTTGCACTCAATTTCCCCCTGATTTCACTTCTTTGATGTAATTAGATTGTTTACAACTCTCAAATCCACTCAACTTAGATCAGTACTTGATCTATCACTCTATAAACTGCCAACAATTAGGTACTGATTACAGTCAAGCCACACCCACTCTAGCTAAGAGAATCCAGGTGATGCTCGCCGGCCTCTATCCACCATAACCAAGAACTCGAAGGCTCAACATCAAAGAAGTGAGCTCTCTGGAGCTGTACTTTGAAAGTATACCATTGGACTCGAGCTAGGTCTGAAACCCTAATGGTCCCACTAACGGCACACTCGATGGTGCAATTGGTGCAAAGTGATGGTGGGTCCCACCGTGAAATCAGTACCCCAAACACAAAATCTAACCGTCGGAAAGTAGTCTCTGAGAACTGCTAAAACTGCTACTCTAACTACTATCACTGCAACTCTAGTGTCCGAGCAATCTAGATGCGACACTACAAATAGCGTGACAAAGGTGTTGGCAAGATGGTGTCTTGTGGAAGACAGAGGATAGCTACCATGATGCCATTAGGGATATAATGTTTGCTATGGCACGAGAGAGTGGATACCTTGCTTTGGAAGGAGCATTCATATTCTTTGCAGACAATAGGTGTTATACCAAACTTATACTAGGTCTGAGATGATCAGGTGACAGTGGCAGATGTTGTGGTTATAGACCCTGCATGTGATGCAGTTTTGGAGAGAGTGATCACTCATTCTCATGGATGGGCAGCGAGCAGTGTTGCAGCATGCAAGGTTTCCAAGTATAGGGGTATGCAACGAGGTCACCTCTTTGTTCCACTAGACTTGGAGTTATATGGAGCTATGGACATGGCGTTAGACACATTTGTTAGAGAGTGCGTGCGAGCTTATCATATTAGATGCCAAGTGATACCACTCTCTCTCACACACACACACTTTGTAGCATACTTTATACAACATGTGTACATTCCTTTTCATACTTTGTAGCATACTTTATATAACATGTGTCCATTGCTCTACAGAGAGCATTGGCTGGTGCAGTCCATAGGAGAGCAATCACTCTAGGTGATGCTTTTCTGGATGCTCCAATAGTTCGTAGACCTTACAACTTGCATTGCTGTGATATCTTAGGCACGATAGTGCAGATTTCTCATATAGATACTATTGGGGTCTAGTTCCATTTTGTCTCTCACTTGTAAAGCTTGATGGAGTCTTCCCTCCTTGTGTTCTATGAGGTCTGCTTTTTCTCCAAACTTGGGATAGTGGCAAATCGAAGTGCCAATGTTTAGGGTACGGTTAAGCATATCTATTTAGAGTACGGTTAAGTATATCTATGGTATAAGAAGGAGCAAGAAGCCAGTTGGCCACGTCAGCCATACACACATTCTTTGTACAAAAAACTGTGCTGTAGAGAGACATGTGCTTCTCCATGTTCGCGTACTTGTCAGTAGAAATTGACAGCCGAAAATAGTCTGTCTTGAGAGAGATAAACCTAAAAAACGTGTCGTCTCTGCAACTTTCCGGCGGCGAAAAGGTTAGACGGCGGGTCCTCCAATCCACAACAGTGTCCTTTCGGCTTTGGCTGTCCCCACAGTGTACGTTACTCTTATCCACATGAATTTTTACTAGCCTCCGTCATAAAAGTTACCGGCCTTCGTCATTGCTAGCAAAACGTTCCTACCCTTTGTTATTGGTTTTAAAACAGGCTACCGTGTATTATTGGTTTTAAAACAGGCTACCGTGTAGGAAAAATGAAGGATGGGAAGACCCCATCAAGCCGTACAAGGGAGAGACAAAAAAAGTAACATGGGGCTAAACCCCATGTTACCCTAAACCCCGAGCCCTTTGTTATTGTGGGCAGAGAGTTACTTTTCAAATTAGCTCTGAAGCTAATATTTCTCCATAAGTTTATTTGGAGGTATGAGTTTGTATGAGGATTTTTTAGATTGCTGGAAACATCTTCAACAAATTATGAGGGTTTTTTCATCTCTGATTTAATCCAGGAGTTAGTGAGGAGTTCAGACATTAGAGGTATTTATTTCAATAATCAGGTGTAGAAATAATCTAAAATCCCTAAACCGTTAGGGAACAAAGAACCTCCTTAGGGACGTCTCAATCCCACTATAATTGTATCAGAACTTTATTTTTTTTCCAAAAACATATGGACTGTTTCACTACTTCACATTCTGCATACATTAAATGTAGCGACCCATTTCCAATTTTGAACGTTTTTGTTGTGTATGAAGTTGTTTGATCACTTACAATATTTTTCCACACTGTAAAAGTTGAGCAATACTACTGATGGGGAGGTGGAAGTGTTCTCCTCATTGGTGCTTACCATGCTGGAAAGTACAACCTGCTTGGGAAACAAAGAGATCATAGACATACGTTTGTTTACGAGTGCACAATGAAGAGTAGAAAACCCGGTGGCTGGTAAGACAAATGGTGACATTTTGCCTGCTCTTTAAATTTCCAACACATTAAGCATAAAGATCAATGAACTTGGGTATATTCTTGTTATATGAATAACTTGTCTGTTTCTCCCCTTGCTTCTGAGAATAAGGCGGAGTGTCTTTGGTAATGCACTTTTCCCTATCAGGACATAGTTTTTAGAGTTCAGAAATGAATACAACTGAACGCACATCCCTATCTAAATAAACGTGAAGTCCACGAATTCATGACCTTCAAACACTTCATGGGTGCGGCCATTTAAACTTAGACGGACGACTTTTATGAATCACTGCGTTGTTCGCTGGAAGTTATTCGACAGCTTTCCTGAAACACTATGTTCTTACGCCACCTAGTAAAACTATTTACCGGTCCAGCTGCTTGAAATTATGACCAATCCAAACTGCTCATGAGGTTCAATCTCCCATGTACTCGATCGATTTGCCCATGTGGATGAGTAGCAGAGGTAGACCTTCTCGTAAAGATCCTTTCCCGCGTTCTTACAATGCGTAACCAGAAAGGCAGAAAAAGTTTTCTGCACTCGTTCTCGGGTTCATGAATCCAGGAGATATCACCTCTCCTCTTAAGTTTACTTTAGTCCTCCTTATTGAGCATCCCCTGTTAAAACTTGCAAATTAATTGGACCACGCGATTCGACTCGAACCATTGTTCTTCACAAACATACACAAGGTACATGCGCATATTGAATAGCGTAGTTTGCCATCAGCTTGGACGACTATTCACATACACTGATCGCAGTACAATGCTCCGTTATCACACATAGGAATAGAGATTCTTGTGAGGTTGGAACCTTTACTAATCGACGCACAGTATATTTTCATTGGTTCCTCTCTCCACTCGTGTGTTTGTTTGGGTGTCTTTCTCTTTTGTTGCCCAGAACTCATTAAAGTAAATCCATGTTCAAGGCTCGGCACATTACAAGTTGAAGTATAATATGCTATATCTTTGTCTTCCTCGTTTATCCACCTGAGCCTGTACTGTGGTTCCTCTTGTTTTAAATCTAATCCAATGAGGCTAGAACAAACTTGCATAACTTTTGCTACTGTGGATTAACCCGAAATGGTGGTCCCCAACAATGCCTGCAATTTTTCTCATTCTCGCCAATCGTCATGAACAAACTTACAAAAAGATTTAAAAAGGACGAGGAAAATTAACCATCGACTTGGCCCACTGTTAATAATACGATTGAACGAACGAACTCATCCTTTATTGCTTGGCAAATAAAGCGGTCTAGGACATCTTCTTGTGAATGCTATGCTTTTACTAATCAGGAAACCCGTTTGAACATGCTATATAATTGGGGCACAAATATACCTTGACTCGGCCTGGGTTGTCCGGGGCTCCTTTGGCGTTGGCTTAGCCTTCAAGTTTGAAAGAGCCGCTAAAAATTTGGCGTAGGAAGGGATGGGTTATAAAACATTGTAAAATCATAAGATATGATGTACATGGGAAAAACCTAAACATAAACTAGAAGTAAGGTTTCAGTGAACTCTAGCTCCAGAACAACACTTTAATTATCCGACCCTGGATAGAATGTTGTAATCATATAATACTCACATCACGTTCCGAGAGATTTAGCTGAGAAGGAGAGAGCCGAAACTTGATTCTTTGAGGGACATAATTCAGAACGAGAGCTTGAGATTATTCAAGGCCGAGTCACGTAAGACAAGGATTCATAACGTACTAATGGACATAGCTTTCCTTACCTCTATCAAACGGGACCAGCTAACGAACCCTCCTTCACATGCCAAACTGCTAACATTAGACAGCTTTGACAACAGAGTCATGTAATCCAATTTGTTCTTGAGTTTCTTTATAAAGAGCAGACTTCCCCCTTCTGCATAGTAGAAGAATTCCCTGCCAAGACACCTTTAACTCAGGAACTTAAGCAACCGACCTTGAAAAACTGGGTGGCAAGTGGAAACGATCCCCACTGTCCACCCGTGGACGGGCAAGTTCAGCTGTTTCCTGGGACAATAGAAGCCAGAAGTTTCTATGGTGCCGTGCTTGCTTTTCTCCTCGCGGGCCTTCGAGAATTCCGTGATGGAGAATCACCATACTATAAATAGCTGAATAATTATAATCTAACAGGGAAATCGTTTCGGGAAACTATAGAACTCAGGACTCGGATTCAATCTTCAAACCAGGAGAAAATCCGTCCCTTCATGTTTGAACTCGAGACGCCGGGACACTTTTCAACTACCGGTATGGCCGAGAGGAATTCGTGTTTGTGGGAGCTCGTCTCAGGACGCTGATGGATATGGAGCCAAAAGATAGCGCAACAGTGAGATTGGGGCTCTCCGCATTGACAGTCGACCGCCTGGGGCCCAGCAATCTCCTGGCTAGGAGTTTGAGAGTGCCATGTCAGAACAGGGACTGGAACGCTGGACAAGGCTAAAATACCCTCTTCAGTGATAACACACTGGCAAAGGCACTGCGTAACTGGACGAAGAAATTTACACGTAAGCTTGCAAAGCTTTTGGCTGACAATCGTGTCTACGAGGCAGACGGCGGGCAGGTCTAATTGGCTCCTACCCAGATGTCCTTTCGCCTTGTGACTCTCAACTCGTTGCCGGTTTGACACAACCTACACCACCCAATCTTTATTGCCTCCCGTCTTTTAGTCGTCACAGGGTAATGACAACAGCTGTCGACTGACACCGGATCCAACTCTCACGGTACCAATCTGTTCTGGGACCACGCGTCTTGTGTGACGCTGGGTTTGGAATCCGCTAATCGCGGAAGTCTCAGAAACAGATTTTGAACCTTTCCGGGCGTAAACCCTAAAAGAACAAGTGTTGATGGCTTCCTTTCCTCCGGCGTCTCTGCGCCACAAGTATTATCGCCGGGCGCATCCCCCCAAAAGTTCGTGCCAGGAAAGTCAATCAGGTAAGCTCTTGTCGGGGAAAATTATATTTCTTTCGTGCCACCGAGGATTTGCCTGCCGCTGACAGTAACGATCAAAAGATCGGATCGTGGTGCTGTGAACTTGTCCAACCACGCTGCCGCTTCAATCACAGTTGTAGTTAACGCCAACTTTTCTCTATGGTCTCCGGAGCTCAAGGATGACGGCGGAAAGAATCTCCAGCGAAGTAGCGAATTCCGATCTTCTGCCGCGAACCAATAGTGGAGCAGTATTTCTGATTTGGAGTCAGCTCAGGTTGCCATTCTTGGACTGTAAGTAGGGGGCCTAAGTAGAATACTGAATACAGCGTACGGTGCTACTTGCAAGATGCCACGTTAACTTCCAAAAGGCTCAATTCAGAGATGTGGCGGGCAGGCAGACAACCAGGATCATGCATATTAAGCAGCCATTCTGGACTGAACGTTTGTGAATCCATAGGAAACGAGAGAGTGAAAAGGCGATCACATGAAGGATGGGAACACCCATCAAACCGTACAAGGGAGAGACAAACGAGGTAGAAGGGCTAGACCTCTTAGGGTAACAAGACCCCATTCAAACGAACAAGGATGAAAGCTAGAAGGTGAATGAAGCTAAGCCCCAAGTTTTACGTCTTAGAATCTATTCTACCTCTTGATTTTCTATCTAGCTCCCATTATCCTAATTTTCTCTTGAGACTAAACTTGCCTTCTCGTATGAACTCCACAGTTGTTTATCCTATTGCCAACGGGTTCCTCCTGTCCCTTTGATGCTTGGCGTGTCTTAGTTCCGTATAGCGTGTATCCTAAGTTGGTACACTCTAAATTGCACGAAGTTTAAAGTTCTGTAGAATAAGGAAATCAGTATTGCGAGTCCTGTGCTCTTCCTAGACATTCAGTTGAACATCATCTGTGGACATGGCTAAGTATTTGTGCTGCATAGAAGCGACACGTGAACCCTGCCCTAGAACCTAGATTGCCCTTGAGAGAGTGTCGTGCATTTGCATTAGTTCGCCATCTCACGACATAGCTTTCAACTGAACCAGGAAGGATTCATCCTAACGACGGGCTTGCTACTTCGTGAGCTTTCCGAAAAGTATGGAGTTTAGAGCTCGGAGGGATTTCGAAATGGGAGATCTCCTGCGAGCTTGAAGTAGAGAGTGAGACGCATCCGGAAGATGGCATCCCATATATTACACATCATTAAAGTGTAGCATGAGAGAATTTCTTACTGCAATTGAAGGAAGAGCATTTGTTGAAGTAATGACGAATTACGACCTCCCAATCGTATTTCTTCAATCAAGGGCAAAATTAGCAGGATGTCATTCATTACATTATCTCTTGTTTCCGTGGCATACGCCTTCCGTTCATCTTGACAAATCTATCCTTGAACTTGATTGCCAACAATAATAGATGTTAAAAGTCACCAGCTTAGTCATTCTACGGTCTTGGTGACGTGGACCTCACTCAAAACAGGACTTTCGCCACCATGTAGACCTTCCAGTATCCTTGATCCAAGAATTGACTTCCGGTACATAATACTACCTAAGCTTTCTACCATGCATGCTTGTACAGAACTCAGGGTTATTGACGTAAGTATTAGGGAACTTCATTCGCTATTTAAAAATAAATAAAAACAAAGGTCACAAAGATAGCTTTCGAGGTTCACTCCCTGGACAAGTAATATGATTCGAGGTGCAAATTCTTGAATATGTCTAACAAGTCCATAACGTACAGCTTTATTTTATTTTTTTCTCCATTAATCCAAACCATAACACTAAATGAAGCTAACTTTCTTCCTTGGTTTACTTAGTCAATGAAGTTTGTCTTCAAGACGTCACGTGGTTTTCAATGACCGTATCTATGATGTATGTTGTATTTCAATGGTTGTATCTATGTTCCAATTCTTTACCATTCTTTCTCAAGTATATTTATAAAAAGTACCCTGAAAGAAAGGGGAGAGGAGTACAAGGCACAACAAGTGCAAAAGGAAAGAAGAGCATAAGGTCCAACCGTTCCAAACTACCAAAAGCAAAGACATACAAGAATAGAGCTCTAGGGAACCCAAGGGGAAAAACACCACAACAACAAGCACCAAAGAAACTAAGGAGGGGGTGGTCTAATCTTGAACCCGGTGGTAGAGGTCCTCAAATGGTATGTATGGTAAGTTCGAAGGGAGTACCCTAGAAGTGTTGGGTGTGCCTAATGCGCCAGCTCGTTGGCCAACACTTGAACTCATTGCAAAGTGACTGATGCGTATTATTAGTAACAGGATGTGAGCATGACTAGAGAGAAAACTAGTGCCCCTCTCCTTTGCACAAAACCTCAAGTTGCATTTCTGAGGAGACCATCAAAATGGTGATATTGTTGCCCAAAAATCTAAATCGCTAGAGAGACAAAGGTATCCAAGGGTAGCTAGAGCATGTATTGGTCCTCCTTGCCCCTAGAGACAATATCATGGCTGCTCCTGCATATATGCCTACTGGTATTAAGGACTTTGCTTGTGGAGGGTTTGAGACCACCACATCAAGCAAGGTGTGGTGACCATCCTTAAATGTAACTACATCTGCTTGCACCTGACAAATACTTGGTCTTGGTAGATCTAACCGTCGCTCAATTTGAACTTGCCCTTGTAGCTCATAATATATTACAATATATCACAAACTACATCATGGACTTTGGTGTGCTTCCCACCTATTGCATATCATAGAGAGTGTATCCCCTACTTGTCATAAGGGGAACCACATGTGCATTGGTCCAAAAATCCTATGAGAGATGGATATGAGAGACCCAACCTCAATTGAAGTGTTGTGTAAAACTGCTCAAAAGTGAAACAAAAGTTATCAATCAAGGGTAAAGCCTAGAGCTAGGCTCAAGACACTTCACCCCACAAGAGTAGATCCTAGCTAAGCCAAGTAGAGGCAGATCATTGAAGATACTAGTAAGTGTATAAGTGTGCATATGCTCATTGAGGTATGCATGGAGCTTCTTAAAGTCTAGGGATGCAAAGTCAATAAACTCAAGGAATCACATGTGTGCAAAGCATGGAAATAAGTCATGAGCCAATCAAAAATATGCTTGGAAGGTGCAAGTGCTTGAATTCATTGTTGTGATAGGTCCCTATAGAGAAGGATGATCCACATGTAAGAACCGGTCTACTAAACAAGGGACCACTAGAGCCCATGCTCCAATATATAACAATGTTGTTGTGGCCTCTTGCCTTATGAGACTGCATCTGCCCATGACTAAAAGTAGAGCTATCTACTACCTACTACCTACTATTGATAGTTGTGGAATCATATGTGGCCCTAGAAAAGTGGAGAAAGTATGGCATATAATACTATCAAACATTTGTAAATGTGGAAATAGTACCTTTGTAGGTAGGAATATCTATGCCAAATATGGAGCCCTTGGGATGTAAAATCAACTAAGAATAGAATAAACCATATGGGTATTCTTTAACCCAAGAAGAAGTGAGTATGGACTATGGCTTATACTAAGATGTCTGATATAAACAAACTACAAAAGTCCTCCTATCCCAAAGGAGAGCCCAAAACTCTCAAACCACCTATAAGGAATTGGAATCTTGGTGAGAAGTCAAAGGGAGTGAGGACTGTGCATGAGCTTAAGAACTTCCATTTATTAGTTTGGACTTGTAAACCCAAGACCTCTAAGCTAAGTATGAGAGCAAACATCATGTTAACTACATCCTCTGAAGGGCCCACAATATGAGAGTCATCAAAGATGAATGGGAAAAGACAAGATGGGAAAGCTACTATTGTAGTAAAGCTATATGATGCACTATGGCACATAGAGACCTCCTAGTGGACCCCCTTGTCATGTGTTGTTGACTGATTTCAACTATGAGAACTCTCTTGTAGGGTTACAGAGGTAGTATACAAATTATAGACAAAGGGAGATCAAGGAAGGGATCAGATCTATAGTTGAGCAAAGAGCACAAAATAATGTTGGAGAAAAGATGGTATTAAAGGTAGTGGAGATATCAACTTGGACCACCACTCAACCCAAATGAATGTCCAAGGATGCTCAAATGTATGCAATAATCATCTCAAAATCCCCTAGAATAGCAAATTGATGGAGAGACAAGAAGTAAAAAATAAAGAATACCACAATTGTAAGGACATAGTGCAAGTTAGAAAATGCAAATAAAATATCCCCAATGGCAATCGGATGCACAAATATTTGCAAGAGCAAGGAGAAAAGAAGTTCCAAATAGATGAGCTACTCCAAGGGGCATATGACCAAAGGTAATATTTTAACAAAATGCAAAGAGAAGAGGAAAACCCAAATCTAGAGCGTATGGGGAGAAGCAATCTTGTACGTGCTCAAAAACTAGCCATATGGCCCACCTTGCTAAGAAACACCAAGAGTGGAGTAGGGCATGGGCAAAGAAGGACTCTATCAATTGTAACTCCTCATATGGTTGTATGTCCTTATAGGAAGGTGGATGTAGGATCTATAGGTTCAATAAAGTCTTAAAGGAGAAGAATTTTGGCCAAGAGGATGAGAGCGCTTGGACTACCCACCTATACATCCCTATTTGATGTAACATCAAGGATTGATGGAGGCAGTGATGCTCTCAAGGTAAATTGTGTGGCTAAGGAGACTTTACTCTATGGCTTGGGGCCTAATGTTGTAATCCCCATGGAGGGCTGCTCAATCTCCTCTCATGAACCTATGAATCCTAGAGGTAGTCTCTTGTTGGTCCAAAGCAGCTCCATGGATTAGAAGCAATAATGTCCATTAGGGAGAAAAGCCAACAACGTTCAAGTGAAGACATCTCTCTTATGGTCATCAACCAAAATAACATGTAGTAGGAGGGATAGTTTGGATAACATGAGAAGACTTAAAGGTAGTGGAATCTTGTTATATATCCTTGGTTGCGGCAAACTTGGTAGGAATGCTTGGATAGGTCCAAAGTGTGTAACCAAGTGTATGAGTTGGGGGGAGCTTATAGAAATACTACACAAATATGAAAGGGGTCTAAGGAGTAAGAATAGAAGCTCCTTTGCCTGCATAAAACAAACAATGAGATCTTCCCTTGTGTTAGGCAAGGCCAATCCCTACCAAAGACAATTTGGATAAGACTATGTGGGATGTTGTTGGGGTGGAATATAAGGATGTGCCAAGGGAAGTGGAAGTGACAAATCATGTGGGGATGGAAAAAGCATTAGGGATGGGAATAAAGTCCAAGTTGGAGCATTTGTGACATGAAGATGAGGGATAGGGGAGACAAATGGAGGGGCATTGTAATACTAATAGCTAGACATATTAGCTAGAGGTGAAAATTGGTTTGGTAACATCTGGAAGGATATTATGTATGATAGGTTAGGTAGATCAAAAAAAAGTTTCACCAAAAGAGTACTTCTACTAATAGTGCAAGAACCAAAATAGCCTGAATTTATAATACCAAAAGCTAGACATATCATCTAGAGGTGAAAATTGGCTTTGTAATATCCAAAAGGATGTTATACATGATGAGCTAGTTAAATCAAATAGAATTGTCACCAAAATAGGAATTTTACTAATAAAGTAGGAGTCAAAATAGCCTAGAAACTTTTGAGCCAATTTGGGATGCCTAAACAGATGAATTAGGCCTAAAAAATATGCAAATTTTCCACTCCGAAAAAAATAAACTCGCCTTCCCTCCCCCATGTTTGTCTCATCTAGAGCCTTCCAATAGTAACTCATCCACACAATTGGAAGATTCCCTTAGGAATATTCCTTAAAGATTCCCTTTGGTCGAAGAGGGTTTGACCAGCCAAATAGGATCATAACCAACATGTCATCCATGGATGCAACTAATCTAAGGGTAGAGATTGTTGACATATCACCAATCCATGTATCTATATCCAAGGGTGGAGCTTCCTTTGGAGAAGTTCCCTATGCTATAAAATATAGTCACAGTGCTCCTTTGGGAGCATCAGAAGTTGAGTGTGAAATCGTATGTTTCTTCTTCTATATTTCTCTTAAAGTCTCCTATCCTTGGACGATTACATGCATCTTCCATTGAGTTGCCCCTTCCTACAAGGTGATCCACTAGTATAAGAGAAGTAGGGGATTGAGAATAAGCCATTTGGATAGTCCTCACCAATTATGGGTGTATGATACAAAAGGCAATGTAAAGGTCAACCTGTTGCTTGCCCATATAAAATGTGGGATGCCAAATGAGGAGTGATGTGTAATACCAATAGTTAGACATATCATCTAGAGTTGAAAATTGGCTTGATAACATCTTGAAGGATGTTATGTATGATGGGCTAGGTAGTTCAGATAGAGGTGTCACCAAAAGAGTACTTCTACTAATAGAGCAAGAGCCAAAAATAGCTTAGAAACTTCATAACTAATTTTGGAGGCCTAAATGGAAGAATTAGGCCTAAAAAGTTTAAACACCTCCTCCCCAACAAAGAAAAGTCTTGCCTTACCTCCCCCCAATTTTTTCTTGTTGAAAGCTTTCCGATGATACTTCACCCATGCAATTTGGAGATTCCTACAAGATTCCCTAAAGATTCCCTTTTGTCAAAGATGGTTTGACCAACCAGATAGGATCAGAAATGACATGTCACCCATTGTAACAATATGGAGTTTAGTGACGAAGTTAGTTGAGCTTACGAAGTAGAGAATAAGACAAAATAGCCTAGAATATTCTAGAAGCATCTAAGAAGCTTCTTAGGAAGCTTCCTAACTAGTTAACTTGCGCCCTAAGCAGGTAGCTTCTAGAAGGAAGCTTCTAGAAGCTTCTAACTAGCTTAGCTTGCACGCCAAGTAGGCGGCTTCTAGAAGGAAGCTTCTTGAGAAGCTTCCTAGTTAACTTGGCTTGCACTCCAAGAAAGCGGCTCAAGGAAGCTTCTTGAGAAGCTTCAAGGGACTTGTATGATACCTATAAATACCAAGGCCAAAGCTCATGCTAGGCATTCGGAGTTTTCCCTCATTCAAGTGTCCCAATGTGAATTTCCATTCTCCTATTTCTCTCCTCGGTTTCGGTCTTTTACATTGGTATCAGAGCAAGAATG
Organism: Lunularia cruciata; assembly: GCA_948567375.1. Taxonomy (NCBI): domain Eukaryota; kingdom Viridiplantae; phylum Streptophyta; class Marchantiopsida; order Lunulariales; family Lunulariaceae; genus Lunularia; species Lunularia cruciata. Next base: position 35,397,123 of record OX419762.1, on the reverse strand, counting down.
GGATGGATGGAATTTATGGACCACCAAATCCACTTCCGCCAAACCATTGGGACTTTCATGTCCAGATATTACCAAAGCATCGTTTCACACAGTTCATCACCTCACGCTTTGGGTAGGATTTTCTACATATGATCACCGTGTCAGAGGAACCCTTGATACTTCCAGTTGTGACTTATGGAGAACGGTGGACGTGTTGTATCTATGTGTTAATCAACTAGATAAATTGAGGGTAGTGGATTAGGGTAGTAGCAATGGCCGCAATACCGGATGTTATCCTTGCAATGCAACAACAAATCGAGCATCTTACTCGATTGTTGGATGAACGAGACCAGCAACGACGAGAACATATAGACAGAGCGCCAGTTCGAGATGGAGAAGATCGCATTCGATTTCTGAAACCCAAGGTGTTTGAAGGCAAGAATGTTCCAGGCACAGTGGAAAATTTTGTGTTTGACTGTGAACGTTACTTTGAAGCCACCAATCTTCAAGACGAGCGGAAACAAATTCTCTTGGCTTCTAGCCAGTTGGATGGCGTGGCAAAACTTTGGTGGCGATTCCGAGTAGAAAGAGCTGAACGACAAATTGTTACACCAATTTTGACATGGGCAGAATTCAAGGATGCAATACTTGGTCGATTTCAGACTATAAATGCCACCCGAGCTGCACGAGATAAATTGGCAGAGTTGAGGCAGATTGGTTCGGTGAGAAGCTACATCACACAATTTCAAAATATCATCATGCAAATTCCAGATATCCAAGAAGGTGAAGTTCAGGATCGATTTGTGCGAGGATTGAAGTCACGAACCAGATTGGAGGTGACCATGCGAGAGCCACAGAACGTAGAAGAAGCCATGCAATTGGCTGAGCGTTTTGATTCCTTAGTTGCAACAACTTGGTCTCGACCTCGACCTACACAAAACCTACCTGTACCACGAGTGGAAGAACCGGTACCAATGGAGATTGATGCTATCCAGCGAAGACCACTTGGCACAGCAGATAGAGAAAGATTACGACAAAATGGAGGTTGCTTTTATTGTCGCCAGTTGGGGCATCGCATTGCTGAATGTCCACTCAAGAATGGACAACCTCGACAAGTTGCCCAAGTGGAGGTCGTGGAGCGGAATGATCCGGGAAACGAGGAATCCCAGTAGGAGATTTCGAGCCACCTACTGGGAGCTTGATTAGTTCCAATGGGATTGAAGGCTCAACCTATGCAAGTTTGCTTCACTTGCAAGGTATGATATCTAATCGGGGTTGTAGAATTTTGGTTGATTCTGGAAGTTCAGAGAATTGCATGTCTATGCAAGTGGCAAAGGAATTGGGTATTCCTATCAGGCCAGTGATTGGAAGTAGTTTGATGATGGCGGATGGTAGAAAGGGTTCTGCATTCCGCACCTTGCATCCTGTTACCTTCAAGATTGGGAAGGAGTATTTGGAGTGTATGAGGTTCGTAGTGGCACCTCTACATTATGATATCATTCTAGGTCTACCTTGGCTTGAATGTCATAAGGTTCAATTTGATTGGACCCGACACCAAATTCAAGTACAACACCAAGGTAGGAATTTCCGATTAGGTTGTCTGGCACCTCTGAGTAAGACACCTAAGAATAGTCAGTCCCAAGATGGGAAGTTTGTCGAGAAGGTAGCCATAGAGCGAATCTGGAAGGGAGATGAGTCCCAAGATGGGAAGTTTGCCAGGAAGGCAACCATGGAGCAAGCTTGGAAGAGAGATGAGTCCCTAGAAGGGAAGTTTGTGAATGAAGCAGCCATAGAGCAAGCTTTGGAGGACAATAAGTCTGTATTCGCGGTGTGGATCAAGCCGATTGCACAAGAACAATCTGAGGAGGGCCAAGTGCCGCATCAAGCAATGGTTGATCGGATAGTTCAGGAGTTTGCAGATGTGTTTCTGGATGATCTGCCAAAGGGATTACCCTCCGATCGAGGTATGCCCTTCAAGATCGAGTTATTGCCAGGGAGTACTCCAGTGAGTAGACCAATCTATCGGCTCTCACCAAAGGAGTTGGAGGAGTTGCGAACAACACTTACAGAGTTGTTGGAGAAGGATTTCATACGACATAGTACCTCTCCGTGGGGAGCACCGGTACTATTTGTTCCAAAGAAGGATGGAGGACTTCGTTTCTGTATTGATTACCGTGGGCTCAATAAGCAAACCGTGAAGAATGCATATCCCTTGCCTCGGATCGATGACCTGCTTGATCAACTAAGTGGAGCACGCTACTTTTCCAAGCTGGATCTTCGTAGCGGCTATTGGCAAATTCCTATTGAAGGAGAGGACGTGCAAAAGACTGCTTTTCGCACAAGGTATGGACATTTTGAGTGGAGAGTTCTACCTTTTGGACTCACTAATGCTCCAGCAGTCTTCATGGATCAGATGCATCGAGTGTTGGAGGGACTATTAGATCGGTCCGTGGTGGTGTTCTTAGATGATATCTTAATCTATAGCAGGACAGAGGCAGAACATGTGAATCATGTGCGAGAAGTCCTAAGACGACTACGACAGTGGAAATTTTACTGCAAGAAGTCAAAGTGTGCTTTTTGGCAGAAGGAGGTTACCTTCTTGGGTCATAAGATCTCATTAGAGGGGATCAAGATGGAAGAAGAGAAGATCAAGGCCATTACTGATTGGCCTACCCCGAAGGATGCTACAGAAGTACGAGCATTCAATGGACTGGCCAGTTTTTATCGACGGTTCATCCACTATTATGCTCACGTGGCTGCACCATTGACTGACCTCTTGGGAAAGAACTCGAGCTTCCAGTGGACCACCAAGCATGAAGAAGCATTCCAGAAGTTAAAGCATATGGTGTCTTCAAGACCTATTCTTCAACCATATGATCCTCAACTACCTTGTGTGGTTGATTTTGATGCTTCTAACTTTGCAATTGGAGCTGTGTTGCAACAAGAATTTCCAGATGGACTACATCCAATTGCCTTTGTGTCTCGCCGACTAAATATAGCGGAAAGAAATTACTCTGCTCGGGATCGGGAACAACTTGCAATAGTATATGCCACCAAGGTATGGAGGCATTATCTCTTGGGGAAACAAGTGATCATGCGAACTGATCACAAGCCATTGTTGCAGACCTTACACCTAGAGCACATGAAGAGTCGACATCATCGATGGGAAGAGCAACTCCAATTGTTCGACATCAAACTTGAGTACAAACCAGGTCGGTTCCATGTCATCCCTGATGCTCTATCACGACGACCTGATTTGAAGTCTCTTCCTCTCATCACGGCAGCAATTACAACGGTGTCAATTGATCCCAAGATTCATAACGAGTTTCGGTTAGCCCTACAGCAAGATCCCTTCTTCCAAATGGTACACGGTCGTCTAACAGCACGCGACAAGGAGTACAACACCTTCTCCTTCAAGGAAGGCCTTTTATTCCATGCAGACCAGATCTATGTTCCAACCAAAGGTGATCTTCGACTTGTGCGCCTTCAAGAAGCCCATGATTTACCAATAGCTGGTCACATGGGAGTGGATAAGACCTTGGGCACCCTCCAACGCCAATGGTGGTGGCCCAACATGACACGAGATGTTCGAGACTTTGTCCGATCATGTGAAAGTTGCCAACGGAACAAGGCCAGCAACCAGAAGCCGAGTGGACTCCTTCAACCACTCGCCATTCCATCCGCTCGTTGGGAGCATGTGAGCTTGGATCTCATCACATCCTTGCCAAAGACAAAACAAGGACACACGGCAATTGTGGTGTTTGTGGATAAGCTTAGTAAGCAAATCCACTTGGCACCAACCTGTGATACCGTGGATGCTCCAACCTTAGCACAAATCTACTTCGACAATGTCTTCAAGCATCATGGGATGCCACATGTACTCATCTCCGATCGTGATCCTCGATTTACCGGGAAGTTTTGGCAAGCACTCTTCCAGATACTCGGCACCAAGCTTGCTTTGTCCACGGCCTATCATCCTCAAACTGATGGACAAACCGAACGCGCTAATCGAACATTGGAGGATATGTTGCGGGCCTTTGTCAATGTCCACCATACCAACTGGGATGAATGTCTTGCAGCTGCAGAATTTGCCTACAACAATTCCAAACAGGCAAGCACTGGATTTTCTCCCTTCTTTCTCAATTTTGGCCAAGATCCACTTGTTCCAGATTCTCTTCTTGCTCCCCCTCCCTCTCAGGTTCCTCATACTTCTACATTCTTGACCACTATATCCCAATCTCTCCAACAAGCCAAATCTCACCTCCTTGTTGCTCAGAATCGCCAAAAACAATATGCAGACCATCATCGTCGCGATCTCACCTTTGAAGTTGGTGATAAAGTCATGCTATCCTCTAGTAACCTCCCTCTCCCACTTGATACCCAAGTTCGTAAACTTGCTCCTAATTGGATAGGACCCTTTGATATCACCCACATTATCTCTCCTGTTGCTTATCGTCTTGCCTTACCTTGTCACATGCGTATCCATCATGTCTTTCATATTTCCAAGTTGAAACCCTTTGTTCCTAACCCTTCTTCCTTTTCCTCTCGAGTCCAACCTCCCCCTCTTCCTGTCCCTATCAATGATCATGAGGAGTACGAAGTTGACCGTATCCTTGCGCGTCGCCATATTCAACGAGGCCGTCACCAACATACGGAGTACAAGGTCCTTTGGAAAGGGTATCCCCTTCATGATGCTACATGGGAACCTCTTTCTCACCTCCAGAATGCACAGATGGTCATCAAGGAATTCGAAGCTTCATTGGCGACGAGGACGTCACCAACTAGCGGCGGGGGAATATGTAACAATATGGAGTTTAGTGACGAAGTTAGTTGAGCTTACGAAGTAGAGAATAAGACAAAATAGCCTAGAATATTCTAGAAGCATCTAAGAAGCTTCTTAGGAAGCTTCCTAACTAGTTAACTTGCGCCCTAAGCAGGTAGCTTCTAGAAGGAAGCTTCTAGAAGCTTCTAACTAGCTTAGCTTGCACGCCAAGTAGGCGGCTTCTAGAAGGAAGCTTCTTGAGAAGCTTCCTAGTTAACTTGGCTTGCACTCCAAGAAAGCGGCTCAAGGAAGCTTCTTGAGAAGCTTCAAGGGACTTGTATGATACCTATAAATACCAAGGCCGAAGCTCATGCTAGGCATTCGGAGTTTTCCCTCATTCAAGTGTCCCAATGTGAATTTCCATTCTCCTATTTCTCTCCTCGGTTTCGGTCTTTTACACCCATGCATGCAACCAATCTAAGGGCATAGCTTGCTTATAGGTCATCAATCCATGTATCTGATCCAAGAATAGAGCTTCCTTTGGTGGTGTCCTCTTTGCTATATAATACAATCAAGGTGCTCCTTTGGGGCATCGAAGGTGGAGTGTGCAATTACGTGTTTCTTCTTTAGTGTTTCTCTTTAGGTCCCCTATCCTGAGAAGATTATAATGGTATTAGTGCAGGTTTTTCAATCCAAGAGAGCAGATCCCCCATTTGGGAAGAACATGGGCTACTAAGATTGAGTAAATTTTTGAGTAGAGACCCCAAAGTGTAATTGATAGTTAAGGAGTGTGCTAGAGAGGATGGAATGGAGGCTCCAAGAGGACAATACCCAGCACCTTGCTTTCTATTCTTGAATGCATTCTACATCAAGATTATATATATCCAATGTGAGCAAGTGAGAGTGTGTCTTGTTTTTGATTTCGAAGCAGAGTTCATGGATACAGTGATGAATTCACCAAACCCAATGATTTTTCCTATGGTGATCAATGAAAGAGAGTGGGATTTAATGATCTAAATTCTATTATGATGGATTTGAATGTACCAAATTCTCTCTCTTTCAACACTCAAGAAGAAATCCGTTATGTGATTTGACCAAAAATAATGTTTAGGGATTTTTGTAGTTTGCAATTTTGGTGAAGAGAAATCAACAAGTGATAGCCTTTGAGGTCCCAATGGTAGTACTAATAGTTCATGCTCCCTCTTGAGTAATCATATGAACCCTCTTTAGAAGAAGGAAGTAGCAATTGAGCAGTGCTATGTGTAGGAATCATGGATCAGTAGTTGCAAGAGTTGATGCAAGGAATGCAGGGAATGTTGAATGAGTTTTGGGAGATCAAGATGACCATGGAGGGATTGCAAAGTCAAGTACGTATCTTCAAGAATAATCAAGCAATGCACAAAGGAGAGACATCCTAAAACCCAATACCAGTGACTGAAGCACATGGAGAGTCACTCATGCTAAGGTGTTGTGCGTATATACATCGCTCCCCAACAAACATTGTTGTAAACATCATACACTTTAGAAGCAAAACTCATACATAAGTCATACATAGGCTCTAAAGTGCCAAAATCACCATAGCCAGGAACTCGAAGACTCAACATCAAAGAAGTGAGCTCTTTGGAGCTGCACTTTGAAAGTATACCCTTGGACTTGAGCTAGGTCTGAAACCCTAATGGTCCCGCTGACAGCATACTTGATGGTGCAAACGGTGCAAAGTGACGGTGGGCCCTACTATGAAGTCAGTACCCCAAACACAAAATCTGACCATCAAAAAGTAGTCTTTGAGAAACTGCTGAAATAACTCTAACTACTATCACTGGAACTCCAGTGTCCGAGCAATCTAGATGCGACACTACAAATGGCATGACAGCTATTATGCGTATATACATCATTACATAACATATATCACTGTCAACATCATACACTATAGAAGCACAACTCACACATAAGTCAAACATAGGCTCTAAAGTGCCACAATAATCAGCTTATTTACCACTCTCAACTCAACTCAACTCAAATCAGTACATGATCTATCACTCTATAAACTCCCAACAACTGGTTATTGATTACAGTCAAGCCACACCCACTCTAGCTAAGAGAATCCAAGTGATGCTCACCGGCCTCTGTCCACCATAGCCAAGAACTTGAAGACTCAACATCAGAGAAGTGAGCTCTCTGGAGCTGCACTTCAAAAGTATACCCCTAGACTTGAGCTAGGTCTGAAAACCTATGGTCCCACTGACGGCTCACTCGATGGTGCAAACGGTGCAAAGTGATAGTGGGCCCCACCGTGAAGTCAGTACCTTGAACACAAAATCTGACTACCGGAAAGTAGTCTTTGAGAAACTGCTGAAATAACTCTAACTACTTATCACTAAAACTCTAGTGTTCAAGCAATCTAGATGCGACACTACAAATAGCGTGACAACTATCATGTGTATATACATCGCTACACAACATACATCACTGTCAACATCATACACTATAGAAGCACAACTCACACATAAGTCATACATGGGCTCTAAAGTGCCACAATCACCTCCTCCCTAGTTGGCAGTTAGGTCCCTTTAAATCCAAATAGCCAGTGACTCCAAATATATGGGCAAAGATCAAGAGGCCGGGTGCTATGGAGCCCCATCATTAATCGCTTGTCTGCAATCTATACCATCTAAAGAATGAACTAGCTATAGGTCAAGTACATCTAGGACATAACCACGATCCTTGAGGAACCACCCTCAAAGGAGGAGTCATACATACCATCCTCTCAAACAGCTATCACACACTAACATAGTAGTAGCTCCACCAGAAGAGCCACATAACATACACCTCAAGCCTGCACGTACAAGTGCCAAGCTTGGGTCCATAGTACCATCAATGTTTGGGAGGTGGCATGGCACACAATTGCACACATGATCCTTCCAAACAACCCCATCACGTCCTTCTAACACAAGGACTCCATATGGCAAAACCTCACACACTCTCAAGATAGTGTGGCTTGTCAAAACATCAAGTGTCGTCGGTGTTGTCTGTTGTAGATATACATAATCGCATGGATGAAATTGACGGATCTATGGTCTATAACCTCCTCCTCAAATGGTAGCATAGTGTAAAGTATCTCTTTGCTAAGCAATTGCCAAGTTCTCAAAGGCCATCGGCATCACTCTCCGAAAGATCTTTGCCCGTTGAGAACATGCACTCATCCATACATCTGGATCATCCAAGTCCAAGACTACAGTAGCATCTTGATGAATGGTTGCAAGTAAAACTGGATCTTGTCCAAAGAGTAGAAACTATGGAGAGAAGGATTTTAAGGTATCTTTCCAGCTGAACCGATAGCTCATGGCCAACCAAGGTAACTGGAGATCCCAATCTCCCAAGTGGACTCTCTACAAACCATACTTTTGCAATCCTCTCTTCATTGTCTGAACCACTCTCTCTGCTAAGCCATCTACCTCAAGGTGATCTCAAGATGTAGTAAAATGATCAATCAAAGCCTTGTCACACAAGACCTGAAACTCTCCCAAGAACTTTGTACCCTTATCAGTCAAAAACTCAATTGGTACACCAAAATGACTAAGAACTCAATCCGGGAACGAGTAAGTTGTCCCTTCACTAGACTTGTCAGGAAGTGCCACCAACTCAATCCACTTGGAGAAGTGCTCCACCATCACCAAAGCATACTAATGATGTCTCACAATCAGCGGTAAAGGTCCAGCGAAGTCCAAACTCCAATGGTAACCCAATCCCATGATAGGTAATGGGTGTAATTGTGGCGTAAGAGCATTGAATGATGCTCTAACTTGGTCAAAAACCACACATCTAGAAAAAAATTGGTGTACCTTGGTTTGCATATTGTGCCACCAATAATGACTCTGGAGTAAGCTATATGTACGCTTTACTCCAAAATGTCCTAGCTCCTCATGAGCATGACCGACCAATTTTGGTCTCTAAGATGGAAGTGGTACTACTCGCACTCTACCATCTTCCCATACATGCAAAAGGTGTATGCCCTCCAATATGAACCGTCTGGCTTGCTGAAGAACACGGTCTCTCTCCTTGGCCCCAACTGTGCCACCCACAACACCAGTGCAAAGATAGTCCATCATTAAGACATCATTGCTAAATTGTACCAATATCTTCACTCTTTGGATCTATGACCTTAATTACTCCTCCTGTATGCATTGAGAGAGATACCACTAAAGCCTCTAAAAATATACACAAAAAGGTTGATGAATGCCAACCTAGCACCATCTCCTCATGTGTCTCACCATGCCAATGTGCTCCGGTCTGATCCTACTGGTTGGGACATGGGTTTCTACTCAACCCATCTGCATCATGGTTCACCACTCTAGGCCTGTAAAAAACCATGAAATCATACTCCTATAAAATCAGAGCCCATCATGCAAGCTTCCTTGAAAGCTTGTCGGACTCTATCAACCACTTCAGTGGCTGATGATGAGAGTGAAGGGGTTACCAAATAGGTAACATCAAAAATGTGCTACTATCCAAATTGTTGCCAAGCACTCTCCCTCATATGAATTGTACTTTGCTTCCGCTGAATTGTTGGAATGACTAGCATAGGCCACCACTAACTCCTTCCCTCATCATCATGTTGGGTGAACACTGCTCCAAGCCCCAACAGACTCCAATCAGTATGAACCTGAAAGGGTCGTCCTTTGATCGGTCTCCTCAAAATAGGAGCAAATGTCAACCTCTCCTTGAGCTCTACAAAAGCTCTCTCTTGCTCATCTCCCCAACACCACTCCTGTGTAAGCATGGTCAACTTTGTCAAGGCCTTGGTAATGGCACTAAATCCTCTAACATAGCGGCAATAGAAGTTTTCCAACCCAAGAAATGCTCGCACTTTGCTCACATCCATAGGCCAAGGAATACGTGCAATAGCCTCCACCTTGGTCTGCTAAACACCAAGTCTTCCGGGGTAGATAGTGTGACCCAAATACTCAACTTGCTCATGGAAGAACCTACACTTCCCATGATGTAATTTGAGTCCATGAGATCTCAACCTCTCAAACACCTCCAACAATTGTCTCTCATGCTCCTCTACAGTAGTGCTATAGACCAAAATGTCATCAATATAACACCAAGCAAAATCCAATCCAGCTAGGATCCTATCCATGACCCTCTGGAACTCAGCAAGAGCATTCTTTAACCCAAATAGTAAGAACCTCCATTGATATAACACATCCTTACCGTAAGGATCAATAGCCCAAAATGTTGTCTTGGACTTATCCTCCTCCTTGATCAGCAACTGATGATATCCCGCTCAAAGATCCAAAGTACTAAAGACCTTTGCATGCCCAATTGCATCAAAAATCTCCTCCGCTATAGGCATGGCATACAGATCAGCCCTTGTTTGTTGGTTGATAGGACAACTCTATACTCATATACCCGTCTGTAATACCACAGCTAGTCAGGTGCTAATCCCACCAAACAACTCCAATAGACATATCCACTCTACTAGATAGTGCCAAGCAATGAGTGTGATATCCAGAGGTGTCAAAGTAATTGACTTTGGAGGCTCATCCTCACACTTATCTCCCGATGCTACAAAGGCTCCACTCCAAGCCTGTTGCAACGTCGCCTCTGAACTCCACAATGGAACATCCAAGGTGGATGGAACAATCCCACTCATACTCCAAATCTGAGTGATCTCCTTTGGTACTAGAGTATCCTCTACATGGGCGTTCTCCTCCAACAAGTCACCAGGCCAAGTAATTGCACCACTAAAAGCTAAAATTGATGTTGCCATGGTCTTGAACTGTAGTGAGCCAAGACTGCCACTACTGAAGCATACTGGTAGGCAACATACCCGTCCCTCACGAGACTACCAACCTGGTCTATAGGAGGTTGTCTCCTCCCAATATTCAATGCTGAAACCCATGGGATATAACACTACTCCCCCAGCTAGCACATCATATGACTCAACTATTGTTGCAATAGCCTAGCTCTCACCACTGAGCTATCAATCGGATGACCAGGCTGAACTTGGACAACAAGCTCTCCATTTGGGATATATTGTGTTGAACGTCCACCTAGAGATGTTTGGATCTGAAATGGATACCTCTCCACATTGGTCTTCTGTAATTCTAGACCAAGAACTAAAGCCTTCCCCAACATAAGGGGTTGTGCACCAGAGTCTAACTAGACTCTCTATGGTGTATAGACCTTCCTTGGCCAATCTACTCCTGGCAACCAAACAGCCAATCTACTCTTAACGACCAAACCTTAAGTGATAGGGATATAGTTTGAAGACCAATATTGTCTCCATAACTCGATCTCCTTGAAAATAGCTCTCTTGAACTCATGGTAGTCATCCATTGGTGGATCCTCTAGATGCTAAAACAACCACTTCTATGCCATGAAGGGTGTAAACAAAGTTGGGTTTCGCATCTGCTACAGATTATACCGACTATCAAACTCCTGGATGAAGTCATCCAACTCAATGGTACCCACTATACCAGGGTAACGCCTAGGGCCTTTGGAGGCCCCATAAATCTCGTCCATGTCTCACAACAACGGTGCGGACACACCAAGTGCACTCTCAACTGAATCAACTCTTGTATCAAACTCCAACTCATAGTCAATCTCCTCCCTCACTTGGACCTAAGATAGCGCGTACCACTCCAAGTAAACCCACTACGTACTGTGAGCCGGCCTATCTCTCACTCTGGATGAACCTCTGATGGCTATTATGGTAGCGCACCATGGACTAAGAAGGCAAGGAACCCCAACTCCATCATACTCCTCCAAGGCTAACACTCCAAGACTCAAGACATTGCTCACTAGAGAACTCAATGAAAGAGAGATAGTTGCAAATGAAAGGATGATGAGTACCTCCTCACTCCTTGTTTATATACTTGTGAAATAGTTACGTACCAAAGTTACTAATTACCGTAGTAACTCAAGTTACTAGACTAAAAGTCAAGTAAAGTCAAAAAGTAGAAAGGAATATCCATTCACATGGGCATATTCCCCTAAGCATGTGGTCTTATCTTGACCCAACCACTAAAGCAAGGATTCCTTCACATGGGCTATCCTTGGACTAAAGAAGAATCCAAAACAAAAAGGCTTGCGGGCCCAAGAGTTCTCAACTCTTTCCCCAAAGCCAAACACCTAGGAATAATACCAAGTCAACACACTAAAATCCAAAATAGTGGTGCTCATCTTTTCTACTTCCTCTAAAGTAAGGTCCCATCTATCTTAGCTATGACTAACTTTAGCTAACCATGACTAATATAGAACCATCCTTTATCTCTATATAAATAATATCTCTTAAGTACTTGTAATACCAAGCTAAATATCACAATACCACACACATGCACAAATGGGTGTTACATTTACCCCCGGACTAAGTTTTCACTTTGTCATCAAAGTGAAGGTCTCTCTACCTTCTATGGTACATCTTCAACTTATCATGGTTAATCCTATCAAAGTGTCTTCCTCCCAACTCCTTGAGATCATAAGTGTAATTTCCCCACACCTTCTCTACTATGAAAGGTCCAAAGTACTTAGGCAAAAACTTCTTTTGTACTCTCTTGAATCGAATGGAATCAAACAACATTACCCAATCACCTTCTTTGAAAGGCTCCACCTTCTTCTTGCCTTGCCTCTTGTCATAGCTCTCCTTTTGTTTCCTTTGGGCTTGCTCCACTCGAACCATAGCAATTGCTCTTGCCTCTTCCAACTCCATGAGTTGATCCTTCCTTGACTTCTCTGCATCACTTCCTTGTGCTTTCTTCAATCTCCTATGAATGCTTTGGAAGGTAGGAAGATCAAAGTGAATAGGTAAGGTAGACTCAATACCATACACCAATTGGAATGGAGAATATCCAGTGGAAGTCTTCATGGTTGTCCTATACTCCCACAAAACTGCATGAATCCTCTTGTCCCAATGATGTTTAGCCCCCTCCATTTCTGCATCTTTGGCCAACATCATGCACAAGGTCTGATTGGTTCTCTCTGCCAAGCCATTGGAATTTGGCTTATAGGATGTAGTTACTCTATGTGTGATAGAGAAATGTCGTAGCATGGCTGTAGTAATGCTTCTTGTAAACTCTCCTCCTCTATCAGAAACCAACTCCAAAGGGCATCCAAACCTAGTGATAATGCGTTCATAAAGAAATCTACCCACTTCATCTTCATTCTTGTCCCTCAATGGTCTAGCCTCAACCCACTTGGTAAGGTAATCAGTAACTACCACAATGTACCGATTGTTCCTTGGGGTTCTATTGAGAGGTCCTACAAAATCAATTCCCCACTTCTCAAAGGGTCCTAGCAATGGAATTGATCTAAGTGGTGGAGTGGATGTAGACTTTCTAGCAAAAGCTTGACAAACATGACAAGTTTTGCAATAATCAAGACAATCCTTGAAAATCCCTCTCCAATGGTAACCTGCATCTAGAATCTTGAAAGCAGTCACCTTTCCTGCAAAGTGTCCTCCACATACTAAACCTTCATGAAACTCCTTTATGAGTAGGATAGACTCTTCCTTACCCACTGCTCTTCGAAGTAGACCATCTGCTCCTTGGTGAAAAAGAATATCATCCACCATTGTGTAAGGTCTAGATCTTGCTGCAAGGGCCTTCCTCTCCCTAGCATGCATCCCTTCTGGATAGTTACCTCTTGTCACAAAATCCACAATCTCCTTGTACTCCATTGGAACCTCTTGAGTGACTGAGATTGTCATGAGCTCCTCATCCGGGAAGGAATCATCTACTGGCTCATCTCCATCATGATCATAGGCTCTAGATAACAAATCAGCATTTGCATGTTTCTTTCCTGGCCTATCCTCAATTGTGTAGTCATACTCAGACAAGAGAATCATCCACCTTGCTAGTCTCCCTTCAACATTAGGCTTGTTGAAGATGTACTTCAAAGCCTTGTGATCCGTGACAATTGTGGCTTTCCCTCCAATCAAGTAGTGTCTAAACTTCTTGAGACCAAAGATCATTGCCAACCCTTCTCTCTCTGTGACAGAGTAGTTCTTCTCTGCTGAAACCATCTGCCTACTAGCATAAGCTATTGGATGATCATGCCCATTTTGGTCTAATTGACTAAGAGTGCATCCTATAGCTACATTAGAAGCATCAGTGTAGAGGATGAAAGGCTTACTCCAATCAGGTTTAGCAAGAATTGGAGCTACAACAAGGGATTGCTTGAGCTCCTCAAAAGCTTTGAGAGCCTCCTTGTCTTCCAAAATCACCATGTAATCTACACCCTTCTTCATGTAGATGGTCAATGCATAAGCCTTGTTGGAAAATGAGAAGATGAACCTCCTATAGTACCCAACCATTCCCAAGAATTGGCATAACTTTGTCAAGCTTGAAGGGAATGGAAGGTCTGAGATTTTCCTCACCTTCTCAGGATCAACTGCTATTCCATCCTTGGAGATGATGTGCCCCAAAAGTAGACCTTCTTCACATCCAAAAATGCACTTCTCTGGGTTGAGTGATGCATTTGCCTCATCCAAGCGTTGCAAGACTTTGATTAGGTGCTCAAAGTGCTCCTCCTTGCTCCCATAGACACAAAAGTCATCAATGAAATCTCTCACAAATTTCCCAATGAAAGGTTCAAATACCTTGTTCATGAACCGTTGGAATGTGGCTGGAGCATTGCAAAGCCCAAAAGGCATGACCTTGAAAGCGTAAGTTCCCCAAGGTGTGGTGAATGTGGTGAGTTGTTGATGCTCTGGTGCAATCTTGATTTGGTTATATCCACTATAACCATCTCCAAAACTGTACCTCTCATGACCTGCAACCTCCTCCAAGATCTCATCAATGAATGGCAATGGGTAGTAGTCCTTCTTGGTAACAGCATTGAGCTTCTTGTAATCCACACATACCCGAAGCTTGCCATTTTTTTTCTTCACAATGACAATTGGAGACACCCATTCTGAATTCTCCACCTCAAAGATAAATCCAGCCTCCTTGAGCTTATCAATCTCCTCCTTCACAACCAAAGATATTGGTGGGCTAATGCGACGTTGCTTTTGGCGGATTGGTCTTGCATGTGACTCCACCTCTATCTTGTGCTCCTCCAAGGTGACTTCCTTCAAATCCTTGTAACTAAAAGCAAACACATGGATGAACTTGCGGAAAATCTCCTCAAATCTCACCTTCTCCTCCTTGGTAACATTTGGGCCATACTTGAGGGTAGATAACCTTCTCTCTACCTCCTCAAGTGTCAATGGTGATTTATCTGGGTCCTTCAAAACCTCTGGCTTAGGTGCAAAATCCATAGCACACAAAGGATACACATCTGAATCAGATTCAGATTCATCCTCCTCCGTGGAAGTCTCCTCTTCCATGCTTGTGTCCACACCTGAAGCTCCTCCTTCAGAATCAGATTCCCAATAATCAGAAGATGGGGTATCTGAATGTGAAGTGTTGGTGGTGTTAGTCACAGGAACAGTGACTCTATGGTTTGATGGCCCAATCCTTAAGTACCCTTTGTGCCATCGATCAGTTGTGCGTGCTGCTCTCAACCATGGCCTCCCAAGAAGTAAGTCATAGCTTGAATCCTTCAAGACTTGGAAAGTCATGAGATTTTGAACTCCCATAACTGAAACTACCACCTTATCCATCACCCCTACTGGTCGAACTTGTTGCTTGTTTGCCATGCTCACCACAAATGTTGAAGGTCTTGAGGGTATCATACTCAACTTCTTCATCAACCTTTCTGACATGGCATTTACTGCTGATCCTCCATCAACCAATGCATCCTTGATGTTGTGACCATTCACTCTCACATCAATCTTGGAGGCATATTCACAAGCCTCCCATGGTGCTGGCTTGGCATCCACCACCCCCATTGATACTGGAACTTTTGCCTTCTTCTTCTTTTTGCTCCTTGTAGAACTCAAACCACCTCTAAGCTCCTTTCTCAAGGTAGGGTTCAAAGCAATTAATTGGCCCACTGTGATGTTAGCCTTGTGACTACCAACATCCTCCAACACATTGTAGTTCCATTTTTGCTTTGAGATCAAGAAGTCCTCCATCCCCAACTTCTTCCTTGGAGTCTTTGTTGTTGATGGTGTTGAGGTGCGAGTGCTCCTAGTAGACATAGGAGTATCCTTGCTTGAAGTAAATCCTTGAGAAGAGTGAACATCCTCTGCAAAACGAGCTCTCTTCTTCTCTTGTGCCAAAAGCTCCAAATTAAGACCCTTGGAGTTTGAGCACTCTCCCTTCTCATACTTGCTCTCAACCACATCTATGGATGCTATCCCCTTACCTTTGTTGGGATTAGGAGCCACTTGGGTTTCACTACCTCCCTCTTTCCCTCTATTGGCTCCCTCATAACCCCTTCCTCCATGGTAAGTGGAATTTGGGCAATTCCTTTGGATATGGCCTCTTCCTCCACAACCAAAACAATTTCTATCATTGAAATTGTTGGCTGGTTGGCCTCCTCTATATGGATAGTTTCCATAACTCCTAGGTCCTCTCCCTACATTCTGATCCACCTCTCTCTTCTCCCATAGTTGCACCACATTGATCTTGAGATCCGCAAGTTGTTCTGTGATGGTTTGGAGTGGATCTTTTGGTAGAGGTGCAAGAATTGGAGCAACTACTACTTGTGGTGCAACCCTTGTCACCAAAGTATCAGAAGTTCCACCATACTTGTAGCCTTGAGGAGGATGCACAACCTCCTTCACCACCAAATCACTCTCATCCCCTTCCAAACTCTCCTCCATACGAATTGCGATCTTGATAGCTTCAACCTTGGAAGAAGGTTTCTCATATCTCACCTTGCTTCTAATTTGTGGTCTCAATCCTCCCACAAAATTCTTGGTGAGCATGGCCCCTATGCCAATCATTGTAGTCTCCACATCATCCCCACCCTTCCTCAACACTATGCGAAATCTGGACTCCAACTTTTCCACTCTTTCCACATAGACCCTCACTTTCTCTCCATCTCCTTGCTTGAGAAATGTAACCTCACTCATCAATCTCTCATAACTCTCATCAGGAAGAAAGTTCTCAATGAGTGCTAAAGTCAAAGTCTCCCAAGACTCCTCTTCCCCCTCTCTCCTCTCTCTCTTTTGGTATTCTGACTCATACCATGTAAGTGCTGCATCCTCAAAGAAATCTGGTAATAATGAGGCCCACTCATTCTTCCTCCTCTCATTGTTTCCTATGCAAGCTCTCTTGAAGTCTCTCACAAAGGCCTCCACATCTTCTCCATCCTTGCCAAAGAAAACCGGAAGTTTCCCCATCTTAACCCCTCACTATCTTTCTTTTCTCTTAATTTTTTTTTTCTCTTTTCTTTTCTCTCACTCTATTACTAATAGAGTATATACATGACTAACACCATCTGAGAATAATCCACTCTAGGGAACACAAAAGGTTCAGGTTGCTCCAAGATTTCTATAGCAACATCAAATCCTAGAGTGCATATTAATCTAACTCTCATGGATAGTTTATCCATAAGTTGAAAGATTATCTCCATCACTAATCTTGAGAACTAGCTGATGAAGGTGGTAGTATTTCTGTAGCTGTACTAAGACTCTCTCCAAGATCCTTCACCAAAGTTTCCAAAAGTGCTTTTACTCCACTACACTCATGTCCTTTTGGAAGTCCTTCAACTCCACAAACCTCACACAACTCCTTGGTCTTAGATCTTCTCCCTCCCAATCTTGGTGAAGAAGGTCCAACATGCAAACCCAAGTCAAGTAAGCCTCTCCTTTCCCTCAATCTCTTGCTCTCAAAGGTTAATGGACATGAACTTGCCTTATGTCCCTTCTCTCCACATAGAAAGCACTTAGACTCACTCTTTCCTCCAAGTGGTGTAGGTTTTTGGATCCTCTCAACACTCTCTTCAAATTCTATTGTAAACTCTCTTTTCCTCAAATCCACCCCTACAATCACTTCAAACCCTTGGGGAACCTTGCATAATCTCAATTTCCACTCTTGATGACCCTCCATGTTCCCAAGATGAATCTAAACACTCAAACATGCTTTTTGTTGATCTCAAACTTCTCATGCATGAGATCTCCACTCTGCAGAATTGACCCTTCCTCACAATGTCACTCAAATCTCCCAACGAATATGTCACAGTCCTCTGAAATTTTCCACACTTGATCACAACTCTAGGGCGTCCCTCCCTGCAAAATTTTAGATCTTTTCATCAAGCCATTTGGCCTAGACACCTTTCTATTCAGCACCCATATTTCAGATTTGGTCTGAAAACCACCCCCCTCACTTCAAAAACTCATAACGCACTGCGCAAAAATGATCTCTCTCTAATTTTTGTGGCAGCAGGTAGGATACAATGCACTGAATTTTCTTGGAAATTTTCAGGACAATTCACTGAAAATTGAAGAAATGGCAGACTCTGTACAATTTTCTAGAGAGCATGCAGTTGCGGGAGCACTTTACCCTATCAACTTTCAAAAATTCTAGCCCAGTGCGCATGGAAGCTCTCTCAATAATTTCAAGTGTGCTAACTGAAAGATAACCCAAGCTATCATGTGTAGAAATCTCAAGTCCAGATCTCAAACTTGAGATTTTGCCCAAAATCACCTTAATCTCCAAAATCTGCAATCCACCTCACACAATCTCTCCAATTCCTCTCATGTGTACAAGATGTACAAAATCACCTCAAAGACATCATAATGAACTACAGGGTATACAAATGGATCTTGGTTCTCTAACATAAGTTCAGCCCTCTCCTCTCCTAATGTTCTCTCCAAGTGAGCTCTCATAGCCTCCTTCTGCCTAATGTAGAATTGGACGCGGAACATTATCTTGCCTTCTAGAGAGGTCCCGGCAACGGAACCAAAAATGTGAGCCGGCCTGTCTCTCACTCTGGATGAACCTCTGATGGCTATTATGGTAGCGCACCATGGACTAAGAAGGCAAGGAACCCCAACTCCATCATACTCCTCCAAGGCTAACACTCCAAGACTCAAGACATTGCTCACTAGAGAACTCAATGAAAGAGAGATAGTTGCAAATGAAAGGATGATGAGTACCTCCTCACTCCTTGTTTATATACTTGTGAAATAGTTACGTACCAAAGTTACTAATTACCGTAGTAACTCAAGTTACTAGACTAAAAGTCAAGTAAAGTCAAAAAGTAGAAAGGAATATCCATTCACATGGGCATATTCCCCTAAGCATGTGGTCTTATCTTGACCCAACCACTAAAGCAAGGATTCCTTCACATGGGCTATCCTTGGACTAAAGAAGAATCCAAAACAAAAAGGCTTGCGGGCCCAAGAGTTCTCAACTCTTTCCCCAAAGCCAAACACCTAGGAATAATACCAAGTCAACACACTAAAATCCAAAATAGTGGTGCTCATCTTTTCTACTTCCTCTAAAGTAAGGTCCCATCTATCTTAGCTATGACTAACTTTAGCTAACCATGACTAATATAGAACCATCCTTTATCTCTATATAAATAATATCTCTTAAGTACTTGTAATACCAAGCTAAATATCACAATACCACACACATGCACAAATGGGTGTTACAGTACTATAGTGCTATCTCCTCTGAAATCTCCAAAGAACTTTGTTGTGACAAAGTAACCGCAACCGCAAACTACAACAACAAATCGGAACCACAAACTGCAACCGCAAGTTGTAACCGCAAGTACCTCACCAAGTGCCAACACCACCAAGTGCCAATACCAACTAAGCACCACCCACTAATGTAACTCTAACCAAGATAACTACACTAGGGGAAAAGGCAACCTATAACCTACCATCACAACACGCACTCTCATGATCTGTTGGTCATCACTCCATCCTCACTATCAAGAGCACACTAGAATACCAACGCTCAAAAGTTAGGGCACCTCACACAAACGTGGTGCATAAATAAGAAGCAGAGAATGGAGGGTCCAATCACAAGAAATCTAAACAAAAACCTTCCATCCCATAAAACAACACGGGACTGACTCTGCCACTATTTGGCATTTGACATAAGAGAAGTTTGTATCTAAGTCCTAAGCTACCAAGATCACTAAGAATGGGATCAAACTACCTCTCCTAGCCAAAGCTACAAGTGTATAGATAACAATGGTGCAATCACTAGGACAAAAAATGAGGGTGGACAAGTTGGCTAGGGCACCAGTCTAGGAACAAGAGATCTAGGGGTCAAACCTTGTTGCGCACAATCTAGTAGAAAAGGTAGATTTTGCCAACCAATGACCAGGATCTACTCTAAACTAGCTAGCCTCAAGCTAGCTTGCTGGCCTTTGTAGCCTCTCATAGCCCATAGCCCTATGCCCCGAAGCCCAGCTCACAACAAATTGGTCCTACCTTCACCTCTTGAGCTCAAAATCAAAACCATTGCTCAAAATTTGCTCCTTTTGTGCTTGAGAATTGGCCAACGGTTCCGCACACCTTCTGCCTTACTACCAAATCTCCATCTAGCAATGAGCTTCTACACACCAAGGAAAAGTTGAACTTCAATTGAGCTACCAACAATCCACTGAGCTTGGAGATAACACCAATACTCAAAGTTCATGCACCCAATTTCCCTTGATTTCATTTCTCTTATGTAATCAGATTGTTTACCACTCTCAACTCAAGTCAACTCATATCAATACTTGATCTGTCACTCTATAAATTACCAACAATTGAGCATTGATTACAATCAAGACACACCCACTCTAGCTAAGAGAATCCACGTGATGCTTGCCAGCCTCTATCCACCATAGGTAGGAACTCGAAGGTTCAACATCAGAGAAGTGAGCTCTCTGGAGCTACACTTCAAAAGTATACTCCTAGACTTGAGCTAGGTCTGAAACCCTAACAATCTTGTTGACATCACACTTGATTGTGCATACGGTGCAAAGTGATGGTGAAGTCAGTACCCCGAACACAAAATCTGACCGTCAGAAAGAAGTCTTTGAGAAATTGCTAAAATAACTCTAATTACTATCTCTAGAACTCCAATGTCCAAGCAATCTAGATGCAACACTACAGATGGCATGACAAAGGAAACTGACCATGATTGACAACAAGGCCACATTGTTACTGTACATGAAGACGATTTGCAACATTGAGCCTTACAAGGGAAAATGTTCCATGGGAATCATGGCAAATTGGATTTCAAGAATGAATTGATACTTTCAAATTTTCACAACTGAAATCTTTGATTGTTCTACCATTGTGTTTGCATGTGAGTACTTGACTGATAAAGCCCTAACATAGTATGACGCTTGGGAACAATCAATGTTGCCAAAAGGAATGGAAGTTACTTGGATGGCCATGCAGGAAGGGCTATTGAAGAACTTCTAATTGGTGGATTTGATGCAAATAGCCCAAACCCGACTATGGGGTTTAAAGTAGACGAATAGTGAACAACAATATGTGGAGGTATTCCTTGATCTACATGTTGCAATAACCAACATGAGTCTAGTAGAAGCTCTGGATAATTTCAAATAAGGGTTGAAAGAATACAAATCCACCAAGAAGTAATGGTACAAAACCCTCGTACTATTTTTGAAGCCATTGCTTGTGCTCAAAGAATAGCAAGCACGCTAGGAGGAGGTGAAGAGGTCACCCAAACTCAACTTTATTGGGCTAAAACATAATACTTTGGAGGACCAATCCTTACGGAATTGGGCAATATTTGATTCTAAGAATGAGGAGCATGACCACCCAAAGGAGAGTGTGGATGAGTCAAAGAAATTAGCAGTAGGGTCCCACAAGGAGAAGAGACTCAAGCAAAATAACATAGTTGTTACAATTGTGGCCAAGTTGGGCACCTCGCCATCAATTGTTGCACTCATTTTCCTAGAGGCACTCAGCCTCCATACATGCAATCTATGAACAACATGGAGAGAAGAATTGAAGAAGAGGATGCAGAAATCACTTTAGAAAACAAAGATCGCCAATAAATGTACCTTGTAGCCTTACTAGCTCAATGGAAAAGCAAAATAGCAGGGAAAGGAAGAGGACGAGTGCAAAGAGATTAAGAAAGACAAGCTCACCATTGATTGTTGTAAATGGAGTCTTAGAAGGAAATCAGGTGAGAGTATTGATAGAACCTAGAGCAAAAAAGAATGTCTTGTCTTGCTATGTTGCAATAAGGTTGGGAACAGATCTAGAGAAAGATGAGAATGATGAAGTAGAATTACCCACTGGGAAGATAGAGAGGATTGAGTCATTACCTAGAAAGGTGGCACTCTTTTTAGGAGAGTATCAAGAAGCAATTGAGTGGCAAGTGATACGGTTAGCTTGTTATGATGCAATCCTAGGTATGCCATGGATGGAGCATTATAACCCGATAGTCGATTGGAAGAAGAAAGTAGTGAGGACTCACCAATGGAAGATCATTGGAGCTAAAAAGAGAGCAAAAAAGCAAGAATTACCTCTATATGTCATAGGAACAATAGCTATATATAAGACAGATAGATGTTTCATGGGGAAATAAGAGAAGTCTAGAGTGAAAAAGTCAATGGACAAGTTCCAGAGTAACTAAGGTGTGATCAATGAGTTTCAATATGTTTTCCTCAAATGAACTACTCTTAGGATTACCACCAAAAAGGAGAGTTGATCATAAAATCAAAATAATCCCTGGGAATGCACCTGCTTGTAAGGCCCCATATTGTCTATCACCTCATGAGTTAGAGAAGTGTAAGGCTCAAATTGAGGATATGCTGCAAAAAGGGTTTATCCAACCTAGCATATCACCATCTGGGGCTCTTGTCTTGTTTGTGAAGAAAAAGGATGGTAAAGTGCGCATGTGCATTGACTATCAAGGCCTAAATCAACAAACAATGAAGAATACATACCCCTTACCCCACATGGATGACCTATTTGATCAACTCAATGGGGCAAAACACTTCACCAAACTTGAGCGGTTACAACCAAATTTGGATTGTGGAAGAAGACGTCCATAAGATTACCTTTCAAACAAAGTATGGTCACATTGAGTACCTGGTGATGTTGTCTGGCCTCACCAACACACTGGCCACTTTCATGAGTTTGATGAATGATATACTTCATCTACACTTGGAGAAATATGTTATTGTTTTCCTAGATGACATCTTGTCTATAGTAGGACCATGAGTGAACACAAGCAACATCAGCAAGTTTTCCAAATTCTACAATAGAATCAATTGTATGCCAAAATCTTGAAGTGTGAGTTTTTAAAAATTTAAGTAGACTATTTGGGGCATAGAGTAAGTGCAGAAGGTATCCAAGTGCTCCAAAAAATCATACTCAACTCAAGAGTTTCTTAGGATTGATAGTGTTCTATTGGCTATTCATCAAAGACTTCTCCAAGGTGGCACAACCTCTCATGGCACTACTTGGCAAGGGGAAGATGTGGATATGAGGAACCGCACAAGAATTGGACTTTCAAGAATTGAAAGATGTAGTACTTCATGTGCCAATCTTGAAATGGTATGACCCAAAATGTCCAATCAAATTGGCTACAAATACATCATTGTGTGGCAATAAGAGCAATCCTACAACAAGAGTGGTATGAGGGATGGCATACAATTGCATATGCAGTCCAATGGCATGATAGATGGCATCTAGTTGCATATTTCTCTTAATTGTGGCCAAGGATGCTTGTTGCTATAAAAATTGATCCATAGATTGTAGGACCTTGATCATCTAAAGGCATCACCAGTACCCAAGGACTCACTTTTTGTGATGGCAAGTTATGGATCCCAGATGACACAAGCATAAAAACCACCATCCTAGTAGGATTTCATGATTTTGCCATTGTAGATCCCATTGGAGTGGACAAGACCTTGGATGCAACCAAATGCCATTACTATTGGCCCAAGATGAGTAACAATGTGATGGAGTACATTCAAAGTTTCCTACTCCATCAACAAAATAAAGTTTCTAATCAATCTTCCTTGGGACTCCTTCAACCCTTCCTACTCCTACACAATGTTGGGAACAGGTAAGCATGTTTCTGATTTGCAAATTGCCCAAGACCACCTCCGAGTTTGGCTCCATTGTAGTCTTTGTTGACCAACTTAGCAAAATGATTCATATGCATCCTACCACCAAGGATATGAATGTTCCACAATTAGCTCAATTGTAGTTAGATGTAGTCTTTTCTCACCATGGCCTATCTTGAGTGCTCATCATCGATAGAGGCACTCAATTCACCAGCTTTTTTTGGAGAATACTTTTGGGGTTGTTCAAAACCAAGTTGGCCATGTACACAACCTACCATCCATAGACCAATGGTCTAATATAGTGGGCTAATCACACCATTGATGATATGTTCCGGGGATTCACCCTAGAAGAACAAGAAAGGGAGGATACTTTACTGCCACTAGTGGAATTTGCATACAACAATTCAATGAATGCATCCCCATAGGTTACATAATTCCTCCTCATCAATGGAGAGCATCCTTTCAAACCTTTGAGCTTGATGAAAATCCACCTTGTGGATACAAAGGTGGATGTTGTCAACATTTTTGTTTCTAAAATCCAACAAGGAATGGAGAACACCGAAATAGGTTGCAGATTGTCCAAAATCGACAAAAATAGTTTATAGATGCACATCATCGGCACATGGAGTTCAATGTTGGGGATCAAGTTTTGTTATCAACAACCAACCTCACATTAGTTGGCCCTTGTAAGCTCAGACCTTGTTTTATTGGGCCGTTTTCTATCCTCCCTCAAATTGGCACAGTGGCCTACTACTTGGAGCTACCACCACACATGAAGATCTTTCCAGTTTTCCATGTTTCCTTACTACATAGATATGCACCCCAATTGTACCACTTTCTTTCTATATAGGAGATTTGACCTTGTCCAACACTCATTGATGACAAAAAGGAATATGAAGTCACACATATTTTCCATAAATGCATCCAGAGTACTCGCCATCCACATGTGGAATATCTTGTACATTGGAAAGGGTATCCACTATAAGAGGCAACATGGGAGCCAGCATCCAACTTGACCAATGCACTAGTGTTAGTGAAATCTTTTGAGCAACAACTTTGCAATGAGGACGTTACGTCTTAATAGAGGAGATGTTTGTAATACCAATAGCTAGATATATCATCAAGAGTTGAAAATCAGCTTGGTAACATCTGGAAGGATGTTGTGTATGATGGGATAGGTAGTTCAGATAGAGGTGTCACAAAAACAGGACTTCTACTAATAGAGCAGGAGCCAAAAATAGCCTAGAAACTTTAAAGCTAATTCTGGAGGCCTAAACATATGAATTAGGTTTCAAAAATGTGCATACTCCCTCCCACCTACCCAATAGAGGAAAGGCTGGCCTTCCCTCCCTCCATGTTTGTCTCATTGAGAGATTTTCTATGGTATCTCACCCACACGATTTGGAGATTCCTATAAGAAGATTCTCTAAAGATTCTCTCTATTCAAAGATGGTTTGACCAACCAGATAGGATCAAAATCAACATGTCATCCATGCATGCAACCAGTCTAAGGGTAGAGCTTGCTTACAGTTCACCAATCCATGTATCTAATCCAAGGGTGGAGCTTCCTTTGGTGGTGTCCTCTTTGCTATATAATATAGTCAAGGTGCTCCTTTGGGGCATCAAAAGTGGAGTGTGAAATTGTGTGTTTCTTCTTTTGTGTTTCTCTTCAGGTCTCCTATCCTCAAAAGATTACATGATGCCATAGATAGTCACTCTATGGCCCCATGTAAATAAAGAAAATAAAGGTATCTAGAAGTAATCTATTGAAAGTACACAAGTAAAGCCATGACCAGAAAGTAAGACATAAAAGAGAAATGCAGTGTATCCCAAAATAAAGGACAAAGAACAAAGAAACAAAAGCCTATAAGAGAAATGATCAGGCCTATCTATAACCACTAGAGATCTCCCTCTACCTTCAATGTCCCATCCACAAGCATGAGTGATTGCTTGTTTGTGGTAGTGGTGGTTCACGCCCATACCCATGCACATGCCAATGAACTCCATAATGGTAGGACCATGAACCGGCTCAAAAAGACTCCCTATTGGATGGTATGATTAATTGTCCATGCTAGCAATGCTAGGCTCCTAATCCTAATTGTCCACTAATAAATTCAAATGAGATATGTTGTTCTGCATGTTCCACCATATGCGGTAGCCAAACCCTATGGTATAAGAACCATTTGATGTAAGAGCATTCTAGTACAAGAACCATTTAGTAGAAGAACTTGCCAATACAAAATCTCTCTTGTATAAGAACCTATATATGGGCCAAAATCATAATTGCAATTTTGACAAGTAAATCATGTTTATCTCTTGCATGCTTAATCCTCTCTACCTTAAACCCTCATGCATAATACTCACTTACTCACTTAATCAATAGAGACCATGAGAGTTGGTCACTTGGAATTTTTCTTCTATTTGTCTCACCATCACCATGGAAGCTTGCTACAAAGCACATTGACTTCATGCATCAATTGCAAAACTTGTTTTCCTACAAGAGCACATTTTGTCAATGTCAAAGTTCACTTATCCTAAACCTATGCAAATAGCTCTAATATTATACTCTCTATTTGATTGAATCGGACAAATATAGAAATCAAACTTTGATAAGCTAATTGCTCTTGCTCTATTTAATTTGTCCCAAGAGGTTGATGAAAATTAATTTCTTCCCTAGACTCTAGAGGCCAAGACATTGATGCTTGAATGGTCCCAATCCCAAGCTGCCAATCTCATGTCTTAAGTCTCCAATGTCTTCTATTGCTCCATTCTCACGCTTGAATCAAAGCTCTTCTCAAGCCTATAACCAATGGTTCTCTTGAGCAAACAAGACCATTGCACTTACCTAACCCTCAATTGTCTCTTGAATCATCTCTTACAACCTTACTCTAATTACCTCCCACATGCTCTCTAACTAGCTCTCCCAACATTGATCCATCTCTTGAATCATCTTCTCCACATATAGTAAGGTTAACCATAACTCTTCAAATATGTGCTTTTGATCCCCAAAAGTGCTTGGTTGTAGGTTGGTCTATGGATTCAAAAAGTCTATTGCTAGTAATAATTTAATTAATTAATTAATTAATTATTAATTTATGAATTTATTTTCAAAACTTTTAAGTTGTTTCATGCTTTAGGTTGTGGAGTCTACTTACTAGCCTTAACAAGAGTAGTGTACAAGTTTAACCTAAAAATTAATCAAAAATTAGAAATATATGTCTAGTATTCACATCACTTTACTATTGTCATCATTCATTTTAGTCTTTAACCTTTGTGTCTGATTGCCCTTTCAATTTCAGTTCCAAGTTTCAAGCTTTGTTTTTTCAATCAAACTCAAGACCCAAAGGCCAAATAGAATACTCCAAAGGAAATGAGAAGGTAAAAAAGCACATAGAAGTAAGGATGGAGCAATCTAGCTAGAGGCCTAAGCAAAAAGGGGCCTAAAGCCAAGGAGAAACAATGGCAAAAGCTCTACATGGAAAAATAACCAAAGTAACCTACTTTTGTAATGTATGATATAGTTCCTCCAAAGGTATATCTAGTAGATGGGGAAGGAAGGACCTAGATGTGTTAGGAGCTCCTATTGCCATTTTTTATTGTGAAGATCCAATTTTTGTGAACATTGTAAGGTGATGGATACCCGTTGTTGATAGTAAGAGGAGAGCATGGTTGCCAAGATATCTAGTGTTCCTCTTTGCTATAGGGAACCTCATGATGCATTGTAAAGGAGATTCTCAAAATGGTAATAGAGATGGCTAAAGATCTCCACCATCAATGGGACAAAGGCATTGGAGGTAAATTATGGAGCATAATGATACTCCTTCCCCTTGGTGGCAATGTCATTCTAGCTCCTAGTTTTGAACTTGCTCTAACCAAGGACTCTAGTCAAAGAGGGTTTGCACATCATATAAGGTATGTCTACCATCCATGAGTGTGACTATGTATGCCCTCATCCTCCAAGCAAGAAGTCTCATTAGGTCCAACCAATGCTTACTTTTAGGAACAAGTGGATTGTAAGATTTGAGCTATTGTGCCCCAAAAGATATTTTGAACTCAAGTGGATTCTACCTCTATAGCACATCTCAAACATGGATGCCTTGTGTGTCAATTGTAGCTCCACAGGCTCATTGGTCTAGTAGCACTAGAAGTGCTAGGTGTGGTAATTCCAATTGTAGGTGGAGTGCCATGCTAAACTCTTCCAAAGTGAACCAAAAATCTTTTATCAAAAGAGAGGCATAAAGTTATGCATCGGATCCTTTCCCACCACAAGAGAGAATCCTAGTTTTACAAAACATGCACCTAGTGAGGATGTTAGTAAGGATGTGATTATGCATATACTCACAAGGATCTGCTTGAGTCTTCCTAGAGTTTAGGGATACAAATTCAACAGATTGGGCAATACTATGAATGTTGATTCTGGTAAAAGGTCACAAGCCAATCAAAGATATGATTGAAAAGCATAGGAGACAAAGTCAGTTGTCATGAAAGGTGCTTATAGAAAAGGATGATCATCATGTAAAACCCATCTACCTATAAGGGAGCTGCTAGTGCCCATACTCTTAGATATGCTATTAGTGTAATTGCCTCTTGCAATACAACACCACAACCTCCCATAGCTATGATGAGTGCAATTTTCAAAGTATGCTACTTATATGCTAGTTGTGGGAGCATGCATGGCCCTAAAGAGTGGAGAAGGCATAATGCATGGTTCTATCAAAGGCCCATAGATGGAAGAGGAGTACTACCATGGGCCAAAAAGGAGGCTCTAGGGATATAACATCACATAAGGATGGAGTGTGCTACCTTGGTATTCCGCAAATAAACAAAGAAGATGAGCATGGGCTATAGCTTGTACTAAGGTGTCTTAGATAAATGTGCTACACAAATCATTCTCTCTTAGTGGAGAACCCAAGACCCTCCTTAATCCCCCTATTAGGAACTAGAAACCAAGTGGGAAGTTTGAAGAAGTGAGGGCTATACATGGACTCCAAACCTTGCTTTTATAAATCTAGATTCATAAACCAAAGGCCTCTAAGTTGAGAGTGACAGCCAACACAACCTGAACCACATCCTACAAAGGGCTTACAATATATGTATCATCTAAGAGGGAAGGGAAAAGAGAAGAGAGGAGAGTAGCTACAACCGCTTGCAAAGCCATGTAGTGAGGTATGGCAAATAACAATCCTCCCAAAGGATCCTTGTAGCATGTGCTCTTAGTAGATGAAAGCTATGTGAAATCCCATATGGTAGTACAATTGCTATATAACAAAGTTATCTTAGTATTATAAAAAGTACACAAAAAGGGAATCAAGGAGAAGATTTGATCCCTTTCCAAACAAAACCCAAAACAAAGCCAGATGAAAGATGGTGATGAAGGATTTGAGACATCATGGACTACTACCCAATCAAGATGGATGATAAAGGAAGCTCAAATGCTACCAATGATCATCTCACAATTCCTTAAAATAGTCACCATATATTGATGGAGGACATGAAAGATAAAAAGGAGCAATGAAGTTGTACACATATAGTGCATGCAACTAAATGTAGGAAAATATCACCAATGGCTATGGAGCAAACACCATGTGTCTCCTTTGATAAAATCAAGGAGAATGGATAGCCTAAAAAGAGGTCTAATACCTTGGGATTAAGATCCAAGGCAATGTGCTATCAAAATGCAAACAAAAGAGAGAAACAAGAATTTGGCATGTTTGGAAAGGAACAATCTAGTAAATTCTCAAAAACCAAACCCAAAGGCTCTTCTACCAAGAAGCATAGAGAGTGAAGAAGAGCATTAGCAAAGAATAACTAGATAAGCTATAGCTCCTCATTAGGATGATAATCATGGAAAAATGAAGGTAATATGTGGCCTAGGTATCAAGATCCTTTAGGGCCCACAAATGTAGCAATAGAGAAAGGTGTTGGTCTAGAGGGTGAAAGTTCATAGGTTGCTTGAAAATATTCCTTGACTTGACCTAGCATCAAGGAACACTAGAAGCAACAATACCTTGGAGGTAGGGCATAAACTATATGCACTTTGTAATCTATCTAGGTATTGCTTAGGTTTAGATGGTATACTCCTCTTGCAAAGCTAGCCAATCCTTGATGAAAATTGATGAATCCAAGAGGTGGTCTCCAAGTGTCCTAAAGCACCACTATTGGCAAGGAGGAATAAATTCTACCATGGGAATAGGGCTATCAGGATCTAAATAGAGACATCTTTCCCTTGGTCATCTGCCAAGATAGCCTATAAAACTAATTAGAGCATAGAGCTCCTAGATGTCATAGGAGAAAAGGAATCTTATTATACATACAAGGTCTTGAGATACATGGAAGGAAAGCTTGAATGAGGTCTAGGAAATGTAACCAAGCATATGAATTTGGTGGTCCATGTAAAGAGAGAAAAAGTGTTTTAAGAGGATTTGGGAGTAGGTGGAGATGTTGCTTCTACCCATATCCATAAGCATCAAGTTCATCCTTAATTATATGCAAGACCAATCTCCACCTAAGTGCAATCAAGAGAAGACTATGTAGAGTAATGGTGAGGTGCTATGCATAAATGTGCTAGGGGCATAGGAAGAAGGATCTACTCATGTAGCTCAAGAAGAGGCGTCTGCTCTTGTGGTGGAGGTGAGACTTGTAGTGTGAGTAGATCTTGTGGTGGTAGTGGGATTGAAGAGCTCAAAGGGAGGGTTGTGGTAGGAAGATGGAAGAGTAGGTATGTCCATAGGTGCAAGATCCTCCATATGAGAATCATCCAAGGTAGGTTCTTCTCTTGTAGAATGTAGAGCTTGTGGGAAGGGAAGAAAAGTGAATTTGTCTCATTGAACCTCAACCATTGTGCTGAAAGAGTTAGCACCGGAAGATATTTCCTAGCGCACACAAGAGAGATGAGGAGCATCACCTATGGTAGTCCCTCTAGCTACCAAGTACCAAAGAACAAAATGGAAGCCTCGTAAAAAAGTGTGATGGAAATACATCCTAATTCAAGGAGATGAAGAAATTTCCACATAAGGAAAAGAAGAAGAGACCTAAAATAGATACTATACATCCAAGACCAAATGAAAGAAAGGAAGAAAACTACACAAGTAAATACAAAAAAGGAAGAAATATCTATTGTGAATTTTTTTATCAACTACTAAAGGAGATCCGCACTTTTGCAAACTAAACTGCCCAGTTTGGTCCAAACTTAGAGCTTAGTTTGCAAGAGGATGGATCTCCTTCAATACTAGATCAAAAATTTCACATTAGATATTTCTTCCTTTTTTTTATTTATCTATGTGGTTCTCTTCCTTTCTTTCTTTTTGTCTTGGATGTATAGTATCTTCTTTGGGTCTCTTCTTCTTTTCCTTATGTGGTTTTCTTCATCTCCTTAGATTAGGATGTATTTCTATCACAATTTCTTTTGAGGCCTACATTCCCCTTGCACAAACTATACTGCACTATAAATGAAGTCTTAGTTGTTACTTTGATGTTTTCTCATGTATGACTCCCAATGTTATCTTGTACAATTCCAAAACTTATGTCTCTTCCAATACATGCCTCACTATTCAAGAAGTCAAGAAGCTCATTGCCGGCCTTAACAAGTTGTTGTGTCAAGGACGGGTGGTCCCCACCCCAAATGCCATGCCAATGGATTTTGATCCACTCTTGCTCTCACACAACAAAATGCACACTCTATCATCCCCATAGAAAAAAAAAATTTGGCAATGGGTAAATTTTTGGTCCCAAACTTCTTAAGTGGATACTCACAAATTTCCAAACTCACTAATCCTTGACCTGTTACCATTAATTGGCCATAAGTGCTGCCATCATTTAGGAGCTATTGGTCATGAAGTCACTCTTCTTGCTGCCAAGATCCAAAAAACCAGAATGGAAGATCCCTTTGGAATTCTCAAGTGAAGGAAACTTTGAATACCTAGCCTAAGCTTGGGCTTTGATATGTATAGATAACTTGAGTGCAAGGTTCTCAAGAAGTTTCCTTCTAGAAGTTACCTTACTTGGAGTGCAAGCTCTATTAGTCTTTTACTTTGCATGCAAGCTAAACTAGCCATTTATGTGACATAAAAGTTACTCAACCCTTGGAAAGTTCCTAGAGCTTCTTGGATACTTCTAGAACATTCTTAAAATTTCCTAGATATATGCTAATTTCATGACCTATTAGCTATATTTAGCTTTTGCTAATTTCATATTATTACACATTCTCCCACCAATAATTGGTGATATCTTTTTCACCATGGAATATTTGAACTCTTGTATAGCTGCTTGTGTATTTTAGAGATGAGAAAGAGGCTTCCATGTGGTAGCATGAAGAAGATACTCTTTCCAAAGAATCTTATATCTAATGTGGCATTGGCAATCACATTAGACATCGAGGCAGGCAAATATACTATCAACTTTGTTTTCTTCATGATTATTAATAGGGATTGGACAAGGATGCTGGAGGCAAGTAGGAAAGGAAGGTGGGTTAAATAAAAAAGAGTTCTAATTTGGAAACATGGAAGATATTATGGATTTGATGATATATCCAAGTCATAATGGTTTGTCCTCTACCTATTCTCTTGTATGGATCATAGTACATTGATAAGAAATTATATGTATTATTTATTTATTTATTTTTGCCCACAGGAGGTAGTACTCAAAGGGGAGGTTTTTTGTGACATTTTCATGTGACTAAGAAGTGCAAGTTGTAGAAAAGAGAAAGGACTTGAATAATGATAAAAGTACCACCCAATTGGGACCAAGTTTGTGACCTTGGATGTCAGTGTTGAAGTAAAGCATTTCCTCAAGAGGAAATGTTTCTATACTTGTGTTTTGTTCCTCCCATTGATGATGTTAATCCTTTATAGGTTCTAAATGTAAGTTCTACAACAATAATTTATGATCAATTCACATATCACTTGTTTCCCCAAGAGGTAATATCTCTATATTTTTGTTTCATATATCATTGCTAGTTTTTCTCACTCTCATGCAAAATAAATAATTCCTATTGTGTTCAATAGGTAAGAAATAAAAGCAATGAGATGTAATCCATCTAGAAATTTCTCTTGCAACATAACTCCAATGGAAAATTTAAAACTTCTATTGTTGTAGTCATCTCAAGACTTCTTGGATGTTATTCTTGTCTTCTACCTCTGTCTTATTTTAAACCAACTTTTCATTTAAATACATTACTACATATCAATCTAATAGCCCATCTAACACTTGATTGCATTTGATTCATAAAGACTACTAAAGCATTAGTGAGCACAAAAGGTAAAAATCTCTAATCAACATATCTTCTTACCTTGGTGTTGTATTTGAATTTATTTTCAGGCTCAATCAAATTAATTCCTATGATGTTGAAGCCGAGGAAGACTTAGAATGACATTGTAGTATAAGTGAATCACTACAAATCTCTTGCACTTTGAAAACTACTTTCTAATCTTGAATAGCACAAGATATGAGATACACAATGAAAAACACTTTCTATCATCCACCATCATACGTTTACTACCAAATACTAGTTTGATAAAAATACATAATTCATTTTCTAATTGCATGGATATAAAATTCTCAAAACACTCATAATCAACCAAAATCTTATAACCATGATTGGAAATCATACGTTGCAAGTGTATCAAACTTGCATAGATTGACCATTTAATCCAATTGGAAAAAATTTAGACTCCTAATAAGTAGCTCATATTATATTGGGACTCTTTCTTTCTTTCATCACATTCCAAGAACTCCATTTGGACAATAGGTCAAGTTTTAACATTTGTAGATAGACATTTGGCAATGTTGTAATAGTATGGAGTTTCTAAACAAGTTAGTTGAGACTAATAAAGTAAAATATAGGCCAAATAAGCCAAGAATTGTAAGAATATTCTAGAAGTATTCAAAAAACTATTTGGTACATTCCAAGTATTGTGTAATGTGTATGTCAAGTGGTGACTTCTAAGAGGAAGCTTCTTGGCTAGCTTAGCTTGCATCCCAAGTAGGTGGTTTCTAAAAGGAAGCTTCTTGGGAAGCTTCCAATCTAGCTTAGCTTGCCTTCCAAGTAGATGGTTTCTAGAAAGAAACTTCTTGAGAAGCTTCTTGCTTAGCTTAGCTTGCAGTTTAAGAAGATGGCTCTTAGGAAGCTTCTCAAGAGCCTTGTTTGTTTCTTATAAATACCAAATCCCAAGTTTATATCCAGCATTTGGATTTTCCCTCATTCAAGAGTATAAATGTGATTTTTCACTTTGATCTTCCATTCTACTATTTCTCTTCTTAGTCTTTTACATTGGTATCAAAGTAGGGATGGAATGGATGGAATTTATGGATCACCAAATCTATTTCCATCAAAACATTAGGATTTTTATGTCCATGTAATATCCAAATATCATTTTACACAATTCATCATCTCACACTTTGGGTAAATTTGTTTGAATGCAGTTATCTTGTCCAATAAACCCTTGGTACTTCCAATTGTAGCTTATAAAGAATGGTGTACATGTTGCATCTATATATTAACTTAGATAATTAAATGTATTTTCATAGAGTAGTATCCATACTGGCAATGCCCGTAGTTATCATTGCTATGTAGTAACCAATTGAGCACCTTACTTGATTGTTGGAAAAACAACACCTTCACCGACAAGAGCATGTAGAGAGAATACCATTTCAAGAAGGAGAAGAGCAAACCTGTGAGCCGGCCTGTCTTTCACTCAAGATGAACCTCTGATGGCTATTATGGTAGCGCACCATGGACTAAAAAGGCAAGGAACCTGAACTCCATCATACTCCTCCAAGGCTAACACTCCAAGACTCAAGACATTGCTCACTAGAGAACTCAATAAGAGAGAGATAGTTGCAAATGAAAGGATGATGAGTACCTCCTCTTGGGTGAGGAGGTATATACTTGTGAAATAGTTACGTACCAAAGTTACTAATTACCGTAGTAACTCAAGTTACTAGACTGAAAGTCAAGTAAAGTAAAAAAGTATAAAGGAACATCCATTCACATGGGCATATTCCCCTAAGCATGTGGTCTTATCTTGACCCAACCACTAAGTCAAGGATTCCTTCACATGGGCTATCCTTGGACTAAAGAAGAATCCAAAACAAAAAGGCTTGTGGGCCCAAGAGTTCTCAACTCTTTCCTCAAAGCCAAACACCTAGGAATAATACCAAGTCAACACACTAAAATCCAAAATAGTGGTGCTCATCTTTTCTACTTCCTCTAAAGTA
Source organism: Lunularia cruciata (assembly GCA_948567375.1). NCBI lineage: Eukaryota > Viridiplantae > Streptophyta > Marchantiopsida > Lunulariales > Lunulariaceae > Lunularia > Lunularia cruciata. The sequence goes on along the minus strand of OX419762.1, from coordinate 35,362,271 downwards.
AGGTCCCCTCTATCTTAGCTATGACTAAATTTAGCTAACCATGACTAATATAGAACCATCCTTTATCTCTATATAAATAATATTTCTTAAGTACTTGTAATACCAAGTTAAATATCACAATACCACACACATGCACATATGGGTGTTACAGACCAGATTTCCAAAGTCAAAGGTATTTGAAAGTAAGAATTTCTTGGGCATAGTGGACAATTTTGTATTTGATGGCAAATTTTATTTTGAAACTACATATCTTCAAAATGAACAAAGATAGATTCTCTTGGCTTCAAGCTAATTGGATTGAGTGAAAAAACTATGGTGGCAATTTTGAATAGATCAAGCTAAATAATAGTTTGTTGCACCAATCTCAATATGGGAAAAATTCAAGAGCACAATAATTGAATGATTCCAAGCCATAAATGCCACATGAGCCACATTAGATAGATTGGTAAAATTAAAGTAGATTGGTTTGGTAAGAAGCTACATCACTCAATTCTAAAACACCATAATGAAAATTCTAGATATACTAGAAGGTGAATCTATGGATCTATTTGTGAGTGGTTTAAAATCACATACCAAATTGGAAATGACCATGTGGGAGCCCAAATGCTTGGATGAAGCCATGTAGTTGGCTAAGTACATTGATAACTTGGTTGTGACAACTTGGTCTTGACCTTGACTTCAACCTCAACCTTCCCATAACTAGTGTTAACACACTACAAATGAGTGGAAGAGCCGGCACCAACAGAGATTGATGTCATCCAACTATGACCACTTGGTATTTAGATAAGGAAGGACTATGACAAAATAGTGGTTGCTTTTATAATTGGTCAATTGGTAATTGCTTTAATTATTTCATTATTTAATGTCCACTCAAGAATGGATGACCTTGAAAAATTGCCCAAAAGGAGTTTGTGGAGCATGATGATTAGTGAAACAAAGAATCCCAATAGGAGAATTCAAGCCACACATTAAAAATTTGATTTGTTTCAATGGGATTGAAGGCTTGACCTATGCAAGCTAACTTCACTTGCAATGTATGATATTTAATCATAATTATGGGATTTTGATTGATTCTTGAAGTTTAGAGAATTATATATCTATGCAATTAGCAAAGGAATTAGGTATTCCTATCAAGCTAGTAATAAGAAGTAGATTGATGATGGTGGATAGTAGAAAATATTCTACATTCCATACTTCACATCTTGTTACATTCAAGCTTAGGAAGGAGCATTTGGAGTGTATGAAGTTTGTAGTGTAACCTCTACACTATGATGTTATTCTAGGTTTACCTTGGCTTGAACGTCATAAGGTTCAAATTGATTGGATCCAATGAAAGCTTCAAGTACAACACCAAGGTAAGAATTATCAATTAGGTTATTTGGCACCTTTGAGTAAGACACCTAAGAATAATCAATCCCAAGAGGGGAATTTTTTCAATAAAGTAGCCATAGAGCAATCTTTGGAGGAAGAGATTCTTTATTTTATGGTGTAAATCAAGCCAATTATGCATGCAGAATCTGATGATGGCCATAAGCCTCATCAAGCAATGGTTGATCAAACAGTTTAGGAGTTTGCATACATGTTTCTAAATGACCTACCAAAGGGCTTACCCTTTGATCAAGGTATGCACTTCAAGATTGAGTTATTACCAAGAAGTACTCTAGTGAAAAGACCAATCTATCAACTCTCACCAAAGGAGTTGGAAGAGCTTTGAACAACACTAATGGAGTTATTGGAGAACAATTTCATACAACATAGTACATCTCCTTGGGAAGCACAAGTATTTTTTGTCCCAAAGAAGGATGGGAGACTTTGCTTCTATATTGAGTATCATATATTGAGTATATTGCTTCTATATTGAGTACCTATAATACAAGCAACTAGACATATTATCTAGAGGTGAAAATTTGCTTGGTAATATCTAGAAGGATGTTGTGTAAAATGGGCTAGGTAGATTAGACAGAGGTGTCATCAAAAGAGTACTTCTACTAATAGGGTAGAAGCCAAAAATAGCCTAAAAACTTTAGAGCCAATTTTGGAGACCTAAACATATGAATTAGGCCTTGAAAATTGAAAGATTCCTTTGTTTCAAGGTGAAAGGGCTTGCTTTCTCACCCCTGTGATTTGTCTCATCAAGGCTTTCCAATGGTGCCTCACCCACATGATTCTGAGCTCTCTACAAGAATATTCCCTAGAGATTCCCTTTAGTCAAACCCGTTTGACCAACTAGATAGGACAAGGACTAACATGTCACCCATCCAAACAACTGATTCAAGGATGGAGCTTGTTGATAAGTCACCAATCCTTGTATCTAATCCAAGGGTGGAGCTTCCTTTGAGAGGATCCTCTTTGCTATATAATAAAGAGAAGGTGCTCCTTTGGGCATTGGAGGATTGAGTGTGAAACTTGTGCTTTCTTTCTTGTATCTCTCTTGGAGATTTCTCTTGTCCTTGGAGTATTACAGTACCTCAATAAACAAATAGTGAAGAATGCATGTCCCTTGCCTAAAATTGATGACTTGTTAGATCAATGGAGTGGTGCACAATAGTTCTCCAAGTTGGATGTTTGAAATGACTATAAGCATATTCCCATTGATAAGGAGGATGTGCAAAAGACTAGTTTTTGCACAAGATATGGGCATTTTAAATGTAGAGTTCTACCATTTGGGCTCACTAATGCTCTGGTAATCTTCATAGATCTTCATAGATCCATTGGGTGTTGGATGGGCTATTGGATCAATTTGTGATGATGTTCTTGGATGAGATTTTTGTCTATAGCAAGATGGAGATAGAACATAAAATAACATGCAAGAAGTCTTAAGATGACTACATCTATGGGAGTTTTACTACAAGAAGTCAAAGTGTGCTCTTTGGTAGAAAGAAGTTACTTTCTTGGGTCATAAGGGCTCATTGGAAGAGATCAAGATGGAAGAGGAGAAAATTAGGGCCATTAATGGCTCTAAAAGTTACCACAAAAGTGCAAGCTTTTAATGGATTGGCAAGTTTTTATTGATGATTCATCCACTACTATGCTTATGTAGTCGTACCATTGATTGATCTCTTTGGGAAAACCTCAAGCTTTCAATGGATCACCAAGCACAAAGAAGCATGCCAGAAGGTGAAACATATAGTGTCTTCAAGATCCATTCTTCAACCATATGATCTCCAACTACCTTGTGTGGTTGATTTTGATACTTCTAAATTTACCATTGGAGCTATCTTGCTATAGGAATTTCTACATTGGTTATATCTTATTTCCTTTGTATCTTGCCAACTAAACACAACAAAAAGAAATTATTTTGCTTGATATTAAAAACAACTAGCCATGGTATATATATGCCACCAAGGTGAGGAAGCATTATCTCTTGGGGAAATAAGTGATCATGAAAACTAATCACAAACCCTTGTTGCAAACATTACATTTGGAGTACATGAAGAGTCAACATCATTGATGGGTAGAACAACTATAGTTCTTTGATATCAAACTTGAGTACAAATCTGGTAGGTTCCATGTCATCCCCAATGCGCCTATCATGAAAAACTAATTTGAAGACTCTTCTTCTCATCATGATGGCAATTAAGACAATATCAATTGTCTCAAAGGTCCAAATTGAGTTTAGTATTGCTTTACAATAAGATGTCTTCTTTCAGATGGTACAAGGTCATCTTGTAGCACATGATAAAGAATACAACACCTCTCTTTCAAGAAAGGCCTTCTATTTTTTGAGAACTGGATCTATGTTCCAACCAAAGGTGATCTACAACTTATGTGCCTTCAAGAAGCCTATGACTTAGAAATCATTGGTCACATGGATGTGGACAAGACCTTCAGAACCCTATAACACCAATGGTGGTGGCCAACATGGCACAAGAGGTTTGAGAGTTTGTTTGATCTTGTGAGAGCTACCAATACAACAATACCTACAACCAAAAACCAAGTGGACTCCTTCAATTGCTTCCCATCTTATCTACTCAATGGGAACATGTGAGCTAAGATCTCATCATATCCTTGCCCAAGACAAAGTGAGGTCACACAACCATTGTGGTGTTTTTTGATAAGCTCAATAAGCAAATGCATTTGGCATCAACTTTTGATATGGTGGATTCTCCAACATTGGACCAGATCTACTTTGATAATTTTTGCAAGCATCATGGAATGTCTTGTGTACTCATCTACAATTATGATCCTTGATTCATCAAAAATAAGTTACCATCGCTCTTCTAGCTATCTGGCACTAAGCTTGCTTTATCCATGGCCTATTATCCTCAAACTGATGGACAAATCAAACATGCAAATTGTACCTTGAGGCTATGCTTCATGCCATTCACCATACCAATTGGGATGAATGTTTGAGTTTGCTTGCAATGACTCTATCTAAACAAGAATTCTCTCTCTTCTTTCTTAATTTTGGCCAAGACCCACTTTTTTTTAGATTTCCTTCTTGATTCCCCTCCATCTCATGTCCCTCATACTTCAACCTTCTTGATTGCAATACCCCAATCCCTACAACAAGCCAAATCTCATCTCCTTGTTGCTCAAAATCATCAAAAATAATACACAAACCAACATCATTATGACCTCACCTTTCAACTTGGTGATTAGGTCATACTTTCTTCTAGTAACCTACCCTTCCCACTTGATACCTAAGTTTGAAAACACGCTCCTAATTGGATAGGTCTATTTGATGTCATCCAAATCATTTCTCTTTTTGCTTATTGACTTGCCTTACCTTATCATATGCAAATCCATCCTATCTTCCATATTTCCAAGTTGAAACCCTTTGTTTCTTATCCATCTTCATTTTCCTCTTGTGTCCAACCTCCTCTTTTTCCTGTTCTTATCAATGATCATGAGGAGTATGAAGTTGATCATATCCTTGCACATTGCCACATTCAACATGGCCGCCAATAACATACTAAGTACAAAGTCCTTTGGAAAGAGTATCCCCTTCATGATGCTACTTGGGAGCCTCTTTCTCATCTCCATAATGCATAAATGGCCATTTAAGAGTTTAAAGCTTCCATGGTGACTAGGACATCGCCAACTAGCAAAGGGAGAATATGTAACAATGTGGAGTTTCCAAACAAGTTAGTTGAGAGTAACAAAATAACAAATAAGCCAGATTAGCAAAGAACTATAAGAGTATTCTAGGACTATCTAAGAAGCTACTTGGTACCTTCCAAGTATTAGATAATGTATATGCCAAGTGGTGACTTTGAGGAAGAAGCTTCTTGGGAAACTTCACGGCTAGCTTAGCTTGCATGCCAAGTAGGTGATTTCTAGAAGGAAGCTTCTTGGGAAGCTTCCTAACTAGCTTAGCTTGCATACCAAGTAGGTAGCTTCTAGAAGGAAACTTCTCAAGATGCTTACCATTTAGCGTAGCTTACACTCTAAGAAAGCAACTCTTAAGAAGCTTCTTGAGAAGCTTCTCAAGAGTCTTGTATGTTCTTTATAAATATCAAACCCCAAGTTCATATTAGGAATTTGGAGTTTCTTTCATTCAAGAGTCTCAATATGATCTTTCACTTTGATTTTCCATTCTACTATTTCTCTTGTTGGTCTTTTACAAATACAATATCCAATTTGGCAACAATAGAAAGAATCACCATTTTTTCATAATCTTTCTCTATCTATGGTGCAAAGTGGTATTTGTTGAATGACATCAATCTCCATTGGCGCTAGCTCATCCATTCATATGTGGTGTGTTTGTAGGTTTTGTGAAAGTCTAAATTGAGACAAAGTTGAGGTTACCAAGGAATCAAAATGCTCTACCAACTACATGGCTTCTTCCAAATGTTTGGGTTCACCATGGTTACTTCTAATTTGGTATGTGATTTCAAGTCACAAATAGATCCAAAGCTTTTGCCTTCTAGTGTCTTTTTGGAATCTTTGCTATTGTGTTTTGGAATTGAATTATGTAGCTGTTCACAAAACCAATGTGTTTCAATTTTTCTAATCTATCTTGCGTATCTTGTGCAACATTGGAATCTTCAAATTATTATACTTTTGAATTCTTCACATATTAAGATTGGAGTAAAAAATTGCCATTGAGCTTGCTCTACCCAAAATTGTCACCATAGTTTTGTCACTCCATCTAATTTGCTCAAAGCAATGAGAATCCTTGTTCGTTCATCTAGAAAATTTTCAATTTCAAAGTACAAAATTTTCTAATGCGCCCAATAGATTCTTACCTTCAAATACCTTCAACTTTATCTTCTCTATCTTCTCTATCAAAGTCTATCTTCTCCTTCTTGAAACATTGGTCTATGTACTTGCTCTTGTCATTGACTATCACAATTTCCTTCTTCTAATAGAGTAAAATGTTCAATTTATTGTTGTATAACAATGATAATTTCATGCATTGTCCCTATGATTACTACTCTACCAAATCACCTATATGTAATTATTCAGGTTAATAAGTAGATGTAACATGTCTATCACTCTTTGTAAATTATGATTGAAAAGATCAATGGTTCATTAGATAAGGTGATTACGATCACTTCTCTATCCAAAATATGAAATGATGCTTTGGTAATACATGGACATGAAAATCCTTATGATTTAGAAGAAATAGATTTGGTGGTCCATAAATTATATCCATCACATTTTACTCTGATTCAATATAACAAATGAGTAAGGAGAAAAATAAACTTAAAAAATTAGATGAATTATCTCATGAGAAACTCCGAATATATCATCTGAATTTAGATTGTGATATTTTTAAACAACTTGGGTACAAGATTCTCAACAAATTTCAAAAAAAATTACTAAAAAATTTATCTAACTTGAAGTGCACACTAAAATAAATTTTCTATTACATGTAAATCAAACTAGTCATCCAAATTACTCAACTGTTAAAATTTTTTAGAAAAAACTCAAAAAACTTCATATATACTTTTAAAATATTTAGATAAATTGTAATTAGATGTTATTCCTACAACATGTTAAATCTATATAATTGTTACTAATCTTATATTATTACAATGGCACTAATTAAATGAACTAGGAAACAATAATTAGGTAAATGTACGATTCTCTTTCTTGATACTATTGAAACCTAGCTCCACTTTACCTCTCCCTTTACAGCTTGATTGGTCTTCCTTCGGGTTTGCCACACGAAGGAAGCCAAGATCCCAGAAAAATGGGGCTAAATCCTAAATTGGGCATTCCATTAAAGATCCATAGATTTATTTATAGGTCCCATAAACCAAATAGGAACATTTATGAAATGTTTGGTATCAATTTAGGGTTTGAGATGATATTTTCTCGGTAGTTAAGTGTGAAGACCAGCTGTAACCTGTAAAAATTTCAGGTCAGGTTTTCCATGACGCGGCGTATCATTTCAAAAGGCAAGGGGAGTTTTTCCCTATATACGGATGGATTCTCCTCCCACACCCCATAACACTTTGCGGGGTCTTCCATAATTTTTTCGTAATATTATTTACTGCAGTTGAAAAGTGACTTTTGAAACGCCCTAATATACTAGGGGTATCTAATTTAGCTTTTATGGATCCCATTACTATTCATGAGTGAACTTGTAGTATCTAAATTTTTTTTATGGATGGCCAATAGGAATACAATGGGTTTTTACAAGCAAAAATCCATAACCATGTAAATATTTGTGGATAATTTAAAATGTGGGTCGTGAATATTAACGATTGAGTTATTGGATTAGCTAAAAAGTTCTATATTATGAGTTTAAATTTACAGAAACTTTTTATAAATCTAAATTATTATGAGATGATTATATTTCTGTTCAATTTCTTTCTTTATGATATCCATACAATATTTTATAGATATCACTAAATATCCATAATGTCCTTTGACTTTAGATCTTAAACCACCCACTAACTAACCATAGATTCCGTTTATTAGGTTTTTCTTCTAACTTGCAATGATTCTAGTGTCTACTCTGGTTCTCTACACTATGAAATGAACTAAATATCACTGAGAGAAAAAGGCGACCGCGTAGGAAAAATGAAGGATGGGAAGACCCTATCAAGCCGTACAAGGGAGAGACAAAAAAGGTAACATGGGGCTAAGCCCCAATAGAGTCTGTATGAGAAATCTGCCCTACCGCACCTAAGATAACCGAGCTATGCAAGTCGTATGGTCTACACACAACTGGAGCATCCGAAGAAACATCACCTAATGTGATTGCTCTCCTATGGATTGCACCAGCCACTGCCCTCTGTATCACTGAGATAGATTATGCATTTTACATCTTTTATTAAAGGGGAAAAGCTTTGTTTGACAATTGTATCGGTAGAGCACGCATTCCAAGGCACTGGCTTCTTTACTCATAATTTCCGACCGGTTCCACTCAGCGAAATAGATATATTTCTTTATACACAATAGAAGACTCTGATGACGAAAACTAACAATCTCCCTTTTCTAAGTGGCATTCTTATGGAACCAGCCTCTCTGATGTTTCTTCGAAGACACCCGATCTGATTGGATCGGAACCACCAGATGGCATGACTTCTCCCGTTCTGATGATGTACTTAAGCGCCACTACTGTGTTCCATACTATGGTTTTAGTAGTGTACAGGATAGAGGAATTTTGTTGGCCATTTCGATTTTGTATGTCATCGAATGTACGGGCTCTTCAAAATTTTCAACAAGATTGTCACCTGGAGCCGCGAAGAGCGCGAGACCTTTTGCTTTAGATTGTCAAGACACAAGCGGCTTGTGGATTGATCGGTACTGTAGAACAGATCGCAAGAAAGACTGTGAAGTATGAATGGATGAAATCAACACTGAAATTTTGATATCGTCCACTCTCCTGCAATCAGTAGACAGCTATAGTCTTGCTACGTAGAAATTGATGAATGAGATGCACGTTTTGTCGATGATCGTGGATGATCGTGGTGTTGAGAACGTTACGCAATGGAATCACCTACCATCCGAATAGCTTCGAGCACGGAATTGGATGCGCGACACGTGAAATTTGTCTGGGCCCTCTTGTCAAAGGATTATACGTGGATTCTGTGATGCTATATGGATGCTACGTACAGGAAGTGAACTACTGGACTAAAGGTTGCGAATTGTATAAGCGCGGGATTATTAGTTTCTTAATCTTAACCTAAATCATGTAAATAAGTATGAGCTTTTTCTCTTGTTGCTGGGCCAGCTATGAGACTCGACTTTCATATGTCGTCAGTCTTATGTTTATATCGTTTCTTTCCTTCCCCATGAATAAAAGATTCCTGAGAAGACAAACATCCGGAATGTCCCTTACAAAAATAAATTAGAATCCTCATTGACCAGAGTATTTTACAGGGTTGGACACATTATCATCGCTAGCGCATCTAAGATTATCGTGGATGCCGCGCTTCTTGCATTACTTGCAAGATTTTCGACTCTCGATAAACGCCGTTGTCAAGGAAATAAGAATCTGAGATGAACTGCATGAACACCTGAAATTGGAGAGGGACTACAACAGGTGTTTGTGAAACATCGACCAAACTACTGTAGGTTAAGAGCTTTTACCCTGATTAAATCACGATCTATTTCTCGGTGCACATGACAAAAGCTTCAAGTCCTCATACCCTGCATCTTCACAACCTGATCCCAAGCATTAAAAGCGTCTCTCTATGGCATACATGCATGTGTGACCTCACGACAAGGCCTACATATACCCACTACAGTGGCATTCATACCCCACTTATCCCTTCTTTTCCTCTATGTAGGCCAATCAAACTCCTCCTATTTCGATGCTGCCCAGTGGGCCAATCATAGCAGCTCTACAAACCCCCTTTTCCTTGGAGAACTCAAAGATATAGGGTATGCTATCAGTCCTCTGATTCGCCACACGTAACCTGGCATCATCCTCCAGCGAGGTTAACCCGAGCTCCGGTCCCGCTGACCTGATGATGCCACTCTCTTGACCCGCCGAGGTCAAGAATCAACCCAATCAGTTTGTTCCTCAGCCACGAGCCTAGGTAACGGCAGGTAAAAGGTGCCGATTGGTCATGGGTGAGCTGGTCTCATTGGCTGCAGCGATATAGTGTATATATTAAAAAAGGGCCAGCCTTTTCAAAAGGCAAATTGGCCATGGTGGTGCGGGCACCCGGGGCTATATTACTCCTGGTAACCAATAGTTCTAACTTTATGTTTATGAGACTGGAGTACTCATCATCTGGAGTTGCTCAAAGGCCCCACAAACAGGGTGATCCAGCGATTTGGGAGGGACCACATTTTGTGCCCCAGACTAACAAAATATTATTTCCAGTCCGATTAGAGGCCTTCCACTCTTTTTCTATCTCATGTTGTCACCACCCTTGGTCCTTGGAGTTGAAAACGAGCAAAGTAATATACCCCGAAGGAAAAAGAAGAAGGAATACAAGACACCAGGCTAACGAGCACAAGGCCCAAGAAAAGGGACTAAAATCCCATGCAAAATTACAATCCCCAAAGCAAAACAAGGGAAAGAAACCAAGTAGCCTACTAGTAGGAACAGAAGTTGGTCAATAAGTCCAGTAACCAAAATGCCAGGCATTGTATATATTTTAAACCTTTCACATGTAATCAAGTTTCACATGATATATAAGAATATATCATGCTCAAAAGAGGATTGTTCGATCTAAACAAGTTCAAATTAATTTAGGAGGAAACAACTTTTCCCAAAAATATATTTTCTGATTTCTTTTCTTCACTAGGAAGATTTAAAAGAGAAATTTCTCCACTTAAAAGAGGTTGGAGATGTGAAGAAGACGTGAAGAAACTCTTTTACTTTCCAAAATGAAATGCTCTCTAGATAATTTGCTCAATTACTTTCCAAAATGGGAAAATATGGGTTACACTACGTATGATTTTGATTATTTGCTATGTAAGCCGAAATGTTCAATAAGATAGAGGAATAGGATTGAGAGGCCCAACGAACCAAAACCAAAGCCAAACTATAGACCCTAAGCCAACCTAGGGGAAAAACTTTAGAACAAACCACAACAAATTCACCAATAACAACGTAAATTATTATGTGATAGAAGTCCTCCAATCCATGCATGTAGATATGGTAAATGATGAGGGAGGGTACTAGATGTGATGGGTGCATTTACTATTGTATGCGTCTATGAAAACTCAAAGTTTGAGAGTGCTTTAAAGTAATAGAAACTCTTTGTTGAAAGAAAAAGGTGAACATTGTTAGGGAGATAACCATATTCCCTGTTTTCTACTGCTTCTCTAAGAAGACCTCAAAAGTGACTATGAAAATATATATAAATCTCAAGCAAAAGGTATAAAGGATAGATAAGCAAAGTAAAGTAGTCGACCGCGTACGACAACCGAAGGATGGGAAGACCCCATCAAGCCGCACAAGGGAGAGACAAAAAAGGTAATATGGGGCTAAGCTCCAATAGAGTCTATATGAGAAATCTGCCCTACCACACCTAAGATATCCGAGCTATGCAAGTCATACGGTCTACACACAACCGGAACATCCGAAGAAACATCACCTACTGTGATTGCTCTCCTATGGATTGCACCAGCCCCTGCTCTCTGTAGAGCAATGGACACACGCTGTCTAAAATATGCTACAAAATATGAGAGTGAGAGCGGTACACTTGATGCCTAACATGATAAGCTCTCTTGCACTCCCGGAGAAAAGGATAGATAAGTTGGGTGCATAATAATCTTCCTTTCCTCCAGTAATTCTGATTATTATTGCATATAAACCTCTCAAGCAAAAGCCATCAAGCAATAACCGTGGTGCATAATGATATCCTCTCTTCAAGTAGTGATGATTATTGCTTCTGCTTGAATGCAGGTGCATGACAATGTCTTTGCTCCTAAGGGTTTCTAACCTCCACATCAAATAATAAGGTATATTGATAGTTTATAAATATGACGATATTCATTCTCGCACGAGGTCCTAATAGATTCAATCAGTGCTCAATATGTACTTGGGACTAAGTAGCTTGAAGGATTTGTATTATTATTATATTATTATTATATCTTGGATGATATCTTACACTCTAGCGTGTTTTCCACCTACTACACATCATAAAAATAAAATTTTATATATAACCACATTGGCCTTAGATGCGATAGATGTGAGAAACATAGAGTACTATGGTAAAGTCTACAGACTTGACATGAAAATCCTCTAACAAAGAGGAGATATAGAATCAAGAACCCGAGCCTTTTGCGCCATAGCAAAACTTTCTACCTTTATAATGTAACAGTACATTAATGAGGATAATTGTAGGGGTGTAAGTGTGTATACGTTGACAAAGATCTTCCTAAATCTTCCAATATTCTAATCTAGTATTATAAAATCAATAAATGCAAGAAGGGCTGATTACGTGAGTATCTACCTCGCTTAGAATACATTGAGATGCCAAGAGAGTGGAGTGATAATTCTGGTCGATTGGGCGATTAGACCTCTTGTAGGGAAATGCTTTTCTTTCAAAGGGTGTTGAATCAGTTGGAGAATAAACATTTTGAGCTTTCAGGTGCACAAATGGAGCCTACCGGGTTACAGTGGGGGACAGTTCAATCGAAAGACGACCTTTCGTAGACGGTTAAATTCCGCCTGCTGTACCAGTGTTGAGATGACCCTCAAGTTTCCCACTAAACAGGCCTGAACGTTTTCGTCAAAGGGTGTTGAGTCAGTTACAGAATAAACACAAATGGAGCTCACCGAGTTACGGTGGGGTACAGGTCAATCGAAAGATGGACTTTCATAGACGGTTCTGTTCCGCCTGCTCTACCAGTGTGAGATGGCCCTCAAGTTTCCCACCAAACAGGCCTGTACGTTTTCTTCAACTTTTACAGCCATGAGAGTGTAGGGATTCGATCTTTTACCTTCGGAAAAGAACCAATCTGTTGATTCGTGGAGATGAGACAAATGGTTGTCGTCGTTAGTGTGTGGGGCTTTACAATGAATGTGATTTCTGTCGGTGAAACTGTACACTGCTGCATGCGTCCACAGTAGCTGCATGGAGTTTAGGAAGGTGGAGTTTCCCAATGCGGTTACGCAAATTCCAAATATTATCACACTAAACAAAACCTGGTGGTCTGTACAACTGTTTCCAGCGATAAGCAACGATAAAGCGTTCGGATCGAGACTCAACTACTCGCGGCGGAGAGCATTACTTGGGACATTGTTTGCATGCAGCGTCCTCCCGTTCGAAATACAGAGTCGTTGCATTGAGATTCAGATGAGTACTATAGGACATGCGTTTCCCTCTTACTTGAACAGAAGTTTCTAAGTAACATTCACCTTCCTCACACACATTGGAGATATTACGCTGCAAGAAAGGTAGGATGCCACGGACTTCGTACTGGTTAATTGGAGAAATCAAAACTCGAAATGTTACTTTGTAATGAATGTTATTTTGTTACTTATTATGAATGTTATTATGCCCAGTTTAATGAAACTCTCCTGTTCTGAAGCAAATTTTAAACCATTTGATCATATGTAGACTGAAGGAGACCTAGTATCCCTTTAGGGCTCGGTTTTCTCAAAAGGCGTTGGTTTAAGCGTCAGAGTTGATCCGCCTTGATCCACGTCCTACAAGGGCTTACAACGGCCTTCCTCCGGTGGAAGTAACAGAGGTTTCGCGCACGAAGAAAGTAGATGGGCCAACGTTACGATTAGTGTACCTCATAGTTGGTTAGTTCGTCGCGCATGCTGTAGCAAGCCAGCACACCCCATTGCGTATGGATGCAGTGCATACACCGTATACTTTATGACGTTGAGCAGCAAATAAAATCAAACCATCTACGACGGAACGAGGAAAGAGAGCTCAAACTTATTTGCCAACTCTATCAACGCGAAATGTGCTCCAGCATTCAAGTTGCAACAACATAGCCGTCGAGATCCAATCTTGATGCAGACCTCTACAGTGTAATTACATATGTTGCATAAGGAGCGCCGGCCAACGCCCCGAGGAGAGAGCTTCGATCAACATCCCCAAGATCCATAAACCATCTGACAATCGAACACGAAGCACCGAAAGTGTGAACGTGATTAGCTTTATTTGGCTTGGAATATCGGTGGAAGCCAGACGTTTAAAACGATGTGTTCTAGAGCTCGCACTTTCTGAAACGGCAAGCACAAACATTTGATTTGTATTCAGGAGATTCACTAGTTAATACAGCAGGAGAAACTTAAAGTCATGGACAACTACTTTGTAGCACACCGAAACAGCGATGGAACTTGCCAGCACGCAATGGCAATTCAAATTTCTTGGTTCCATTTGCGCTTGAAAGGGCTCGCCATCGCTCAGCCTTTTATTTGACGGGAATTTTCTTACCTACCGGAAAGTAAGTAAGGCTGGAAGGAAGGAACTCGAATGGAGCAAGGGCGCCAATAACATGAGCAGAGATGGTGAATATTTCCTCTTTATGGCAAAACAGTACCGGTGGGACCAGTACATCCTCAACTGGAGGAAAATCTGTGAATTTACTGCAGGGGAATAATATTATCCAAATGACTGAGGCCAGTCTCGACAACCTTTTCCTTCTTCCATGTGCTCGGTCAGCCTGAGTTGTTCTTGTCTCTTCTTCTGACGAGGTTAAGAACAAGGACTTCGTAAGTGACGTTGGTGAATGGACCTTTCAAACATTGTAACTATGTCAAAGTCCGGAACTGACGGTAAGTGACGCTACAAACCACGTAACTATGGCAAGGCATGGGAATATACTTGTATAGCGTGCCCGTTTTATGCTAAAAGTTAGAGTGATGGATGACGGAAACTTTTAGCTGCATCAATAGTCTATTTTCGGAGTTTCAACAGTTGAACTTGCGCTATTTTAGCAACGTTCAGATAGTGCGAGCATAAAGGTCATCAAAAGTGGTTCGCTTTCGGGAACTTTACGAGCACAGTGTTTTTGTTTAATGTCGATGAGGTTACCATGTAAGAGGACGTGGGATAAAGCTCTACGCATTTTAAACATTGGACTTTGAACATGTCTCATATCATACCGATACTATTGGAGTTTAGATTCATTTTTCTTCTTGTGTTTTATTCTTGGACGCCTTGATGGGGTCTTCCCATCCTTCGTATTAGCAACTACTTTTTTTTAATAACTTTGGTTAGATCTATCACAGTTAAAAGAAGTTAAGGCCCAGGAAAGGAAATAACTTTCTCATGAATTTCAGAGCACTTCCAGATGGTGTACTATATAAATCAATCTTCAAAGAAAATTGTGCTTGTAGCAACAAAGCTTGGTGAAGATGGAAAATTGAAAGTCAATAGGTAAGGTTCTGATTTGATGACGAATTACATGGAAAAAGTATATGAAGACATAAGACGCAAAGGAACTAAATAGAATGGGAATAGAAACGAGGAAGTATCTATTGTAATGAACATTACGTGCACTTGACACTACAAGAAAGTTGGCTCTATCACAGCTGGCAGTTCAGACTTACCCTTTCCCTGGTTAGATCTTTATCGTTCGATCCGCTCTAATGGGAGGGTTAGTCACCCAGGTCTTTCTCATGATCCACATTAAAGTATATTTCAGTCTACAAGAACTTTAGGCTCCTCGCCCCACCGCGCGTGCTCATGTCTAGAGCAAATTCCCAGTGTAAACAAACACGTAGAGGCTAAAAGTAACACAGTGCGGGGTAGTAAAACTTGACTCCAGTTTTGGATAGGCATGGTAACACCACTTTATGAAAAGGTTTCTCGAGCATGCCTTGTCAGCACGCTTTCTCTACAGACTCCCGGGTAGAATTCCTGGTAAGTATAATTGTTATTATACGGAGTGATAATTTGGCCGCAACCGGCCACTTTGCTACCATATAACAAGGCACCACTCAATCATAAGAAAAACTAGAAACCAGATTATCTCAAATATGGACAAACTAAGCTCACTAGTGCTAATTAATCAAATGTTGGAACTCATGAACCCAAACAAGAACACACAATAAACGAAGAAGCAAAAAAATGCATATAAAAAACAACCATATAACGAAATGGTGTGACTGAATGATAAAACGGTTCCCGGTAAGCGCTTGCTAAAATATTCTTTGTGCTTTAACATTTATAGTCATTTCATCTCAAAGCCAGGTTTGTTGTGAAGTCGTAGAAAAGTTTTTAGACTTGGAGTCAAATAATGCAAGGGATGTTTGGTTTAAACTACGAGGTCTCGCTCCTTAATGAGAATTAATAAGATTCCCACACAATCTAATGTTCCTATGCATACCTTCATTTATCATACAGTGCGTAAAGGCCGGGGCCCGGTCAGCATGGACAAAGTTCTCGTATGCTCGCAAAGTCCACCCTATGTGAGACCCCTTTCAAGCCTGGACCCAAGAAAGGTTGTAAAGTTTATCCAAAGGCCACTTTACCATAAAGCAACAAATGTTCTGTCTATCGGCAAACGTCATGCTCTTGTATCGCATCACCAGAGCTTCTTTCTGAGGCAGGTTTCGTCGACCTTGTTCTTGTACGAGGTATACCTTTCTGATTGCGTCTTGACGTGTCCTCATCCATTGAGCCATCATTGGAATTTTGTCCTATTATTAATCCTGTTAATAGTTATTATTTTTAGAACTGACGGGTAAGGGACTCCAGAGATACCATGATGGTCTCGGTCTTTTATAAAGGTTTTCAATATCACATGCTTGTCGGCATTATTCATTTACGAGTGAGTTTAGGTTTTGTTGAGGAAAGTACACTGCTTTTAATTTCAATCGCACGCAGTTAACAAATTCTTTTGCTCTTTTTTCTTCTCTCACCATGCCCAGATATATAGCCTTGAACAACTAAATCAGGCTGGACGTTCTTGGTGATTCTTTATATTATAATGCTATACAATATGATAAAAAAGTTAGGAATTTGAATCAGGGAATTTGACTAATTGCAATGCTTTGGGGTCGATAATCACCTTATCAAGAGAGCAACTTTTTATGTGTCCTGTGCAAAGATCGAGGTCCAATTGACTTTCATGCGATAAGTAATTTTTCATGTTTAAGAGTAGGAGGAACATATTAAACTTTCCAACACGTCAAAAGATAATTGATATCCTTGACTATTGTGGTCTTGGTGAATCTTTAAGTCCGATCAGCTATGTTGATTCACTTCCTAAACGCGAGGGCGACGGGACAAGAAGATGATGGGAAATAGGGACGATGCCAAGGGACAAGGAAAGGATTAGAGAAATTCTATATTTTGGAGTGTACACTAGCATAGCATATAGAATATGATAAAAGAAATTTGTTCTTGAATTTTACTTTCATTAGTATCCAAATTGAAGGTTATGGGAATTTTATAAAAAAGAAAGAAGATATTTAGTATTT
The DNA here is from genome assembly GCA_948567375.1 of Lunularia cruciata. NCBI lineage: Eukaryota > Viridiplantae > Streptophyta > Marchantiopsida > Lunulariales > Lunulariaceae > Lunularia > Lunularia cruciata. The sequence continues at coordinate 35,345,017 of OX419762.1, read as the reverse complement.
TAGAGTTTAGATTGATTATTTCAATGAGAATGATGGGTTTGGAATTTTGATTTTAATTTTAATTTTAATTTTTGTGCCTTCAAATGTTCATGTTGTAGTTTCATGAAATTTTAGTTTAAAAATTACATAGATATGAAATGAAAGTGAGGAGATTTTATAGTTTTCAAAGTTAACATTTATTCATGTGAAGTGTGATATGAGTGGGTTATAATGTGGCTGGTACAGGAGCATCATGTATTTATATCATTATTCTTGTACTAGTGATGGTTTCACTTTTCTATGTGTGGTCATTCAAAGCAACTCAAAACACATCATGTTTGGTGTGTAATCAACACTTTACCTTGCAAAGAATTAAGAACCTTGCATAACTTGCAAGGAGCTAAGAACCTTGCAATGTTCTTACTTGCAAGGAATTAAGGAAAGTTGCACAAGTATTACAATTGGACCATTTGGGATGCTCTATGAGATGAGTAATCACCTTGTCATCATTTGCACTTAAGATTACACATTCTTTGTCCATCTCTTTGTTTGCAATCTTTGGGAAACCAATCAAGTCATGGGAGTGGTTAATATTTCAAGTGTGTTTTATTTTGGTGCTACGTGAGACTAGTTTTCCATATCTATTCAATAGGTTTCTCCATACACTCCAGAATGAGAATAGATAGGCTTTTTGCTTCCCACAAATTCATTAGTATATGATCTCTTGGATGAATTAGCATGGTTCTTATTCCTCTTACTCTCAAGGTGATGTCTTTGCTATACTAAAGAGGGGCATGCATGGTAGAGAGAAGATTAGATTTTGTAGATTTTGGGCCAAGGATTGGTCCATCTTATAGGAAGAGTCAATATGGGCTGCATAGTGCAAGAGATAAGTTCAACCACATGATGCTACACATTCCACTTGAGTATGATGGTGTAGAATATTTGGTCAAGCTAGAGAGTATAGTAGAGTAGCATGAACACTACATCCTTTGTCTATGGCTAGTCTCATTGACAAGACTATCTCTTTCTTGCATTTATTAAATCCTTTTGTCTATGAGATGAAATATAATTATAGGTCTTAGATTAAAAATTGGAGGAATTTCTATATTGTGATGGATTTCCTTTTGCATATACATTGTGCACTACACTATACATCTCCACAAGAGGTTTATCAAGGATGATTTATGAGCATTTAGAGATTGCTTTAAGCAAATGATCCCTTTGATAGATTCTATAGAGTTATTCTAGGTGATTATAATAATAGAGAGTGGAAAATTCCTATATTAGTTTGTCAAGTGCCAGGTGTTAGTGACTTCTTGCAATGGAAAAGTACACAAGGGGCATTACACCAATTGCTATTGGGGAGGTCTTCTTACATCTTGTTAGTTGTACCATTGTCCTTTAACATTATTCTAACTTCAAACAACACCTAAATCCATATCAATTTAGAGTTGTTATGCCCAAGTGTTTTGAGGTATATCTTGAAGCATTAAAGCACTCAAAGATATCTATCTAGAGTGGGTTGTTCTATAGGTCAATTTTGAGAATACTTTTAATAGAATTTCACATGCATCCATCTTTAGAGAGTTTAGGAAGACTAGTGGCATCCTTGTTACTTTCATGCAATCCTTTTTATAGCTCTCTTTATTCCCATTTTTACTAGCACTATTTCTCACAAGAGGGCACTTTCTTAGAGTTTGTTGTTGTTACACAACAAAGAGATCCTTAAGTGGAACTTTATTTGATATAGCTCACTTGAGAACTCTCTTATCTACTATTTTGGCCCAACAAAGTTATGTAGTTCCTTCTTTCCTAAACTATACATACATTATGAGCCTTGTAGATCAAATTAGGCAAGCCTTTGACCACTTGACTATTAAGCTCCATATTTTAAGCTTGAGAGTCAAGGTGTCAAGTGTAGAGCATGGTCCCCTTTAGGTATCCTTCTTCACCTCTAACTTCCAAAGGGATGTATAACATCTATAGATGACTTATGTATTCTTGGAATTCCAAGAGGATCCAAGGATTTTGTCATATGCTTCTTAAATGCTAACAACCTTCGCAAGGAATACTCTTCATGTGAATAACCTTTAAGTGATATTTCATATACTCTCCTCTAGTATTACACACTGACCAACTTATCTACTTTGTATGGTTCTACCTTTCTTTGACCTTCTTAACATATTTGAGAGCTTTTGATAAGAATATCATGGAAATCTTTGATTATATCATTGGACCAATGATATTTGAGTGTGTGACAAGGGATTTGGCACATAAAGAAACATCCTTACTAATTGTGTGCAAGGAGTAGACCTACTAGACCTACTATCTCTAGAGGAGGCAATAAATTTTATGTTTTTGGGTAGTTGAGCTTTCTTACACCTCTACTTTCTTCCCATTTTGTGCTTGTTGATAAGCCAATCTTATAGATATATGTGAACAAGGTGGAAGAATGATCTTTTTTCTCTCTAAAAGTTATTACAATAGACAAGAGACAACCTTATGATAATATCAAGTTACAAAAAAATGAAGTATAACTAAAGGAGGTTAAAACTATAATATATCTACAATTTTTAAGAATATTCTAAAAGCATCTAAGAAGTTTTTTGTGAGATACTTCTAGAAACTTCTAAAATATTGAGTAGCTTGTATGTTAAGTAAATGGTTAGCTTAGCTTGTACTCCAAGAAAGTTGACTTTGTGGATACTCTATAAGGAAACTTCTTTTGAAACTTCCTTTGGAGTTTTGTATTTAGTTTACTTATAACACCAAAGTTTAAGCTCAACCAAAGCATTTGAAGTCTCCTTCAATTAAGAGTTTTGCAATTTGATCTTGCATTCTCTTATTTATCTTATAATTATTGTATTGAAATCAAAGCAAAAATGAAATAGATGGTATTGGTGGACCACCAAATCAGTTTCCATATCCATGTACTACCAAATCATCATTTCTAACAACTTCTCATTGTACATTGTGGCCAAGAGTTCTTGAATAAGATCATCTTGCTTGATGAACATTGGTACTTCTAATTGTAGCTTATGGAGAATAGTGAAAGTGGAAGTGATATATTAACTTAAAGATATTCATGAGCAAGTATTTTGATAGAGTAGTAGTCATGGTGGTAAACACAAGAATGCCTAAATTTATCATTGTTATGGAATAAAAAATGGAACATATTATTAGATTATTGAAAGAGAGAAATTTTGGGAGTATATGACATGAGCAAATGGATGAAGGAACTTTCCAAGAAAAAGAAGATTAAGTTTGATTCACAAAACCTAAGGCATTTGAAAGAAAGAGTTTACAAAATGTTGTACAAATCTTTTTGTTTTTATTCTCAATGTTTTTTGAAGATACAAATCTTCTAGATGATTGTAGGTAGACCCTCTTGACTTTGAGTCAATTAGAAAAAAATTACAAAACAATGATGGTGATTCTAATTAGAGAAATTTCAATGGCAATCTGAGAAGACTTCAAGAGTGCAATAATAAGGATATTCTTATCAATGAATGCTGCACAAGATACATAAGATTGGTTGGTAAAATTTAGGCAAAATTGTTATGTTAGAAGTTATATTATCTAATTTTAAAATACAATGATGTAGATTACAAAGATGATGAAGGCAAATCACTTGATCTATTTGTGAGAGGATTGAATTGTACACTAAACTAGAAGTAACCATACATAAATCTATATGTTTGGAAGAAGCCATGCAATTAGCTAAGCATTTGTGATTCTTGAGTTCAACTTGGGCTTGATCCAAACCTTCATAAAACCTACAAAGTCATCAAGCATAGTTGGACAATCCAATACAAATAGAGATAGATATCATCTAATAAATATCATTCAACATAGTAGATGGTGGATTATTGAGACAAAATGGTGATTGCTTCTTTTGTCCACAAATTGGACATAGTATTGCAAAAGGTCCAAGTAAGAATGGACAACCTTAACAAATTGCCCAAATAGAGTTCTTAGAGCATGATGATCAAGGAAACAAATATCACAATAAAAATATATAAAGTCATTTGTTTAGAACCTAATTATTTCCAAAGGGGTTGAAGGCTAGACCTATGCAAATGTGATTCACTTGCAAGATATGATATCAAATCATGATTCTAAAATTTTGGTTGATTGTGGAAGTTTTGATGATTGCATGTCCATAAGATTAGAAAAGTAACTCTATATTCTTATGAAGCCAAGATTATGCAGCAAACTAATGATGACATATGCTAAGAAATGTTTTGCATTCCATAGTTCACATCTTGTTGCAAGTTTGGCAAGAGTATTTAAAGTGTATGAGATTCATAATAGTTCCTTCATGCTAAGATATCATTCTCGGCCTTCCTTGGCTTGAATGTTCAAAGGTTCAATTTGATTGTGCTCAATGACAAATTCAAGTACAATACCAAAGTAAGAATGATCAATTAGGTTATGTGGCAACTTTGAGTAGAACATCTAAGAATAATCAATCCCTAAATGGGAATTTGTAAGTGTAGTAGTGATAGAACAAAATTTGGAGGAGGATGTTCTTGTTTTTGTGCTAGGTGAATCAAAATTATAGTGTAAGGAGAATTTGTTGAGGATCATAAGCCTAAAAATAGAAGTAGTTGATCAAAGAATATAGGAGTTTGCAAACACATTTCCTGACAATCTTCCAAAAGGGTTACTCTTTGATCAAGATATACCCCTCAAGATAAAGCTATTGCTAAGGAGTACTTTAGTGAGTAGATCAATCTGTCATCTCTCACCAAAGGAACTAGAAAAACTCCAAATACCATTGATTGAGTTGTTGGAAAATGATTTTATACAATATAGCACATCATATTGGGAAGCTTCAATATTGTTTCTACAAAAGAAGAATGGAGTGATAGATTATTATGTTTTTGATAAATAAGAAAACCCATGAAGAATGCATAGCCTTTGCCTCATATTGATGACTTGTTGAATCACTAAGTGGAGTACAATATTTCTCTAAGTTGGAATTTTGAAGTAGCTATTGGTAAATTTTTAAATGATGAGAAAGATATAAAATAATTGTCTTTTATACAAGGTATGAGCATTTTGAATGAAAAATTTTACCTTTTGTGATCACTAATGCTCTAATAGTTTGTATTGATCAAATGCATTGGGGATGTTAGAGAGGTTAGTCAATCAATACATCATAATTTTCTTGGATGACATTTTAATTTAAAGCAAGGCAAAGGTAAAACACAAGAATCTTAAAGAGATCATGAGATGACTATAGAAATGGAACCTCCTATTGCAAGAAATCCAAGTGTCTTGGAATGAAGTTATCTTCTTTGTAATAATATGGAGTTACTATGAGCTATATGGAGTTAGTAGGAGTTGCATATGATTGAAAAGATGTAAAAATATGTTATATCTAAGAATTTTAAGAATGTTGTAGAAGCATCCACTAAGTTTTCTTGGTAAGAAGCTTCTAAGAACCTTCCAAAGATTGAGTAACTTATATGCCAAGTTGATGGTTAGCTTAGCCTGTACACCAAATAAATAGTTAGCTTAGCATGCATCTAACTTAGCTTGTATTCCAAGTAAGGTGGCTTCTAGAAGGAACCTTCCTGGGAAATTCCTTGGGATTTTTGTACCTAAATTATCTATGAATACCAAAGCTTGAGCTCAAGCTAAGCATTTGGAGTTTCCATCACTTGAGTGTCCTAATGTGATCTTCTACTTTGATATTCCATTCTCCTATTTCTCCTTGGTCTTTTACATTCTTGGCACATAAGGTTTCAATAAAGGAGATCAAGAAAAAAGGAGAGAAATTCATAGCTATTAATGATTGGCTTACTCTTAAGGATGCTTTAGTGAATTAGTAGGCTTTTACAAATTTTTCTTACACTGTTATGCTCATGTAACCACATCATTAACAAATCTCTTGGAAAAGATAATAAACTTTGAGTGGACCACACAAAAAGAAGAATAATTTAAGAAACTTAAGGATTTGATGTCTTCATGATCCATCCTCTAACCATATGATACTCAACTACCTTGTGTGGTCAATTTTGATGCTTCTAAATTTATAATCTAAGCAATCTACGACAAAATTACCAAATGAGTTGCATTCTATTGACTTTGTATCTTGATGGCTAAACTAAAAAGAAAGAATTTTTTTACTTGAGATCAAGAACAACTTATAATGGTATATGCAACAAATGTGTAGGGAGATTATATCTTAGTGTAACAAGTGATAATGCCTGTCAATTACAAACCATTATCACCCTTATAAATCCTCATCATATGATTTATTAAAGATGGACCAAAGCCATAAAAAAATTATGGTGTTTGTTGATATGCTCAACACTTTTCATTATAGTAGAAGCTCCAACATTAGCTTTGATTTACTTTGATACTATATTCAAATACCGTGGTATGTTACAAGTCTTCATCTTTGATCATGATCCTTGATTCACTAGTAAATTTTGGCAAGCACTTCTCAAGATCCTCATTACCAAGATTGTATTGTTTATAGCTTATCACCTTCAAACTGATGTGCAAATGGAACAAGCAAATTGCACCTTAAAAGATATACTACAAGCTTTCATTAGTGTTCACCACACCAATTGAGATACTTGTCTTGTGGCTCCCAAATTTACCTACAATAATTCCAAGCAAGCAAATGCAAGATTCTCTCTCTTGTTTCTTAATTATAAGTAAGATTCACTCATTCTAGATTCTATTTTTACTCCACTACCATGTTCCTCATACTTTCACCTTATTGTCCATGTTATTTGCATCTTTACACCAATCCAAATCTCATAATCATGTGTTACTCAAAGTATCCAAGAGCAATATACTACTAGAAATTCTCAAAATATCACCTTTCAAGTAGATGATATGCTTATGCTTTCCTCTAGTAGCTTTCTTTTCCCTCTTGAAACCTCTTGTAAACTTGCTCCAAATTAGATAAGTCTATCATGTTATTCAAATTATTTCTCTTGTTTACTTGTGTTTAAAAATTTGTCCTTCGTAGTCATATGAAGATTTGTCTTGTCTTCCATGTCCCACAATATAAACCCTTTGTTTCTAATCTATCTTCTTTTGCTACTTGTATCGAATCTACTACTTCTCCAATCTCTATTAATGACCTTGAAGAATATGAAGTCAATTATATTCTTGCACAAAGAGACTTCCAATATTGCCACCAATGAAAAATCAAATGTAAGATCCTCTAGAATGTGTATCTCCTTCATAGTGCCATTTGTGCAAGACATCCAACATGACCACCAATGACAAATTAAAGTAAGATCCTCTAGAAAGTGCATCTCCTTCATAATACCACATGGGAGAATGTTTCTTGTCTCTAGAATGCTCAAGCAACCATACAAGAGTTTGAAGATTCCATGCAACAAGGAAGTCACAAACTATGTATGGTGGAATATGTAATAATATTGAGCCTGAAAAAGTTAAGTACTGCTAAAAGGAGATCAAAATTGATATACATCTAGGAATTTTGAGAATGTTCTTGAAGCATCACAAAAGCCTCTTGGTGAGAGATTTCTAGAAGCTTTTAAAGGATTGAATAACTTGTATGTTAATTAAATCACTAGCTTGGCTTGTATTCCAAGAAAATAAACTTCTTTGGAGTCTTGTACTTATTTACTTATAAATACCAAAGTCCAAGCTCAACCTAAGTATTTGGAGTTTCCTTTAAATAAAAATTCTCAATCTAATATTCCATTCTACTTTTACTCTCCTTGGTTTGTTATAGTCTATTCCCATAAGCAAAAAATGGCCTTCCATCCTTTGCTTTTTTACCTTTGATTATACGAGAGGTTTGAAGTCTTCCTTGATGGTTTGATAATTTCAATATATTCTACATTCTTTCTTAGTTAATTCATCCATTCCTTGTGCTACTAGTGCCAGTCTTTGCTCTTGCTCTAGCAAGGGTGTAGGCTATAGATCCTAGCTTAACCGTGCATTAAGGCATTTCAACTTACACCGACCATCTTGCACCATCTATATTTTCACTACTCACATATGAGTGTTGTTCTACACTAGATGCAACAAAGGGAACATATGACATGATATTCTTCTAAAGAACAAAGGATAACTACCCAAGATGCCATTAGGGATATAATGTTTGCCATGGCATGAGAGAGTGGATACTCTACTTGGAGAGAGAGTTGGTATGCTTTGCAGGTGACACGAGTTAGGTTAGACTTGTATTGGATTTGAGATGCTCAAGTAACACTACAAGATGTTGTGCTTACAAATCTAACACATGATATAGTCTTAGACAGGGCGATTATTCATCCTCTTGGATGGGCGGCAATCGGACTAGCAACAACAAAGGTCTCCACGTGTAGAAGGATATACATTAAGGTCCTCTAAACCTTGGAGTTATGTGGAGCAATAGACATGGCATTTGACACATTTGTCAAGAAATACATGACTGATTATCATAGTAGACATTAGGACCATTCTCACTTTCATACTACATAATATAATTTAGATAACATGTGTCAATTGTTCTGCACTTAGTACTTACTAGTACAATCATACTAGGTGATGCTTCTTAGGATACTTTCGTCCTATGCAGATTATACAGTAACTCAAATATCTTTTGTAGACCGGATGATTTAGATAACTCAAATATCTTAATATCTTCCCATCCTTCTTGTTATTCTCCAACGGTTACTTGTTACTCTAGTACCGATGAACTATACTTTTTATGAAATAGAAATTCCACTTGGCCATATTACGAAGTCGAAAATGATGTATCGTCACAAAGTCACGATTTCTATTAAAGGGACTGATTCTGTTATTTCCTTAAACTTTTGGAGTAACTACAAATATTTCCAGATTTATCCCAAAGGTGGAAGTTTAGACTAAATACAAATTTGCTAGAAACAAATTAGTAAATTTAGGTGTAGTAATTGTATTGTTAGTTTATTCGTGAGAGGGAGTGTGTAGTTCGTACGAAGTCAAACGACTGTAACCAACGAAGGAAACTCCACCAGCTCTATATTGGTCCAATCATTCCTTTTAGATAATTAGGTTTGGTAAAAGAATTCAGAGCTTTAGAATATTATTTCTGTCACATTGAGACTGAATCCAATACTTTTCTGGATCAGGAAATGGGGAAATCCGAAAAGGAGACTTAGCCCTGCAAAAGCAAGTCCTTACAACATTCATTGCAATAATGTTAATGTAAATACTCAAGAAGAAACCATAGCGCTAATGATGCAAAAGGTCTTCTTCGTTCGGGTAGACCTGGAGGAGGAAAACAGCGGATTGAAGAGGCATCCGATCCACATGATGATAAATGACCACTGTACAAAGAAGAAAATCAGAATGAAACCGGAGGACCCAGTAAAGAGGAATGAGTGATCAACACGTAACCTGCGAGCCGTCGGTTCTCCAAGAGTGTCATATTCCCGTACGATGGGTGATATAGGCAACCTTGCAAAACGTTTGTCTTATAGCTTGACTGGTGTGCCCGATCTGACCCGGGCAGTTCCCTTGTCCCCGGAACAACTCCCTTCCCATCGCCGGCTGGAGTCCTAACCTTCCCTTCCTTTCCACAGTATGGTGGTGGTGTGATGAAACTAGAAGCTCACTCTTCACGAATCAGTTTCGTCTTGGGCTCTTTCTCTCTCTCTCTCCCAACCTCAGTCCCCTCTCCTCCTCCTATCTTATCACTACACCTCCTACGCCACCTCTCGCCCTTCTTCCCCTCCCCCTGATTTCCGTGTTTAGCCTGCTCAGAGTTTGGACCCTCGTTTCTCTCGGTGCGCTGCAACCTGTCTGGTTGTCATTTGTTGTTGAACAGCCTTGTTTAGCTTTGTTTTTTCTCCATTTCTGTGCCGAGAAGAGCACAGTTTGGCCCATTGTGTCCCATGCCGCAAACGTTCTGCGGAGTGTAAATCTGGAAGCTGACAGTTGACAACTTTCGGTGAAGAAGGTAGTCTTACAGCAGCAGCAAAGTCAAAATTGTTGCGTTTGGGACCCGATACTGACAAGAAGAAGCTTGGGTAGTGAAATTGGGGAGGCTTCATGATTTGTTGTGGAAGACTGTGGAGCAGCTGTGTTTCTCGCGACATGCAGAAGAAGACTTGCAGTATTGGTGGTGTTTCCACGGTTTGTTGTTGAGCAGGAGCGGAGTGCGCGGTTTTAGCAGGCGGCCCTCGCAGGCAATCTGGAGGCGATCAGAAGCAGCGGCAGGGAGGTGAAGGGCGACGGTTAATGTCTGACTGAGACGAGCGTTTTGGAGTTCTGGTCATTACTGAGGCAGAAGAGGTCTTGTCTTGAGGGATACCTCAGGAGACAGTAGCTCTCTAAGGAAGCCGATCTGGTTGAACGAATCTCACTACCTACAGCAGTTCTACTTACTGATATCGGACCCAGTTCTAGATTCAGTAATTTCGTGAGATTGTTGCCCAAAACGATCCACGGGTGCAGGTACAGGTGCAGGTGCAAGTCAAAGGACAAGTGATTCGGTCAAGTACTCACTTGAGCAGAACTAGTCGAAGAAGAAGCAGAAGAAGGTAACCCACAAATCAATCAGTCAGTTGGGGTGATTGCAGATACAGGTGAAGAAGGATCTGATCTGAGCAGGTAGGAAAGAAACAAGGAACTCGCGAACCGGTAAGGCAGCGACGAAGCCCAGAGGAGGCATAAACATCGAGCTAGTACACAGAGTATGCCGAAGCCTTGTGATGCATGTCAGTCGGCGAGCGCTGTAGTCTACTGCAGGGCCGACACTGCCTTCCTGTGTGCAGGTTGCGACACCAAGGTTCATGGGGCTAACAAGCTTGCGCAACGACATGAGCGTGTTTGGGTGTGCGAAGTGTGCGAGGTAGCTCCAGCCGTGGTGACATGCAAGGCCGATGCTGCAGCACTTTGTGTTGCATGTGATACAGACATCCACTCAGCCAATCCGTTAGCGCGCCGCCATGAACGTACTCCGGTAACTCCCTTCTACGAGTGTCTTGGCCAGACTATCAAAGTCGCCCATATCAATGCCCTGGTTGTTCCCCACGGTGTCCAAGGCAGACTAGAGGATGTTGATATAGATGCAGATGAACACTCTGTAGCTGAGGAAGCTGCGTCATGGCTGCTACCACATCCTAAACCTCTGACCGAGAATAATATCCTTGGTGGTGATGACAAGGGCTCAATGGGCACAGGAGAGATGGGTTCTCTTGTGAACGAAGACGGAGACGACGACGACCTCGAGCCTTCGTCGTTCCTTGTACCAAATGGTGGTTTCAGCCCGAATTCTCCTCGTACGTTGAAGAATGATAGCATGAACTTGAAGCATCAGAAGTCTTCGAAAATGGAAATGAATGCCGGCGATTTGTTCTCGGACGTGGATCCGTATCTTGATCTCGACTACGCAACTGTCGTGGGTGCCAATCCCAACCTTACAGCTGACAGTCTTGTACCAGTGCACAACGATCATCCTACTCAATCGTCGCCTACCATGTCGACGGGATCTGGGTCATTTGAAGGGGAGGTTGTTTGCAAGCCTGGTTATGGTTACGAGTCGTCATTGACCCAGAGTGTAAGTCCCTGTTCCTGCTCAGTAGCATAATTTTGTTCCCATGCCATTCTATGCAGGGCATGTTTCTCGCTTTGGGTATCCACTTCTCTGGCTTTAGGGAGATGCTTTCTGGCTGTCTCGTTGTGTTCACCACCCGCAATGAAAGCTTTAGAGTTGCCGAAAGTGTGAGAGCTCACTGCTGTTGGCAAGGGTCCTCGCGTTAGTACGAGGACTCCGGGCGTTGGTATCTGGACTCGTCCGCTGCTTACAGACGTTCTAACTCTCTTACTCTGTTCTATCCTGTTTCAGATGTCTTCCTCATCTCTCGATGTCGGTATTGTCCCGGACACGAGTGCGTTGAGCGACATATCGACCCCGTATGATGGTACTCAATCTCATGGAAGCTTCGAGTTTCCTCCACGCATGCTGCACATGGCACAGGTCGAACCACCGATGGCACGTGAAGCGAGGGTGATGCGGTACAAGGAGAAGAGGAAGAACCGGAAGTTTGAAAAAACTATCCGATACGCTTCTCGGAAGGCGTACGCGGAGAGTCGGCCTCGGATCAAGGGCCGTTTTGCGAAGAGGAACCCAACTGACTTGAGTCTGCAAGATATGTATCCCAACGTCCCAGAATCAGGATTTGGGGTTGTCCCAGCTTTCTAAGTGCAAGAGAACGAAGAACGACCGGCTTGCATTGAGGCAAGACCCTGCGACTTGGTTGTAGCCAATTCCATCTGTGAACCTTCTCGTCGAGAATTATGGGCTCTCAATCAAGAAGTCAAGACTGTGTGAGGTTCTGAAGAGCTTTTCCCCGACTGCATCGAGGAGCATGTTTCAGTCAGCCCATTTTCGTCTCAATCTGATCTCGGGTATAGAGCAAAGGCTCTGTTGATACGAGGTGTTGTCATAGTACTACGGAAAGAACGTGTGATTTCGTTCATACTGGACCAAGCAGGCAGGGTTGTCATTCTCCTTCTCTTGAAGATTGTAGAGATGATGTGGAGTGGTGCGGGTCCTCGGGCCTGGGAACACGGAAATATCACAAGCAGAGAAGAGAACTATCTGGCAGGGAAGGAAGTGTTCTGAGTTATGGAGGGCGAGGCTTTGGTTCTGTCCTGACCTCATCTCCTGAAGTCGCATATTGTGGATATTACCAGGTTTACCTCCCATTCAAAAGGAGGGGTTGCATGCAGCAGGTCTGTTCATGTGTACATGTGGATTGTTCTACTCCCTCGTGCAGTGGAGTGGTTGTAAGTGCTTTCTATGAGAAAATCGATTATGTACCGGTGAAGAGTAGGTAAGAAGAAGAAGACAGACAGTCATATTCGCTGTTTTGGTTTCTCTGAGATGTTGGGGGTGATGAATAGAGAAAGGAAACAGGGATTGACAGTGTGCCATATCATCGTGGACAAGGTTGTTTGCGACTAGATTTTTTTTGTCAACCAGGTATCTCTAGGTTGGTTTTTTGCAGTCACTGTTCAAACTCTGCAACTGACGAGCTCCTGGTATGATTTTGTAAATCGAGGACAACCCACGAAGAGCTCCATGCGGTGGTACAGAAATTTAGTATGGCAGTAGCCGCTTAGTTTTATCTTGTGGTAACATCGTTTTCATGATGTATTGCAGTCCGAAGCTACTGAGCTCTGGTGGCCCAATGGCCAGACCAAACCAAATACTCTGGCATGTTAGTGGATTGTAAGAAGGTGTAATCCGCCTGTAGTTATTCGTTAGCAAAACAACTCCTTCGCCACAAGACCTCATTTGACGACAATTCAAAGATTCAGTGTTTTAAACTGCCACTGTCGTGGTCCAATTTTGTACTCCTGGTAGATGCTTCTGAATGTACAGTTGGTTTCCCGATATACTGTCAGGTTCACTGGTATTCGTAACCGGAACAGTCTACTATTATTGTCGACTTGTTTCTTGTCATTGTTGGTTTTTGCACCTATTTCCCAGTTAAACATTGCAGAAGTTGTTTGAATTATGCTACCTGTTTCAATACCGGTACATCAATTTCTCCTCATTCCTTTCGTTATCTAGAAGAATCCTGGTCGAACGTGCCTCAATTTATAGAACTCATCTGTCCACAACGGTGATCTGTCGTGGACGTTTTCGTCACTTTTCGAATCGCTGTCTAACCTGCGTTCCTTCTCCGAATGAAATAGTAGGACATTATGTATTTGTCTGAATCGTTATCTTCTCCGCAAGAACTGCCGCGTGACTTGAACCATGCATCTCACGTGTAAGTGGCTTTCCTTTGTCAAGTAGCATGATGCGTCACAGATTCGGGAGAGAACCAATGGCAACCGCGAAGGGCTTAAAATGGCAATCCTTTGTCAAGTAGCACATCTTGCTTTATAGATTTGCGATGTACTAATGCAACCGCCGAGGAACAGAAAATAGCTATGAACAGGTGATTTGAGTTCGTACTCAAATCATCAACCGACTCGTTTTGTAGTATATCTTGCGTCATAGATTCGCGATGAACCAATGGCAACCGCGAAGAACAGAAAATAGCTATGAACAGATGATTTAAGTTCATACTTTCATCATCAAACGACTCAAAAAAAGAAGAGTTTTGGAATGGAGGGGACACTCCAAATCTGCAAAATTTCTCTCCAGCGACGAGATATTTGTTTGCAAAAACTTTCGGAACATTCAAGATTGAACTCGTGATTACAGCAAATGACAACGGAATAGGATAGGGCAACACAGTAGAATAGAAACGATGAAAATAGAATAAATGTCAAACAGAGGAGAATATTTGAGCAGGAACAAAAAATCCAGCAAAACTTGGATGCTTGTTAGAACTTTCTATTTGAAGAATATGCGCAAACTAGTCTCGGAAGCAGAAAAAATTACCAAGTCTTCTCTTCAAATCGGGTGAGCTCTAAATAGAATATTGGAGCAGGAACGATAAATGCAGCAAAACTTGGGTGCTTGTAAGAACTTCCTATATAAAGAATACGTGCACACTAATTTCGGAAGCAGAAAAGATTACCAAGTCTTCTCTTCAAATCGGGTGAGCTCTAAACAAGTGTATCACCGAAAACGAATGTAAAACTGTTTGCCGTTCATTCTCAATAAAGTGAGCTCTCAAATACTTGTGCCACACTAGACTGTACACTAGAAACTAGTGTACTAATCATTCATATTCAGTAAAGTGAACTCTAAACTAGCGTGCTACTTGTGCCAAATGGAAACTAGTGTACTACTTGCGCCAAACGGTGATGTAGTCGGTGATGGAATGATGTTGTGTTGGACAAGCTCATTAAACACGGCAATCGAGTATCTCATATTGATTGACAGTGAGCTTGCGAGCTTAAGTTAGGATGTCTTAAACCCTTGTCACCAAATTTATCAAATTAACAAAGTTACAACTTTTGTAAAAATTAAAAAGCAAAAAGCAAAAAGCGAAATCATCCACAATACATGGAACACCCAAACATATTATCCATTTGAATAAAGATACAAACAAACCAAAAATTACTCACAACTCTATTCATATTCATCCTTATTCTATATCCTCAAACCTACATCTCAAAAGAGACCGAGTTATTATCTCGATACTAGTCTATCGAAAGGAACCACTTCGTCAAGTCTGCTGTTCATAACACCAGAATCTGACTAAATTATTCTATATCTTCAGACTTACATCCCGAAGGAGATTGAATTAATATCTCGATACTAGTCTCTTGCGTCTCCGGACACCGTGAAAGGAAACATGCCGTCTGCATCTTGCTTGCCATCCTTACACCCTGAAAGAAAACACTCAGTCTCTATGCACTACTACTAGAATGCGACCGTTGTATATCGACGCACGTTTGTTTATTTACAGGAACACCCGAATCCGACTACAGCTAAGGATCAGAATCCGATGTCACTAAAGACCGTGAAACCTGCATTTTTCGCCTGCTTCTAATCTCTCGTTTCTGCTACTATTCCTGCTTCCCTCTCACTCTCTGCCTTTTCCTTATTAAAGCGGTTCCTTGTGTACTCTCAAAACTCGACCCCAGCGCTGGAGCATAGCGCTAGTATATCCTCATACTTCCGCGAGTTATCAAGGAAAGATGACCGGAAAGTATAGAAAATGTTTCGGCAACATGCACTTTCGGCTAAATGCCAGAGATCTTTTGGATTTGCAAGGTTTCATATTCGATACTCGGTGCCGCTAAGGACCACTCCTAATCGACTATATAAGTGAAGAAAGTCGATCTCATAGATAGACTTTCTTCACTTATAAAGTCGATTAGAAGTCGGCCGCTCGTCCCTTAATAAGATGGGAAGACCCCATCAAACCGCTCACGGGAGAGACAAAGAGGTAGAATGGAATGGAGTGAAGAAAGTAGACCTCATAGAAGGATGGGAAGACCCCGTCAAGCCGTAAAAAGGGAGAAAAGGGGTAGAGAAATCTGCCCGTACCGCACCTAAATAGAGATAGATATAACTAAGTTAAATTTCACTAAATTGACTTCGTATTCAATACCGTAGTCAACGAACAGAGGCAAGTTTGACATTGCATGTAACCTTTTGATGAATAACCTCTACAGTAGGCGGATACATGTAAATTGTATTGTACGAGCGAGGGTTGCAGGTCATATTGACCTCTCTGTTCAATCATTTCAGTACCTTTTCCATCCTGCCACAAACTGAATCCTGTCACCACCAATCTAGGACATCTTGGTCGTGACAAAGCACAATTGCATATTCAGTTCTTGCGGCTCAGATGTTCACGTGAACCCCCACAGGTGAGAGATCTTTTCCTGTACATGGATCTTCATCTCCTTGTTCTCTATCCTCTTCCGTGGTCCACATCCTCTTAAAACATATCCTTCGTTTTTTCTACGGTATTTGGTGGATACCAAACTCCCTTCAAAATGTTAGGGAAATCCGTGCTTTCTGATCAAAATCTCCATAACTATACAGCCTTAGGGAGGACGATCCTGACAGTCTAATTGTCATTGCTGTACATGAATCCATTCCAGGAGAAACAAATGTCATGAAATTAGATAAGTTTGAAACAGTGTAGTAGTAATATTTGGTCCGAGACTATCGGATGTCATGGTTAAAGACCCTATGCAAGATACAGTTTCAGAAGGAGCGCTTACCCGTCTCCCTGGGTGGGTGGTGAGGGTAGCATCAAGTCGCAAAGTCTCCAAGTATAGAGGTATGCAACAAGATCACCTCTTTGTTACTCTAGCCTTGGAGTTATATGGAGCTATGAACACAACGTTCGTCATATTTGTTAGGGAGTGTACAAGAGCTTCTCATGTTAGACGTGGGGTACCACTCTCACTCTCATATTTTAGATAACATGTGTCCATTGCCTACGTAAGGCAATGGTTGGTGCAATCCATAGGAAAGCAATCACACTAGGTGATACTTCTTTGAATGCTGCAGTTTTTTGTAGACCACACTACTTGCATAGCTCGGATATCTTAGATGCAGTAGTGCAGATTTCTCGTATAGACTCTATTGGGGCTTAGCCCCATTTACCATTTTCATCTCTCCTATGGATTAGGCTTGACGGGGTCTTCCCATCCTTCATTCTTTCTACGCGGTAGTCCTTTTCTACGCGGTAGTCCTTTTCTACTAAACAGCCCCATTTACCTTTTTCATCTCTCCTATGGATTAGGCTTGAAGGGGTCTTCCCATCCTTCATTTTTTCTACGCAGTCTTCCTTTTCTACTAAACAGGGTAGTCATCGTTCATGGAAAGGAAATACATAAATCTATGAAAAACTACAAAATAATGTATCCTCCACCCAAAGATAATCTAAATTTGGATTTGGGAAGCATTTCATATGTAGTTGTTTACTGCACAGGATAAGAGAGACAAAGATTACAGTTTAATAAGTACAATTGGTAGTCGAAAGAAAGCTAATAATTAGAGCTCATACACGTGGATCCATCAAACGATTTACATGATTAGATCTTCCTAGGTCGTTAAAGTACTACACTATCTTATTGTTGGACAAGGATATTATACATGCCCACTTGCGGTCAAAAGTTGAAAAATCTGAGAAGACCAAATATATTGAAGATCAAGATTTATTTATAAAGTATTATGAGATTAAAATCTTTTCCCCGAGTTCATAAATCATTTTAGACAGTCGGAAAGAAGTTGATAATGTAATTAACTATGGCTAAAATTCCTGATATTCATTACCCGTCGCTCCACATCTAATCGATTTCTTAAGTTCATCACCCCGGCTTCAGAATTTATAAATCCTTATTGTTTTCACAAAATCCAAGACTGACGTTCGCTCCAATAATTAAATAATTCGAAAGAGCTCACAATATTTACTACAGCGTATCTACTTAGAAGAATAGTCACATACTGAATTTCACGTAAATGAAAAGTAGAAGACTTGGTGTCTTATATTTCTTTTGAAAAGAGAGTGACAGACAATAGCCATCATGTTACCAACATGACAAAATCATGGACTTGAAAGGACATGATTCGTTCACTGTTATCAAATATGATAGACATATCTTTACTGAACTTTAACTTTTCTTTCGGTTCAATTCCAGGAATGAATTACGAACCAGTTGAATTCACTTATGTCAAGCATTTTACTTCAGTAACCATACTGCAGCCATTCTTCACTTTAAATATTTGTTTGTTTAGTTAATGATATGCTCCTCTCGAGACTTAGTTGATAAGATATTTTGTGGTTATAATACTAAGTTCAAGACCATTACTGCATACCACCCACAAAAATACTACATTTCAAAAGCACAAAATATGTTACTCGACGAGTCTGCCTGAAATATTCAATTAAATTTTTTTTTGGTTAGGTCTCATAATCTTTTGTCCATCGTCATCATCATCAAAATATTTTATTATTTTTGTAAAGATTATGAAGAATATATTTTATTTCTAAGTGGAATTATTTCATTGGATCTTTAAATGTTACATAATAGGAAGTCTGAATGCATTACAAAATGATCATGGATTATTTAGTTTCCTCTACTTCCATTTGCTTCATCAATATTCACTTTAAGTCTTAATTTACAAGACGGTTTTTCAGCTATGTCATAAAGCATTCCATTTTCAAGAGTTTATGTACATTTCCACGCATTCATGAAAAACATTAAATTCTTATGCAAAATCACAGGTTTGATGAAGAAAATTTTGCAAAGATTTCTTCTTCCCTTGAAGTATCGAAGTATGGACTGGATTGGACTGGACTGGACTGGACTGGAATATAAGTCTCAAGCATCTGTCAGGACTTGGTCCAAAATCTTTGTAGATATGAAGTGCTCGTATCTCATGAATGCAGGATGTTTGAATTTGAACATATTGCACAAAATTTAACATAGCGGGATTGGACAATAGAATCCATTATTAAAGTTCCAATCAACTGAACAAACTCTTTGTAAAATATATCTCACTCTCATGTAAAGTGCACTTTTGGTTACGCACAATTCTAGAATATGCAAGGCTCAAATCAAACAGTGCCAGCATACACAAATATTTTGTTTTTCCTAAGACTCAGACTCGCGAGGCCAAGGGAAGCAAACGTTGATATTAGAGACCATTATAAGTTTACAACCAAAACAAGCGGTAAGGTTCAACTAACCTTACACAAGAGACTATATTAGAGACCGTTATTGTGAGCCTCAAGGAAGCTAACATAGACTAAAGGCTAAACTTAATCTGACCTTGCTGTGCCACTATCATACAAAAGTGTACATTTGGCCACTTATAAGTTTCTAGAAGATACTAAACTTATTAAGCTTGCAAATAAAAAGATTTCTGAAGGAAGGGACACCGTAAATCACGACAAAAAAATGCCACGAGGTGAAAATCTTCCAAATATGGGGCTCCCATTTCATGGGCACTTGGAAGGGTGGCGCTTTTAGAAGATGGCTGTTCAAAATAACTATTTTAACACTAGAGATCTTCCCATCCCTCTTCTTATCCTACGCGGTCGCCTTTTCCCCTTTTGGCACTAGCAAAAGGATGCTGCCAACTTTAGCTGAAGGATAGGATAGGATAGGATAAGTTACGCGACGGTAGACTCGACGGGATGACGAGGCAACCGGAAACTTAGTTGCCACGTCAACGGTTCCCGGCTACTAGTGTCTATCTTAAGACCGGTAGAGCTACTGGGAAGTAGTTAGTGAGTAATGGGAATCGATCTTCTATCTACATCATTGCACAAATTTTAGTAGGAACGGTGACCTGGTAGGTGTTGCGGAAAGTAAATGACCTACCACGTCAGCTGATACCAGCTTTGATTTCCACGCTTGATAACGTGGACACCAATGTTGTAGCCCTATAACTTTAGAGTTCTGTAGGTTGACATCATCGGAAGAGTTACAGACTGGCACGTAATCCTGACATGATTGACCGCAGAAGTAGGTGAAAAGAATGTCTTCCCAACTACTACGGAAACAACTCTTCCTGCCCCTCACAAGCCTTGAGAGGGCAAATCACTTCCAGCACCCTAGATTATAGGGGTTAAAAAAAGAAAAAGGAAAAATATTATAGGGGTTAAATCCACATCATTAGGGGGTTTCAGAAATAGTTTTACGAAGTTTTAAAATTTTTCAAATAGATTGTTATGAAGTGTTGACTAAATGAGTACGGTGTGTGACCGGGAGGTAGAAATGGTAATGTTACGGAGTTGGGGCCAAGTTCCTTATTATTAGCACACTCCGTATGAGGTGGTTCATAGAAAATAAGGGATAAGGAATTTTTTGTTATCACTCCGTAGTGCATTGATTGCACATTAGGGTTAATTAAATTTTCGTTTAGGGTTAGAGTGAAAGTGACGGCCACCAAAAGGAACATCCGGGGCATCCGGGGATATTCAAGAACACCCATGGAAATGAAATGACGAGCGGCAACCGGGCAAATTTTTACTGAGGAAGATTGGAGGGAGCATGAGTGGAAAGATTTGAGTGCATGCAAAAATTGACCACTGATGAAGATTTGAGAGACCAGAGCACCGAGGAAGATTGGAGGGAGCATGAGTGGAAAGATTTTAGTGCCGGTGAAAATTGACCATCCCATGAAGATTTGAGAGACCCATAGCCAAAGGTGGAATGGGGAGTAAATTTGTTTGGAGTGGGAAGATTTGAGTGCGAGCCTATGAGAAGGTTAGAGTGAGGAGTGATTTTTTTTGAAGTGTTACTCTCGATTTCATTATTTAAAAAAATTGTCTTTTGTATGAGTATGAAATGTATACCTTTCTTCCTCTTGAGTAATGAAATGAAATTCATGAATTTGTTTTCTTGTTATAGAATGGAATTGATGAGATTGTTTTTTTTACGCATAGAGATGTCCGTTTGCTGAAATTTCACAAGGAGAGGGAGATGCCCCTTTGTGGAGAAGAGAGATGCCCTTTGCGGAGACAAGAGATCCCCTTCGGAGAAGAGAGATGCCCTTTGCGGAGAAGAGAGATCCCCTTCGTCGATAAGGAGTTATCAATGGTGATGAAAAATAGAGTTTTGTCATGCTGAGAGGGAGCACTCGTTTAGAACTAACCATAAATATTAGAAAATGTATTCAATGGATGATTCGGTTAGATTTGGAGATATCGCTACCAGGATTAGAAGATGAAGATGAGGAATTAGGAGGAGATTTAGATATTCTAGAATGTTTTATTAGTGGATGAGAGTATGCACATACTCATCGATACTTGGAACCCCGTGTTACTTACCCTCATAGTAGAGAGTTTGTGAAGGAGTATTTTAGAAATCCAGATACTAAGGCCTTTCGCCAGCTTACTATAATGGATGGGGATTCTTTTTCAACATTAGTTGATTTGATTAAGACTCACCCGATTTTTGAGAAAAGGTACCGAAGAGAGAAAACACCCGTGTGGATCCAAGTTACCCTAGCATTGGATAGATTTGTGCATCACAGCAATGGAGCTTGTGTTGCACGGGGTTTAAATATTTGGGGCATTAGTGCTGGTTCAACAATTGCTTTTACTGATAGAGTTATGATAGCCATATTAGATTTGATGAGGAGTCAAGTTGCTTGGCCCGAACTCAAGGAGAGGAAAAGTATATCCACTATTTTTGCACTAAAAGGTTTTCCCGGTTGTGTTGGTTTGGTAGATGGCACATTGTTTCCTCTTGCAGCCTGACCAACTGTGGATAGGGAAATATATTTCAGCCGCAAGGGTTCATATTCTATAAATAGCCAAGTTATTTGTGATGATAAAAGGAGAGTTATACATTTTTCCAGAGGTATGGTTTATGTTATGTGTTATTTTGTTATGTATTTTTGCAATGCATTGGTGATCCTGTTTGTTAAGTTTACTAAAAGTATGGCCTTTTTTTATTTTCAGGAATGCCAGGGTCATGTCATGATATGACTTGTTTGAAAAAATCATCACTATGGAATGATTTGAACCGAAGAGGGAGGTGTCGCACTTTTGAGGCAAAGGAGTACCTTTTAGGTGATTCGGGTTATGTACCCATGCATCACCTAGTACCCGCTTTCAAGCATGCTTGCTCGAAACACAAGCAAGAGTTCAATAAATATTTAGCAAAGGCAAGGTGATGAATGAGCATTGTATAGGAGTATTGAAAGCTAGATGGCATTCTCTTCGTGAGCTAAGAGTGCAACTGAAAGACAATAGTAGAAATTCTTATTTGTTAAAGTGGGTATCGGTGTGTATTATTTTACATAATTTTTTAATCAATAGGTCTGACCTTTGGTCAGAGACGATGATGGATTTACAGAGGAGACTCAAATAGATTCAGAAATGTCATTTTAGGGTATAGAACTTGGTAGAGAAGAAAGTAGATCAAGGGTGATGCAACATTGCCTTGATTATAACAATGATGATATACTCAATTGATTGATTGAGATTCCATATAATAAAATATATATTCTTAGTATTCATCTCATATCTCATAGTCTCGTAACTTAGACCAGGAGTGTATCTTGATGTAATATTGTGATAAGAACATCATGTGGATGCAAATTTTTTTTCTATGAAGCTTAATCTATACATTTGTAAGTCCTCCGTTTACACTTATGTGCACTTGGAGAAAAATGAGCCAATGTTGCATACACCGGGAGATGACTCTCGTAGACGTTGGGTGCCACTCACAAACTTAAAAAAGTCATCAAGAGTGGCGCTCATAGATGCTGGCGGATGCTGGGAGCACACCACATATTACATGCACTCATAGGCATTGGTATGCGCCGGTGGTCGGTGCTAGTAGGCACTGCATGAATTATGCGACGCTTGGATGCGCCGGTTGGCGACATGGAGTGCCGCATGTTGCCGCTTGGGATTTGGGTTCTTTGGTTGAAAAAATGCAATTTTTCCTCCAAAGTGTACATTTTAGTATGTTCGGGATTGAGTTTTTTTCTGACAGCCTGGGTTATATAAACTTGTGTTCTTTTCCATTCCTATCATTTGAAAGCTTTATTCTCAAGTGTGTGGGGTGTTGGAAGCAAAATTTCACGAGTGAGTACTTAGAAGGAGAAAGGGTGATTTTGAGGGTCATTTTGCGAGGCAGAGGGTGTGCTGGAGGGTCATTTTGCAAGGCAGAGGGTGTGCTGGAGGGTCATTTTGCAAGGCAGAGGGTGGGCAGGTGAGACATTTCAAGACTGGGGAAGGAAAGAGGCAAACTGGCTGGCTGAAGCACAACTCAAGAAGCAACAAGGAGTGATTGAGAAGAGAGAAAAGAGTTGAAGAGCACATTCATTTTCAACCATGGCAATAATCTGGGGATACAAAAAGATAGTTGACGGGCCCGACATGAGAAATACTCAGGAAGGAGATTGGCTCATAGCATTCCATGCCATTCAACACCCAACCAATTTCATCAAGTGGTGCTAGCTGGACAAACACCAAGTTCAAACTGCTATTTTGGGAATTCGGGAGATCTATCTAGATGTGATGGGGCTGAAAATAACTCTTGGACTTCACTATCCACGGCCAGAGGTACTTTTCAAACATTCCTCATTCTTTTCTTTTCATTCCATCTTGATATGTTCATTTTATTTCTAGAAATTGCTTTGAAATTATCAGCACCTCCCAACTTGTCCTGTAGTGCCACCCAGCATCCTCCCATGCCATCCAGCACCATCCCAAACCCTAACCCTTGTGCGCAAGCGCCTTCCCTGCGCGCCACCTAGCGCCCCCCCGTGGCACCCATCAACCCCGTGCGGCACCCAACACTCCCACGGGGCTGCGCAAACATACTTGCGGCTCTCCCTATCCTGCAATGCCTACCAGCGTCGTCGTGCGTTGACGAGCATCTTCCAGCGGCATCCCTATCCCCATCCTCTTAACCCCTTGCACGAGCGTCTTCCTATGACCTTGCGCAACACCCAATACCTCCGTGCGGTTCCCAGCTTAACCCATCACTGTCCCGCAGCACCATCTAGCACAGTTGTGCCTACGAGCAGCGTCCACGGGCGCCCCTGCACGGCCTCAAGCGCCCTCCTGGTGCCATGCGGGCGCCACCGGTGGTTAGGAGCACCCCTTGCGTCATTGCGCGTCTCTCGATTGCAGCTCCTAGTGGCTATTGGCGGCACTCTGTGACTCTTTAGTGTGTTAAGATTGTGCGCGAGCGCCTTCCAGCGACACCCTTGAGTTTGAGTCCTTGGGACAAAAGTTTGAGCTGAAATTTTTGGTGGGTTGTGCAGGTCATTCCATGTACAAAGTTTGTGAGTTCATGGGACAAGGTCTCTTGCAAGGTTTGGTAAGAGGTAGGCAATTTCAATTGACTGCAAATATAGTTAGAGATGCACTTGCCATGCCTAGGGGGAGAACACCAAGACGGAGGACAGTTCCTTACATACCTGTCTCAGACTGGTTTCCACAAAGGGACAAGGTCGCAAAAAGATATCTTGCAAGGCAATGTGTATATCCTGCATTCAAAGCTTTCTTCCAGTTGATGGGTGCACTAGTTGCACCCACTATTAGGCCCAAGATTGTACATGGGCATTTGGTACTCAACACCAAGACCAAGTTGAGGAGATTTGGTGTGGAGGATTATGATTGGGGAGAGTTAGCTTTTAGAGCTATCATTGCAGAGGTGGGGAGTTTGCAAAGCCAAGTGAGGAGTCCTAAGGGGCGTAGGTTCAGAGTCACCTTCCTTGGACAGATACTCATGCATCTCTTTGTGGAGAGAGATTTCATTCTAGAGGAGGACGTGATGTACCTGAGTGATGGAGAGGAGGAGATTATACACGAGGGAGAGCATGGTGATGATCATGAAGATGCAGATAGCTTAGATGAGGATGAGACTATTGATGATGGGGATGATGAGGATGGTGAGTGATTGATTGATTAGGTTTGATTTTTGTCATATATATATATATATATATATATATATATATATATATATATATATATATATATATTCATATATTTGTATGTTGGAAAACATACAAAGTTCTTTTGTATATACCATTGCCGGATTTAATAAATGAGTTCATTTAAGAAGCTTGAATTAATGAACTTGTGAACTTGTATATTTGTATATTCAAATATGAATTTGTACTTGATGGATAACTAAATGTACCACTCATGAACAAGTGTTCAACAGATTCATGTTGAGACACAACCCTTACCCTTTGTTGAAATAGCTCCTTTTCACTCTTCTTCCCCTTCACCACTTCCTCCATCTGTGGAGGGAGTTGGTGACCCCATGCATTTCAAAGTACCTTCACCTCCTTCCTGTTCAGTTGACATCACTCGCATTTTAGATGATTGTGTTCAAGTGGCTGAGTGTAGAGAGAGAAATCTCCTTGAGCGTGAGAGCAGACTAGAGAGTGTAAAGGAGAGAGAGAGATTAGTGCTTGAGCGTGAGAGTAGATTGGAGAGTGTAGAGGAGAGAGAAAGATTAGTGCTAGAGCAAGAGAGAATCCTTTGTGAGCAAGAGGATTTACTTGCTGCAAAGGAGGAGAGGCATCTGACCTTGCTTACTTCTGAGATGGAGAGAGAACAGAGATTAGATGACTTGGACATGGACATACTAGGTGCTGCTGCCATGACGGAGGGTTACAAGCTCCAGTTAAATAATCAGGCACAAGAGTTAGCATATGCTATAGAGAGGTGTGAGAGTGCACATGTTCAGATAGAGGAGAGCAAGAGTAGTCTAGCTTAGATGAGAGCTCATGTAGAGGAGAGTGAGATTAGTCTAGCTCATTTGAGGGCTCGTGTGGCTTATCTTGGATCCAGACTACGTACTATTGCTCGCGAGAACCATACTCGTCATGAGATGCAGACCCAGACTGATGTCACCCATGTGTTACCTCATAGTGTGGAGACTCAGGGCACTCAGACTGAGTTTAGAGAGAGGATTTGTCTATCAGGAGAGTATATTCCACGTATCCTCTTCCTCGGCTTCCTATTGAAGAAGATTATTATTGTGGATGTTACTTGTATGTGTTCATTATGGATTCGTGGTGCTATCGGTTTTTGTGCATGGGAGAGCGGGACGACTACGCATGGTTGGTTCCCTCACATACAGTCCAGGCCTGTAGGGTGGGTGGCCCGTCTTGGTGTTTGCCATTTCATCCAGTTCTATTTGCTACACTTTGAGGTTATCTTGTGGATAGATCTTACTCCGGATGGAGTGGAGTGGTTGCTACGGAGCATGTGGCAGTGGTCTGAACTCCCAAAGGGAGTTCACACCAGGTCTCGTCTCATGGCATGTTTGTGCTCTAGAGATATACAGCAAGATTTGGAGTTTGGAGGACTTAGAGTTAGATCATATGAGCATCTGACTTCATTAGGTTTACCTCTTCGTGATCTTTTGATCATAGATAGTTATGCACTCTCTTATTATAGGAACCATCTACATGGTGCTATCCACCCTACCCACTTCCGTCCTTATAGGGTACATAGAGCATCATACACTTGGTCATTTGACCCTTTGATGAGTGTTTTGGACAGATTTTGTCCATGACAATAGGCCTGCTATTAGTTGGGTAGAAGAGGAGTGGACATTAGGTAGATTGAGTTCTTATAGTTGTGACCCTTATCCTCTTCTTGCTAGTGGTATCAGGCATCGAGACTTGGATGAGAGCGAGTGGCCCCTATGGTGGTCATTGAGTCCATTTAGGATTCAACATCATGTATACCGTCGTATACTTGAGGATGCAATAGTAGCACTTAGACACCATAGTGCATCTCCCTCTTCTTTTTCACCTCCTTGACCTCCATAGTCATAGGTTTAGGTTCTATTGGCTCCCCATTTATATACATATTATGTTCATTTCTCCCCATGTATACATTTATGTTTTAGTTTACACTTGTGAACTCTCATATTGTGGTCTAACTCTTGTATTTTCATGTGCTATATACTCAATTGTGCCTTTTGTATCCAACGTGTCAACCTTACAAATATGGGTGCCATTTCTCTCTAAACACTCAACCCTAAACACATCATGAGCGGCCCTTAGCGTCTACGCGCGCCAATAAGCGCCTCCGAGCGACTACGAGCCATGAATCCATGTCTGGCGAGCGCCGATGAGCGCCTACCGACTTCATGAGTTTTTCCTAGCGTCGTCGAGTGCCACCTAGTGGCCGCGAGCGTCAACTAACGCCTACCTAGTGGCCACGAGTGCATACCCAGCGACCACGAGCGCCTACTAGCGCTCATTAGCTTCTACGAGTGCCAACAAGCAGCTACGAGCGCCCACAAGTGCCCACAAGCACAAACGACAACTTACTTGCCTTTATTTTGTTTTCTGTGTTGCACTGGATTGAGCGGAGACAAGCGGTGACTAGCGGCAAGAAATAGTTTTGGGCGGCTATGAGCGTCAACTTGCGGCATCTTGGGCTTATTGTGCAAGAAAGACATGACAGGAACAGAGTGGTAAAGACAACATAAAAAACAAAAACTCGTGAGGAACAGAGTGGTAACAAGTTGCATCAAGCCGATACTAGAAGCATTTATCAAGTTTCCATAACTCATCTTTATTATGATCATAATAAAGGTTACATGGTGGTATACTATTCACTATCAGTAGAGTATGATGGACGTTGAACCTGAGTGAGCACTTTAAAATAGTTACTTATTTCCTCAAGAGTTTTCATTGCTTGTATGAGACTCATTTTGATTTCATGAGTGCGCTTTGATTCTAAACTCTTCTCCTTAAATTTGTGTTTGTCTGCCCTAGCTTTCCTTTTATCTGCGCTCAATTTTTTCTCAATTTCAATTTTCATCTTCTCTGTCTCTAATCTAACGCGCTCTGCTTCTATTCTCATCATTGTTTTCTCTCTCTTCCTCATGTTGGTGGCTTCTAGTTCAGCTAGTCGTAACCTCTCTTTGGATTCTATACTATCTGCCTTTAACATGGTAATTTTTGCTAAATCATGAGACAATGACATACTAGGTGACAACTTGTGTACCTTACTTGCAGATATTCCACCTTTCCTCCTCTTTGGGTCACGTTCCCCTTCTTGGTCTGCACAATCGGATCCATCTCTTGTAGAAATTAAAGGCGGTGGTGGTGTAATGAAAGGCGAGTCCTCGGTCGGTGGAACAAATGGAGACTCATCCTCTGGTGATAGGATTCCATTCTCCATGCCACTTGCTAAACTTTCCACCCCTTGGGTGTTTGCGACCAACTCAGGGCCCGAGTCAGGGAGCACCACTTCTAGAAGAGATGAGAATTGGGAGCACTCATGCACACCTTCATGGACCTCCTCCTTTCCAGCCTCGCAAATCTCGCTCGAATTAGGATTACAATCTCCTAAACTTACCATTGCCGGTGGACTTATGTTTGCAACAGTCCCAAACATGGCTTCCATTCTTGCAAAATGCGTGCACATTCTATTCAATTTATCTTCTATAGTTCTCCACCCTTTGCCATATTCCTTCTCGGTGAGACCTTCTCCCGTAGCCTTGTTCTTAAGCTCCCGAGTTTCTTTGTACTGTTTCATGTACTGCAACCATTTACTGTATAGTTTGTCACCTGTCATAGAAGTAGGAAATCCAATACCCTCTCTAATCAAAAAGGTTGCCATGAAACTAAATGCGGTTGATTTCTGAATATGCTTTTTGCAATTCCCACCATGAATTTATGCAAAATGCTCGGGGTCCTCCAAATAATCCAATATTTGGCTGTAATGGTGTGTTGCCATGCAAAATTGTTTATCCTCCTTGGTTTTGCCAGGCACAGAAGAAGCCATCCTCAACAAGTCCCCAAATTTCCCTAATGGCTGTTGAGGTTGCAAATCCAAAGATGACTCTATAGGTCCTGGATCAGCGTCAATAAGGGAGTCTCCTACACTAAAACAAGGTACTTGATCTCCCATTGCAAAAAGTTTGTTGCACTCCTAGCGTGAGAATCATCGCACTCTAATCAATTTCTTGGTTGCCGCACGGCGGCGCTGATCATTTCCCACACCAATGCAAAACTACAAAACCGCCGTTACTTGCCTGACAACTCGCACATTTGCTCCAGAAGGTGGTGAATTTGAGTTTACAAATTTGAATTGTTGGGCGGGGCCATTTTGGATCTTGAATACGGAAACCAAATCATCAATACGTGACTAAATGGTTACGTGGCCACCCTCTTGAGGAAACACGTCACTCTTTCTGACAATCATTTATTTAGTTACGGCATTCCAAATATCCGGAACATATGATTTGATTTTTATAAATGAATGCAATTTGCTAAATATATCCCTTAACTGAAGTTATAGAGCGTTCAGTTATTACAATCTCGTATCGTTACAGAGTTCACTAAAAATTATTACAAAGTTTGTTATTTATCCCATAGACATCCGTCAAACCTATTTCTGAAACCCCCTGTTGTAAAGATGGAGTCCGTAAACCTGATAATTGTGATAAACGGATGGTTTTCAATCCTCCTTGATATCTTTAATTTATCTAATGGGTACTCAAGGTTTGAAAAAAGTTAATATATTTAAAAAGTTAATATATTTCCAAGAATAAATAAATTTTTTTATTAATTATATTATAATTTCCGAATGTATTTTAAATATAAATAGTATAAAATATTAAAATATAAAATAAATATTAAAAATAGTATCATATCATAATAATATTATAATAATATCAATTAATAATATGATAATATCATAATAATGAATAAAATTATTTTAAATAAAAAATAACTTAAGAAAAAATTATTTTAATTAAATATAATTTATTGTTTCATTAATTATTAAAAAGGTTTATTATATTAAAAATAATACAATAAAAATTAAATCTTATATAAAATAAATTAAAATATGATCTAAAAGTAAAATATATTTTTGAATTGAATATTTTAATTTACAGATTGTGTACACTCATTGGTTTTATATTTAAAACCCAACCAAAAGAAGACTAATACCAAATGTTGGCCTGTTGTTTCCAAAGAATACTTTTTTTTTAAAATCTCAAGTACACTTTATTTTCTTTGTGAAATCACAATTAATAATTATGATTACAACTAAACTAATAGTAAACAATCTAAACAATAATGAATACATTTAGGAAATTCCAATTTAATCAAATTCAGAGATAGTTTTAGAAAATATAAAAATAAATGTATTATTAAATTTCATACAAAGTGAGACACCAAATCTTGTAAATCTATTTAAAACAATTTTGTGTGAAATTTAAGGTTATTAATAGAGTGTGAAGGTCAACTTTTGCCTTGTATTCTCGCACGGTTATGTCTTGGGTTCGCTATTCATTAGTCACTAGGAGAGATTAGAGGGTTTCAATTGCAAAATTTATAAGTTTTTCGTGAGAGTCTGTACAACTTTTAATTCTATCTAATATTTTATGCATATCTATGAAAGAGGTGGAGAATTTCAATTAGTACTCTCGTAAAGTACAACCAGGCGATATAATTTGGGATGTGTGAAAAGTTTGACCAAATTTCTTCAGATTGTATGGGTTGTCTTTAACCCGGTAAAGCTTGAAGGGTCACAAAAAGTATGAACTATAAAGTTTTCGCGGGCTTCTGGGTTATTGCCCATAAAATCCTCGTCTCCCCACTGTGCCTCACGGGATTTTTTAGGTTTCCCCTCTAAAGTTGTATGGATATCCGTAAACCCCTAGTTGAAACCTCGCATTGTAGACCCTTAATTGAAACCCCCATTGTATCCGTGAAGGTGACTGTATGTACGGAGAAGTGTAGAGCCGTATAGTTTTACACGAATGCACTGGAATCATAAGCTTGTGTGGAGCTACATCACGTTAAGAAATGTTTTCTTGAGCAATGGAAGAAGGAGAGGTTAAAACGATGACAGTGATTTTCATACGTCCGGGAACACGTCGATATGTTGATGGCGTGAAATGCAACCGTGGTGAAGGAAATGCTAGAGTCGTGGAGCTAACTAACGAGGTCGACATTGAAAGATTGTTGATTAGGTTCAGCTACTTCGACAGTCCACGGGTTGGGGATACTGATATTCCAATTTTAACGTCAGACTCGCATGAGCGATTACCTCTTGGATTAGAAGTCATCAAGATCATCACATAGACTTCCAACGCTAAGATCATGATTTTCCCGTCCTCGCAAGTTCATGAGACAAAAAATATTCATATGCAGATCGGAATGATCATTTCAGGGGATGTGAGTGTTCAGACGAATCCTTACGTACAAAGCAGAATGGTCAGCACGCCAGAAAGAGAAAGTGGCGACCGCGTAGGATAACAAGAAGGATGGGAAGACCCCATCAAGCCCTACAAGGAATAAAGAAAAGACAAGGGATAAAATGGGGCTAAGCGCCAGAATGGCACGCCAGAAATACTAGAGGCGTTTTCGGTAACAAGGAACACGCAATTATGATCAAATTGAGAGTCTTATACGTCATCATGAAATCTACTAAGTCAAGATGCATTGTGTGTTTTAACAAGAGTGTGAGGGATTAGTGGTTTAGCCCCATCTTGTAGGCCCAGCCCCATTTTACCTCTTTGGTTTATCCTTTTATGGCTTGATGGGGTCTTCCAATCCTTCTTGTTATTTTATGATTCATTATAGTACTGAATTATCTAGTGGTTCCTCAAATCGTGATAAACTTTGACTGAGGAGGTGGGGAGGAGTTTGGGAGAGTGTGGAGACAGGGAGAGGAGAGGGAGAAATGTGAGAGGAAAGATCTATATTTCTGAGGGCTCTTTGGCATATAGCACTCAAGTGAATAGTTGATTCTGTTCATTTTTCAATTTTGGTTCCATTGGTACCTAGATTGAAGACTATGAAGAACTGAGTACAAAGTTATAAGGAGTTTTAGTTTTTTTAGGGTTTAGAATGATCATTACACATTGAGAGTGATGGGTCTGAAATTTTCATTTTTAATCTTTTGGTTTTCATGATTAAGTTCCATGGGAAAAAAATATAGAATACAAAATTTTAAATTTTCAAACTAATTTAGTTTGAAAATTTTGGAGATGGAAATTGAAAGTTATGCGAGTTTATAGTTTTTAGGGTATGAAGAGATTATATTGTCTTATGTGAGTTGAGATGTGAGGGGTTGTGGTTTTGCAGGTATGGGGAGATATGGAAAGGAACATCATGTGTTACTATCATTATTCTTGTGCTAGCCATGGCTACATCTCCCCATGTGGGCCACCTAGAGTAACTCAGGATACACCATGCTCGATGTGTCATTGACGCTTTACCTTGCAAAGAATAAAGATCCATGTGAGAAGGATGCACAAGGACTATGATTGGACCACTTGGGATGCCCACATGAGACAAGTGACCACATCGACAACAATGACTTTTGGGATTACGTACACTTCTTCTATCCTTTCATTGACCATTCTAAGGATATTGATCGAGTCGTGGAAGTGGTTAGCTTCTCAAGCGGGTTGCATTTTGGGGTTATTTGAGACTAGTTTTCCATGTCCACATCTATTCCATAAGCTACCCCATACAGTCCATGATGAGGCTAGATAGGCTTTTTCCCAACCACTTGATCGTTTGGCACATGATCACTTGGACGAGTCAGCATGGTTCATATTCCTCTTACTTGCTTGATGGTGTCCTCGTTATGC
Source organism: Lunularia cruciata (assembly GCA_948567375.1). Lineage (NCBI taxonomy): Eukaryota > Viridiplantae > Streptophyta > Marchantiopsida > Lunulariales > Lunulariaceae > Lunularia > Lunularia cruciata. The sequence continues at coordinate 35,312,563 of OX419762.1, read as the reverse complement.
TAGAAGGGAAAGTGGGAAGCATAGAGAGGTAGTTGCTAGATTTTGTCAATTCCGAGTAGGGGATTGGGCGGCCCCTCAAGAGGAGTTTGTTAGGGCTACACGTTTTAGGAGACAAGTTTCACCACAAGGTACCATAAATTCCACTCAATTATAATGGTGTAGGACATTGTTTTAGGCAGGAGAGTTTAGTAGAGCAACACGAGCACTACACCCTTTGTCCATGGTGAGTCCTACTGATGAGACTATCTCTTCCCTATGCTCACTACATCTTATAGCACGAGATGGACCATGTAATGTTCCGAGGATAGAGAAACACAATAGAGAAAACATGAATTCCACACTCAAACTCCGATGCCCCAAAGGAGCACCTTCTCTTTATTATATAGCCAAAGAGGATCTCCTCCAAGGAAGCTCCACCATAGGATTAGGTACATGGATAGGTGACCTATCAACAAGCTCCACCCTTAGATTACTTGCTTGGATGGGTGACATGTTGGTCCTAGTCCCATCTGGTTGGTCAAATAGGCTTTGACCAGAGGGGATCTTATAGGGAATCTTCTTGTAGGAATCTCAAAATCATGTGGGTGAGGTATTGTTGGAAAGCTCTCGGTAAGACAAACCAAGGGGGATAGAAAGGCTAACCTTTCCTTTTTTTTGTCATTGGGGGTGAAGGGGGGAAGGGGTGTACATTTTTGAGGCCTAATTCATCCGTTTAGGACTCCAAAATTGCCTTTAAAGTTTTCAGGTCTATTTTGGCTTCTGCCATATTAGTAGAAGTGCTCTTTTGGTGATACCTCTATCTGATCTAATTTCTCCATCATGTGTAACATCCTTCTAGATGTCACCACCATAAGTTTCACCTCTAGATCATATGCCTAGCTATTGATTCTAAAGTTTCCAAGCATGTTTCAATTTCTGGCCTATTTGTAGAAGTACTCTTTTGGTGATACCTCTATCTTATCTAATTAGTCCATAATGTATAACATCCTTCTAGATGTTACCAAACCAAATTTCATTTCTAGATCATCTGTCTAGCTATTGGTATTACATACCACCACTAGAGGTCTTAGATTATCAACCTTAGCAACCTTTATGTTTTGATAGGTTTCTTTTTGCACAAGCATTGTGCAATACCCCGCACCTTTCTGTAGGAGGATTTTCAGGGATGGTTTATACTTTCAAGTAGATGATCACTCTAGTGGTTTTACTGAGTTGTTTAAGGTGGTTGCAACAATAGCAAGAGGAGGCATTCTTATGTTTGTTAGTTGGGTGTTAGGTGCAAATCAACTTCTTGTGATGGAGAAGGACATGGGGAGAATTAGACTGATTGCTATTGGAGAGATCTTTTTGCGTTTAGTCAGTCATACCATTGTCCTTCAACATTGTTCTCACTTTTGATAGCACCTCAATTCACATTAGTTTGGAGTAGCTACACATGGAGGATGTGAGGCTATATCTCTAGGCATTAGGGCACTCTTAGATATCCATCCAGAGTGGATCGTCCTATAGATGGATGTTGAGAATGCTTTTAATAGCATCTCATGAACATCCATCTGTAGAGAGCTTAGGGAGGCTGGTGGATCCTTGGCGAGTCTTATTCCTTTTGTGTGGTCTTTTTATGGCTCTCTTGCTTCTCTTTACTACCAACACGGTGGTACACAAGAGGGAATCACCGTCTTGGAGTCAGTTGTGGGTACAAGTTAGGGAGATCCTTTAAGGAGACCCTTATTTGCCATGGCTCACTTTAGAGCTTTCCTATCTACTACTTTGGCCATGCTAGGTTGTGTATTTCTCCCCTTGGTAGATACACACATTGTGGACCCTCTAGATTAGATTAGGTTGGCCTTTGACCACTTAACTATTGAGCTACATCTAGTAGGCTTGAAAGTCAAGGTGTCAAAGAGCAAGGCATGGTCTCCTTTAGGTATTCCTCCCCACCTTGAGCTTCTAAAGGGGTGTATCACATCTACAGATGTACTACGTGTTCTTGGAGTACCAATAGGATCCGAGGATTTTGTCACATGCTTTCTAGATGCTGCTCTTGCAGAGGATGTTCTCCATGTGGATGACCTTCCATTACTAGGAGATATTTAGGTGGCATTTGGTATACTCTCCTCTAGTTTTGCTTGTTGGCCATCCTTACCTCATCTGTATAGTTCGTCCCTCCTCTTCCTTCCTATCACGTTTGAGAGTCTTTGATAGGAGGATTATTGGAGTCTTTGGTGATATTATTGGACCAAGGACATTTGAGTGTGTGATATGGGATTTGGCATGTAGAAAAATGGCTTTGCTGATCCCATGTGGAGGGGTTGGCTTGCTATCTATGGAGGCGACTGCACCTATAGCCTTTTTTGATACTTGGGCTCTCTCGGCACCCCTAATTTCCTCTCATTTTGTGGTTGTTGATAGGTCGGTTTTGGAGACTTATGTGACAAAGGTGGAGGAGGATCCTTTTCTCTCCAGATGCTATTGTGGCAGACGAGAGATAGTCTATCTCCACGAGCACGAGAGGACTTTCCATCTTTTGCTTCACTATCATCAGATTGGACTAGAGGTTTACAATCTTCCTTGATGGAGCAACAATGTGAGCATATACTACATTCTCTCTTAGTTGACTCGTACATTCCTCAGGCTACTAGAGCATGTCTTTGCTCTTGCTCTGGCAAGGGTGAAGGCTCTTGGGAGAGCTTGCACCCTACTTGATCCTAGGTTGATTGTGCATTAGGGCGTTCCAACTTGCACCAATTACTTTCTCTACAGAGATGAGGTTTTGCCTAGGTTTGGTCCACCCATTTGCATCTTCATTACTCACTTGTGAGTGTGGTTCTACACTAGATGCAACAATGGTCCATATGACATGGTGTCCTTTTGGAGGATAGAGGATAGCTACCCATGATGCTATTAGGTACATAATGTTTGCTATGGCATAAGAGAGTGGATACTTGGCTTGGAGGGAGTGTTCATATGCTTTGCAAACAACACATATCAAGGTAGACTTATACTTGGTCCGAGATGATCAGGTGATAGTAGCAGATGTCGTGGTTACAAACCCTATGCGAGATACAATTTTGGAGGGAGTGATTACCCATTCTCATGGATGGGCAGCGAGGGCAGCAGCAGGTCGTAAGGTCTCCAAGTGTAGGGGCATGCAGCGAGGTCAACTCTTTGTTACTCTAGCCTTGGAGTTATATGGAGCAATGGACACTGCTTTGGAAACATTTGTCAAGGAGTGTGCTAGAGCTTATCATGTTTAGGCTCCAAGGGGTACCATTCTCACTCTCATACTTTGTAGCATAGTTTAGACAGGTGTGTCCATTGCTCTACAGAGGGCAGTGGCTGATGCAATCCATAGGAGAGCAATCACATTAGGTGATGCTCCTTTGGATGCTCCATTTGTTTATAGACCACACTACTGCATAGCTCGGATATCTTAGGTGCCCGTAGGGTAGATTTCTCATATAGACTCTATTGGGGCTTAGCCCCATTTTACCTTTCCATCTCCCCCTTGTACGGCTTGATGGGGTCTTCCCATCCTTCATTTTTTCTAAGCGGTTGCCCTTGTTTCAAAAATTCGTGATAAACACTTGCACATACAATATCTCACTTCACACTGGATTCTATCATAGCAATAAGGAACTCTCAGCTGACGATGAACATCAGAAACTGGCGCTCGGAGCACGGACTGTTAAGTTCATCAAGATTCACTCCGGCAAACAAGACATCTACAAACTTAGAGTGTGACTACTGGACAAATGCTTATAAACTACGACATTAATATCTTGAATGTAACTTGTGAACAAATTGACAGGACGTGTAAGAATGAGTCAGACATACACTGGCGACAGGATAAGAAGACAGTCCAAAACGATGGTCAAGTCATCGATTTGGAGTTAACCATTAGCATTTACCTGTAATGATATAACGGCAGGAACTAAGCTTGGTTGTACCTTGATTGCCGACGTTGTTTAGAGAGTCAAGAGGTAAACCAAACCACGAACAGCCAAAATCGACGTCCCATTGTTGCCGGGTGCAAGGTCTTAGGTACAGCACATACAGTTTTAAGAGCCAGTTATCCATCATATGCTCTTGAGAGGTAAGCCAACGTTGAAAATGCTGTTTCACTGATTTCACAAAGAAAGTTACGTGAGAGAAGGGGCTGAAAATCCATTACCTAGTCGCACCATGTGTTTGGCAACTTTCTAACAGTGAAGACAAATATGTGAGGATCACGAGGGCTTTAAAATTAGATCAGCCGGCGGACGTATAACTAGTAGTACACTTGGTGGTGTCAATCCATAGTAGGCTAGATATTCTGAAATATCTGCCCCTTCAGATATCACAGGAGAAGTAAGGAGGAGTCGAAGAACTCGAACAACATGCGCGGCGAATCTTGACTGAAACAAGAATAGATGAAACATATTACAAAAGAACGATAGGAGGTATTCAATCCACGATTCAGTCTTCGGTTCCAGGATGTCGGAAAATAAAGGTTCCAATATTTACTTGTGGTCCTCCAAACTACGTTGTTCTGTTTGCAACATGAGCCATATTATTCATAATACCAATGACAGATACAGTAGTATAATTTCCTGACTTCGTTTCTTGTTTGGACAATGCCATATGTGGAACCCGTCATAGAAGCCAAAATTGTAAACATCATCTGAAGTAACTAAACACGATAACTAATGGATTTAAACATTCACATTGCAGTACGTACAAACATGAAAAATTGGTATCTTCGCTTACATATAATAAACATACATACTTGAGAGTATGCAGCATATATCATATCGTTTGCCTTCCTGTATGCACTTCACCTAACAAGGTACATCATCATGCTGCCTGCCATGAGGCATATGCATGCCCTACTAAATCATTGCCATATTTGCATAACATGTACATAAAGCCGAGATGTGCTATGGTGTCACAGGTCCTATTCTCCCCACACATTAGTTTCCTGTCTAATCTCATGCGAGTTAAGATGTGGATACCATACCATAGATCTTAAGTCTTCCATATAAACCAGGGATACATGTACACAAGCCATGTATGGCACATTATTTCACTGTATCCTCCTGTATGAAAAAATCGGAGCTCTTGCTAAACATATACATAAATGTTGATTATGAAATTGAAAAATAGAAATATTTTATTATTTAAAATCCTTATATATTATATTACATAATATCTATTGATGACACATGATAATATAATCACTATAATTATACAAAATGTTTTAACATAAAATTTTATTAGGAAATATAATCTATAATTTTGATTCTCTAATAAAAATTATATAAAAATTAATTATGTATAAAATTTTAAATAGGAAAGGAAGATACATATGGAACCTAAATAATGAAATTCTATGGTCGTTTATTATATTAAATAAAATTAATTTATTCAAATAAAATATTCAAAGTTATAGTTACATAAATAAATTTTTTAATATTAGAAAATAAAAATAAAAACTATTTTAATTACATTAAATAAGATTTTTATAGTTATCACATTAATTTAGATATTTTATTGGATTTTTTTATATATTATACTTTAGATGAAATTTTCTAAAATAAATAATTTAAAGTGATTACATTTTAAAAGATATTAAAATTTTTATTTTTTATGAATAAAATTATTATTATTAAAATATTATAAAATTATTCATATCTTAAATTTTCATTGTATCAATAATTTTCACTCTTTTACTTGAAGGGATTTCAATATAATTTTTTGGAAGTAACTATATTTTCAAATTTTATTGTTATGTTATGGATTGTTAAGCAAGTGAATCAATAATTTAGTGTTGTTTATTATATTTATTATTTTAATAGATTACAGGAAAGATCTTCTAATTGATTGATTATGCAGTAATAACCTATATATATATATTCAAATGATTGTCATCTAAATTATGGTATCATCTTTAGATATATATATATATATATATATATATATATATATATATATATATATATATATATATATATATATAATATGGAGGCTCAACACTTATTATGCTATGCACCAAAAATGCTACATTTGGATCAATTTTGAACATGAGTTTGATAAATTGAAATTGAAAGACTTAAAATCAAAGTATTGGGTTGAAGATTATGATCAAGTTTGGGGTTTTTATCACATATCAAATTCTATTTCAAATCAGCCCATGAAAATTTCATGCATTATTGGTGGTAGATCTTGTACCTATCTGTGTAATTTTATGTGAACTTCTCTAGTTAAGAATTTATAATCTTGAATCAGATATAATTGGGTCTAGAGAGCTCAAAAGTTAGATTGTGGATTGATTTGAGACCTTATTAAGGACTCTAACTTTTATAGATGTTTGATGTGTTGTTCTAAATAAGACTTGAACAATACATTTGCTTCTATATTTTCTAAAAGCTATCTTTGTAGTTGACTAAATGTGAGCTTTCTAAACATATTCAATAGAGTTAAGGGTATTTATTTTTTGTTGTAATGATAACTATAAGTTGTGATTACATAAAGAAGTAAAGTGTTCTTGAGGAGTCAAGATGACTTTCTATTTGTTGGGAGAAGTAGTATAGGATTTGGTATTAGACTTTGTTGCAGTCCACTTGATGTTCCCTTAGGCGGGTTTTCTATTTTTAGTGTTGTTTTCTACAAATAAGCATATCTTGTTGAGTAGAATGATACTTCAAGATATAAAGTATGGTTTATTCCTCAATCACCACAAAGTTCCTAAAGATTCACCCAGAAAGGTGAGCAAATATTTGAGTTCAAGGTACCATGAATAAAGGTACCACAAACATGAGTGTGGGATAACATGTTGGAGGCCGCCATCAATTGGTAATGCTTCAACTTCTTGCTTAGTGAGGAGTTGACACATAGGAGAAAGAACCAATTTGGTCTCCATTAGTCCTTGTACCGCTTTACACATGTGCGGACTAGGACACTTCACCAAAATCTTGAATGGATCAACTGAAATGTATAAATGCAATGCCTCACAAGGAGGTAAAGTTCAAATGAATTATCTCGACTCTATCTATTCTTGGAGTTTTTGAAATTGTGCACGTGGGAAAATTTTAGAAGCAAGAAGAGCTTAGAACCTTTGAGCAATTTGAGAGATTGAGAGAAGGTGACAAGGATTGAGAGTGCAAAGTGAGAATCAAGCTTGAAGTGCACTTTCATACCACAATGTCTTCCACAAAGAAGACTTATATTGTTTTGCGGTTGCCTAGAGTAGAGAAGTAAGTGCATTATTGCTATATTGAGTACTTGAATTTGACATATTTATACATTCTATTGTGTATTTGAGATTTTTCATACCTCCTAATGGTAGTAGAGATTAAGGAGAAGAAGAACTAAAAAATGCATTTGCATGGATTGAGGAGCATTGGCAAAAAGTGCTTGGGTCTAATTCAATGTTGGGAGTAATGCACCTTGATCAAGATTGGCCTTGACCATCAAAAGAAATGACCAAGAAGTTTGAATCCTTGTTCAAACACAATGTGGAATAGTTGTGTAACAATATGGAGTTTACAGATGAGTTAGTCAAGACTAATAAAGTAGCAAATAAGCCAAAAATTATAAGAATATTATAGAAATATCTAGGAAGCTACTTGGTACCTCCAAGTATCAGGTAATGTGTATGCCAAGTAGTGATTTCTAGGAGGAAGCTTCTTGACTATCTTAGTTTGCATGCCAAGTAGGTGGCTTTTAGAAGGAAACTTCTTAACTAGCTTAGCTTGCATGCAAAGTAGATGGCTTTAAGAAGGAAGCTTCTTGAGAAGCTTCCTAGTTAGCTTAGCTTGCACTCTAAGAAGAAAGGTTTTAGAGAAGCTTCATGAGAAGCTTCTCATAAGCCTTGTATGTTCCCTATAAATACCAAAACCTAAACTCATGCTTAGCATTTATCGTTTCCCTCATTTAAGAGTCCCAATGTGATCTTCTATTCTCTTATTTCTCTCCTTGGTCTTTTATAGGTTGGAAGGTGCAAGGACACCATAATAATCATGAAGTTGTTCAAATCCTCACAGACAACATATGTGAACAATGGGCATTCTTCCAACTATTGCACACATCATACATTGGGTGAAGATGTTATATCATCAAACTTGAGAGCTTACAAAGCAGTTGCAAAAAAATGGGAAGACCTACTTCCCTCCCACCATTTGTGCTATATTGGGATGAGACTACTATGGAAGGAAGAGAGAAAGCTCTTCCATGTACATTACTTCCCTTAGGATATCATCAACACCAACCAAGATATGAAAGAGAAATCAAGAAGTGCAAGGATGTCTTCATCACATACAAGAAGATGGGTAAGTGGGTACCTATAGACAAGGCTGATAGAGAAGGAATCAAAAATAGAAGGTGGTTGTGACTCCACCAAGGATTGGGAAAAGACACCAACCAAATCCTTAATTAGTGGACTCTTTGGAGGAGGAGGCTTTCTAGGCCAATAATGAATCATGATTGAGAAGCAATAGAGAGGAAGCTAGCCAAAGCTAACACACACATTTTGCACATGGAGACCCAACTCACAGAAATGAAAGGTATAGTGCACATGACAAACAACTCATGGCGTGGGAGAATCTCAAGAGATAGCACATCCTTGGGAGTGGCTGGTGCGAGCAAAAGAAAGAAGTCAATATGGTGACTACAACCATGAAGGTCAAAGAAGGATTGGAGCACCACAAAGAGAAGAGGACCCAACTTCCACAAAGGCTCAAATTTGTCACTTTGAAGCTGCTCTAGAAAATTGGGAAGCCTTCTTAAAGATGAAGTAGGATGAGTTTATTATACTTTCTAACAACCACAAGGCTTGGAAGTGTGACAATGATGACATTGTGCTAATAAAGCACAAGGAGGAATTATAGAGCATCAAGGTAGACCTTGCAATGATGAAGGCAAGGTTTACTCAATGAGAGAAGGCCTTAGCAAACTACAAGATAACATAAGAGGAAAGTATGCAGGGAAAGGATTTGGAGATGGCCAAAATGAAGGAGGAGATAACATGCATGAGGCAATGGATTACCCAATTGGACTCCAACTTAACAACTATTATGGGTCAGATCCGAGCGGTAAGTAGAGGAAATGAAGAAGAAGCATACCAAGGAGTTGGATGCTAGGAACAAGGAGGTAATGTCCCTAAAGAAGGAGCTAGATGGTCTTCAAAAGGAGAAGGGCATAGAGGAGCAATCTTATGATGCCATCTTGGAGGTCACCAAGATGTTCATTGAGGAATTGTCCATGATCATGGTTGAACATGAAAACAAAGCCCACATTTTCCGAGAACAAGTCATATAAGATGTAAAAGACCAAGACCAAGGAGAGAAATAGAAGAATGAAGCTCACATTGGGATACTTGAATGAGGGAAAACTCCAAATGCCTAGCATGAGTTTTGGCTCTTGTATTTATAGAGATCCTACAAGGCTCTTGAGAAGCTTCTCTCAAGAAGCTTCCTTGAGCCGCTTTCTTGGAATGCAAGCCAAGTTAATCGAGAAACTTCTCAAGAATCTTCCTTCCAAAAGCAAATTACTTGGCGTGCAAGCTAAGCTAGTTGGAAGCTTCTAGAAGCTTCCTTTAGAAGCTACCTACCTGGGGTGCAAGCTAAGCTAGCCGGGAAACTTCCCAAGAAGCTACCTAGATACTTCTAGCATATTCAAGGCTAATTTTTCTTATTTGCTACTTCATTAGCCCTACTAACTTCATTGCTAAACTCTATATTGTTACATATTCCCCCACCGCTAGTTGGTGACGTCCTCATTGCCAGTGAAGCTTTGAACTCCTGGATGGCCGATTGTGCATTTTGGAGATGAGAAAGAGGTTCTCATATGGCATCATGAAGAGGATACCCTTTCCAAAGGACCTTGTACTCAATATGTTGTCGACGGCCTCGTTGAATGTGACGACATGCAAGGATACGATCAATTTTGTTCTCCTCATGATCATTGATTGGGACAAAAAGAAGGAGAGGTTGGACTCAAGAGGAAAAAGAAGAGGGGTTAGGAACAAAGAGATTCAACTTGGAAACATGAAAGACAAGATGGATGTGCATATGACAAGGCAAGGCAAGTTGATAAGCAATAGGAGAGACAATTTGGGTGACATCAAAGGGTCCTATCCTATTAGGGCCAAGTTTATGAACTTGGTTATCAAGTGGGAGAGGGAGATTATTAGATGAGAGCATGACCTTATCACCAACTTGAAAGCTAAGATCACGGCAATGGTGATCCGCATATTGTTTTTGTTGATTTTGAGCAACAAGGAGATGAGATTTGGCTTGTTGGAAAGATTGGGAGATGCTGGTCAAGAAGGTGGAAGTATGAGGGATATGAGACGGAGGAGGAGCAAGAAGGGAATCTGGAACAAGTGGATCTTGGCCAAAATTGAGAAAAAAAAGAGAGAATCCGGTGGTTGCTTGTTTAGAATTGTTGTATGCAAACTCCGCAACTACAAGACATTCATGTCAATTGGTATGGTGAATGTTGACAAAAGCACAAAGTATATATTCCAAGGTACGATTTGCACATTTAGTTTGTCCATCAGTTTGAGGATGATATGCCATGGAAAAAGCAAGCTTGGTGTTGAGTATCTAGAAGAGTGCTTGCCAAAACTTTCTAGTGAAGCAAGGATCACAATTGGAGATGAGTACACGTGGCATCTCATGATGCTTGAATACATTATCAAAGTAGATCTGTGCCAAGGTTGGAGCATCCACAATATCAACCATTGGTGCCAAATGCATTTGCTTACTAAGCTTATCCACAAACACCATAATTGATGTGTGACCTTGCTTTGTCTTGGGCAAGGAAGTGATGATATCTAAGCTCGCATGTTCCCAACAAGTAGAATAGAATGGGGAGTGGTTGAAGAAGTCCACTCGGTTTTTGGTTACTGGCCTTGTGTTGGCAACTCTCACACAATTGAACAAACTTGCAAACATCTTGTGCCATGTTGGGCCACCACCATTGGCATTGGAGTGTACTCAAGGTCTTGTCCACACCCATGTGACCAACTATTGGTAAATCATAGGCTTCTTGAAGGCACACAAGTGGGAGATCACCTTTGGCTAGAACATGGATCCGGTCCTCATGGAATAGAAGGCCTTCCTTAAAGGAGAAGGTGTTGTACTCCTTGTTACATGCTGTAAGATGACCATGTACCATTTGGAAGAAGGGTTCTTATTATAGAGCTGACCGAGATTCATTTTGGTCCTTGGAGTCAATTGACACTGTCATAATTGCCATCGTGATGAGAGGAAGAGACTTCAAATTAGGTCATTTTGATAGAGCATCAAGGATGATATGGAACCGACCTAGTTTGTACTTGAGTTTGATGTCAAACAATTGGATTTGCTCCTCCCATTGATGATATTGACTCTTCATGTGTTCCAAGTGTAAGGTCTGTAACAATGGTTTGTGATCAGTTTGCATGGTCACTTGTTTCCCTAAGAGATAATGCCTCCACACCTTGGTGGCATATACCATTGCAAGTTGTTCCCAATCTTGAGTAGAGTAATTTATTTTAGTGTATTTAGTTGACGAGACACAAAGGCAATGGGATGTAGTCCATATGGGAATTCTTGTTGCAACACGGCTCCAATTGCAAAGTTAGATGCATCAAAATCAACCACACAAGGTAGCTAAAGATAATATGGTTGAAGAATGGGTCTTGAAGACACCATAAGTTTCAACTATTGGAATGCTTCTTTGTGCTTGGTGGTCCACTAGAAGCTCAAGTTCTTCCCCAAGAGGTTAGTCAATGGTGCAGCCACATGAGCATAATAATAGATGAACCGTTGGTAAAAACTAGCCAATCTATTAAATGCCCATACTTTTGTTGCATCCTTTGGAGTAGGCCAATCAATAATGGCCTTGATTTTCTCCTCTTCCATCTTGATCCCATTTGATGAGATCTTGTGATCCAAGAAGGTAACTCCCTTTTGCCAAAAGGTACACTTTGACTTTTTGCTATAAAATTTCCATTATCATAGTAGTCTCAAGACTTCTCGTATGTGATTCACGTGTTCTGCCTTTGTCTTGCTATAGATTAAGTTATCATCCAAGAACACTACCATGTACAAATCCAATAGACCATCCAACACCCGATGCATCTGAGCCATGAAGACTGATGGAGCATTAATGAGCCCAAAAGGTAGAACTCTTCATTCAAAATGCCCATACCTTGTGCGAAAGGCAATCTTTTGCACATCCTCCCTATCAATAGGGATTTGCCAATAACCATTATGAAGATCCAACTTGGAAAAGTATCATACTCCACTCAATTGATCAAGCAAGTCATCGATCCAAGGCAAGGGATATGCATTCTTCATTGTTTGCTTATTGAGCCCACGGCAATCAATACAAAAATGAAGTCCTCCATCCTTCTTTGGAACAAATAGTATTGGTGCTTCCCAAGGAGAGGTACTATGTCATATGAAGTCCTTCTCCAATAACTCTATAAGTGTTGTTCACAACTCCTCCAACTTCTTTGGTAAGAGCTAATAGATTGGTCTACTTACTGGAGTACTCCTTGGCAATAACTCAATCTTGAAGGGCATACCACGATCAGAGGGTAATCCCTTTGATAGATCATCCAAAAGTTCCTAAACTATCTAGTTAACCATTGCTTGATGAGGCTCTTGGCCCTCCTCAAATTGTCCTAGTGCAATCAGCTTGATCCACACTGCAAAAATAGACTTATTTTCCTCCAAAGCTTGCTCTATGGCTGCTTCACTAACAAACTTCCCATCTAGGGACTCATCTCTCTTCAAAGCTTGTTCCATGGTTGCCTTCCTGGCAAACTTCCCATCTTGGGACTCATCTCCCTTCAAGGCTTGCTCTATGGTTACCTTCTTGACAAACTTCCTATCCTAGGACTGACTATTCTTAGGTGTCTTATTTAGAGGTGCCAGACAACCTAATCAGAAATTCCTACCTTGGTGTTATACTTGAATTTGTCATCGGGTTCAATCAAATTGAACCTTATGACTTTCAAGCCAAGGTAGTCATAGAATGATATCATAGTGTAGAGGTGCCACTACAAACCTCATACACTCCAAATACTCCTTCCCAATCTTGAAGATAATAGGATGCAATGTACAAAATGCAAAACCCTTTCTACTATTTGCTATCATCAATCTACTTCCAATTATTGGTTTGATAGGAGCACCTAATTCCTTTGCTACTTGCATGGATATACAATTCTTTGAAATTCTTAAAATCAACCAAAATCTTACAATCCCCATTAGATATTGTACCTTGCAAGTGAAGCAAACTTGCATAGCTTGAGCTTTTAATCCCATTGGAACTAATCAAGCTCCCAATAGGCGGCTCGAAATCTCCTATTGGGATTCCTTGTTTCCCTGATCATTCCGCTCCATAAACTCCATCTGGGTAACTTGTTCTAGTCACCTATTCTTAAGTGGATATTCAACAATGTGATGTCAAACTTGGCGACAATAAAAATAACCACCATTTTGTTGCAATCTTTCTTTATCCGCTATACCAAGTGGTCTTTGTTGGATAGTATCAATATCCATTGGTGCTAGTTCCTCCACCCATACTTAGTGTATTGGTAGGCTTTATGTAAATCAACATCAAGACCAAGTTATCACAACCAACAAATCAAAGTGCTCAGCCAATTACATGGCTTCTTCCACATTTTGTGGTTCTTGCATGGTCACCTCCAATTTGGTTTGTGACTTCAATCCCCTCACAAATTGATCCAGAACTTCACCTTCTTGTATATCTGGAATCTACAAGATGATGTTCTTAAATTGCATGATATAGCTCCTTATAGAGCCAATTTGCTTCAACTCTACCAATTTATCTCTTGCGGCTTGGGTGACATTTATAGTTTAAAATTGACCAAGTATTGCATCTTTGAATTCTGCCCATATCAAGATTGGTGCAACAATTTTTTGTTCAACTTGCTCCACTCAAAATTGCCACCAAGTTTTACCACACCATCTAATTGGCTAGAAGCCAAGAAAATATTTCTGTTCATCTTGAAGATTGGTAGCTTCAAAGTATTGTTTGCAATCAAACACAAAATTCTCCATTGTGCTCAAAAGGTTCTTGCTTTCAAACACCTTGGGTTTTGGAAATAGTATTCAATCTTCTCCATCTTGACTTGATGCTCTCTCTATGTGTTCTTGTCATTGTTGGTCTCTTTCATTCAACAATCAAGTAAGATGCTTGATTTGTTGCTGCATATCAATGATAACATTTGATATTGCCACCATGGCTACTACTCCATCCTACTACTACCAATTTATCTAATTTATTAATAGATAGATGCAACACTTCCACTATTCTCCATAAATTACAACCAAAAGTATCAAGAGTTCCTCAAACAAGGTGATCAGATGTAGAAAATCTTGCCCAAAGCGCAAGGTGATGAATTGTGTGAAATGATGCTTGGGTAATAAATGGACACAAAAATCCCAATGGTTTGGCAAAAGTGGATTTGGTGGTCCATAAATTCCATCCATCCTATTCTTGCTTTGATATCAAAGTAAAAGACCAAGACCAAGACTTAGGCAAAAACTTCTTTTGCACTCTCTTGAATCAAATGGAATAAAATAACATTACACAATCACCTCCTTTGAAAGGCTCCACATTCTTCTTGCCTTGCCTCTTGTCATAACTCTCCTTTTGTTTCCTTTGGGCTTGCTCTACTTGAACCATAGCAACTGCTCTTTCCTCTTCTAATTCCATGAGTTGATCCTTCCTTGACATCTCTACATCACCTCCTTGTGCTTTCTTCAATCTCCTATGAATGCTTTGGAAGGTAGGAAGATCAAAGTGAATAGGTAAGGTATACTCACCATATACCAATTGAAATGGAGAATATCTGGTGGAAGTCTTCATGGTTGTCCTATACTCCCACAAAACTGCATGAATCCTCTTATCCCAATGATGTTTAGCTCCCTCCATTTCTGCATCTTTGGCCAACATCATGCACAAGGTCTGATTGGTTCTCTCTGCCAAGCCATAAGAATTTGGCTTATAGGATGTAGTTACTCTATGTGTGATAGATAAATGTTGTAGCATGACTATAGTGATGCTTCTTATAAACTCTCTTCCTCTATCAAAAACCAACTCCAAAGGGTATCCAAACCTAGTGATAATGCATTCATAAAGAAATCTACCTACTTCATCTTCATTCTTGTCCCTCAATGGTCTAGTCTCAACTCACTTGGTAAGGTAATCAGTAACTACCACAATGTACTAATTGTTCCTTGGGGTTTTATTGAGAGGACCTACAAAATCAATTCCCCACTTCTCAAAAGGTCCTAGCAATGGAATTGATCTAAGTGGTGGAGTGGAAGTAGAATTTCTAGCAAAAGGTTGATAAACATGATAAGTTTTGCAATAATCAACACAATCTTTGAAAAATTCTCTCCAATGGTAACTTGCATCTAGAATCTTGAAAGCAGTCACCTTCCTTGCAAAGTGTCCTCCATATACTAAACCTTCATGAAACTCCTTTATACATGACTAACACCATTTGAGAGTAATCCACCCTAGGGAACACAAAAGATTTAGGTTGCTCCAAGATTTCTATAACAACATCAAATCCTAGAGTGCATATTAATCAAATTCTCATGAATAGTTTATCCATAGGTTGAAAGATTATCTTTATCACTAATCTTGAAAGCTAGCTGATGAAGGTGATAGTATTTCTATAGCTATACTAAGACTCTCTCCAAAATCCTTCACCAAAAAATCCAAAAGTGCTTTTAATCCCCTACACTCATGTCCTTTTGGAAGTCCTTCCACTCCACAAACCTCACACAACTCCTTGGTCTTAGATCTTCTTCCTCCCAATCTTTTTGAAGAAGGTCCAACATGCAAACCCAAGTCAAGTAATACTCTACTTTCCCTCAATCTCTTACTATCAAAGGTCAATATACACGAATTTGCCTTATATCCCTTCTCTCCACATAGCAAGCACTTAGACTCACCCTTTCCTCCAAGTGGTGTAGGTTTTTGGATCCTCTCAACACTATCTTCAAATTCTATTCTAAAATCTCTTTTTCTCAAATACACCCTTACAATCACCTCAAACTCTTGGGAAACCTTGCATAGCCTCAAATTCTACTCTTGGTGACCCTTTATGTTCCCAAGATAAGTCTAAACACTCAAACATGCCTTTTGTTGTTCTCACACTCCTCATGCATGAGATCTAAACTCCGCAGAATTGACCCTTTCTCACAATGTCACTCAAATCTCTCAATTGGTATGTCACAGTCCTTTGAAAATTTTCACACTTTACCAAAACTCCACGGCATTTCTCCTTGAAAAATGTCAGATCTTTTCATTGGGCCATTTGGCCTAGGCACCTTTCTATTCAGCACACATATTTCATATTTGGTCTAAAAACCACCCCCTCACTTTAAAAACTCATAACTCCTTTAGCAAGAATGATCTCTCTCTAATATTTGTATCAACATGTAGGATACAATGCACTTAGTTGTCTTGGAAATTTTCAAAAAAATACACCAAAAATTGAAAGAATGTTAGACTCTATACAATTTTTCTGAGACCATGAGATTGCGGGAGCAATTTACCCTATCAACTTTCAAAAATTCTAGCCTACTGCGCATAATAGCTCTCACAATAATTTCAAATGTGCTGAAGGATAACCCAAGCTATCATGAGTAGAAATTTCAAGTCCAGATCTTAAACTTGGAATTTTGCCCAAAATCACCTTAATCCCCAAAATCCGCCTCACACAATCTCTCGAAATCCTCTCATGTGTACAAGATATACAAAATCACCTCAAAGACATCAAAATGAACTACAAGGTATAAAAATGGGTCCAAGTTCTCTAACATAAGTTCAACCCTATCCTCCCCTTATGTTCTCTCTACATGAGCTCTCATAGCCTCCTTCTGTCTAATATAGAATTGCATGCAGAACATTATCTTGCCTTCTAGAGAGGTCCTGGCAATGGAACCAAAAATGTGAGCCAGCTTGTCTCTCACTTAGGATGAACCTCTGATGGCTATTATGGTAGCGCACCATGGACTAAGAAGGCAAGGAATCCCAATTCCAGCATACTCCTTGAAGGCTAACACTCCAAGACTTAAGACATTGCTCACTAAAGAACTCAATGAGAGAAAGATAGTTGCAAATGAAAGGATGATGAGTACCTCCTCATCCCTTTCTTTATATACTTGTGAAATAGTTACGCACCAAAGTTACTAATTATTGGAGTAACTCAAGTTACTAGGCTAAAAGTCAAGTAAAGTCAAAAAATATAAAGGAATATCCATCCACATGGGCATATTCCACTAAGCATGTGATTTTATCTTGACCCAACCATTGAGTCAAGGATTCCTTCACATGGGTTATCCTTGGACTATAGAAGAATCCAAAACAAAAAGACTTGCGGGTCCAAGAGTTCTCAACTCTTTCCTCAAAGCCAAACACCTAGGAATAATACCAAGTCAACACATTAGAATCCAAACCAGTGATGCTCATCTTTTCTACTTCCTCTAAAGTAAGGTCCTCATTATCTTAGCTATGACTAACTTTAGCTAATCATGACTAATGTAGAACCATCCTTTATCTCTATATAAATAATATCTCTCAAGTATTTGTAATACCAAGCTAAATATCACAATACCACATCCATGCACAAATGGGTGTTACAGGTCATTCCTCAATCACTCTTCATTTGATAATCACACATTCTACATGTGTTCCTCCTATCATTTGCAATTTTATCCTGCTCAAGACTTAGTTGTTTTCTTGGGTCACACATTCTTGATAGGTGTACCCAAAGAAAGGTTGTTAACCTATCTTTGCATCGGGTTGATCATCCTGATGCAAAGTCTTCTTACTTTGGGTTTCACCTCCTATGAGTCCGATATGAGTTCTCCTTTGCCTGACACACAATAGGCTTCTTTGGATCTGACCCAAAGATACAATTCTTCTTCTTTCTTTGCTAGTTGGTTTCAATCTGCTTTCAATTATACACTTCTTCTTAGGAAATACAATTCTTCTTCTTTCTTTTCCGTTTGGTTTCAATCTGCTTTCAATTATACACTTCTTCTTAGGAAATACGTAACAACAACAAACCAAAAAATGTGGGTACCACACTTGCGCAATACAATATGTTGAAAAATAGTGAAATAGATACAAACTTTCATATCAATTACAAAACACAAGGAACACTAAAGATACACAAAGCACTTCTATAGGCTTCTTTTTATTGCACATCTAGTCACATTAATTGAACAATGTACTACTTGAGGCTAGTGTGTAGTTTCTAAACTAATGGAACACTTGGTAGTGCTGCTTGGCCTTACTTCTCCCAACTACTACTATCACATTTTTGTTGCTTAAGCTTTCTTCCAAATGTAGCTAGCATCTTGATGGAATGGAACTCTTCTCAATGAAAAGTTAGATATGTAAGCATTGGGTGCTTTAATACTTATATTTAATACTATTTACAAACCCTCTTCTATAATAAACAACACTAACTAGACAAAATATAAAATGCCAAATATATTGGCATCTAAAATTGAATTTCACATCCACTTCATTGGAGAAATGGTAGTTGTAAAATTAAACTTTCAAACTTCCAAAACTTATCTCTTGGTAAAGCTTTCATAAAAGTATTTTCTTTTGATTGTTGATGTTTATAAAATTGAAAATATCTCCTATTTCTCTTGCTTCTCACTCATATAATGCTCCCATGATATTGTATCTTTAAGAACTTGGTTTCTTGTGGAATATGGGTTGTTCACTGGCTTGATAGCACTTTAATAACCATTGTACATTGGACTTGGACCATCTTGTCCAAATTGTAGTTCCTTAAGCGACATGAAAATCCATATTGCTTCCTTGGAAACTAAACATGCTACTATATACTCTACCTTTGTGGTGTAGGTGGTAGTATGTTATTGTCATTGGTTGCTCCAATTTAATGGTCTATCATTCATCATGAATGTGAAACCATTTTGTGACTTTTTTATTATTTTAGTCACTTGCAAAATCAACACCAAAGTACCTTGCTAGTGTGTTAGCAACATCTTATTTCCACTAAATTCTTATCTATAACTCAAAGGACTTTTGAAGTACTTGAAAATTCTCTTCACTACTTCACAATGTTTGTGTGAAGGATTAAAACTAAACTTTTCATAATGATAACAACATAAGTTATGTTAAGTCTTGTACCTATCAGACCATACACTAAACATCCTATTGCTTCTTGGTAGGATGCTCTAATTGATTCTCTCTTCTCCACTTGTAATCTGACATTTGGATTTGCAAGAGTAGCAACTAAATATGCATCTCCATGATTGAACAATTTAATAAATAACTTTGCATATCTTTCTTGAGTCAATCTAAGTCTGAGATTCTCTTTTTCAAAAAAATTTAAGTTATACATAGAACTTTGGTTGTTTATTTGTAACTTCAAACTCTCTGCCAAGGTAATCTAGCATAGTAGCAATGTGAGATTTATTTTTCACACAAATCAATCTATCATCTACAAAGAAATTGAGGATTATCCCAAATCCATAATACACTCAAGGATATAGCTTGAGGTTTTCTTCAAGCCATATAGCTTCGTAGCAATTTGCAAAGACTCTTCTCCTTTCTAGCTCCTTGGTATCCTTAACCCTGATCCAGTTAAATTTCCTCATGGAAATATCTATTAAGAAAATGATCTTGATGTCAAATTGAACTATCTCAATATCTTTTGCCATGGTTAATCAAAGAATAGTTCTAATTGAATCAAACTTGACTATTGGAGCAAATGTCTCTTCATCATCAATTGTTTCAAGTTGTGAATATCCCTTGGCTACAAGTCTAACCTTGTACATTGAGTTGTTGCACTTAATATCAAGCTTGTTAAATAAATCCACTTACATTTTTATTGCTTTTCTCTTTTCTGGCAATGCTATTAGCTTCCAAGTTGTGTTTTTGTTCTATGATTTGAATGCCTGATCCATAGCCTTCATCAACTCAAGTGATTGCAACACATTTTGGAAATGAATAGGATCTGCATTTACATCTCTTCCTTCAATCTTAGTTGCAACAAAGCAAGCATAAGATGTCTTATTGTAATCCCACTCATTGAGTCTTTGTGGCAGTCTTTTTATTCTCTCACTTCCACAATTTTCTCCATCTTAAGTGGTTGAAGCTGAGCTCATCTGTAAATCTGGTTCTTTGATTACATTTGCTCTCTTCTTGAAGAAGACAAAATTCTAGTCTCACTTATGGATTTTTTTGTAGCCTCCTCTATGGACTCCCAAGAAGCTTGAAAAAACTATCCAAAAACTTTATTCTCATTAATGCTCATTCTAGCATTGGCTTGCTCTTTGTCTCTCTCTTGAAAATAATTTGTATCTAAGTTTAATATTTGTGACCATTGATCATTCGGTAGCACCTCTCAAAACATGACATCCTTTCCTTCACATATATTTTTCTTAGGATCCTAAAGCCTTCACACTATTGAAGGCTTTAGATTCTTAACTATATCTAATACAAGAAATTTTTCTTGCCCTTTTGGATCAAACTTTTTTCTTATAACTTTTGGTATGTAAACAAAGAATAAGCAGCTCAAAGTTCACAAATGTATAGCTTTTTGTTTTGTTCCATAGCAAAGCTCATAAGTAGTTTTCTTTGAAACTCTACTGAAAAATCCATTCAAAATATGTATATAAGATCCCACTACTTCTACAAAAAACTCTCAAGGCAACTTGCTAAAAAGAGACATGCTTCAATCATTATTCTATAGTCTCTCTCTAAAGTGTCATTTTGCTCTAGAGTGTAAGGTGTAAATTCATGGACTAATCCAACACTCTTTACAAAAGCAACAAATTTGTTTCCAGTATATTCACCTCACCTTTTCAACCAGATCATAGTTTATTGATCTTCACTCCACACTGAGTTGCTACATGTTTGAACTAAGAGAGATTTTCTGACTTTTCTTCAAAAAATATGGAAATTTGAAACCATTAATATTATCCTTGAGGTTGAGGTTGTATTATTATAATTTGTTATTTCTTTAGTTGATAAATGTTGGTCTTCATGTGAGTCCCACTTTCACATCTACTTCCATCGCTTCTTTTATTTGCAGCTAGAAAGGCTCTCTCCTCTCAATTTTAAATTTTACTTTTTTGTTGTCTCCACATCTATTCAAAGTTTCCTCCTTGACAGAAACCTTGAGCAGTCTTGTAATGAGTCTCTCAATGGTTTGCTCCTCTGCTGGCACATTATCCAATGTTGCAATTATATGGCAATAAGTCTATGGAAATATTCAAATAATCTTGATGATAATTAAAGAATAATTTATTCTTACACCAAGGTACTTAATTGACTAGAGTTTTTACCTGGCTAATAAATCAAACAGTTTTGCAATTGATTAGTGTCTGTAAATATTTATCTTCTATGGCTACACAAATATACATTTGTAGTACAGTCTTCTTGCTTTGCCAATCTATCTCTTCTCCATTTGTTAGGGCTTGTGTTATAGTCTCTGTCTCATTTACGACCCCCTAAGTCTCTTTGATTTTAAGACAAAAATAGTCTAGAATGTCTAAATCGAGTAATTCTCCCCCTTTGAATCTTCTAATGTGTATAAGAGATTCCAAATAATGAAGTTCTCCCTATTGAATCTGTGTGTTATATCTCTCACATTGATCCTTGTTCATGCAGGTTAGTAACCTTGTACCTGCATGATAGTATGCAGGTTCTGCCTCTCCTTCTCCTGACTGCCACTCTGATGTCTTTGTTGCTCAAGTTTTCTTGACTACATCATTAGCATTGATACGCAATGAAACTCTTCTCATTGAAAGGTAAGATCTTTATATAACCACTGGGTGCTCTAACACTGACTAGCATTGCTGCTGGACGCTGAATGTAAACCCTAACTTCTTTAATAAATTGTACTAAATGCAAACCCTAAATTCTATAGCATTTTGTATTAGCTATACCAACCTCAACTACAACATGTACTACCATCTGAAATACAGTTTCAATACAAATTTACTACCATTCAGAACAAGATGTCTTCGGAAGAAGTGGATTGCATAACTGGGATGCATTCTCAAATATATTGGCCCTTTCCTCAAAGGCATGAAAGACCAGCTTTAACTACCCATAGTCCAGTCCGGCTAAGCCTCCCTTTGGTGTCAAATCTGGATTGTTACGCGATAGATTTCGAAGATGATGTGGACTTGACAAAGTAGGTATTACGACATCCACAGTGATGTCCCCATGTGTTTGCATTGAAAGAAAATTCTGTAGTATCAGCAAAGCACTAAGAGTTGCTCAACTCGGCAACATCCTGATTTTCAGTTTGAAAGTAGACTTGACACACATGATACCCAATTTATAGCTTTGTTTGTGTACTTTCAAGCGCGTCGCGTATGGGATCTCAGACTTGGTCCCATACGATAATATTTCAAGACATGTTGGCAGTTCAGCTATTTGGAGTTTGCTCTCTATCTTCACACTTCGAGAGCCATGTCCTACCATAGATCAGTGAGTAGTGATACTACATGTACAATGATTGTGCTGGTTCAATTGTACCACTCTCGATTTCACACTCAGAGGGATTGGCTACGACTTGCATTCTTAGTAATAACACCTGCTCTATCGGTAGATTTGAGCAACAAAGGATGGAACAAAAAGTCGTGATTGCGTTAGAATGGGACGGAAAACTATCCTTTCCCTACCAATCAGGAGATGCATACGAAATTTGCTAATCCCAGATACTACCAGGAAATAATCTGAGACACTAGAAGGGAAGGAACTATTGAGGAATAAATTATTCCAGTGAATTCCTGTCAAGAATGACTGAGGAATAAACAGAGCGTAACTTGTGACCCTGCCAATATTCAGTCCGAAGAGACTGATATAGGACCTACTGATGAAGAAATACTCCATAACCATATATTACACTCAGATTAGTTTAGTGAGCCTTGGCTCACTAAGCTAAGTTGTATTTTCTATATGCAAGTTGAGAGAAGAAATACTCAGGAGGAGCGCTGAAGACTGTTGAGGCCCCGTGGCTCTCCGTGAGGTCTCTATAGTTAGTCTCCATGTCATTTTGTACAAGCCGTTCTTTTATGTGAAGCCGATTTTAACACCTCACGTCATTGCGGCAACTAACTGAAGATCGCTTTAGCATGAAGCAAATCTGATGCAGAGCTACAGTTCGTAGCTGTAGCTTTATCTCCCCAATAAATATAGCTTCCAGATGAGTACCACTGAAGAGCACGAAGTCAAAGCAACTTCTGCTTAGCGCAATCTTAACGCAATCCGGGTATTTATCGCGCCAAAGGCGCTCGCACTTGTGCTCGTCCACATTAAGCTTTACATCTGGATTAGATTCTATCACAGCATCTGGGCTCCACAGTTCATGTGCATCTGATTCAGTTTAGATCATGACATCGCATCCGAGAAATAAAAGTCAGCTATAGTTATCATAATCATGGTGTCAAGCCGGTGCTCTTCCCATTCATGTGTTGCTATGTGGAAACTCCTGAGTGTCATGCTTCTGCTTTGGGGTAAAGATTTCTGAACACTTACTTAACTTCACTTCACTTAAACTTTCAACTTTAGAAACTGGAGAGAAATTCCAAACGAACTGGGATGTGCTTCCATGCCTCCAGGTGATTGTATCATGAACTATGCATGCTCCTACTCTATATCTCGCTGTCTAACAGCGAAAGTTAATCGGAAGATACGTCAGATGGCGTTAAACTGGGTGCGTTTCCACTTTCATAGTTGTCATGATCATTAGAAATCTCAGCTGGCTCTCACATGTTCAACTAATAAACGTTCCAACAGTTTTAGACACTCTAGATCTGACTGCATTCGACTCATCAAGATGCCCACTTCGGTTTTCACGTCCTGTTTTAAGTAGGCAATACGACTGATGAATAACGCTTACGAACATCCATACATGAGCACTGGCAGGCTGACGATTGTACAAGTATGACAATTAGCAAAATCCCTACTTGTATTTAGTCCGAGAGGTTAAAGTCGCAGTTATTGATCTGATATTGGGGATTGAATCAGCGTCGAATCTGATCCGTATTTATGTGTTAGAGAGGTTGAATGTTCAAATCTCGAAATTTCACATCCAATCAGTTTTGCACGCTTAGGCAAATCATTTTATGTAAATATATGCAGCATGTACGTTTGCAGTATCTAAATGCTATTTGGGAACTATTTCAAAGAAATCTTCAGTATTCACGGATTTTCTGATTCAGACCAGAATAAGCAACCGAGGTGATCCATAGTCAAGTTGTTCGAGACTGAAATTCTCTGATATCTGCGTGCCTAGTTGAAGATTTGAATCACCTTTCGAGAAACACGACGAATTCACATTCTTGAATACACAACTCAACTAGAGATGACAGAGTAACAACCCCAAGGACATCAGTTTTGAAATGATAATGCAAACCTTCGGTGACGGTCCATTGGAAGGTACTGTTAACTCATGTTGACTGTGACAGTTGAAATGATTATATCTTCTAGGATATCGAGGCAACAAACCAGAGAACAAACCATTAGTTAGTTCCAGCCATCAACTTCAACTCCTTGCCGTCATTTTCAAGGCACAGAACTTAGAGGTTTTCCAGAACTGTTGAGAACACTGAATCGAAGTGCTCTTTGAAGTACTTGGCTGATGCTTCTTGAAGTGTTTTTGCTTCATAACTCTTGGACAGCCTCAGCATTTCTGCGAGATTCTTCTCGTTTATTCTCTCACATAGTTCTTCCGCACATACGTCTCTCAGATGGATAATCTCGTATTTGTGAGCTACTTTGAGTACTTCGTCTGGAGGAACTTCGTCAGTGAAATTGATATCCGCTGTGTAGCAGTAGTTGATAACAGCTCTCATCACAGGGTACGTTGCATCATCAATCGGAATAAGTCCAGTTTCCTTCTCCAGCATTCCACAGTCAAGCATTCTGCAAAACACTGCTGACTTGCCAGCCTGATCAGAGAACAAAACAAATGTAATTAGTAATCTTTATATTACACAGCATCATTGAGTAACTCCAAACTCATTCAGATCCTTGGTCAGGTAAACAGCTCTAGGCAAAACTGGTTCTGTTACTAGTACGACTCACCTGAAATCTAAACAAGAAGGTCATTCCTGCGGAGTCCTGCCAGAGGTAGCAATGGGAACAGCAAAGCAATCAATTTCTCTTCACAGTGGTTTTGTATACAGAGATGCTGCCCGTTATGATCATTGCATGGCTATCTATACCATACTCTCATAGTTTAAAAGTTCTTGCCTGCAAGGTCCTATAAAGCTAGTGTAAACTATATCTAATTTCGTCTTCTTTCACTAAATCCTTTATCTTGGAACATCAACAAGAACGTTCCATGCAACAAGTTCATTATTTGCGGATACATGGTAAGAAAAAGAAATTGTCTCAGAATAAGTGTACGCACCAATATGAAGCAATGTGCATGGATCATATCACTGCCGTGCACGACAAAAGCGATATCTCCTTTAAAGATCTGCATGGAAGGGTCAGGATCTTGGAGTTTCAGAAATGCGAGCCTTTCGCTCAGCCTGCTCTGTGCCAGTTCGTAAGCTGACTGCTGCTCTGCAAATTTGTTCCTTAGAGTTGTGCGTAGTGTTGCGAGCTCCGTCTTAGCGTCATCAATTTCCTTCTCATATCGCTTCTTGCATTTTTCGCACCCTGGGGCCTTGAACACGGGGTCACCCTTGTAGTATCTGCAACAGTAGTCGCAAAGTAAACGTTCATGGCATTTGGGGCAATCCATTGTCTTCTGGTATTCCATATGCGGCGTGCTCGAGCTTCCAGCAATGAGTCCTATGTTGTGTGGCAGAACGCTTTCAATACTCTTCGTGCGTTGCACAGTTTGAGAACGAGAATGCTCCATGAAACTGCGCAGAATATACAGCCAACAACCGCAAGACCGCTACTCCAGAGAGCTCAGAAAGTCCGTGCCTGTTGCGCTTGCGCATTTTGTAATGATCTCAAGAGCTGAATCACCATCCGTGACCGAAGGTTCGGTGGCATCAGCTGATCTATTTGGTACGAAGTAGAAGTGACCTTCGAGGATATTTCTCTAGTTGTCGGGCACAAGTGTGCGCCGTTACGCCCTAACGCTTCACTTCACCGTAAGATAATGTTGATAGTATTATGTTAGCGAACCACGTTTACTCTGAGTCAAGATAAATGGCCTAGTATACCATCGCCTTCCCCACTAACCAATTCCCCTGAATCAGATCTTGAAGATACAAACTCTGTGTCTTTCTTCTACTCACTCTAGGCTTGGTATGCCAGATAATTAACAGATCTAAACTTCATCGGTATCGCGGATTTCATGTAACCTACTTACCTGCAGCACTAAAACCGCGAGCGTTACAAGTTGCGCAGCAGATCTAGCATATTGATGGCAGTGACGAAGCAGAGAACAGGCCAGTGGAAAGACCGATCAGAGGAACGTGGAATTAGGGGTCATTTTACCGTTAGTTTCATTTCGCTGGTACAACGGATACCCAAAACAATGTTATTTAGCGTTTTGTACCGATTCATGAATGCACCGTTTCTATAGCACCTTACCTAGTCTTCTACTGTGATCCAGAATAAAGCCCAAAACCTGTGCATGGATACTCAGTAAAGACGAACACCAACCTTTAATGCAAGACCATAGTTTCAGATCTCCTTCTGAAAGAGATAATCACGGTGTCAAGCCACTTACACTTCTAAATTGATCTACAAAAGGCAGACACTGACATACGATACTGATGAACCTACTGAAAGAGGTGGGCCTCATTCAACGAGCAATGCATTTAACTGGGCACATTACTAGTTAGCTACCATGAACAAAAATACGATACATACACTCGTGAACGCTAGCACAGCCAGTCATAAGCCTGAAACTGGTGGTCAGATTGCCGTGAGCTTTGACTTGCAAGTCAATTGATCATGACACAAGAATATTGCACGTATCTCGCTGAATCTTTTGATTTTCACATGTCTCAACTGCAGTACACACAAGGCTGGTGAGAGCCATCTGTCCGTTACGCCAGATGTTTGGGATTCTCATGCACGGGATTCCCCTTGTTTAGTAGTCTTCTTCTTCAACGCTCATGCCATCCCTAGGAATTCGAACAGATTCACTTACAGATGGAACTCGAAAGCCATCACCTAGTGAAAGGGCTACATATGACTGCACCCTTACGCGTACAGCATTCATCGTTTATGCAATCTATTCGAGACGGTGATACAAGGTGAAGAAGGAAGTGGACTATCGGCAACTCTAACTGATTCTACATTCTCAACCAAACTGTTAATCAAGTCCAGGTCTTACGTCCTGTATCATGCCCATCCGTGGCGACAGCTAGAGGCAGCTTCATCCGTGCACGTGGGGGACAAGGTCTCGATCCCAACTATGATATCAATCTTACATTGCTTGATTCCCCGTCAGTTCCGCTGGACAGATTGATCACTCAGAGCCTGATCTGTACTAGACTATTGAAATTCCATGACTGCATTCCAATATGATCCAATAGCGCAATAGCGCAATATTCCATATCTATTATAATTCCATGACTGCAAAGAATGAACTAAGATGCTGCGCTTCTCTGTCGATGGTTTACTTCAAGCCAACTTCCAGCGTAACATTGTACGCGTCTTGATTTACTGCATAAAAAATATGACTGAACTTCCTCTGTGCTTAACGTTACGTCCTGCGGCTGTCACTTATACCTCTCTATCAATACATGGCCCCGGAAGATGGGAAATCTTTTCATGATCTTGTCATTGGTAGCTTTACAAGCTTGTTCTTGATGCAAGAAACTAGGAGCCCAGTTGCAATGGTTCCCCCCCAGTCACATGCTTCTATCCGCGGATCCGAAGACACGATGCTATCGATACCAGCCAGAACCTCAATTTTACGGGATCGATTTAGAAATATTCCTGGATTTTTGGATAAGAACTGCTAATTTGTTTTGTGTAATAACCTCGAATCTTGAGACGTTGAAGTTTGAACCCCTAAAGGTGTATAGTCTTAGTGCTCATCCACAGTCGCTTGCGGAATAATCCTGGTGGCAAAGTTGTCTTAAACAGTCCCGTGAATGATCTGAAGCTGCCACTAGGCAACGTGGTGTATTTCAAGCGGGCTCTTTCTTCGATATTCGTTCTGGTGCTTGGAAATCAAATCATCGATGACCTCGAGTTATGCTAACAGTCACATATTTGCAACATGCTGTATTGACATGACGTCAGAGTTGAGGTATATCTGAAGTAGAGAGTGCCATATGAAGCCCTAAATGAAAAGATGATTTGGGACGGGAGAAGCTCGGACACACAAATGCATCAGTTACTTGCAGGCCATAAAATCTAGTCAACAAGAAGCGACACACATAGGATAACAAGAAGGATGGGAGGACCCATCAAGCTGTATAAGGATCAAATTTAGTTGCCGAACAGTTTTACCTGCAGAGTTTCATTGAGTGCTTCTTGCAATGCAAAATGAGCCATATTTTCCGGGACAAAATGTGCAGAGAAGCAACCACCAGAGAATTATGGCAAGTTGACAAATTGATTACAGGGTTGGAAGTGGCCATTTTTCAGATAAAACTACCCCACATTCATTCCAGATGATGGGAAATATATTTCAGGTCATGCGAAATATTGCGAAATATATTGGAAGGCGACCATTAAGGTAGAAAAGAGAGTGAGGACCTGTCATAATTATTGTTAATATGAATTTAGGAGTCAATGAACTGTCAACGTTTTCAAACAGGTTCAAACGTTAATGCCTTTTGGCAGAACTGCTAAAATGTAGAGAAGAACAAAATTGAGTGTATTATTGATACTTTTTGCATGTCTAAATTTTTCAGTGAACCTTGAATGTAAGATTTTTACTTTTAAATAAACAGATAAAATATAGATTTTGTTCAATATTTTCTCATGCGTACCTCCCTATTCATTATACTAAAGAAACTTATCGACACATTCTAACGTAAACAATTGACTTAAAACGGAAGATAATCCATGTATGAATTGATAGCTTTATAACTTTTCTAAGTGAATATTTACCTTCTATCACAACTTCAAGTACTCTATGCAATTAACTCCATCTTCATCATTCCTCGGCAACTTTCTCCTTATCATTTACCTCCCATCTAGATCTCGTGGGATAAGTCATATTTTGAGGATTACCAACTTGTCAATTGGGCATAATAGAGTCTTTCTACGTTGTACTTGGTACCTGGTACAAATGACTATTGGATCATTGCATTTTAATTACTTTGCATTTTTACCTCACAACAATAACCACTAGAATAGCGAAGAATGGAGTATACATACATCTCACCATCTTAACTTTGGACTTTGTTCCTTAAAGAACCTAATATGATCTTGATGGTCACCGTTGATCGACTCAAGGATGTCAAAAGTCATACATATATTTTTATGGTTCCACTATTTCTACCAAGTTTTATTGAATACAGCAAGGGAATACCACTAAAATAAAAAAATTTCCGATACCAATACTCAGACCTAGATAGCATGGTCACAAGATAATACATCTTGAGGCATTTGAGAAATATTAATTGTGAGTCCATCATATTTCAAATTTTGTGCAATTACAAGTAAGTGCACAACTGGAGAATGTGTTGCTAGTTGCTATTATCATAAATTGGGTAAAATTTTTTATTGACCTAGTTCACTCTTTGGTCTTGTACCCAACCATCAACTACTCATGTTGGTGGTTGATTTTTGAGGCAATCAAGTGTGTCTAACATTAGGTTTTTCCTTACATTAAACATGAAATTGGAAAAAGGTAGAAAAAAAGACTAAAAAAATGCATAAGATCTATATTGAACCTTATGTACAATATTTAACAACAAATCATATAGTCATATTGGTCTTATAACACTATTGGTCTTGCAACATCTTATCAATAATGGCAAATTGCTGAAGGAATTGAAGATGATAACTGTCTTATAGCGGCATGTTGTCACTTACTTAAAAAGAAGACACCATACTAAAAATAGCCTTCTTTGACAAAGGAGGGAAGCATTAGTCGTATGGAACATTTGCAATGGCACAGGTGTACTTAGAGCATCTCCACCGCAAGAGCCTGTCGCTGGACCTCTAGAGAGCAGCTTACTTCCTCAAAGCATATTTTGACACAAAAAACACAATGGAAGCTTGGAGAAATAATTTGGCAGTATTGCAAGCTCAATTCTTTGAAGATAATGAAGATGAATACAAAGAGCAGTTCCTCTGGGATAATTTTCACAATCGAGGCTCATGAAGAGCAATCCAGAACAAAACCCTAGAAGAAGTAGTCAACTAGGTTATGCTCCAAATATAAACAGAAATAGGATAGCTGGAGCCAATTATATACATCTAGAATATTTTGCTGAGACACCGGTGTATAATGAGAGATTACCCAAAAGATAATTTTTGATAAAGAGATCTTTGTTCTTGAAAATGGTTGAGGATGTTGGAACAAATAATCCATATATTTTACAAAAGGGAGTTGCTATTGGCATGATTGGTTCAAGCACAAAGTAGAAAGCTTGTCAGCTCACCGACAGTTACACTATGGTGTTGTAGCTTAATCTGTTGACAATTACTTATGAATTAGTGAATCTCTTGCCAAGGAATGCATGACCCATTTCTGCAAAGTTCTAGTTGTGGCTTTTGAGCCCAAATATCTAAGAGAGCCAACTTGTGAGGACATCCAACACCAATTCAGAATGAACTCAACCAAATATTTTTCAAGCGTGTTTGGATCACTGGATTGCATAAGGTGGGTTTGAAAGAACTGCCCGGTCTCATGGCAAGTGCAATACCAAGGTAGGCCAAATATGAAAGTGATTGTGCTAGAAGCAATGTGCTTACAAGATATGGAGGTATGGCACTTCTACTTCGGGATCCCTAGTTCAAACAATGATATTAATATTGTCAACAGATCTCTATTGATGAAGAAATTGGCTCACTCTTAAGTTTACAGTGGAGTATATTGTCAACACCCACACATACAAAAGAACTTACCTTCTTGCTGATGGCATATATTGAAATATGAACACCTGCACATAGAAAAGGACTTACCGTCGTGCTGATGGCATATATCCGAAATATGCCGGTTTTCATGAAGATAATAGCTGAACCACAATGAGAAAAGCAAAAACTATAATACAGTCCAAGAAGTAATTTAGAAAGACATACAAAGGTGCTAAACCACATGTTGAAAGCTCACTTTGTAGTGACGAATAACTCGTGAAGAATATGGTCCCAAAGCATAGTATAGTAGAAATCATGGATTCATATATCTGTATGCACAATATAATACTAAAAGATGAGTACAAAGAACCAAACCTGGACTAGGAGTACTTATTGGAAAATGTTCTACAATCGGAAAGAGCAAAACTTGACCTTGCAACTAGCTTTGAGCATCTCAATTTTGACATGATAGTAATCCAAAACTCCAGAAAATACTACGCACTCACAAATGATCTGGTTGACCACTTGTGTGCTCCAAAAGGTAACTTATAAATTTCATAGAGTACTACTACATTTCGTTCTAGTACTTTATCATTATTGTCTATAGTTTTGAACTTAGAATCACTACTCCGTGTCCTTGCTGCCAATGGAACATTTTGGATGGAAGTAGTAACTTGTACTTGGGAATCCAATTTATCACTCACATACACACTTTGTAACTTGGAGAATATTTAGCTCTACAACAATTGAACTTGAAATAAACTCATGAATAGAAAAGAGGCCAAGTCTTCACTCAAGACGAAAGAATTGTGTATATATACTCATTTGGACAAAAAAGGGAATAATTGTGATATAAAGTCATTGAATTGTGTATATAAATCACTTAAAAGAAAAACTTGCTTACAGGTTCTATGGAAGATAACGGATAGTCTCCAGAGATATCATCCACTCTCCATTGCAAAGAACTTTCCCTCAAGAATGGAACTCGACATATTTTCCAAAGATACTATTCTCTCCAAAGGGGTTATTGTTCACCCAGGAGGGCAAGAAGCATTATTTGGAAGAATACTTGGTCTTTGGAAGGTGATCCAGATCTCTTTGGAGGAAAACCTAAATCCATACTACACTTTCAAATGGACATTATGTGCCACCTAAATTGCATGGCTTGTACATGACACATGAGGATAGTGACTAGTAATTGAATATCATTGAGGAGAAGAAAATTGGGGAAACAAGAAGAATAATTTGACTAAAGAATTTACTAGTTCCAAATTCTTTTTGTGTTAGCACAATCTAATCTTATAGTTATCAATCATTGGTTAAGTTAGCAATTTCCATGAGTGTGATTTACACAATGGTAAGAGGGGTGCATCAAAATAATTAGAAGATCAATTTGAACCTCAAGCTCCTATACTTGACCCATGGGAAATGTTAGCTAGGAAGCTAATGTTGTAGAAATTGAAGATCACATTCATATTATGAGATTATAGCTTGGCAACAATGGCTTGAGAGATGTTGGGAAAGAAGAGGATAACCTCAGAAAGCTACAAGCTAATGTTAGAACCTGGACACCTTATCATTGTAGTGCAGTACTGGGCAAGAGTGCGGGTCAGGCTGGTGGCTGCACATTTAATTCAAAGTTCTCTTTATTGAGTGAAAAGATGAAGAAGTGTAATGGGAAAGCATTTGTCTATACGAAGAACCAATAAAAGGGGTGGTTGGTTGCTGAATACAAGAACGTGGCATGGAGGGTAGTTATGGGAGCTCTAATGAAGATATTTACCCATAGAGAACCACATACTTTACCAATTTTCTATCAGTATTCTTTGAACCCATGTTTTGTGAGAACCCGGTTAATTGTGGACAACTTTTTCATGAGCATACCCAAAAGATGTACAATATCTTCAAGAGACTAGTCCCTATTACCTGATGCCTTTTGTTGTTTACTTCTATATTGGTCATGGATTGCTCTTGGATGTAGAGAAGATCTAATTTCTAGGATATGAGGTATTGCAAGACCATTTTGATGTTGATCCTTCAAGAAGGAAGCAATTGGAGGCCATAAGGGAAGCAAATACCAAGTATATGTAGATTGGTGAATTCATGTCTCCTATCAAGAAGGTAAGCATAGAGATTTTAGGTCTAACACTATAGTAGGGAATCCTAGTCCCCACTTGGAAAAGAAAGAGAGCCCAAGTAATTGAATTGGATGAAGAGGAGGAAGAACCTGAAGACACTAAGGAAGAGAAACCTTTTGACATGGAAGAGACAAATTCAAATGAATACAATGATGAGGCTGAAGCAAGAGACAAAGAAGGTGAGGAGTTTGAGCAAAACACATTGGCCAACCTAGCAGACTTCTTTGAGCAAGATGCAATAACAAGTAGAAAATGAGACATTCTTGAGCCTTTCAAGTTAACCATTCAGACAATGGGAAAGGAAAGAACCCTTGAGGTAGTGGAGAAGGAGACAGAGGAACCTTAACAAGAACCTGCTATTCCAAAACTTGTTATGCCAATAGTACCAATACTTGAGTCTTAACAAGAGCCAAGAAGGGAAATGCCACCCTTGCAAGAATTTTTTATGGAAGCCATACCAAAGCAATTTGAGGAACCTATGTGCAAGTTGAATTCTAAAGAAGAGAAGGAGGTATTAAGGATAATTCTTGGGTTATGAAAGTGATATTCTTATGCCATTGATGTTAATCTTGGATATGTACTATGCCATGTATGAGAGGAATTACTTAATTTGTGCAGACATGCATCAATAGTGTCTATGATACATGTTTACTTGATTACAAGATGAAGGCACAAAGTTAAGAAGGAAGTCTTGTATCTTTGAGACAAGTAGAGAAAGCAATGCACCCAATGGATTTCTTTGGAGGAAGAGTTGAATGCATTGAAGGGAACCCATGTAGAGAAGACTTCAAGATGAAGGCAATGGAGAAAGCACTGGTAGATCTTTGATTTTGTTGCAAGAGGAGAAATTGAAATTGAAAGAGGAGAACACCACCAGGAAAAGTATTTGGACACTCTTAGGAAGACATCCAAAAGCCTTGAAGAAAGGAATTAGAGCAATTGAGGGTCAATTTGATGGCAAAAAAAGAAAAGATTGAAGAGATGGTCAAGCGATTACAAGCCCAAGCGACTCAACTGACCACTACTACAGAATTGATGACCATCCAATGGATGAATTATAAAAAAGGTATCCATGGCATATGGAAGGGAGACCACCATTTGATTAAAGGAGTATCAAGAGGAGGTGGCAACCTTGCCAAAGTAACTAATAAAGATGCAATAGGAACTTTGCATTGCAACTATGTGTCTAAACCATGAGAAGAATGAGAAGTTGAAACTGATGTCAAAGGGTACCAAGTCTTCATAAACTAAATTATGTCAGAAAGGTGAAGTACTAGTGTACTTGGTTGTAAAGGGATCCAAAGAAGAGACGAGTCAAAAGACCATAAAGAGAATACAAAAAATGTTGTTAAATATCATCAAGGAGTTCATAAAAGCAACCAATACCACTAGAGAGGTATAAAAATTGTGACTTGCCCAACAAAAGCTAATGCAACCTATCAAAGATCAGACCATTAAAAGGATAAGGTTATAAAGTAGAGTAAGGATCAAGCTCAAGTTTGAGGAGATTAGGGAGAATTTATGGTTAGAGTATTAGAAGTAAAGAAACAATTAGAACTAGCAATAGAGGACTTAGAACTAGAGAATTCAATCAAGCAAGAACCTATAGAACTATTAGCACCAATTTGTTACCCACCTAGGGCCAAGGGACAAGTGGTAATCAAGAAGAATAGTAACTAATTATTACCATTGCACCCATCTTGGATCCAAGATGAGTATAATGCTAAATGGGTGTTAGATTAGTTTTGACAGGTTTTGTAACTCCATGGTCACTTGTCTATTGAAGTCTAACACCCAAAGAGCTTAATCATTTAGTCAGAGCAATTGGTAAATAAGTGAAGTACCTTTTGCAACTCATTGCTTTTTG
This sequence comes from Lunularia cruciata, assembly GCA_948567375.1. Lineage (NCBI taxonomy): Eukaryota > Viridiplantae > Streptophyta > Marchantiopsida > Lunulariales > Lunulariaceae > Lunularia > Lunularia cruciata. Next base: position 35,277,583 of record OX419762.1, on the reverse strand, counting down.
ATTTCCCTATGAATTTGACTCTCACTCATGTTTGTACTTTGTGAAATGTCTAAGTTAGAATTGTAAGTTGCTTTGTGTATTTGATCCTTAGCTTCTTTTCAATCATCTAGTTGCAATGTCTTGACAAGATTTCAGTATGATGTAGTGTTGTAAGTAACTAGAGTACCTAACCCAAATGAATGTCTATCATAAAGGTGTTGAACTATGTTGAAGTAAGTACTTTGAGAAAGTAGAATGATTATCTTTGAAGTATCAATATCAATAACACATTTGGAAGCAATAAAGTTCTTAAGAAGAGATGTGTCTCGAGAAGAGATGTTGCTTTCTCTTTAAAAAGGATAGTATTGTGAGCCGGCTTGTCTCTCACTTAGGATGAACCTCTGATGGCTATTATGGTAGAGCATCATGGACTAAGAAGGCAAGGAACCCCAACTCAATCATACTCCTCCAAGGATGACACTCCAAGATTCAAACCATTCCTCACTAGAGAACTCAATGAGAGAGAGATAGTTGTAAATGAAAGGGTAATGAATACCTTCTCACTCCTAGTTTATATACTTGTGAAATAATTACATACCAAAGTTACTAATTATTGGAGTAACTCAAGTTACTAGGCTCTGGAATTAGACTTGTCCTCTTTTGTAAGTTGTTTCTGCCTAAGAGGCAAAATATAGAATAGTATAGAACTAAATTGTGACACATTCCTTTATATTTGATCATTCCTAAGATGTATCTTTATGTGGATGACTAGTTATTTATCAAAATGCTAGAATTTGTTGTTTAGTGAGTTTTTAAATAAGCAAATTTGTTGTGCCACTACCAAGGATACACTCCTCAGGGGTGGTTAGATGCATGGATTCCTTGAAGGCACAAAGATGAATGTTGTCAAGAGAAGGTGTTCTTGGTGAATCTGAATTTACAAAGTGCTATAGGGAATTACGAAATAAGCATGCTCATGAAAAGAAGAGAAAGAAGAGAAAAAAATAGCTACATAAAGAACAAGCTGATTGTGACACTCTTGACCATAAGTTTTTGGAAGAGATGCACTCATTCAATCGGACTTGCAAAAGAAGGTGAAGGGTTGGGTTGGAAGACTTTTGTTCACTTACAAAGTTCCTTGATGTCTAACCCCAAGAGCTACATGCCTCCAATCAATTGATGAGAATTTACATAACCTCACTTGGTAGAAGGTATCAAGTTTCTAAGAGAATTGATAAAGGAGAAATTGGCATATGAGCTATCTAAATGTGATGCTCAACACCTACTTGCTCATCTTTGGAAGTCTAGCATTTTATTATTCCTTCTAAGAAGAATTTTCTTTGATCCACATGAACCCTCAATTTGGATGTTGCTCAAAATATTTGGTTGGAATCTGTGAAACATGAACAACCCAAAGAAGTGGACATACAACCCAATGACAAAGAAGTACCTTCCAAAGAAGAAGCATTAGTTCCTCTAGAAGAAGGGAGCATTAGTAGTTTCAAGTATGGGTTGCTCAATTCAAATCAAGACTTTGACATTTTCCAACCTCCACCACCACCAAACATATTTCTGTTATTACCACCACCTCCTCCACCACAAAAAACCATGGCAACTCCTTCTACGGCCCATTTAATCAACAAAGATACCATAAATTTAAGGGCCATAAGGGAGAAGAAGATCTAGACACCTTCACCAAGGAGTTTAATTATATTGAAGTGGCAAACAACAAAGATATAAATGTAGTCAAGCTTTGAATCTTCCCTATTTTACTAAGGAACAAGGCAAGAAGTTGGTCCATATATGCAAGCTAGACTATAGCTAATGTGGCAAGCAAAGTCATAGTGAAACAATGATTTCTTGGTTGATATAAGAGAGCTAGATTACAAGGTAAATACTTTTGCCACATTGAATAGCCTAGAGAAGAATTGAAGGAGAAATTTCAACATTATGCAAAGATGTTTCACACTCTCCTCAAGAGAGTCCCTAGACCATCATAGAGTTTGGTATTTGGACATTCAAGAAATTTCCAGGTTTCTATGGAGCATATCTCCTAAGAGTTAAGTATTTGCAAGAGAAAGGGAGCACGACAAAAACACTCCAGCAAAAGCTGTAAAATTGGCAGAATTTATGAAGTTACTCACTTAAACCCCTTAAGGAAGTACCATTGATCTACAAAATGAGGGAAAGGAAGTAAGAAGATGCCAAAGAAGTCTTCTCAAACCACCTTGTCCTCCAGTTCTAGTTCTTTAAAAGAATCCTATCTTCCAAATATAAGAGGGAACAACAAAAAGAAAGACTTTGTCAAGAAAAGAAGGTATGACATATCCTTAAAGATAGACACAAAGCTTGAAGAGCTCATCAAAGACTTTATGGACTTCAAAGTTCAACTGCTGTAACAAAGGATAAGAGGAGTTTACCTTCTTATGTAAGACCCATCCACCATTTGGTGTACAATATGTGGCAAATTTGGCCATGCTAATACTAAGTGTTTCAAAACAAAATTGTCATTTCCAATACAACAAGTGTATTGGATTGAAGTATGGGAAACTCAAGAGTATTTTGTCAAAGAGGAAGAATGAGTGTTCACTATGTAAGAATTTTATCTCTAATGCCAATACCACTAGTGTAAATTCCATAATTTGTGCCCAAAGAATACGTGAGCAATGATCCTCAATGCAAGATCATGCCTCCTCAACAAAACAAAACTCCTAGTGCATGCTACAATTATGATGTGTTAGGACATTAGTCCCCAAATTTCTCCAAGCCATGAAGGTAGATTAAGTACATGCTCATGTGCTCTAATTGCAAGGGTTCAAGTCATGTGGTGGCCTATTGCACTCAACCACCTACACCAAGACCTCACATTAAATTTCCACCAACCCCATTGTAATACCAATAGCTAGATATATTATCTAGAGGTGAAAATTGACTTGGTAATATCTGGAAGGATGTTAGGTATGGTGGGCTAAGTAGATTAAATAGAGGTGTCACCAAAAGAGCACTTCTATTAATAGAGTATAAGCCAAAAATAGCTTAAAAATTTAATACCAATAGTTAGACATATTATCTAGAGGTGAAAATTGGCTTGGTAACATCTAGAACAATGTTATAGATAATGGACTAAGTAGATCATATAAAGGTATCACTTAAAGAGTACTTCTATTAATAGAGCAAGAGCCAAAAATAGTTTGAAAATTTTAGAGCTAATTTTGGAGGCCTAAATGTATGAATTAGGCCTAAAAGATGTGCATATTCTTCCTCTAAGAGTCCAAAGGCTAGCCTTCCCTCCCCCAATTTGTCTCATTAAGAGCTTTCCAATGGTACCTCACCCATGCAATTTTGAGACTCCTATAAGAAGATTCTCTAAAGACTCCCTTTGGTCAAAGCTTGTTTGACCAACCAGATAGGATCAGAACCAACATGCTATCCATACACTCAACTAATTTCTAAGGATAGAGCTCTCTTTTGGGTCACCAATCCATGTATCTGATCCAAGGGTGGAGCTTCCTTTGAGGGAATCCTCTTTGCTATATAATAAAGTAAAGGTACTCCTTTGGAAGCATCAAAGTATTGAGTGTGAAGCTTGTGTTTCTCTTAAGGTCTCTTATGCTTTGAAGATTACACCCATCTACTATCAAGGTAGATACAAAATATACATTCCATCACTTTATAGGAATTAGACTTAGATGATGTATTGGGTTTGCCAAACCCAGAAGTTAATCAAGTAAAACCAAGGGCTAGCATGAAAATCTTTGTACTCTTTGGATTCACCCTTCTTTAGATACAAAAATAAAGCTAGTATGTAGAAAGGAAATTCTATTAAAGAAGGAATGGAAGCTTCTTGAGAAACTCAAAGAAAGGAATCAAGAGAAACAAAAGGAAGCATTGAACCTTCAGAAGGAGAAAATTAAAGAAGAGAAATTATCTTAACTCGACCTTTCAACAATTACCTCTAACATTTCTAGAGAGTTAGAGGAGTTGATTCAAGAGGTGATGTTCAAAACACCAATTGTGCAAAGCCTATTAATCATGCAATGGAGGTACCAACTAATACTATTTTGACAAGAGAGGAACCAAGCTTTCTAAAGATTGCTTCTTCAAAAGATGCCAACACCTCAAAGGATCTTTGGAAGATAAGTTCAGAGAGGAACAATCTTCCAAAGAAGAAAAAGAAATCTTTGATGGTAGAAGCACCATAGTATGATATTGTGGCAGACCTTACTTTGGAAAAAGTTGATGTTACCTTCAAATAGTTTTTCAAAGACAACATGTTTTACAAGAAGCAACTAGCATTAGCTTTGAAGAGGAGGAAATGCATGAAGTAGGAGGATTGACTTGCCATTTTCCACATAGAGCAAGAAGATTTGGGCTCACCAAAAAACTGAAGTTGAAATTGTAAGTAATGTCATCAAATTAGTTCTGATTGACTCATGCTCTAGAGTCAATGTAATGATACAAGACAAATCTCACATATTGGAATTTGTGAAATTTGAACCAACACCTCAAATTTTATGTTTCATGGACTAGATCTAGAGATTATTGGTTAGGATGTTGTCCAATATAGGTGGAGCTCTTTTTGATTGAATAAAATCATCTTGCAACCAATTGCCAAGCCATGACCTTTTGTCCTGATTGGTGACCATGCTTATATAGTGCACATGTAAATATCAACTACCATTATCATACATTGAGATTCAAGGACCTTGAGAGTGAAGTGAGAAGCATACCCCATCAATTGGAAGAAGGTACTCCATTTGAGATAAACAATTTCTTTGGATGAAGATACACGATAGATTCATTGGAAGACTTATCAAATGAAATAACTAGTAAATTATCTTGATTGTTGCAAGGTTGACGAGGAAGATCCAAGTATGGAACTCAAAGATGGTGATTTGGAAGATGAGAGATGAGACCAATCTTTTGCAATGTTGAGCACAAGTTGGATAAGCTATGCAGAAGGGATTATAAAACTCAATGATTTTAAAGACATTGTTCTTTTAGAAGGAAAAATCTTGAGGATTTCCAAATATTTATCTTCTAGAGAGTATCCAATCTATGTCACTTTTTTTTAACAAATTCAAGATATTTTGCATGGTCAATTGATTAGATGCCTAGCTCTGTTTAATAAATTTCAAGATATCTTTGTATGGTCAATTGATCAAATTCATGACATTCCTCATCAATTTGAGGAGTAGAAAATTGACTTGGTGGAAGGAGCTATACCAATACACCAATGCAAGTACAAGCTAAACCTAAAATACTCATTAATGGTCAAAGATAAAATCAACAAGCATCTTTGTGCATGAATCATCTTTCCAATCCTCAATAATGAATGGATGTCCTCAATTGTGATTTTTCCAAAGAAGAAGACAATTAAAACTCATGTATGTCATGAATTTTAAAGGCTTAATTTGGTTATAAAGAAGTACCACTCTCTCCTATGGTTAACCAACACTGTTTTGGATCAAGTAGGAAGACATGAGTGCTACAACTTTCTAGATGCATTGTTATGCAATCAAGTGTGCATTCATGAGGAGAATAATCACCTTCATGATAGATAGAGGAACATATGCCTACAAGCAGATGCCATTTGGCCCTTATAATGCACTTGCAACCTTCCAAAGGATGACGAGTAGCATCTTTAAGGATTTTGATAGAGCTTGATTGACAATTTTTGCATCAATAGAAGAAGAGAATGCAATCTATAACATCTTTGGAAGACCTTCAAATGATGTCAAGCAATAGGATTATCACTTCATATAGATAAGTGCTTCTTTTTGATGAATGGAATATTTTTGGGACATCATATCTTTTAGAGAGAAATTGAAGTAGACATTAAGAAGGTCAAACTCATCAAGATAGTGGAAGCACCCAAAAAGTTCAAGGACCTATAAACCTTCCTTGGTCATGTGGTATACTACTTTCAATTTGTGACCAATCATTCAATTTAACTACCCCTTTGACCAAATTAGTTGGAGAAACCAAAGGAGGATGTGTGGACAAGAGACAAAGAGGAGGCCATTATCACATTTAAGTTATTAGTTAAGGCATTGGTCATAAGAGCACCTAATTAGGACTGCACTTTTCAAGTATATGTAGATATATCCTTTGTAGCTATTTGTGTCATCCTTAGGTAGAGGAACAATAAAAAGAAGGATTATACCATCTACTATGATAGTTAGAAATTGTCTATCCTTGAGAGAAATTACTCCAAAATAGAATAGAAAAATTTAGGTATGATCTATTTATAAGAAATTCCAATGCTATCTCTTGAGCTGCAAATTTATGTTTCACATAAATGAATATGCCTTGCAATACCTTGTGAAGAAGGCCAATCTATTTAGACAAATTGCATGATGGATTTTGTTGTTGTAGGAATTCACTTACATAATTTAGGTGTGTAAGGGTGTACATCATTAGAATATGCATTTCCTCTCAAGATTGGCAATGGAAGAGCAATACAAGGATCTAAAAGATGATTTCCTAAAAAAGGACTTTTCTAATTGACCAAAAATGATGGCTTGGGAGATGTTAGGATAGAAAAGGATTACCCTAGGAAGTCTACAATCCAATGTGAGAACCTAGATACCTTACTATTGGAGGGTAATATTGGGCAAGAGTATAGGTCAAGCTAGTGGCTACACATTTCATTCCTTGGAGTGATAAGATAAAGAAGTGTCTTGTGAAAGCATTTGTCCACAAGAAGAACCCTTGAAATGTGTGGTTGGTCATTAAATACAAGAACCTATCAAAGAAGTAGCTTTTGGTAGCTCTAATGAAGAGTTTTTGCCCACAAATGACCACATACTTGATCAATTCACTAATGGCACTCTTTGAGATCATGTTTTGTGAGAACCCAATTGATTGGAGATAAATTTTTAATGAGCATACTCAAAAGATGTACAATGTATTTGAGGAGTGAGGTCCACATTACTTGATGCCTTTTGTTTTTCACTTTTATATTGGTCATGGATTGCTCTCAAATGCAAAGAAGGTCCAATTTTTGGAATATGAGGGATTGCAAGATATTTCATGTTGATCTCCCAAGAGAGAAGCAATTGGAAGCCTTGAGTGAAGTAGAAGCCAAGTATATGGAGACTAGTGAATTTTTATCTCCTATCAAGAAGGAGAAGTATTGGGTGTTTGGGATCAACACTACAACAAGGACTTTCAGTTAGAAAAGAAGGAGAGTGTAACAATGAACAAAAGCACACAAGATTAGAACTCCCAGAAAAATCTGATGCTCCAAAGAAGCACTTTGTCTTTACTATATAGCAAAGAGGATTCCTCTAAGAGAGCTATACCCTTAGATTAGATCTATGGATTGGTTTCATGCCATTCTTCATCCTATTTGGCTCATCAAACAAGTTTGACCAAAGAAAATCTTTCATAAGAAGCTCAAAACATCATTGAAAAGTCACCATTGAAAAGATCTCAGCAAGAAAAACAAGGGATGAGAGAAAGCAATGCTATTTTCCTTGAAGGGAGGAGGTATGAATCCATTTTTTGAGGCCTAATTCTTTTGTTTCTTTTGAGGCCTAATTCTTCTCTAAAGTTTTTGGTGTGTATTCAACCTTTGCTTTATTAGTGTAAGTCCTCTTTTGTTGACTCCTCTATCTTATCTATTTAGACCATCATGTATAACATCTCTATAGATATTACCAAGCCAATTTTCACATGTAGTTAAATTTCATAAAGAGGAGAAGAATGTGAAGACATTGAGGAAGATAAACCCTTTGAAGTGGAAAAGATGGACTCACGTGAATACTCCAATGAGGTTGAAGAACAAGATGAAGAAGATGAGGAGTTTGAGCATAATGAACCAAGCAATCTAGCAGACTTCTTTGAGTTGGATGTGATGACAACCTCAAAACAGGACATTCTTGAGCATTGTAAGTACTTGTTCAGACAATGAGAAGGGAAGGAACTCTTGAGGTAGTGGAGAAGAAGATGGGAGAACCTGAACCTAAACCAAAACCTACCATTCTAAGACATGCTTTGTGTTAAGTGTGGAGTTTGATTAACTATAGAAATACTCTATGAGATAAATATCTTACTTGAATGTTGAAAATTCAATATGAGATAGATCTTATATGGGAGTGTAGAGCTATAAGTACAAGACAGATCTCCAAATTCTAGAATTCTATTTATAAGAATGGATAGAAAGGAAATTCATGTAAAGACTAATTTCTGTGTGATTATAGATGCAAATAAGGTGTGCCTAATATCATTGGAAGTGTCTTCTCAAGAGCTTTCCATAGACCTCAAGATTATAGAAAATGAAGCTTTAGAAAATAAGTTAAGTCCACTTAAAGTTCACAACAATGTGTCTTGTTTGAATACAAGATTTTTGGGAATTTTCTATAAGAATGTAACTCTGAAAAAGCTATGGGAATGGATCCCACTTGCAAAAAATTTTGAGGTGACATTTGAGATGAAATATATGAATTAGTACTCGATAGTCTACTGTTAGATATGAGATCAATTGGCAACGTACATTCCAGAACTATATAAGGGATGACAAGTGCAAGCGTATATATATTGTAGTGTTCACAATCAATGGTTACTTTGACACTTCTTGAGTGAATAAAATCTTGTGCAGATTTGGACTTAGGTAAACATTGGCCAAACCACATTAAATTTCTATCCATAACTTTCTTCATCAAATTGATGAATGAATTTTTCTCCATAGAATAGCCAAATTTCGTATTCCCATTGTTCTCTCAATCAAGTTCAATTTCTCTAAAAAAGTAGTATCATGTTTTGGAGAGAGATTGCAAAAGAAGGGAAAGTCAAAATTGATAAGTTCAATGGCAAAGATTTTGGATTTTGGAAGATGCAAGTTGATGATTATCTATATCAAAAGAAGTTGCACCTACCTCTTGAGGTAGAAAAGCAAGAAAAGATGGAAGAAGTTGAGTGTGAGTTTCTAGATTGACAAGCCTTGGGTGTGGTCAGATTAATATTGGCAAGAAATTTTGTATACAACATTATTTGTAGGAAGACCACTCATGGGTTAATTAAAGCATTGTCAAATATGTATGAGAAACCTTTAGCCTTGAACAAGGTATACTTGATTCATTAGTTAGCCAACACAAGGATGAAAGAAGGAGCATAAGTTTAAGACTATGTGAATGATTTCAATCCAATCATTGTTGCTATTATAATCATTACTTGATAGTTGGGGAGCAATAGCCACAATAATGATATAAGTTGTCAACTCCTTCCGAATATTAATGTGGGGAATGTTGATAATCCCAAGCTTGAGACCTGAAGGAGAGCACAAACTCCTTGAAAATTCCTCAAGCACTCTCCTCTAGCATCTTATATTCTTATTTACTAATTTCAACTTGCCTCAATCTCCCCTTAGTTGACACTACAATTTCTCTACTAAATAGAGCTCAACTCTTGGTATAAGTGGAGGATTATAATTTACCCTAATCTTGCATTAAACCAAATTTAAGGTGATTAATGCAAAGGTAAGGTGATCATTAATATTTACAAGATCACTTGTAATCCATTAAAGGCTCCAAGTAATGATTTGCAATACCCATAAATATTTAGGGCAATGTGTCTCTGCCTATAAAAGTATAAAGTACAAATAGTACTTGTAAAAATATTTATAGGAAGTTAAAATGCTATTATTGAAATGTCCGAGTGCACATGCTCTTGATTTTGTTTTGGTCAGATCAATCATACACATGAAGCCAACTACTGATTCCCACATGTATACTATTGTAGTTGCTTACTTGCATATTATGGTGTTCTAAACCTTTTAAATGCTCCTAAATTTTGAGGCATAGTAAAATTGACTTATGATCATATGTAACTTACTAGAAATTTCTTCAAGATTTGGGGTTTTAAACTCCAAACTTCTACTCGTACAAATAAGTGGTTAACAAAGCTCTATAGGGCAGACTTTTGCAGATGACATGTGTCAGGGCAGACTTATACTTGGTCCGAGATGATTAGGTGACAGTAGCGGACGTCCGCTACTATTACCTAATCTACACGAGATCTAGTTTTGGAGGGAGTGATTACCCATCTCCTTGGATAGGCGGCAAGTGCAGCATCAAGTTGCAAGGTCTCCAAGTATAGGGGCATGCAGCGAGTTCACCTCTTTGTTCCTCTAGCCTTGGAGTTACATGGAGTGATGGATACGGCATTCAACACATTTGTTAGGGAGTGCATGAGAGCTTATCATGTTAAGTGCAAGGGGGTACCACTCTCACTCTCATACTTTGTAGCATATTTTAGATAGCATGTGTCCATTGCTCTATATAGGGCAGTGGCTGGTGCAATTCATAGGAGAGCAATCACACTAGGTGATGCTTCTTTGGATGCTCTAGTTATTTGTAGACCACACGACTTGCATAGCTTGGATATCTTAGGTGCAGTGGGGCAGATTTCTCATATAGACTCTATTGGGGCTTAGCACCATTTTACCTTTTTCATCTCTCCCTTGTACGGCTTGATGGGTTCTTCCCATCCTTCATTTTTCTATGTGGTCGTCCTTTGTTTCTACAGGGAATTCTATTGGGATGATTAACCATTCAAGGTCTAGCACATCCATGTTGTGATCATCATTACTATGCTTTAACAAAAAAAAGGCAACCACAAGTGATAACAAGTTCAATTAATTTATTATATGAAAGTCCATTCTCTCTTGTTGTTGCATTAACTCGTGTAATCCATAAACGTCAAAGATTGGTTTTTTTTTTTTACCTATATGATGAGATGATGCTAATGCCCTCATTCCTTGTTGCACGTACTGCTTTCATGGGCAAACAGTCCAACCCTTGGAATGTACTACCTTCGCCCCAAGTGGCAAAGAGCCGACATCGAGGTGCCAAACCTTCCCGTCGATGTGAACTCTTGGGGAAGATCAGCCTATTATCCCTAGAGTAACTTTTATCCGTTGAGCAACGGCCCTTCCACTTGGTACCATTGGATCACTAAGGCCAACTTTAGTCCCTGCTTGATGGGTATGTCTTGCAGTCAAGCTCCCTTCTGCCTTTGCACTCAAAGGCTGATTTTTGTCCAGCCTGAGGAAAACTTTGCACACCTCAGTTACCTTTTGGGAGGCCTATGCTCGCCCTTGGTGACGGTCTTTTACTCCTACAACATCAAGTGTTCCTCTAATAATATGATATTGTACACCTAAGAAGGATGAGAAGATCCCATCATGCCCATACAAGGAAAAGACATGGGGCTAGCCCCTAATAGTATTGGTAAGAAGAATCTACCCCACAACACAAGCGATATTTGAGTTATCCAAGTCATTTGGTTTACAAACAATTGGAGCATCTAAGAAAATATCACCTAGTGTGATCCTATGGATTGCATAAGCCAATGCTCTCTATAGACCAATGGACATATGCTATCTAAAATATGTTATGCAATATGAGAGTGAGAGTGATAGCCTTTACGTCTAGAATGATATGCACTTGTGCATTCTTTAAGAAATGTGTCAAACGTCATATTCATCATTCCATGGAATTCCAAAGCTAGAGAAACAAAGAGTTGACCTTGTTGCATAACTCTCAATGGGGTACTTTCCCTACTACCATATCCGCTTATTGCACATCCAGAGAGATGAATGATCATTCCCTCCAACATTCCATCACAAGTAGGGACATCAACCACAATGTCTTTTAAAGTCAGCTGGTTTTTCAACCATTAAAAAAAATGCTCCAGACTTCACAGACCTCTTCAGTAACCGGTTGGCATATGGGACAAGTGTAAGTTTGCTATAACTCATACTTGAGATCCAGTCAACTGTCATTGGACAAAATATCTTGAAAATGGGATGCCCTCGTACAACTTCGTCCCGATTATAGTCGCTGTTCCGAATAGGTTTTATATGTGAATCATCATTTCACAACGGACGAAAGTCAGAAAAAGTCTACTACGATCTTTTTTGTGACCTAGAATCGATGAATCGTACAGGGAAAATAAACTACCTTGCTGGATTCTCGTTTGTTGATTCGAGATATGAGAAGTATCGAGGTGGATATACATCCTGTCAATGATCATTACTTCGACGGTTGCAGATGTAGCTTGCTGCTGCGAATTTGTCTTTTTAAAGATCCGTATTAAGTTTGTCCAGTGCACAGTTTACCTCTTACCAACTCGTCACCCTGCAGCTGGCCGGCCTGCTGAATACAAATCCACTATACATAAAAGAGTTTATACAAAGTTTGGAAGTTTCTTCCTACGAGAAACTCCAAAGGGTGTTTTACAAGAAAACCGAAAAAGGCGATCGCGTAGGAAAAACGAAAGATTACAAGAAAAGGAGTTTATGCAAGAAGGCGGCTTTATGGTGAGAGGAGGTACAAGTTGCAATGCTTCACTTACCAGTTCCTCAAGCCGACGAGCGAACTAACTTGCGCCCGCGCAGAAGATCAACACTGACACTGCGCATCTTTGATTTCATTGTTGGGATTGGATATTTGTTACGGTAGACCTGTACAACCAGCGACAGTACTGTTTTGGGATGCTTTTAATGCTCAATGTCCAGTCAATCAGCAGTTGCAGAGTTGCATATGTAAGTTCAGTCTAGGAGTCTAGTTGGTGATGTACTTGGATCTTGTACTTGGATCCTGTAATAGATCTGGCTGTGGCATCCGCACCCTCTCAATACCATCGCTGTCCAATCCAACCAATTTCTGTACTGAAATGATGAAATAAGCAAGGCATGTAGTGACGCTAGAGATACCTGACCATTTCGTGGATGACAGAAACGAGAAAGGCGACCGCGTAGGATAACAAGGACGGCAGACTCCTCAAGTCTAAACCCTAATTAATTACAGCCCTGTTCATAAATGGACGTGAAATTACTTTAGGGACCCCGTGGAATTATTTACGGGCGGCGCCGCCTCCCGTAAATTGCGAAACTGAACGTTATGTGAACAAGCTATCAACGGTTGAATTCCTAGATAGGGACTTGTATATGTGATCGAGTAAATTCCCCGGATAGCTAAGAATATATTATACTTTTAGCTATCCACGGTTAGCTATCCTCCGGATACATATTATACTCTTAGCTAGCTATCCTAGATAGGTTGAATTCCACGACAACAATGGTCTGAATATGTATCCGGGGGTTTGATACCAAATAAGCTAGCTATCAGGGGTTGAATTCCGTAATATATATAGACAAGCAACTAGTTATATTGTTAGCCATTTGAGGTTAAATTCCATGCAGTATGACTGTAAGGAGTTGCTTATGAAACCCGAGGTATCGTACTACATGTGCTAGTTATCCGGAGTTCAATTTGGTCATGGAAAAAAAAGGCGACCGCGGAGGAAAAACAAAGGATGGGAATGTTATGTTTGGCTTGTCAAGAGCAAAGGAAAATGTAACTGATGGCTGTTGCTTGTCACTTGTCTAGAAGTTCAAGTGGACAGTCACTTGTCTAGCAATTCAAGTGCATGACAGTGATGGACAGTGATAGTGATGGACCTGTTTATAATGTATAAATATGTGCAATGAGAAATAAAGCTTCAAGAAGGCTGGTGTGAGCCTGTTTCAGTCGTGGAGGTAGCTTCCGGGACAGGGAGTGAACTATGTTATTTCCTCTTAGTTTTCTGATTTCTGTTTAAGGTGGTTGTGATGTGCTATTGTGAGAGGTCCTAGGGACTGTGTTTTTCTAACAATTGGTATCAGAGCTTAGTTGGTCCTGAAGAGGGACTTAAGATATGAGGGGGCTGTGAAGAGGGTCAAGAAGCAAGTCCCCAACAAAGCAATGGCAGGGGTGATATCTATATCAAATGCTAAATTTTCAGTGGAGAAGTTTGATGGGAAATTTTTTTTTGGACTTTGGCAACTGAAGATGAAGGACCTTCTTGTCCAGCAAGGACTACATAGAGCACTGAAGAAAAAACATGAGGACAAAAGTAATGAAGATGCAGATCTCAAAGCTATCAGCACTATTCGGTTGAACCTTGCTGATGAAGTGCTATACAATGTTATGAATGAGGAATCTGCACCAAAACTATGGGCCAAACTGGAGAATCTTTATATGACCAAGTCATTGACAAATAGACTATATCTTAAACAGAAGTTGTATATGTTGCTGATGAAGGAAGGCCAAAGTATTATGGAGCACCTCAATGCTTTCAACAAAATCATTTGTGAATTGATGAGCATAGAGGTCAAGTTAGAAGAGGAAGATAAGGCATTGCTGTTATTGACTTCACTTTCTCCTTCATATGAGCATCTGGTCACAACTCTTCTATATGGGAAGGATGATATAAACTGTGAGGAGGTAACTTCAGCATTATTGTCCAATGAGATGCAAAAAAGACCCAACCAAGAAAAGACAAATCAGAGGCTCTATTTATCAGAGGAAGGACAAGAGAGAGATATCAGATCAGGAGTAAATCAAGATCCAAGTCTAGAACTGGAGGTTTCAAAGGCAAATGCTGGATTTGTGGGAAAGTTGGACATTTCAAGAAGGATTGTAACAACAAGAGGCTTGAGTCCAATAAGGATAAAGGTCAACTTTCAGATCAAGCAAGTATTGCTGAGTCATCTGGTATTGTGGATGATGTTCTATGTGCTACCCAAAACAAAGATAAATTTGAGGAGTCATGGATATTGGACTCAGGCTGCTCTTACCATATGTGTCCAAATAAGGAGTGGTTTCATGAGTACAAACCATTCAATGGAGGATCTGTAATAATGGGGAACAACATGGCTTGTAAAGCTATTGGCATTGGTACAATACACGTTAAGATGTTTGATGGTATTGTGAGGACTCTTGCTGATGTAAGGCATGTTCTTGAGTTAAGGAAGAATTTGATATCACTAGGCACTTTGGACTCAAATGGTTGGAGGTGGGGAGAGGAAAATGGAACACTCAAGGTATCAAAAGGAGCATTGGTTGTAATGAAGAGCAAGAAGATAGGAAATCTTTATGAGCTTGTTGGAGAGACCATTACTGGAGGAGTGGCAAGTACCACTTCAGAAAGTGAAGATCCCAAAGATCTTACTCAGTTATGGCACCTACGTTTGGGTCATATGAGTGAAAGAGGTCTAAGTGAATTGTCCAAGCAACAACTTTTGAAGGGCCTTAAAAGTTGTAAATTAAAATTCTATCAGCATTGTGTAGTAGGAAAGCAACGAAGGGTAAGCTTTTCCATAGGAGTTCATTGCACAAAGGGAATTTTAGACTATGTGCATTCTGATGTTTGGGGCCCTGCACCTGTAGCTTCAAAATCTGGAGCATTATATTTTGTGTCTTTGGTTGATGATTACTCTAGGAGAGTATGGGTCTACACCATGAAGCAAAAATCAGAGGTCTTCTCTATCTTTAAACAATGGAAGGTGATGATGGAGAACAAACTGGAAGGAAAGTAAAGTGTTTGAGATCTGATAATGATGGAGAATACAAATCTGGAGAGTTTGATAGATATTGTAAGAGTGAAGGGATAATTCATCACTTTACAATTCTGGGTACCCCTCAATAAAATGGAGTGGCAGAGCGGATAAATCATACACTCTTGGAGAAAGCAAGAAGTATGTTAAGCAATGCCAGATTGGAGAAGAGTTTTTGGGCGGAAGCTATTAATACAGCTTGTCATTTGGTAAATATTTCTCCCTCTATTGCTATTGAGTGTAAGACACCTATGAAAAAATGGACAGGTTGGCATGTTGATTACTCTTCACTTAGAGTGTTTGGATGCATTGCTTATGTTCATATTCAACAAGAACAACGGACAAAGTTAGATCCCAAATCTAGAAAATGTATATTCTTGGGATATGAGAAGGATACAAAGGGATATAGATTATGGGATCTAGAAAGGTGTTGTCTTGTTGTGAGTAGGGATGTAGTTTTTGATGAGAAGAGTACAATGGAGATTATTACTATAGCGGAAGAAAAGAAAAGAAAAATTCAATCAGATTTTGTTAAGATAGATATTGATCTTGGAAATGAAGAGATATCATCTCTTGTAGATCTACAAAGTGAACCATTAGAAGAGCAAAGTCCAGAAGTGATTCATGAACGTAGGTATCCAAATAGGGATAGGAGACCTCCAAAGAGATTTGATGATTCATTCATAGCTTATGCTCTTCTTACGAAGAATGGTGAGCCTTCTTCATATAAAGAGGCAATGCAAGATCAAGAGTGTCAAAAGTGGCATTGTGCAATGGAAGAGGAGATGAAGTCTTTGGCCAAAAACCAAACTTGGAGACTTGAAAAATTGCCTATGGGAAAGAAGGCAATTGGTTGCAGATGGATATTCCGGAAGAAGGAAGGACTTCCAAAATCAGGTGGAGATCGATACAAAGCAAGGCTTGTAACAAAGGGTTCTAGCTAAAAAGAAGGTATTGACTTCAATGAGATTTTTTCACCAGTGGTAAAAATCTCTTCAATGCGTGCACTATTGGCAATAGTTGCATTGCATAACTTGGAGTTGGAGCAACTAGATGTTACAACTGCTTTTTTACATGGAGAATTGGAGGAGGAGATTTACATGCATCAACCTGAAGGTTTTGCGGTACCAAGGAATCAGAACCTGGTTTGTAGGTTACAAAAGTCTTTATATGGACTAAAGCAAAGTCCAAGTCTTTGGTACATGAAATTTGATACTTTCATGTTGAAGCATGGATATAACAGAAGTGAATCAGATTGTTGTGTGTACCTCAAGAAGCTACATGGACCTAGCGTATTTGATCCAATCATCTTGGTACTATATGTGGATGATATGCTGATTGCTGCAGAGGATATGGTTGAGGTGGAGAAATTGAAAGCAAAACTTGGTAAGAAGTTCGATATGAAGGACTTGGGTTCTTCAAAGAGGGTGCTTGGGATTGACATCCATCAAGAAAAGAGCAAGGGAAAGTTATGGATATCTCAAAGGAGATATTTGGAAAAATTACTTGCTCGGTTTGGCATGGAGAATGAAAAACCAGTGAGCACTCCAATGTCAAGTCATTTCAAGATATCATTGAAGCAATGTCCATCAAATGAAGAGCAGAGAAAAGTAATGTCAAATATTCCTTATGCAAGTGCTGTTGAGAGTTTAATGTATGCTATGGTCTGCACTAGACCAGACGTCTCATATGCTATGAGTATGGTGAGTAGATACATGGAAAATCCAGGGAAACAACATTGGGAGGTTGTGCAGTTGATACTTCGTTACTTGAAAGGGACTATAAATATTGGCATTACCTTTGATGTGGAGAAGAACCAAGAAGGAGGAATTATAGGGTCTGTAGATTTTGACTTTGCCGGAGACTTGGATAAGAGAAGGTCTACAACAGTGTTTTTTTTTACACTTGTTGGTGGTGCAGTAAGTTAGAAGTCTACTCTCTAATCTATAGTTGCTCTTTCTACTACAGAGGCGGAATATATGGCAACAACAGAGGCTGCCAAAGAAACAATATGGCTTCAAAGATCAGCCAAGGATGTAGGACTCCCTCACATGAAGTCCACACTTTTTTTGTGATAGCCAAAGCACTATTCACTTGGCCAAAAATCAAGTATATCATTCAAGGACAAAGCATATTGATGTGAGACATCATTTTATCGGGGAAGCTGTGATAAATGGTGAGATCAATTTGCAAAAGATTGGCACAGAGGTAAACGCAGCTGATATGTTGACTAAACCTGTTCTTGTTGAGAAGTTCAAGTTATGCATGAACTTGCTCAACCTTGAATTGTGCTCTTTGGGATGATATGGTGGATACAAGCAAAAGGTGGAGATTGTTATGTTTGGCTTGTCAAGAGCAAAGGCAAATGTAACTGATGGCCGTTGCTTGTCACTTGTCTAGAAGTTCAAGTGGACAGTCACTTTTCTAGAAGTTCAAGTGCATGACAGTGATGGACAGTGACGGACCTGTTTATAATGTATAAATATGTGCAATGAGAAATAAATCTTCAAGAAGGCTGGTGTGAGCCTGTTTCAGTCATGGAGGTAGCTTCCAAGATAGGGAGTGAACCACATTATTTCCTCTTAGTCTTCTGATTTCTGTTTAAGGTGGTTGTGATGTGCTATTGTGAGAGGTCCTAGGGACTGTGTTTTTCTAACAGGGAAGATCCCATCAAGCCGTACAAGGGAGAGATAAAAAAGTTAACATGGGGCTAAGCCCCAATAGAGTCTGTATGAGAAATCTGCCCTACCGCACCTAAGATATCCAAGCTATGCAAGTTGTACGGTCTACACACAACTGGAGCATCCAAAGAAACATCACCTAATGTGATCACTCTCTTATGGATTGCACCAGCCACTGCCCTCTGTAGAGCAATGGACACACGCTGTCTAAAATATGCTACAAAGTATGAGAGTGAGAGTGGTACCCCCTTACGCCTAACATGATAAGCTCTCGTGCACTCCTTGACAAATGTGTCAAATGCCGTGTCCATCGCTCCATATAACTCCAAGACTAGAGGAACAAAGAGGTGACCTCGTTGCATGCCCCTATACTTGGAGACCTTGCGATCTACTACTGCACTCGCCGCCCATCCAAGGGGATGGGTAATCACTCCCTCTGAAACTATATCCCATATAGGGTCCGTAATCACGACATCCGCTATTGTCACCTGATCATCTCGGACCAAGTATAAGTCTGCACTGACACATGTTGTCTGCAAGGCATACAAACGCTCCCTCCAAGCCAAGTATCCACTCTCTCGTGCCATAACAAACACTATGTCTCTAATGGCATCATGGGTAGCTATCCTCTGTCCTCCAAAAGGATATCGTGTCATGTGGACCGCTGCTGCATCTAGAGTAATGAAGATGCAGATGGGTGGACCAAACCTAAGCAAAATCTCATCGCTGTAGAGAAAGTAGCTGGTGAGAAGGTCACTTCTTATTCGGTCATGGAAGGGACTTGTATATGTAGCCTGAGGCGTGGCACCGAATGAGAATGAGGTACATATTACAGCATCTGGGTCTTTCAGTAGTTATAAATTTTACTTTGACAGTATCGGACATAGAAGGAGTTGTTCATTCATTCATTTTTACTTGTACAGAGAAAGATATATTTTGAGTATATATATAAAGTAACGTTAACATATCTAAACCAAGTACGTAAACGTAACCAGAGGGGCATCGCATCATGTTTTAGAAGATTCTATTCATTTCTCTGTATCACAAGACATAACCCTGTAAACACGGTTAGATACTTCCAAGGAATGTCACAAAATGTCAGAAAACAAGTCCGCTCAATTCATCCCCACTCACCCACTGAAAGCAAAATAGTGATATAAGTACGAGTAAACACGATAAACACAATACAATTGTCCATACATGGAATTCCCTAGTGGCGGTTGTGTTTATTTGAATGGTTTTACACACCGAGGATATATTATCTAAACCATATTTTATCTCAAAGTGTATGGCCTGATTTGTCATAATATTACCTATTTAAAATCTCTTCTTAAATATCATTATCCAGATGATAATGAAAACTTAAATTCACTATCATCAAGTATTCGTTATCAATGGTGAGTTACATTGGAAAAGAATTGGGATACCATTATCTTTATAAATATCTAAAAAAATTTACACGTAGAACTAGTGTTTTGGCCTCCAGAGTCAGGGGACCTCCAAGAAGCATAAGAATGGTTCAAAGGGAAGAAAGTTAAAATCTGTTTGATTGCGCCATGCTGGGTTACGTTAGAAAAGAGCTGTGATACCATCAGATACTTTATAGATTTCCGAAAGTTTTCACACATAGAATTACGGTTCTGTCCTCTAGAGTCGGAGGACTTCCAAGAAATATACGAATGATACGAAGGGAAGAGTATTGGAAACCTCATTCATACCTCATCCAGAGTGCGATCGCGTGTGATAACAAGAAGGATGGAAGACCCATCAAGCCCGTACAAGGAAAAGACATAAGGGTTTAAAATGGGCCCAAACACAATAGTATTTGTGACATAGGAATGATTTCATAGCGCCAGTATATGTAATGATTTGTGATCCCCATGACATCAGAAACATTTGCAAATTGTAATTGGAAGAGAAAGGGAAATGGCGACTGCATAGGATGGGACCTCATCTAGCCGTACATGGAGAAGAGGGAGGGTAAAATGGGTCTAAGCCCCAATTGGTAAAGCCATATAAATGACTTCAATGCGACAGTACCTGATGAAGAAATGAGAACATTCACTGTAGATGACTCCTCTTCGTCAGTAGTAACTTATAAGTGGAGGAAATAGTAAAAGGCGACCGCGAAGGAAAAATGAAGGATGGGAAGACCCCATCAAGCTGTACAAGGGAGAGACAAAAAAGGTAACATGGGGCTAAGCCCCAATAGAGTCTGTATGAGAAATCTGCCCTACCGCACCTAAGATATCCGAGCTAAGTGGAGGAAATGGGAAGGAGAGAAAGGCGGTGATGAATAGAAGATGAATAGAAGGATATTCTAGAGTTTTAAAGAGTTCACTTGTATATATCACATTAGTGAATAGAAGGATATTCTAGAGTTTTAAAGAGTTCACTTGTGTATATCACATGAGTAAATATTTTATTCTGTTTGTTTTTTGATTTTGGTTCTATTGTTATATAGATTGAGGGTTATGGAGAATTGAGTAAAAAGTTATAGATAATTTTAGGTTATTTTAGAGCTTAGAATGATTATTTTACATTGAGAGAAATGGGTTGTTAATTTTCATTTCTAATCTTTTGATATTTATATTTGAGTTCCATGGGAATTTAATTTTAAAATTTTTGAAACAAATATTGAAAGTTATAAGAATTTATAGTGTTTATAGTTAGAAATATTCATGCTTGAGTTCTATGGGAACTTAGTTCAAAATTTTATGAAATGAAAATTAAAAGTTATTAAAGTTTATACTTTTTAGAGTTTGGAAATATTCATGCTTGAGTTCCATGGGAACTTAGTTTAAAATTTTAAAATAAAAATTGAAAGTTATGAGAATTTATAATTTTTAGCATTTGGAAAGATTGTATTTACTCATGTGAGTTGGGATGTGAAGGGGTGTGGTTTTGCAAGTATGGGGAGATATGGAGAGGAGCATAGTGTGTTATGATCATTATTCTTGTGCTAGTTATGGCTATACCTCTCCATGTGGGGCCGCCTAGAGTGACTTGGGATACACCAGGCATGATGTGTCACTGGTGCTTTACCTCGCAAGGGGTAAAGATCCATATGGGAAGGATTATGATTGGACCACTTTGGATGCTCATGTGAGAGGAGTGATCACATTGAAAGTGACACTCAAGATCATGAATGCTTCTTCTATCCCTTTGTTGACCGTCCCAAGGATACCAATCGAGTCGAGGGAATGGTTAACATCTCAAGCGGGTTGTATCTTAGGGCTATTGATATTAGTTTTCCATGTTCACGTCTATTCCGTATGCTACCCTGTACACTCCATGATGAGGCTATATATGCTTTCTGCCTACCACTTGATCATCCCTTGGACAAGTTAGTTAGACGAGTTAGCAGGGTTCTTATTCCTCTTATTCCCTTGATGATGCCTTAGTTATGCTAGAGAGGGATGTGCAGGGCATAGAGAGGTGGCTATTAGATTTTTTCTATTCCAAGCAAAGGATTGGGCTGCCCTACAAGAGGAGTCGGTTAGGGTTGCATGTTTTAGGAGACAAATTTTGCCACAAGATACCACAAAGTCTACTCAATTATGACGGTGTAGAACATTGGGTCAAGTGGGAGAGTTTAATAGGGCAGCACCAGCACTACACCCTTTGTCTATGGCTAGTCCCATTGGTGAGACTATCTTTTCCTTATGCTTACTACATCCTATGGCAAGAAATGGAGTACCATTAGAGGTCTTAGATTATCAGCTTAGGTAGCTTTTATATCTTGATAGATTACTTTTTGCACAAGCAATGTGCATTTGTAATACCAAGAGCTAGCCATATGATCTAGATGCAAAATTTGCTTTGGTAACATCTAGAATGATGTTATACATGATGGTCAAAATAGATCAGATAGAAGTATCACCAAAAGGGTACTTCTACTAATAGGGCAGAAAACCAAAATAGATTTGAAAACCTTAGAACAATAGCTAGACATATGATTTGAAGGTGAGAATTGGGTTGGTAACATTTGGAAGGAGGTAACACAGGATGGACTGAATAGATCAAAAAGTGGTTTCACCAAAAAGGGACTTCTACTAATAGAGTTCGAACCGAAATATGCCTGAAATCTTTGAAGGCAATTTTGGAAGCCTAAACGGATGAATTAGGCCTTGAAATTGTGCAATTCGCCCCCCCAATAGAGGAAAGGCTGGCCTTCCCTTCTCCCCTGCTTTGTCTTGTCGAGAGCTTTCCAACGGTACCTCACCTGCGTGATTCTGAGATTCCTACAGGAAGATTCCCTAGAAGATTCACTCTTATCAAAGCTTGTTTGACCAACCAGATAGGACCAGGACCAACATGTCACCCATCCAAGTAAGTAATCCAAGGGTGGAGCTTTCTGACATGTCACCTATCTATGTACCTAATCCTATGGTGGAGCTTCATTGGAGGAGATCCGCTTTGCCTATATAATAAAGAGAAGGTGCTCCTTTGGGGCATCGGAGTTTGAGTGTGAAAGTGTGTGTTTCTCATGGTGTGTTTCTCTTCAAGTCTCCTATCCTCGGAGTATTACAGCATTGCTCCTTGCCTCTCCTCAAGAGGCTTGTCAAGGATGGTATATGACCATCTTAGAGATTGGTTTCAAGTAGATGATCCTTCTAATGGATTTAGTAAGCTATTTCAAGTGATTACATCAATAACAAGGGGAGATATTAGAATGCTAGTTAGTTGGGTGTTAGGGGCTAGTCAACTTCTTGTGATGGAGAAGGGCATGAGGGCCATTAGACCGATTGCTATTGGATAGATCTTTTTGCACTTGATTAGCCACACCATTGTCCTTCAACATCAATCTCACTTTTGAGAGCACCTTGGTCCACATTAGTTTGGAGTAGCTACACTTGTAGGTTGCAAGGCTATTTCTCTAGGCATCAATGCACTCCTAGATATCCATCTGGAATGGGTTGTCCTACAGGTGGATGTTGAGAATGCTTTTAGTAGCATCTCTCGGGCATCCATCTTTAGAGAGCGTAGGGAGGCCGGTGGATCGTTGGTGAGTCTTATTCCTTTTTTGCGGTTGTTCTATGGCTCTCCTACTTCCCTTTACTACCAGCATGGGTGGTCACAAGAGGGAGTCACCCCCTTGTAGTCAGTTGTTAGTACATGAAAAGGAGATCCTTTATTGGGACCTTTTTTTGCCTCACTTCAGAGCTCTCTTATCTACTACTTTGGACATGCTAGATTCTATATTTCCCTCCTTAGCAGATGATACATACATTGTGGGCCTTGTAGATCAGATTAGGTAGGTCTTTGATCACTTGACTACCGAGCTACATCTTGTAGGCTTAGAGGCAAGGTATCAAAGTGCAGAGCATGGTCCCTTTTAGGTATTCCTCCCCACCTTGAGCTTCTAGAGGGATGTGTCACATCTATAGATGGACTATGTATTCTTGGGGTGTCAATAAGATTCGAGGATTTTGTCACATGCTTCTTAGACGTTGCTCAAAGGATATTCTTCATGTGGATGACCTTCCTCTACTAGGAGATCCATAGGTGTCATTTGCTATACTCTCCTCTAGTATTGCTCATCAACAAACTTACCCTCTCCACATGGTTCCACTTTCCTTAACTTTCCTATCATGTTTGAGAGCTTTTGATAGGAGGATTATGGGAGTCTTTGCTCCTATCATCTGTCCAAGGACATTTGAGTGATGGGAGATTTGGCAAATAGGAAAATACTTCTATCAATCTTGTGTGGAAGAGTAGGCCTATTATCTATAGAGGAGATGGCACCTATAGCATTTTAGGGTAGTTGGGCTCCCTCGGCATTGCTACTTTCCTCCAATTTCTGGTTGTTGCTAGGTCAATTTTAGAGACTTGTGTGAGCGAGGTAGAGGAGGGATCCTTTTCTCTCCAAGTGTTATTGTGGTAGATGAGATATGATCTATCTCCATGGGCACGAGAGGACCTTCCATCCTTTGCTTCACTATCAGATTGGATCAAAGGTTTACAATCTTCCTAATGGAGTGATAGTGTCAGCATATGCTACATTCTCTCTTAGTTGACTTGTCCATTCCACGGGCCACTAGAACACATCTTTGCTCTTGCTCCAGCAAAGGTGTAAGCTCATGGATCCTAGCTCAACTATGCATTAAGTCATTTTGACTTGCACTAGCCACTTTCTCTACATCAATGAGGTTCCGCCTAGGTTTGGTCCACCCATCTGCATCTTTGTTACTCACTTGTGAGTATGGTTCTACACTAGATGCAACAATGGTCCATATGACGTGGTGTCCTTATGGAGGATAGAGGATAGCTACCCATGATGCCATCAAGGATATAGTGTTGCTCTGGCACAAGAGAGTGGAAACCTTGCTTGGAGGGAGCAATCATATTCTTTGCAGATGATACGTGTCACACCAAACTTATACTTGGTCCAAGATGATTAGGTGATAGTGGTGGATGTTGTGGTTATAGACCCTACGCATGATGCAGTTTGGAAGGAGTGTCTACTCATCCTCTGGATGGGCGGTGGGCATAACAACAACACCTAGGGTCTCCAAGTATAGGAGTATACAACAAGGTCACATTTTTGTTCCTCTAGCCTTGGAGGTATATGGACACATTGAACGACACATTTATTAAAGAGTGCATGAGAGCTTATCACATTGGACGTTAGGGGGACCACTCTCACTCTCAATCTCATACTTGATAATATACTTGGACAACGTGTGTCCATTGCTCTACAGAAATTGTTGGCTGGTGCAATCCACAGGAGAGCAATCACTCTAGGTGATAGACCTTAGGATCTGGATAGGTCTTAGGTGCAAAAGTGCAAATTTCTCATATAGATTCTATTGGGGTCTCTAGCCCCATTCTACCTCTTTTGTCTCTCCCTTGTAGAGCTTGATGGGGTCTTCCTTCATGTGTTCTATGTGGTCACCTTTTTCTACTTACAGTGGTGAAATATAGTGGAATTAAAATATAACCCGTGATGACCAATCTAAATCGGACCTGCTCCTATCAACGATGACTCTTGGTGATCATCACGATATAACCTGTGATGGCCAATCTAAATCGGACCTGCTCCTATCAGCGATGACTCTTGGTGATCATCACGATGGAGAGACGAAATCTCATCCGAAAGCCCCGCATAGAACACTTTAGCTAGGTAGTTCACAACACTGTACGCGCATAGTACATATATATGAAAATAAATGCAAGCTTGCACGGGCCCCCAAAATCCTGATTCTTACCATGTACGTGAGTGGTCGCATGCACCGGCCAAATTTATTGATGGGGAGATTAGTGGAGCTGCATTTTGTCAGGGTGCCTTTCGTACTAGATAAACTCACCTGTATTTTGACCATACCTCACCAGAATTGTATGCTTTCCTAGAGTCACTTTATACATCGAGAAATCGATTACTGAATGCGTTCAGTACTAGACAACAAATGAAAGGCAAGAACCGTTATGCTTTTTCATCATCACAATGTCACCCCGCTTCCAGAAAATTTAAGAAACTTTTTGGGACCCGGCATGTGAAGTCCTGAACTTCACATGCCAAGACACAAGGTCGTCAGGCAGACTCAGGATACCCAAAACCATAAAATCAGTGCATGCAACAGAATTGCAACGCTCAGTGACAGAATAAGTGCATGAAATTGTACTCTCCTGCAAGACATGTCATGATTAAATGGTGTACTAGATTACATCAAATTGTTTAGTACTGTCTAGATTTATCATGCGTGAAGCCTATATTAGCGCTACTGCAAACAGAAGAGACTAAAAGACATGTACTTGTACCATGCAGCAAGCTATTCAATCCGTCCTGTCTACATTCAAACAAGAATTTCACACGAACAAGGGCACCAAAGAGACCCTTCTACTCTCGATGTGCATGATGAATTGCACGAGCTTATAGGTATGGCTCGTACTCAGAAACACATAAATAAGGTCGGGTGGCAGACGTTCTCAAGCAAGCTTGAACAAGAAACCTATTCAGCTGCAACAGTGTACCGGTCCGTGGCACAGTGAGCAGGAGAAACGGGTTCACAACCAATCAATGATCCAAGTACACATGCCTTTACATGAGGATTGCGCAATAGATAACGCGTTTGAGGACCTGCTGTATAAAATCAGACACGCACATTTAGTATCAGCACGCACACGCGCTGGTCAAGTCACACTTTGAAACTCTTTTACTGCATAGGTGGTCCATGCCATGCTGCCGTCCCTAACAGTGGCAACGGGACCTACCGGTTCTCTAATTGCATGCAAGTTGATTATTGTCAGCCTAATTCAAGGCATGTCGGTTTAACGAATCTCGAAACTGCTAATGACCCTCCTCGCCTCCAATGCGTCTCAAGTCAAATGCTCCCACAGCTGCAGTCGGACTACAAAGAGTACCGGGACAAGTTGAGTACGTGAGTAAACGTGTTTCTCCCAAGAACTCATGACCCGCGTGCTGTGGTGGTTCAGGTGTTTCTTTCCTCTTGTTAATCGGGATAGGTCTTATGCCTTTGTTCTGCAGTTTAAGCTAATGACCGAGATTGTCAATGAGGTGTTAGAATGCGAGCTAGGTCTTATCTGCAATTCTGGCTCTTGCCTCTTAGCGTTTTGTAATAAGTCTTTAATTATTTGGAATTTAGAACTGTACGTCTTAGCAATGGATGCGTCATGAAACTTTATTCTAATCACTGTTACAGAGCTTAAAACTGAGAATTCAATATATAAGCTTCAACTCTCTTGTTGTAGTGCACACTACACGCATGGAGTTGTCTTGGAGGGAATATTGGAGAGAACATCCATGCGTCATAAACGCGATGTACTTGTTATCACAAGGTGCAGCCACGAATATATTTAGCAGCAGCTCAGGATTGTCACTGTCTTAGTGTGTAACAGGCCCCTCAACTGAATTATCACGCTCAGAATGGGTTGCGTGGAGAGAGGGGAGCAGAGATAGGGCATGTGGGTGAAAACTGAAGCGCTCTCACCGAACGTTTAGCACTTCTTCTCTGCCTCACTCTCTCAACCCAATCCCTTCGAAGCTATCTGTATCAAAGTGGAATCGGTTACGCTCCTCGATGAGTCGATCGGGTTTGCTCGGTGCGAGTTGGGATGCAGGCGGACTCGCCGTGAAAGGCAAGAGATGATGAACAAGGTAGTTGTCCAATTCCAAAGGGAGAATAGGCTATCTAGAACAATGTGTTTCTTGACGAAATTAGGGGATGAATGTGGGACGTCAGAAGCAATACGGTATTCGGTTGCAGCAGTATTACCGCTATTTGTCTAGCTGCATCTTTTGTTCTACGTCCAGTGTACCAAGTTCTCCTTTCTATGCAAAAGCCTAGATCCAGATGATTTCACTACATGGATCCGGCTCCACTATACATCAGTTTCGGTAGAGTCAGAGCTGAGACTGAAATCAACCATGTTTTGACAGACGACTATCCCGAAATTTGTATCTGTTCTAGCTTATTAGCTGCCCAAACTCAGGCTCGATTGAGGCCAGTTTCGATTTCGGCATAGGGTCATATGACAAGTTCAGAGACAAGGGATTGTGGCGTGATTTGACTAACTTGATGAACCCGATTTGAGAAATCTGGGACCGAAATTTTAGCAGATTCATGATCACTGATCTGAGGTTTAAGGAAATATTGGCAGAAAGCGTACAAAAGCTAGGTCCGCCGCATCTATGATTCATGAGAAACCGTAAAATTCTAAAGGTTAGAGCTGAGCTCAATCTGAACAGAACCTTGTGGACCTAGCATGTCCCAACTCCAATGAAAATATGTGTTTATTCAAATTCTGAAGGCATCAATACAAAATATCCTTAAGCTGGAAAACAAATGTGGAAATAAATGCATTGTAATTATTCATTCAATGTCATTACACTGCAATCAGGTACAACATTTGACTCTGACTGCATCATACCTCGCCCCCAACTCGGGACATGTCTGGAACCTAGCATCATTTTGGCTAATTTTATCGGTAGACTTGTCGCTTCTGAACTACTTGACATGTGAGCACAATATCTGCCCTGATGTCGGTTGACATCTTCGCGGATCCTTCGAATTAGAACAGCGGCTCCGGTTCCGGAAATCCTTGACTACAGGAGAGCGGTCCGGGTTGTGAGCAGTGGAAAATTTGGTGGCATCTGTAGTCAGACAGGTTTAAGTTCATGTCTTATGATCAGTCGAGATAGAAAAGCCGCAGAGAGAAGACGCGTTGCAACATATTGCTCATATGTGTCAGATTTTAGTTCTAAAATTCGCGTCTCAGGTTCAGTCAACTTGGAAAAATTACAAAGCGCAGGACTCTCGGCTACATATTCAACTCATGAAACGGAAGGGGGCTCCAATCGTTTCTGTCAACAATGTACGAATCTCATCATCAATAATCATTGATATATAGAGACCGCGGTTTCAGATATCGTTTATGCGGTAAACCGAACCTTTCCAATTCGTGCATTTGCAGAAGATTGAACTCTGTTATGGTATTATCTGCTGGATGCAGGAAGAGGCAATGACCATTCTCCAGGGAGACCAAGTGTGGTGGCTGCTCGTGCATAAGTTGCTAAGTCTGATAACGATCCAGGAATGAGCTAATTTGTCAATCAGCTGAAAACATTAACTAGATTAGTGGTACTCTCATCCAAGGTTAGCATTGGATCCACTCTTCAAACAAACAGTATGCACAATATATCTACACCGGCAAACTGGCCATTAGGAAATCCTGAATACTGTAGCCGTGGGATGTGAATCTTGGCAGGGAAATTTTATCAGATACTGAAATATCTTGTCACTCTGCACAGCAGCCTGACACGGATTAAAACAAGGCCCGGTCTAGATGAGACTCAAGAGATCACACAATTGACACCACCAAAGAGTATTCCTGTTACCTATCTGGCCAAGAATATTCGTTTTAGACCTCAAGCTTTGTGTTTTATACACATCTGGTAGTCCTCAATCCAGAACGCTAGATGAACCATTTCCCTCCTGTTCACACGAAAGTTTTAGTAGGCAGTTTGGGTCAGAACAAAACTTGAGCACAGTAATCAGATTCTACTATCGAGTAAAATGACAAAAAAGTTGAAACCTAGCATCCAGTCACGACTGACACATATGGAAGGCTATCGTAGGGGCCAGTTCAGTAAATATGTGGCCGTTAAGGACATTCAGAGCGTATCAGGTTCCAAAGTCTAAGCAGCATCGACACATTGGCGATTCCTCGCCTATCCCCAAAAGCAGAGTTGTTTCGAGGAGTTCACATGAAGATCTGGCTGTTCGTTTGCAACCAGTAGCTCTGTAGGGTGTCGAGTCATACCTATGCCGAGGTTCTACATTCAGATTTTTCCCTCCTTTGTAACCTGAATCCACCTTGTGGGAATTTGAAGCTCCCGCTCGAGAACTTGATATATGAATGCTTCGAAGATATGTTGGACGAATTTTCACGAATAGTGAATCCAGGTTAATGGCCCTATATTCAAGATGATCAGTGAGGAGTTCCTCGAGTTTGGTGCTAGATGATCTTCTATAATTGTTTATTTTGCCTTTCCAGCTATTCTATGGTCGAGTTCTGCAGTCTTACAATTGAAGGTAACAAGACCCCATGGAATAAGTGCGAATTCCCAAGGTCTTGGTTGTCAGCATGCATATGCAACAAACTGGCGGAGCTAGAGACACCTAACTTTGGTTTTTGCTTCAGAACTAAGAATAGAAGGCAAATCTTGATGTATATTTAACCATAGCAATGTCCATCCATGGTCCGCTGCTGGTACCTGCTGTCTGCACGGTTCTACATTTATGGAACACCTATTCAGGTTCTCCACGAGCACGCACTGAGAAGGTGAAGCTTTTAGAATGCGGAGAACAGTCACCGCTTGATCAAGGAATTGCCCCACTAGGAGGTATTTATACACCTGTTCTGAACGCTTCTAGAATATACCCCAAGTGCCAGAAAGTCGCAGTCGTATTAATCTTATTCTCCGATCCAGCTCTGCTTTATCTTCGATTCGAAGATCTGGCACTCCGTCACTTGACTGTTTTTGGCTTTTACAAAGACGCTAATGGATACCAGAGCTACTTTGATCTTTCAGAACATAAGGAGTTCATTCTGTTTGAATCAAGTCATAAACGCTGCTGATTGGGTCATTAGACATATTGATACAGACACGACATTCCCATAACGGCCACTTATCTTCGTACAAAATCGATGGCTTTTCTATAAGTGCCGCAATCGGGCTTCTGCGTCCCTGCATTTTCTTGCCATACGTTCACACTGACAGACTTGTCACACTTGTTTAGTGCTCTTCTCTACATTCCAAAGAACATAAATTCGTTAATGAACCTACGTTAAGTTGACTTTGGATTCCTTCTACATGTGTGATACGTCATATTGCGTAAACGGTTGGATAAGATATTCGGTTTCTGTTTTTGTGACATATAAACAACTGTTCAAAACACCCAGAAATTAAATCCATCTTTCCATATTACAAGCTCTTGGATTGGATAAGATATATGGTTTTTGCTACATATAAACAACGGTCTAAAACACCCAAAAATTGAGTACATCTTTCCATATTACAAACTCTTGGATACTAGCTTGACCATGCATTAGTTAGTGCATTCAGATTAGCAGTAGCCATTTTTTCTACATCGATGAGATTCTACCTAGATTTTGGTCCACCAGTATGCATCTTTGTCACTCACTTCTGAATGTGGTTCTACCATAGATGCAATAAGCCATTTTTTCTACATCGATGAGATTCCACCTAGATTTTGGTCCACCAGTGTGCATCTTTGTCACTCACTTCTGAATGTGGTTCTACACTAGATGCAATAGTTCATATGACACGATGTCTTGATGGAGGACATAGGATAAGTACACATGATGCGAGCAGGGATATAGTTTTTGCTATGACACAAGAGAGTGGATATCTTGCTTCTAGTGAGTTTTCATATTTTTTGCAGACGACACATGTCAGATGAGACTTATACTTGGTCCAAGATGAACAGGTGAAAGTGGCAGATGTTGTGTTTAGAAACACTACGCGTGATGCAGTTGTGGAGGGAGTGATTACTCATCCTCTTGGATGGGTGGCAAGCGGAGCTGTAGCACACAAGATCTCCAAGTATAGGGGTATGCACCTCTTCCTTTAGATGTGGAGTTATATGGAGCTATAGATACAACTTTTTTCACATTTTTGAGAGAGTGCACTAGAGCTTATTATATTAGCTCTGATACTTTGTAACATACTTTAGACAACATGTGTCCATTGCTCTATTGAGAGCATCAGTTGGTGCAATCCACAGGAGAGCGATTGCTCTAGGTGATGCTTCTTTGGATGCTCCAATAGTTTGTAGACCTTACGACTTGCATCGCTCAAATATCTTAAGTGTGGTAGGGTAGATTTTTTCATATCTGTACTATTGGGGTCTAGTCTCATTCTACCTTGTTTGTCTCTCCTTAAGTGTGGTAGGGCAGATTTCTCATATCTATACTATTGGGATCTAGTCTCATTCTACCTTGTTTGTCTCTCCCTTGTACGGCTTGATGGGGTCTCCCCATCCTTCATGTGTTCTATGTGGTTGCCTTTTTACTGATTTCAAACTACAATTTTTCATCGTATATATCTTTGAGAGTTGTTATTTCAAAAAAGTTAATTAGTGTTAAGCTTAACATTGCAATTAAAAAATCTAAATATACCTTTTCTGAATTTTTCCATTAAGGGGGTGTAAAAGAGATAGAAAACCTCACGATATTTAGTCAAACTTCACTTTTTGTACTATTTTGTTTGTATCTTCCTTGAAAAATTAATTCCAGTTTTACATCCCAAACTTAACTTAGACTGAGCTATGGGTAAAGAATATTCATAGTTTGGCACCTAACTTTGTTAAGATTGTGGTCCTTATGTTTGCATCCACTTTGGGAATGGATCTACGGGCAAGAAGAAAATCTCAAGGTATATAAACAAAACTTCACTTTTTGCTTTATCTTGCTTTATCTTGCTTGTATATTTCTTTGAAGATTTTATTTTATCTATTTTATCTAATTTAGAAGTAAACACTTAATTAAGTTCACTTACGTAGAAGTAAATAAAGGTAAATGAGGTAGAACACTAAATCAAAGGAACTTAAGAAATATCTCAACCGTTTATGTAGAAGCGAATAACAGCTGATCAAGTCAAGGAATCCGAGATCTTTGAATCAAACAAAAAGTAGCGCTGGTTGAAAAATAATATCGACACGAGGATGATTTTCTGGCTCTACCTAAGTTTATTTATTTTACGTAATTTTGGCACCTAGCTGTAGATGATTGTGGTCCATAGGTTTCCATCCACTTTGAATGCAGATTTTTAGGTATAAAGTAAGTTTATATTAAGGCCTGGGCCTTTGATTCATGCTCTTTGGATGTTGCTAGAATAGTATATCGATCATAAGTGGGTAAGCCACTTTTTGAGAAAAAAAACTTTGAGGAGAAGAAGATAATGGCTAGCATTAATTGAGGACTTATTTTGGATTAGAAATCTTATTTCTAGGAATTTTGATTTGATGAAATTGACAAGAAGTTGAACAGCAAGGCTAGAAAACTTTTCAAGTGAGAATAAATCAATGAGAACCCTAAAAGGATTTCCATCTCCTGATATAGGATCTACCTTATAGATTAATTGGATTTGCCGAATTTTATCATAATTTAGATTTTCTTGATCTCATGGTGAACTGTAGATATGGAAGTATTAAGCGGCAAACTTCAGATATTCCATTTAAAGTAATTATAGAAATCTGGCTATAAATACATATGTGCTCAATCTTCATATTATTAGTTTTTTTTCTCTATTTCATCTTTCGAAGATATCATAAATTTTGTATAATATGTTCTCTTAATGTTAGCTATCATGTATAATTTGCACAAATCAAAAATAAAATTCAAAAGATTAAGGATTAACAAGATTCAAGATGTCTCACATAACCAAGATAAGGAAGAGGTTATGTATGTAAAAATCGATAATGACTGTTTGCTTGACCATCACATATAAAATACTTTAGGAAGATCATATAAAAATACATGTAAAATATAATTCAATGTGAGTACTAAATTCCATTCCCAAGATACGTGAAGAAGGTTATGTATGTAAAAATCGATAAAGACTGTTTGCTTGACCATCAAATATAAAATAATTTAGGAAGATCATATAAAAATACATGTAAAATTTAATTCAATGTGAGTACTAAATTCCATTCCCAAGATACAATTTTACTAGATATCTAGATCTTACAAAGAGATTGAATGTGCACAAAATTACCAAGTTATGAAAGTTTTCATTCTACATAACGTTTAGAGCTCTCGTCAATATAATATGTCAAATTTCATTTATGGGTTAAATTGAGATATTAGAGAGGCTCATTCTAATATTTTTGTCAATGAAAAAACATATATTCACAAGAGACACGCATCCATATACTCATTTGAGCACGGAGGATAAGAGTCGTCGTCACAAGATATATATGGTTCGCTTCACGAGAGAGGTTATGTCCAAAAGAACACATGAGCTTTCTTGAAACACCGGCCCATCAACTATGCTATGGCCCCACAGCAAGACCTCCCCTTATCTCTAAATTGCTTCGTAAGAATGAGCATGAACTTCTCATGGGCTTTTGCCAAGCCCACGCTATGCAAGGTAGTATCACACTCTAATCCTAGTTAAGTCCTAAATATGGTTAGACTAACAAGACCCAAGAGTTAACACCTAACCATCTCGCCTCTTTACTTTGGTCTTGGGGCCTATAATATTTGCTACCACATGATCTAATCTGGGGAAGTTTTAGAAGGAAACTTAAACATAGGCTCTTGGGTAATCCGGAGTTCACTAGAACTAATCCATAGCTATACAAGATAGAGTAGAATCATATGCAAAGATTACCATTTGCTAAGGTATCTCTACTTGTGCTTCATTTGCATAATGGCTTGCAAAACTCACTCTTGTAAAGGCATCAACATAATTGAGTTTACTCTTAATCTTGGCCAGCTCAAACATTTTATCAAACACAACTTACCTCATAAAATGATATTTGACATCAATGTGCTTGTTCTCCCATCCATGACTTGATTCATAGTAAGATGATGATTCACTATTACAATGAAGATTCATATTTTGATGTGTCATTCCCATCTCCATGATCAGCCTATTTAACCAAGTTGCCTCTTTTTCTACTACTGCTATTGCTACATACTCTTCCTTCATAATTGATTGGCTAATGCACTTCTGAGTGATAGATGTACCACTAATGCATAGTGCTCCAAGTGTGAATACATATCCTATCAAAGATTTCCTCTTATCAAGATCTTGTGCATAGTCTGCATTTGCATAATCTATTATTGATTTAGCATTGATTACTTTAGCATCAAATAGAAGACCATAATTTATAGTGCACTTGAGAAACCTAAGAATCCACTTCATAGCTTCATAATGCACTTTCCTTGGATTCAATATATACTTTCTAACTTTTCCCATAGCCAAGGAAATGTCCGGTCTAGTAAAATCATCAAGAATATAAGACCGTCAGATGCTTTGTCATAAGAGATCTTAAACATAAGTCACTTATCCACAATATATGTAGTACATAGAGCCTCTAAAAGCTTGAAAGGTGTTGCAAAAGGAGTACTTATTTGCTTGAAATTTTCCATGGTGAACCTTGTAAGTACCTTCCTAACATACTTGCAATGCATAACTGGAGCTTGTCATTCTTCAATTCTCTCTTGATTTATATTCCCAAAATCCACTTCATTGCACTTAGATCTTTCATCTTAAACATGAAGCTTGATATTGCCTTGAGTTTATCAACCTTAGATTTATTCTTTGCTATAATAGGCATATGTAATTTTTAGAGGACATAAAAAAACCAAAGAGAAACACCAAGAGAAGAAACACAAGAGAAACACAAGGTTTCATTCCTCAATACTCCGATGCCCCAAAGGAGCACCTTGTTTTTATTATATAATAAAGAGGATCCACTCAAATGGAGCTACACCCTTGGATCAAATACATGGATTGGTGACATGTCACCAAGCCCCACCCTTAGATTAGCTTCATGGATTGATGACATGTTGTTCCTTGTACTATTTGGTTGGTCAAACAAGTTTGAAGAAAGGGAATCTTTGGAGGAAGCTCAAGATAGCATGGTGAGTTAACATTGGAAAGATCTCAATGAAATAAACTAAGGTATGAGAGGTTAATTCCTTTAGTTTTGGAGGGAGAAGCGTACGCTATTTTCAAGACCTAATTCATTCATCTAGGTCTCCAAAATTGGCTCTGAAGTTTAAGAGTATTTTTTGCCTCTGCCCTATTACTAGAGTACTCTTTTGATGATACCTCTATCTGATCTACTTAAACCATTATATGTAATATCCCTACAGATATTACCAAGCCAATTTCCACCTCTAGATAAATTATCTAGCTAATGGTATTACAACATATTATCAACATAGAGAACTAGAATATTGAAGAAAAATACCTCATTATCAGGCTTAATATACACACAAGGATCAAACACACTCCATTGGAAGCCTTGTACACTCATGAAGTCATCAAATCTTTTGTTCCAAAATTATGGAGCTTGTTTCTGTCCATATAATGATTTCAATGATTTACATAATTAATCATCATTGGCTTTCTTCTCAAATCCCAATTACTGTATCATGTAGATTCTTTCATCCAACATACAAGTTTGACCAAAGGGAATCTTTCAAGAATCTTCCTATAGGAAGCTCAAAATGACATGGATGAAGTACTATTGGAAAGATCTTAATGAAAAAAACATGGGTAGGAGAAAGCATTGCATATTTTCTCTAGAGGGGGAGGAATGCTTTACTTTTTGAGGCCTAATTCTTTTGTTTAGGCCAAATTGACTCTAAAGTTTTTGATGCATTTTTGGCCCTTGCACTATTAGTGGAAGTACTCTTTTGGTGACACCTCTATCTAATATACTTAGACCATAGTGTGTAACATCCCTAAAGATATTATCAAGTTATTTTCATCTTTAGATAATTTGTCTAGCTAATGGTATTACAAACCTCCTCCCATTTAAGATGAAATGTACTTGTTGTGAAGATGGTGCTCAAAAGATTTCACTAACACCGGTGTATTAGTCAAGTAGTTGCAGGCTCCCATGTTGCCTCATACAATGGATACCCTTTCCAATGTATGAGATATTACACACATGGATGTCGGGTACCATAGATGCATTTTTGGAGAATGCATTTGACCTCATATTCCTTTGTGCCATCAATGAGTGTTAGACAAGGTCAAGCTTCTTGTATGGAAGGAAAGTGGGACAGTCGGGGTACATTTATGCATAGCAAGAAACATAGAACATTGGATGGATCTTCATGTGTGATAGCTCAAGGTGATAGGCCATGTGTGGTACCTCAAGGTGAAAGGTACTATGTCAATTTCATGGATGAATGGAAAAGGGCTAATCAAACAAGGTGTGAGATTACGAGGGCCAACCAATGTTGGTTGTGGATAGCCACACTTGATCCTCAATACTAACCTCCATGTGCTTGTGATGTGCATTTGCATTTTTTTGTTGTTGATTTTGGGCTATCTTCAACCTATTCTTGGCATTCTTCACACCTTATTGGATTCAAGAAACAAAAGTATTGATAGCATTAACTTTGTAGCCATTAGGTACATTTTTACCAAGCTTAAAGGTATGAATAGGTGTTCTCTATACATGAGGAAGAATGGTGTGAGCTATGTAGATGCATTCACTAAATTGTTGTAAGAAAATTCCACCAATGGAAGTAATGTGTCCCATATTTCTTGCTCCTTTAAGGTGAAGCCCCGAAGCATGTCCTCAATAGTGTGATTGTCCAGCTCTTACTTTTATTGGTTTGTGGATGGTATGCTATGAACATGGCAAGTTTGCTTTTAAAAATGCCAACAAGTGTTCTCCAAAAAAAAAAACTAATGAATTGAGTACCCCAATCAATGTTGAGCACTTGAGATAATCCATGGTGAGAAGAGACCAAGGATATGATTGTACTACAATTGAGCTAATTGTAGTACAATCATATCCTTGGTCGTAGTACATATGAATCATTTTGCTAAATTGGTCTACAAAGACTACAATGGAATTAAACCTAAGGTGGTCTTGGGAAATTCATAAACTAGATCCATGCTTACCTACTCTCAATGTGGTGTAGGAGTAGTGAGGAGTTGAAAGATACATACAAGAGCATGATTAGAAGGTTTATTTTTTTGATAGAGTAGGCAGCTTTGAATGTACTACATCACCTTGTTGCTCTCTTGGCGAATAATAATGGCATTTGATTGCATCTATAGTCTTGGTCACTCCAACATGACATGCAATGGTGGAATCGTGATATTTTGCTAAAATGGTGGTTCTAGATCTAGAGCATTTGAGATCCATAACTTGCTATAATGAAAAGTGAATCCATGGGTACTAATGACATCTTTGGATGATTGAACTCCTACAATTTGTGGTTAAGTTTTTGTAGCAATAAGAATCCTTGGCCAAAATTTGGATTCATCTTGACCTATAAAACCATATTTTTCACTATAAGCATCCAAGTGAATGCATCCACAAGTTGCTTCTTGCTCTCCACATATGTGATCATCATGTTGAACCATTGTCTGCACTCTGCCCAACAATTCTATCTATAGGATAGATCTTTTTGTAACTCAAGGTAGACTAATGGTTTGTGGTCTATCACCACTAAAAATGCCTTCTTGCCAAGCTAGTGTTTCAAATGCTTGGTCATAAGGACAATAACAATCTCTTCTCACTTGGTGGTGTGATAGTTGCACTTCACCAAAACAAATTTTGAGAAAAATATGCAACAAGATGTCATTTGTCACTCCATTCTTGTTGTTAGATTGCTCTTATTACAACACTTGATGCATCTATTGCAATTTGATTGGACGTGTTGGGTCATACCATTTCAAGATTGGTGCATGCAATAATGCAACTTTCAATTCTTGAAAGGTCAATTCATGCACAATTGTCTACATTTGCTTCTTTCTCTTGTCAAGCAATGCCATTAGGGGTTGTGCAACCTTGGAGAAGTCCTTCACAAATTGACAATAGAACCCAATCAATCCCAAGAACCTCTTGAGTTGAGTATGATCTTCTAGAGCACCCTAATTTTGAATGATGTCTATTTTATCTATAAAACTTGGATACCTTCTACATTTACTCATATGCCCTAAATAATCTACTTCAGACTTGCTAAACTTACACTATGAGTCTTTTGCATACAATTAATTTTTTTACAAAATCAATTGTACTTTGTGCAAATGTTGCATGTACTCTTTCATTGTCCCACTATAGACTAAGATGTCATCTAGGAAAATGATAAATGATAATAGACTTATCTAGGTATGGATGAAATATACCATTCATCAAGATGAAATATATCATTCATCAAACTCATGAAAGTGGTTGGTGCTTTGGTGATGCCAAATGGCATCACTAGGTACTCAAAGTCCACATACCTTGTTTGAAAGACAATTTTGTGTCTATCTTCTTTTGTGATCTTGATTTGGTTACACTCCATAGATTGAGTTTGGTGAAGTGTTTTGCCTCATTGAGTTGATCAAATAGGTCATCTATGCAAGGTAATGGGTATTTGTTCTTCATTTGTTTTGGTTGATTTAGGCCTTGATAGTCAATGTACATTCATATCATACCATTTTTCTTCTTCACAAACAAGAAAGGAGCCCCATATGGTGGTATGTTGGGTTGGATAAACCCTTTCTATAGCATATCCTTGATTTGAGCCTCTTGCTCCTCCAACTCATGAGATGATAGTTGATATGAGGCATTACAAGGAAGTTACTTCTTAGGAAGTATCTCAATGTTATGATCTACTCTCCTTTTTGGTGGTAATCTTGAGGGTAAATTATAAGGAAAGATATCTTGAAATTCATTGACTACATCTTTCAAATTCTCAAAAATTTGTCCATCAAGTTGTGCACTTTGGACTTCTCTTATTAGATCCATTAAACATCTATCTGTCTACCAATAGTTGTTATCCCTATGACACAAAGAGTCAATTCTTGCATTTGAGATCTTTCCTTATCTCTAATTATCTGCCATTGGCTAGGTCTCACTATTTTCCTTCTCTAATCTATTGTGGGGATGTAGTGCTCCATCCACATCATGCTTAAGATCATATCATAACAAGTTAATCATTTCACTCACCACTCAATTTCTTCTTGATACTCTCATATAGAGAGTGTTATCTTTCTAGATAATGATTCAATCCTCTCTATCTAACCATCATGTAACTCTTCTTCTTCATTCTCATCTTTCTCTAATTCTATCCCCAACCTTATTACAACAAAACAAGACAAGACACTCTTTGTTGCTCTAGGATCTATCAATACTCTCACCTAATTGCCTTCTAGGATTCCATTTATGACAATCAGTTATGTATTTGTCTTCCTCAACCTTTATGTACTTGTCCTCTTCCTTCTTCCTACTTTTACTCCTCTCCATTGAGCCAATAAGGCCACAAGATATATTTACTGATGATCTTTGTTTTTTGATGTGATTTCAATGTCTTCCACTTTGATTGGCTTTCCAAGTTGTTCAAAGGTTGCTTGTATAGAGACTAAGAGCTCCCAGGAAAGCAAGCATGACAATTGATGGCTATGTGCCCAAATCAACCACTATTATAACAATGTCATTGTTTTACTCAAGCTCGTTCTCCTTGTGGGACTCCATCTCTCCTTTCTTTGACCCGGCTCTATTCTCCTTGGAGTTGTTGTGCTCCCCGGTCTTGGAAATGAATGTTGCCCAATTCCATAGGAATTGATCCACCAAAGTGCGGTGTTTTAGCCAGATAGTGTTGTGTTAGGACTACTCCTTTACCTCCTCCAAGCGCTCTTGCTATTCTTTGAGCACACGCAATGGCTTAAAAATGGTGGTGGATTTTGTACCATTACTTCTTGGCAAATTTACTCTTTTAACCCCTATTTGATATTGTCAAGAGCTTCTCTTGGGCTCATATTGGTTATCACAACTTTTAGATAAAGAAATGCCTCCATGTATTCTTATATGATGTTCTTTTGCTTCAACCCCCTTAGTTGGGTTTGAATAATCTACATGAAATCCATAGATTCAAGATTGTTCAACAGCACTTCTTGCATCTCTGTCCAAGTGATCTCTCTTCCTTCTACCAACATTGATTATTCCCAAATATCATACCATGTGAAGGCTTTATCGGTTAGGTACACACATGCAAACACTCTTATAGAATGATTAGTGATCTCTACTATGAATAGTCAAAAGGATCAATTCATCCATGAGATACAATTTTCTACTACACCCATGGAACATTGTACCTTGTAAGGCCAATGTTGCATGTCTTCTTTATCTATAGTAACAATGTGGTTTCATTGTTGATCGGGTTTGTGTCATTGGCATGAGTGATTCTACAAGTACTTTGACCGTTATTCCTAGGTTTTGGGATGATTCCCCTTCTTGCATTACTTGATCATTCTTGAAGGTATGTACTTGACTTTGCAATGCTTCCATTGCCATCTTGATCTCCCAAACTTGTTCAACATTCCTTGCATCAGATCCTACAACTACGGCTCTATGATTCATACACATGGCAAATGCTCAATTGATACTTCTTACTTCAATAGAGTGTTAATATGATCACTCAAGAGGGCTTATCAACAATTGGGACTACCATGGAGACCTCAAAGGCTATCATTTGTTGATAATAATACTCTTTGAAATTGCTGACTACAAAATCATTAAATATCACTTTTGGTCTAACTACATAATAGAGTTCTATTTGATTGTTGAATTGTTGATTGGTATATTCAAATCCATTGCATAAAAAAATATAAATCATCAAATACCACTCTATATTACATATCATCATAGTTAGACTCATAAAGTTTAACAAATTTATTATTATGTTCATGAACTCTAATCCAAAATAGTAAATGAAATATACTCTCACTTTCTCACATTAGATGTACACAACCTTGACATAGAATGGATTCAAAATAGAAAATTGAGGTGTGAGAAATTGTACTCTAGGAGTGTTTATCCATCCTTTCTCCCAAACACCTCAATCTATTGATTGCATCACTTTTTCTGCCCTCAAAGTTACTAAGTCTTAGTAGCTTGTGGTCTTCCAAGAAGGGTGATCCATTCACTTAGATTAAAACATCTACTTTAATACCATTGTAACATTTTGAGGGTAGGACAAGAGAAACAAAAAGTTTAATTCCTCATTACTCCAATGTCCCAAAGGAGCACCTTGTCTTTATTATATAGCAAAGAATATCCTCTCAAAGAGAGCTACACCCTTATATTCGATACATGGATTGGTGACATGTCAACAAGCTACACCCTTCATTTAGCTACATATATTGGTGACATGTTGATCCTTGTCATATTTGGTTGGTCAAACAAGCTTGACCAAAGGGAATCTTTAGGGAATTTTCTTGTAAGAACCTGAAAAAAGCATGGGTGAAGTATCGTTGGAAAACTTGATGAGACAAACGAGAGTAAGAGAAGGCATTGCATTTACTTTTTGGGGCCTAATTCTTTCATTTAGGCCTCCAA
Organism: Lunularia cruciata; assembly: GCA_948567375.1. Lineage (NCBI taxonomy): Eukaryota > Viridiplantae > Streptophyta > Marchantiopsida > Lunulariales > Lunulariaceae > Lunularia > Lunularia cruciata. The sequence continues at coordinate 35,235,965 of OX419762.1, read as the reverse complement.
AATTAGCTTTGAAGTTTTCAAGGTGTTCTTAGACTTTTCACTTTGCCAAGTGGAAGTACTCTTTAGGTAACACCTCTATCTGATATACTAAGACCATTGTGTACAACATCCCTAAGATATTACCAAACCAATTTTCATCTCTAGATAATTTTTCTAGCTAATGGTATTACATTATGCTCCTCCAACCAAGATGAATTTGCTTATGCACCATACCTCTCAAGAGCTCTACATACTTAATCAAATGATCTCCAAGCAGAAGTTTTTGGTTGATCTTCTTGTATCTGCCTTGAGGACCAAGTACAAATTGCTCATCTTGTCTAGGAGCCTCTTTGCTTCTTATCCAAAAAACTATCATTATCAATCTCCCCTTCAAAGAAATTAGGATAGGAGATTTTCCCTTATCCTTGGTTCTATGCTTTTAGATGCGAAAGGATATGCATAAAAAAATACTTTCAAGCCACACTTATCTACAAACTCTTTATCCCTCATCTCAAATGGAGTCAAATTCCTTATTGCGATAGAAAGAGAGATATACTTGGTAAGTTTTAATATTGATAGCTTCAGCCCAAAATTCATGTAGTAAACCTGATTGGCTCAATATAATTTATGTTTGCTCTAATAGTGTTTGATTGAGCCGCTCAACAATACGATTTTGCTGTGGAGAATAAACAATGGTGAGATGGCAAGTAATCCTTATTCTTGGCAATACCTTACAAATTTACTGCTCACCATTATCTAAATGCAAATGTCTCACCTTTGCATCAAATTCTTTTGGCTTTTGCCATGTCTTATTCTTTACTTGGGTCTTAAACTATTGTGTAATACCAATAGCTAGACATATTTTATAGAGGTGAAAATTGGCTTGGTAACATCTAGAAGGATGTTATGTATGATGGGCTAGGTAGATTAGATAGAGGTGTCACCAAAAGAGTACTTCTAGTAATAGGGCAAAATTCAAAAATAATCTAAACCCTCCAGACCCAATTTTGGAGGCCTAAATGGATGAATTAGGTCTTGAAAATGAAAAAATTCTTCACTCCTTGGAAGCCAAGGCTTCCCTTCTCCCCCACCCTATTTGTCTCATCAAGAGCTTTCCAATGGTACCTCACCCATGCAATTTTTGAGTTTCCTATAGGAAGATTCCCTCTGGTCAAACCTATTTGACCAACTAGATAGGACAAGGACCAACATGTCACCCATCCAAGCAACTAATCTAAGGGTGGAGCTTGTTGACATGTCACCAATCCATGTATATGATCCAAGGGTGGAGCTAGTAAAGTAAGATGGATTCTATGTGTCTAGAAGTTATGGAGTAATAAATCTACTACCTTTACCTTGTGTTAGTGTTGAATGTTTGTTTGAAAGTTTAAAATTTTAAACCTACTAACTTCTTTATATTTCTTGAATTAAACATGTTGTGGCTATTTAATTGCAAGCCAAAAAGCACAAAATGAAAGTGATTCCCATAAACTACCATATGAGAAGAAAAACTATTTATCGCAACTTGAAAGATATCTATTACTTTGTGCTTGTGCTTTGTTTAAAAATTGCAAACTTACTAACTTGTTTATGTTTCTTGAAGTAAACATGTTATGGCTCTTTAATTCCAAGTCAAAAAGCACAAAAATAAGTGATCCCCAAAGACTACCACATGAGAAAAAGAATTATTTATCACAACTTGAAATATATCTTGGTATTATGATAAATGGCGTGCATAAGACAAGAAATTTATTATCATTAGTCTCTAAACCCCAATCATTTGAAAATAACTGGTTAATACATATTTTGTCTTGGTATTAATATGCAATGGTACTATAAAATCAATAATCATCTTATAATATATAAAACCAAAATCTAACTTGATTTAGCAAGATACTTTTAAATTATATCTTGACCAAGTAGACATATCTATTAAGCTTCTTCCTATTCTTTTCCTCAATTGGATAATGCAATTAGTAAAATGAAAAATAAAATTATAAGTGTTTTATATCTCTCCATGTTATTTGAGAATACAATATTAAGAAGATAAAACTTAACTTTGAAGGTTTGTCATACTTGTAACTACATTGATCCAATGTTCACTTAAATAGTTGAATACCTTTCTATTTCAATAGATTAAAAGCCTTCATAGCATATGCCTTTATGATTGTAGTTTGATACCCTTACACCTCAAACCTTCTATAGAGTAGTAAGAGAGGAGTCGAGATATTTAATTTTAAATTAAATTATAGTAAATAATTCAAATTTTATTTAAAAGCATTACTCAAACAAGTTCATCTCTTAAGAAACAATATCACCTTCAATAATAAATTTCTTGTGTTTTCAAAGCAGCTGATATTTGTATCATAGTTTAGAGTAAAATTTTCAAATAATGCACAATTTAAACCTAAAGAGGAAGTTTGATGCCCTATTGCAATGAAAATAGAATAAAGAAGATCTTGAGGTCTTATAATGAACTTTAGAATCTATTATAAAGACTAAAGAAAGCTTTGGCAACAAGGTGTGGTAATACAGATTGATTGATCTTAACCAAGTATTTGAAAATATAAATAAGGAAATTGTTTTGTATCTACGTTTTCTCTTTTTCTTTAAACAAGAGATTGTGTAGTGGAATCTCATACTGCATTCCGTTTGAGATGAAGAACTTGAATTCCATTTCTAGAACTCATGGAACTAGCTAAGACTAATTATAATTACTATCTAGATCTCACCCTCAACAAGAAGTAGTGATTGCATTGGAGAATTTATTTCTTTGTAAATATCGATCTTTTTGGATAAGCACCCAAGAACTACAAGAGACTATACAAGCTTTTAACTAGACTATGTTGGAAACAAAGAAACGCAAAAGCTTTTTCTTAAAAAGCCTTCATTTAGGTAAAAAGAATTGGGCGTATATATGCCAAGTTTAGATATTTTCTTGCATGAAGAAAGGACCTCAAAAGAACTTGGGATTTAAAGGTTTACAGCAGAGCAGGTATATATTTTGAGTGGAAAGCATTTTCAAAAAGAAAAAAACAAGCCAATTATATTGTAGATTTATGTGCATGACATTACCTGATCGCCAAGACATTTATTTTGCTGATATTAAAATGTAAAACTTTTTATTTTACAATGATTAGGGCAACCATCTTTAGAAAACTTATAATTACTCAAATGAAACATAAATATTTTTGCACATACACGAGGTAGCAAACAATAGAGGGCAAAGTGTGGAATTGGAAGTACAGGTTACTTCTAGATGCTGCTTAGTTGATTGTTGTTATGAACGTCTCTTGTACAGGGGTTGAGGTGAAATCGTCTTCTGGAAGGTCGTCGTAATTGAAGGAATGAAATCTGGCCTAGCTCCCTCATTTGCTCCCTGCTCCGTGACCTTGCTGTGTAAGTTTTGCTATGAGAGATACTAAAGATCAGATGTCCAAAGACATTCCCACTCACCTCTTAGTTAATCAAGGTTGTTCCAATGGCTTATAATGCACTCAGAATTTCAAGAACTCTGGATGTTGAGACAATTTGGTTAAGTCCAGTAGGTACACGCTAAGCATTCTAGTCCAGTTTCACTGCTGCGAAGTCTTCCTTCTTGAAGTTAATAATCGGCATTTACTCATTCAATCAATCTGAGAATATGTGCCAATGTCATTGAAAATTCAGTATACCTCTACGGCTCTTAAAGAAATGTAATAGGCCACTACACGAAAGTAATCTTCGCTTTGCCTTATTCCACCACTAACTAATTCGGATTATATTTTCTTCTATCTCTCCTGGCAAACTTAATTTTCCACCATCGTTAGAAATTGCCAGCAGACAATGGTTCCCAATTCTCCTCTGGTGAATGCCGTCCTTCGTGTTCGCAAGATAACTTTCTGCATCATAAATGTTTCTTCATCATGTACCCAACCAACTACAAACTCCGGCAAATAGCATCCCTCCATTTGTTGAAGTTGCAGCTTCCAAATTGAGGAGGCCAGACAGTCGAGCATGCGCAGCGCTACCTGATCGACCGTAGCTAGAGAGCAACCTCGAGTTGAAGCTGGGCACCGCGATACTGCATCCAATTGAGTTGCTCAGAAAGATTGCAACGAAATACAATCATTCATAAAGACTCCTCGAATTCGAAGGCCGCATGAATGGCCTTGACCATACCAGCTAAATAAATGTGGGCTGGCCAGCAGCGTTACTTACACCAAAACCCCGTACAGAACTCGATGGTGAAAAGCCCCAGTTCCTTCGTATTAAATCATTTTCTCCAAGTCGGAGACGGAAAGGACTGCAACAAGCGCAGGCGCAGTGGCATTGACCTTGCTCATCGCGTAGTTCGACTCCATGTCTTCTCATGCAGTCTATCACCAGAAATATCACTCAGGGAGTTCAATTTCAGGGAGTTCCCATACGTTTCAGAAATGTCAATGTGGCATCAGAACCGTCTCCAAAGTTAGATTGCTACCGAAAACTCTAAACTAGAGCAATATCAAACTAGTCGATGTGGCTAAGGACTTCATTCAGTTGCAATATTTTGTTTAAGGGGATTCAGATCAAGAAGGTCACCTGCACCGTTCGATCTAGAAGTTACTAGAATCTGAATTGGAGTGTGAGTGGAAGGTGACAACGTTATTCGTCTTGCAGTTCGAAAATTTGTCGATTGAGGGCCACGCGCGATCGACCCCATTGTTTTCTCTGATATGATGAAGCCTGTCTCGTACTTTATCCATGTTGGGCCGCTCGTCTGGGTCGTGGTGAGTACAGAGAAGGGCAACTTCTAAAACCAACTGCACCTGCTTCATCTGATTCTCCTCACCAAATCGAACTTTCTTGGTGGTAGGACTGGGGTGACCAGAGTGGGGGAAAGCTGCATTGGGATTATGAATCCTTGGACTTGGACTCCTAACAGGCTGCTCCTTTGAGCAGGCCTTTTGATTCAGAAGGAAGTGATCGATCACGTCTAAGATATCACCACTGTCAGGAGAAGTGCACGCGTCCAACACCCACTTTCGGAGAGTCTTCTCGTCATCGAATTGGCTATCTGTTGGGCCCTTTCCAGTGAACAACTCCAAAAGAACCATCCCAAAGCCGTAGACGTCCCCTTTGATCGACACTCTGGAGAGAGTCTTGTACTCTGCACCAAACAATATCCCCATGTCAAAGATGATTGTAACAAAATGTTACAGGAGGATACCATGCAACTTCCACACAGTTCACACCTGTGCAGATGAGAGTGCCAAAACTGGTCAAGCAGGTTAGTTCTTGTTCCCAATTCTGGGTCTTGGGCGAATGAGTGGATTCCGAACCGAAATTTAGACAACCGAACATGGATTGCAAGGTACTTGGTGTCATGACTCACCTGGGGCCATGTAACCTGGACTGCCAACCACAGACAGAGCGGTGGACTCTCCAAATTCTGCACTGCTTTTGGAATTCATGAATTTAGGTATGCTGAAGTCCGTAACTTTTGGGTTGAAGTCGTCGTCCAGAAGGATATTGGTGGGTTTGATATCCAAGTGAAGAATGGGTGTATCATACTCGTGGTGCAAGAATGCAAGAGCATCAGCAACGCCTGTGGTGATCTTCAGCCGAGCTTCCAGAGGCATTTCGCACTTACCATTCTCCATCTCGTGCAGATGATCGTGTAAACTGCCATTCGAAACAAATTCCATAATCAAAGCTTTCATGGTTGAGAAACAAACACCGAGGATTCTGACAAGGTTCCGATGGCGTAATGATCCAAGACTTTCCATTTCTCGGATCATCCGACACTGTCCTTTCTTGTCTGCTCTCTCCTCAAATCCCATCTCCATCTTCTTTACTGCAACTACCCTCACCTTACCCTCCTGGACTTCTACCCTGTACACCGTACTTCTCGCTCCTCTGCCAATTACGTTGGTGTCATCCGATGTTGCAATCTCCAGCTCCTTGGCGGTGATCATTAGCTTCTGCTCCAAGTCGCTCTCAAATATCACCACTGGCATCTTACTTCTGAAGCAAAGATAGATGAGGGATCCGAGTACGAGGGCTAAGAAGAGCATACCCCCGATCGCAAGACACAACAGCAGCATCTTCTTGTGACACATCCATCCGTGGCAATCAGGTGAAAGTGGAGATGGAGGTGCTGCGCAGTCTAAAAGAGGAGCCCCACACAGGCCCAGGTTATTGCTAAAGGAGGAGTTGGGTAGAGATTTGAACTGATCTCCAAGCGGCAATTGACCAGATAAACTGTTGAAAGACACGTTGAAAAATTTTAGGGATTGAAGGGCAGAGAGCTCAGAAGGTAGTCCTCCTGAAAATTGGTTTAATGACAGATCTAGAGCCTGAAGTTCCGTCAGATTCCCCAGACTACTAGGAATGGATCCATTCAGTTGATTCTTGGACATGCTCAAGTAAACCAAGCCTGTCAAGTCTCCAATCTGCGCTGGAATAGTGCCCTTGAAGAAATTGGATGTGAGGTCGATAGAAGTGGTAACTGTAGTTGAATATTCAATTGTCAGCGGGTCACCGGTCCCTGTTATGACGATGGTATTCTGATAAAGTAGGTCTCGAGAGATCGTGGTGCTCAATTGACTGGGGATAAGGAGTCCTGTGAGACCTCCAAGATCTGTTGGAAGGAACCCCCAGAAATTGTTGTATGAGAGGTCGAGCACCTGCAATGATTTCAGCTTCGTAATCCACGAGGGGAACTTGTCAGAGAAGAAGTTGTGCCCCACCGAGAGTACTACTAATGAATTTGACAAGGCCTCCAGATCCAGGAATTGCGGTAACGTACCGTTGAGATAGTTATTTGACAGATCCAGCACCTGCAGCAACGAACAATTTGCTATAGCCTGCGGAATCGGACCAGAGAGTCGATTGTTGGATATGGACAGGGTTTTCAGGGTCATCCCGAAACTTTTTCCGAAAGTAGACGGGATCTCCCCTCTGATATTGTTGTTCGTTAGCATCAAATGCTCCAGCACCGGGCCGTTCCCGAGCTCCGGGGGCAGTACTCCTCCGAATCTGTTGTGAGACAAAGACAGAAACCTGAGCGAACGCATCCTGCCGAAGAAAGACGGAATGTTCCCATCTAGCTCGTTATCAGACAAGTCCAGCGCCTCAATCGGTAGCGTTTCCCATGATGAAGGAATGGCACCGGTTAGACCATTGTGCGATAGGAGGGTTATATCTGCAACTAAGGACGGAAGACCTCCCGTTAGATTGTTGAAGGAAAGATCTATTGTGGTAGTGCTCACGATCGACGTGTTGAACGTAAAACTTGGCACAGAACCTGTCAACTGATTCCTGGATAAATTCACGTGTCTGATCTGAGGAAATGAATTAACAAAAAATCCTGGAATGTTGCCAGTCAACGCATTGTTGGCAAGAGAGAAACTCTGGAGGTTGGAGAACTTCGACAGTGTCTGAGGAATATCTCCCTTCAGATTACAGTCGTTCAGAGATATAATCCTCATTTGTGGAAGGAAGTTTGCCATGTCGTCAAGAACTTCCATCGTGAGCCCCACATTGTTGTCAAGAAAAATCGAATTGAACGTCCCCCTCCGTTCAGCTCCGCTCGTCAAACTACTCCAATTTTGAGGAATCCTCCCTGTCAGTTGGTTGTTGGACAAAAGAAGCACTCGAAATTCCCGGCTTTCCAGATTTCCAAGCGCACTATCGAACCCCGTTATAAGATTTCCAGACAAGTCCAGAGAGTGCAATGCGTCCTCTTTCTTAACGAGATTCACCGGGATTTTGGTGAATTTGTTGTACGCAAGGTTGAGAGAATTGACGCCTGATTTGTTTCTCTCTTCCAAAGGCGAGCTCGAGTCGGCGAGTAAGTTGAACGACAAGTCTAGCTCCCCAACTTGAGGTAGTGATGAGGGAAAACTCGTGATCTTATTGTGGTGAAGAAGGAGATGAGCCAACGACACTTCACTTCTACATTCGAAAACTTCGATGGAGTTGTAAGACAGGTCCATGAAACGCAGCATATTCGGCAACCACAACGGTGTGGGGAGATTCTGAATTTGATTGTTTGACAAGTCTAGAAAGGTCAAACTTTGTAAATTCACCAACATTTCAGGAAAGTTGAGGAGGGAGTTGCTCTTCAAATCCAGAGTCGTTAGAAGGGGTAAGGTCCCTAAGGAGTCAGGAAGTACTGATATGTTGTTGAAAGAACAGAATAACTCCTCCAACTGTGAGAGTTTATCCACTGAGTGGGGGAGGGTTTCTAGCACATTCCTTTCGAGAATTAGGGACTTGAGATTGGAGAGTTGTGTTACTGAGTCTGAAAGACTCAGGATGGAGTTGTATGACAAATCCAAATATACCAAGCTGGTCCACCTAGCAAATGAAGAGGGGAGAATTTCAATCCTGTTGTGATGCAGTATCAGTGTTTCCAACTGTATGTAATCCGGGGAAACACTAATATTTGATATCATATTGTGTGAGAGGTCCAGCGTCTTCAAGGTTTCCAACTTTAGCAGAACGTCAGGGAACTGCTGAATCATGTTGTGCACGAGGGAAACGGATGAGAGTTTACGGAGACGGAGGAAAGAATCAGGAATAGAGGTGATCAAATTACCATCGAGGGATAGAGTCTCCAAGCCTGTCAGATTGCCCAGTGAAGCTGGAATTTCCGGAAGATTGAATCCCCGCGACAACTCGAGGCCCGTGACAACTTTGTCAGGCCCTGTTCCTGTCCCACACGTGACAAAGTCCCATTTATCACAGCAATCGATATCCAGCACCCATGAGGAGAAAAAATTGACATAAGCTGCAGGAACAAGTGCCTTGAGTTCTAACAGTGCGCCTGTCTCTGCCGTCGAGCATCCTTCCACGCCTCGCGCTACCCAACCTGCAACCTGAAGCAATGCCAGCACCACCCACCATGTTGCAACGAGCCCTGTCGTCCTCCTACATCCTCCTGCTGCCATAGATTCCCTCATCAGTGTCGCAAGGCCAGAAGCTAAAGATCGCTTCCAACTGTCTTCGGACCGCAATTTCATCCAACCACGACCTCGATGTCTGTCACCACGTAGAGCTAGAGAACGAACCCCTCTTCTACTCTCGATCAGGGGTAGAGAGGGGCACAAAACCGGTTGTAGATCCTATCCTTACTGACGGTTTCTTACTAAGCTACGACTTATTTCCATTGAAAAGGCTCGAGTTTCATTGTGGTAGTCAATCTGGTTCGACACTGACGACCAGCCGACCAAGCCAATCCAACACCGCAAACGGTAGGACCCTCGGGAGCCCAGCAACCGATTCGAATTGATCAACCTTCTCGTAATACAGTTCTCGTCTTTTCTTCCCCTTTCCTCTTCTTCGTTAGTAGCTTGGTGCCCAATTCAGGCTGTTGAATTTCGTGAGTAGTTTGATTCTTCTTCGTTACTGTTGGTATTGCGTTTCTAACATGGTGTGCTCACGCACGTGACCTCTCTGGCGTCGAACCGAGTTCACATAATTATAGCTCTGATCCCCCGTTGCTCTCCTGTTTGAGATTACTATCTCCAGCGATTCCAGGCCCTCTGCAAGGCTTACCATGTGCTGAAGCCCTTTTTTCTTCCCCTCTCTGTAGAAAAGCTAGAATCATGTGTTTCCTTCAGCAACGAGCGGAACAGAGCTGAAATCATTTGAACTCCTGAGTAATCCATGGGCGCGAGCTGCCCTCTTTTGTCTGGAGCCATTCGTGGCTGGGTCATCAGCACTATTCCCCAGCACGATCGGTCATGTTGACAGCCTCTTCTGTCAGAAATTCCTCGAACTAAATCGCACCAGTGCTCGACTTTCTTTCTGAGTGGGCCCGTCGACAAGAACGGAAGTCGCTCTCATCCCTCACTGTTTGCCTCCCTGACGGACGTTTTACTGTTCTACAACCACCGGCCCTTACTGACCTAACCTTGCACTGCACCTTTTGACGTGCATATTACACTCCCTTTCATTACTCGATGTTCTGAGACCTCTTCTCGGTTCCCAAAGGTTTTTTCTTGCTTAAAACTAAAAAGTTGCCAATGGACCCATATAACCCATGATCTTTTACTGTTTTCAGAGACTCCAGGTGGAAAACCAGACAATTAAGCAAGCATCTGTTTTGCAGATAAACTGGTGAAAAAGCTATGAAGTTTTACTCGCCTTTCCTTTATTGTTCATTATCACCAAGAAGAACCGAGAATGGCAATATCGTATCTTGACTCGTCCCGTGGTATGGATGTACTCCCCATTGAGGCAGATACACTCCAACCTGATCCACAAATCCTTAGCATTTCCAGCGATAATTTAGAGCACAGTCAAAACTCTAGTCTAGTCAAAACATGTGAGTTGCCTACGGAAGGCCTATCTTTCTTGCATAGAATGAGCATTGTATACTACATAATCAGGTTGTTTTTGGGTGCATGGAATTCTGGTCCAGATCTTTGTCACTAATTTTTGTGTCTCTAATAGGATGGTAAAGGATGAAGTGAACAATCATCTGTATTCACTCACGGTAGCTTGTGACACCGATATCAAGGGTATTATAACACATGCAGTAACGCGACAGGTGCCGGGCATTGCTCTTTAGTTCCTTCAAAGTTACTCTCTTTTTGAAAGTAGACTATTTCTAGTTTTTGGGAAGGACCAGACGGACGCAAAACTATTCGGTACCCGCCCAGTAACAGGCTGGCTGGCGGCCGGACCTCTCTGCACGCCGTTTAGAGTGCTTCCTTCTCATGAACAGTAAGACTGCTGCGATGCGACTATTGTTCCCCCCTTTGGATAGAATTATGAGGCACTTGTTGGCGTGCCCATCAGGGTTTTTCAGCTTTTTCAATTAATTATCTTGCTGTTTCTGCCTGAATATGTGCTGCTTCTCTTTCAACATGGCCAGTCAAAGCGCGACGGGGCGTGCTATCTCGTTCCCTCTGGCCGCTTCGAGTGGAACTTCGTTCGTTATATTTAGTTGGGCGGTAGCTGTATTGAGTAGTTACTATAGATGAGTTGTATTGTTTCTTTTGTGATACAAGACAGCCATTTGTAGATGTCTTTTCTTTGCCCAAGCTTGCTTCAAACTGGATCATGAAGAATGACAAATTGGACCAGCAGCGATGTAGTATTGTAAGGTCCACACTGTTAACTCAATCCTTTGGGTTGAGAAATACTGGCAAGTCATAAAATGAAGCCCAATGATGCACGCTTTCAATTACTGTTTTCGCCGTGGTTTTTCACGTAATGTCATTTGCTGCATAAATGCTTCTGGTCGTTAGTTTGAAACTTTGATAGGTAGAAGGGAAACTTGAATATTACCAAGTTCCTCATATTTTGTTTTCGGTGCCATGTATCGGGGATACGAGTCTACGTGTTCTTGTTCTGAAGTATTTGAAAACTGAACGATATTACGGCAGAATTCAGTACTTCTTCTTTCGGCACATAACACTCTACCACCGGGATATAACTCATGGCAAACTTCGTCCAGTTGGGTAGTACACTCAAACTTTTAGTTTCTCTCATATCAAAATGATAAATAAAGTTTATAATCACCGTTAAGGATGACACAGAAGTAAATAGGGTGTTTTTAGTAAGCAATCCAATATGATATTAGATGAGTTTATGCTTTGGTAATTCTCCTCTGTGATATGTGCGGACAATGGATATACCGTCATCTACACATTTCATGTACTTCGGGACATTAGTGGAAAAAATTAAAATTTAATTCAGATATCAATCGATGTTTTAAGCTTGTTTCTTGGATCTGACCTTACCTCTCGTTATAAACAATCATTGGATATGTTAAATTCTCAAGTATGACAACCAAGATCGTAATTTTCAATAAATTTTGAATGAATTTTCTTGATTATCATTGAAAGGTAAGAGATCATTGCTGTATAGACGTGCAATATCTTTCTAGTATTGGAATAATTTTCTTTAGAGATAGCAATGATAACCATGACATCGGTATTTCGAGAATTTTATTCAAGTTACGATCAATATTTAATTTCTACGTTGATCATGTCTAGATTCAGTAAAGACAAGGGTGTCTAACTATGAAAATACATAAAATAAAAATTTACGTCTGTACTAAATACGATATACATTTGGTCACGAAATTTACAACCAGAACAAGTTTTTCTACCATTAATCAGATTTGACATATGTCCAGAATATTTTTTAAGATAAAAAAGTGAAAATATGATTTTAGCACAAAAGTGTTCAAATCATAATCTTACACGATATTATTTGAAGGAGACAATCTAGACCGCGTAATCGAAGTCAGTAAAACTAACAGATTCTGCTGAAATTTACAAGTTCTTGAGTGCATGGAACACATAGTTTTAGATGACATCATACACGCGCACACTATCAACCGAAGATTTTCAGGATGCCTAAGTAAAGCCTGGCGGTAACCTAAAGAAGAATTTGAACGTTACTCTCAATTAAAGGATAACGAGTGTGCAAACGTTGCATAGAAAGTGAACGTTGCATACTCGTCAGTGTTTTCACTTACTTTGCATTCTAGACCTTATTTTCTCTCTATCACTCTTGAAGTTCATCTTCTTCGATAGTTTTCACGCTCTTATTCCTAGTTATTCTTAACACTCCATTAGAAATCTTAGAGATTTTTTTAAAATATCTTAAGTAATCCTCTACCAATTTCACACCAGATGGTTTGAGACATAGATATCATGTCTCAAATCTCTTAATATCTTCGATTACTGGAAAATATCTCAATTTATCTGAGCGTGTATAGGTTAAATATTAACCATCTATTATCTTATCTCTATAATAATATTTTCTATGTATTAGGATGGACACTCAATTCAACCTAGGATAACATAAGATGTGATAGATTTTTAATAAGAATGAAGTGTCAAAAAAATAAAATATTTTACTTAACCTACTCAACAAAAGGTATGGTGTCTTAAATGTTAAAAATATTGATGATAATTTCTATGATATTACATACATAAATAATAAATACCAAAGGCAATAAATTTAACACAAGCATAACAAGTGAGAAATATTTATCTTGAAACTATTTACCACTGCCATCTAACATTGTAAAATAATATAAAAATTATATTATAAGCAAAGTAGTCTAGATTAAGAGGATGAAGAACTATCAAATGAATTAGGTAAAAGAAAAATAGAAGTGTTAGATGAATTAGTTTAAAAATCTGTTCAGATCACCTTCAAATTACAAGACAAAAGGGGTTTCAAGAAGGGGGTTTTCGGATTCTGTAGAGATCAAGTAAATATTGTGTACGAGAGATCCCATCACCTTCTATGGGTGCGGAGAGTGGGCGCAGTGATTTTACAAGGATTTCTCCCATAGCCATAGAATAACTTAAAATAATTTATGGGCTCTGAAAAGTGTGACTCCTAAACTTTTCTGGGTTAGATGCACTCCATAGTCCTTAATGAGCAAAGGTTAAGCTCAAAATCAATTCTCCTAAAAAATGTACACAAACGGGACCCCTTTGAATTACGGGATCCCATAAAATCATTTACAAGGATACTATGGTAACGGGCCCGACTTACGTAAGGATCTAGTGGAACTCGTATTTTGAACCCCCTAATGTATCATGATTACAATCTTACGCTGAAAGAAGATCTAAGGTAGCTTATGGAAACCCCTTAATGTATCATGATTACAATCTTATGCTGAAAGAAGATCTAAGGTAGCTTATCTTGCTACTAAGTGTTTTTTGACTTATTTCTCCCTTCTATTTTCCATCCACTAACACGTGTGTAAGAGATGCAAATATATTTGATCATATAGAGAAAATATATTTGATCGTATATATAGCAAATATATATGATCATATATATATCACAAGTTATTGTTCTGATCACCAATGACAACCCAAAATTGTTGCACACCAATCATCAGTCACAACCCAAAATTGTTGCATACCAATCACCACCTACGTTCTAACAAGGATAATGCAACATAAACATGCAAACTAATGAAACATAGTGTATATGTAAAAATTAAATGAATACAATATGAGATACTTTTCTCAATCTTATCTTGAGCCGAGAACCTTTAGTTCATAACGCATTATCAGAATGATTGCCTCTACCAATGTCTCTTGAGAAACTCCAATTCATTGTCCTTATGGCTATTGGAAGTAACTACATTTAGTGTACACACTACATCAAGAACCACCTCATTGCCAAATAGCTTGAGCAAACAATTGAGGATGACTTTTCTCTTTTGACCAACAAGTAGAAAGGTCAACAAGTAACATTCTTCATCCTCCATCACTTCAACATTAAATTTAAATCCCAATACCTTACAATCAACAACCTTACTATACTTTAGAAAGCACTAAGAGGACTATTTGGCAACCTCAAACAAGTCTTGCAAGTCTTGCGCTCCAACACCTTCCATGAAAGGAACAATTTGCGCTTCCAAGATTTCAAATCTATTGCCAAATACAATTGTGCTACTAAATGTTGTGAATAAAATACACCTATGTCAATATGAAACCTTGGTTACAAATGATGCCATAATTGATAAGACTTTATCATCTTTCCCATCAACTCGTGCAAACTTGTCCACTCAATACCGCAACATGAAGTTCAAGACCTATGATGAACTTCTTGTTGGGAGAAATCAAACTAGATTTGAGAGAGCAACAAGAATATGAATCTAGTTATTCTATTGAGAAAAATTCATTCATCAATCAAGTCAAGAAAAATATACATAGAAATTATATAAATTTCATGTGGTTTGGCCAATGTCTAGATATGTCCAAAATTGCACAAGATTTTGTTTAATCAAGAATTGTCAAAGTTACAACTGAATATTGACACTACAAAATATATACATTTTCACTTGCACTAATCTAGTTTGGAATATGTAGTGCAAATTGATCTTGTATCTAATCCTAGATTGTTAGGTACAAATTGATACACATTACCTCATGAAGTTATGTAGTGGAATCCATTTGCACCGCTACCCACAAGGTACATTCTTGTAGTCCCATAGCATTTCCAACAAGAGTCATTCTTGTAGATTCTTTAGTCCTTCTTGCAAGTTACATTAGGAATCCCGTAGTCCCATAGCCTTCACGCATCTCCCATAATAGAATTCAGCAACTTTGACAAGACATATTTGTCTTGAAATTCAGGTGGACTTAATTTATTTTTAAGATCTTATTTTACCACAATCTTTGTGTCTATAGAAAGCCCTTGAGAAGACGCTTCTAACAAGATAAGGCATACCTCATTTGCATATGTATTCACAAAAAAATCAGTCTCAACATAATTACCTTTCTATGCACTTCCAAAAATGGAATCTTATAATTGAAGATCTATCCGATACTTACACTCTACTCTCCCATATTGACTCTTCAACATTCCCATAGAAAGTTACTATAATTAGTTAGACTCCACACTTAACAATTTTCCACTTGGAATCTAACATTACTTAGTATTCTAATTTATGGGATTTTCTAATCATGGACTTTTGAGTTAACTCTGAAGTCCAATTGCAACTATGTATTGCTTGAGATTCCCAATTGTGACTACCTTGGTAAATATATATTTGGGATTTTTTACTCCAAAAATCTTTATTAAAGTCAATACTCCACCATCTAGCAATTCACAAATGAAATCATACCTCAATTGAATATATTTTGTCCTAGTATGAAACACAAGATTATCTACAAGACTTATAGCACTTTGGCTATCACTATGGAGTATATTTTCATCCTATTTATTGCTTTCCTCTACCATAAATTTTTTTGAACCAGATCATTTCTTAGCTAACCTTTGAAATGGCCATGTACTCAACTTTTGTGGTAGAAAGAGAAACACTCTTCTATAAATAAGACATCCAACTAATGGTAGTAAAACCTAAGGTAAACACATACCTTGTAGTGATCTTTTTGTTATCCAAGTCCTTTTGCAAATTTGCATCAGTGAACTCCTCTAAAATAATACTTTTTTGCTTGAAGCAAAGTGTCCTAATAAAGGTACCTTTCAAGTAGTGTAACAACATTTTACTACTTCACAATGCTCTCTTCCAAGGTTTGACATAAATCTACTTACAACTCCCATTGCTTGAGCAATGTCTGGCCTAGTGCATACCATTACATACCATTGCATACATTAGACTACCAACTATTGATGCATAAGGTACTCTACTCATGTACTTTCTATCTACATTAGTTCTTGGTGATTGCTCCTTGGTGAGCTTGGAGAGACTTCTTAAGAAAGTGGTTCTAATTGTAGCAATATGTAGACCAAATTTTTCCATTAATTTCTTGATGTACTTCTCTTGAGACAACTTCAAAATACCTACAAATCTTATCTTTTTAATCCTCATTCCAAGTATGTGTTGTGAAGGACTTAGGTCTTTCATTTCAGATATATTAGACAAATGGCACTTTAGCTTGTTTATTTCACTCATGTTGGATCCATCAACCAACATATCATCAAGATAAAGCAACAACATGATGCATGAATCAAGAAATGACCTAATGTAGCAACAATGATCCATTTTGCATATGGTGTAACATTTTTGGCTATAAAGCCATCAAATTTCAAGTACCATTGTTGAGGAGCCTATTTAAAACCATAAAGACTCTTCTTCAACTTGCAGATCATATCTTCCTTGTTAGTGATTTGCAACCCCTTTGGTTGTGCCATATGGACATCCTTCTCAGGGTCTCCATGTAGAAAGATTGGTTTCACATCTAGTTACTCTACATGCAAATCCTATATAGTCACACAACCCAAGACTAATCTGATGGTAGTCATCTTAACTATGGGATTGAAATTTCATTGTAGTCTATACCTTTGGTTTCTTGAAAAACTTTTGCCACAAGTTTTTCCTTGTATTGCTTGCTTCCATCATGATCTTCTTTGATTTTTTACACTCAATTGTTCTATAATGCCTTCTTTCCCTCATGCAATTTGGTCAATGATCAAGTCTCATTCTTTTCTAAGGATGACATATCTTCTTTCATTGCAAGCTCCTATTACAATGAGCCCTCCTTTTGCATTGCTTCTAATTAATAGTCAAGCTCACCATTTTATATCAAGAGTAAATCATGTTTGAAGGGAGAACACCTCTCTTTTTGTTCCTACAATCCATTAGATCTACTCAAATCAATTCTAGGTGTGATTGGATTTGGTATGATCTCTCTAGTTTCTACCAAACTCCTATTTCTTACAACATCATTCTTTGAAATGTCTTCCAACATTACTTCTTCTTGATGTTATGCTTGTTCTTCTATAATCTCAAAATCTGATCCAAGCTTATCTTTGTACATAATATTCTCATGGAAAATGATATATTTACTTTTGAGCACTTTTCTATCATCATCATTCCAAAGATGATAACACATGTCATGTGATCCATATCCAATGAAGAAATACTTCATTGATTTTGAATCAAGCTTGTCGCTATCTATATCTTGAATCCTTGCATATGTGAAATTTTGTGAGGACAAGAGAAACACTAAGAGAAACACAAGAAAAGAAATAAAAGAGAAACACAAGGTTTAGTTTCTTAATACTTTGATGCCCCAAAGAAGCACTTTGACTTTATTATATAGTGGAGAAGATTTCTTGCAAGGGAGCTACACTTGTCATGACATTTATAGCACCAAAGCTAGGTTGCTTGGACGATGGAGTGGTATTGTTGGTAGTCATAGGTATTTTGGTAGTTACTCATGGACTACTTGTTAGCAGTCTAATTTTATGTTAGGGCTATTGATCACATGGTGGGACTCATTGTCACTTGCACCATTTGCACTGTTGGATATACCATCAATGGCACTATTAGGGCTGGAGACCTAGGTCAAGCAGAGGAGTATACCCTTAAAGTGTAGCTCTAGAGAGCACACTTCTATGATGTTGAACCTTTGAGTTTTTGGCTATGGTGGACAAAGTCCCGTGAGCATTACCTAGAGTTGCTTAGCTAGAGTGGGTGTGGTTTGACTATTATCACTATCCAATTGTTGAGTGAAAGATTGAGTACAAATCTGAGTTGATTGTGACTTGTGTGGAAGAAAAACTTATTACATTAGAGAAATGAGAGTCTAGGAGAAATCAAAGTGCAAGAAATAAGGGTGTTGGTGGTATCTCCAAACCTGGCTGATTGTTGGTACTTCAATTGTGGTCCTAGATTTCCTTGAGAATTGATTGATTCCTATGCGATTTGGTGTAAATTTGGTAATGAGTAGATAGTGTGCAGAAGTATTGGCCAATTTTTTTAGAATTGAGTCAATTTGAGATAGTTGATGCTTGTTTGAACCCAAGAGGTGAAATCAGGGTCAATTTGGTGCAAATTGAGCTCAAAGTGCAAAATTGAAAGTGGAGTTTAGAACCTATCCCCTTGAATTGGGCATTTGGAGATCCTCATCCTTCCAATTTGGCTTGAGTTGAGAGTTAGCAAAGGATTTGGTGGTCAACCAATTGTAGAGGAGGTGCGTTAGATTGATGGGAGTTGCTCAAAGTTGGAGGTTGCCCAAATTGCCCTAGTGGTAGTGCTTGAGTTGGCCAAAATTGGGTGAAGCTTGGCCACATTTGGAGAGGGTTTGAATAAGCAAGAAGAAAGGCCTCATTTGGTTGAATGGCTAGATTTGGAGAAGGTTTTCCAAATTTAGAGAGGGTTTTAATTGCCTAAAGTTAGAGCTTGCCTGAATTGCCCTAGTGATAGTGCTTGAGTTGGATGAAGCTTGGCCAGATTTAGAGAGGGTTCAAATTGGTAAGAAGAAAGGTCTCATTTGGCATTTAGAGGCTTTGAGGCATAGGAACGAAGGGCTAAGAGAGGCTATAAAAGCCTAGAAGGGCTAGCTTGTTGGCGTGAGGCTAACTAGTTTAGATAAGTTTTTTGTTATTGTTTTGCAAAATTTGCTCATCCATCTAGATTGTACACAATAGGGTTTGAACCCTAGATCTTTGGTTCTTATATTTGTGCCCTAGCTAACTGGTACACCCTCACTTGTTGTCCTAGTGATTGTTTGATTGATACCTATACATATGTAGCTTTGGTTAAGAGAGGCAATTTGATTCCATTCTTGGTGATCTTGGTAGTTTAGGAGTAGGAAAACACTCCTATTATGCCAAATGGTGGTAGAGTTAGTCCAATGTTGATTTATGAGATAGAGGGTTTTTGTTTAGATTTCTTGTGATTGGATTGTGAGCCGGCCTGTCTCTCACTTAAGATGAACCTTTGATGGCTATTATGGTAGCACACCGTGGACTAAGAAGGCAAGGAACCCCAATTCCATCATACTCCTCTAAGGCTAACACTCCAAGACTCAAGACATTGCTCACTAGAGAACTCAATGAGAGAGATAGTTGCAAATGAAAGGATGATGAGTACTTCCTCACCCGTTGTTTATATACTTGTGAAATAGTTACGCACTAATTACTGGAGTCACTCAAGTTACTAGGCTAAAAGTCAAAGTAAAGTCAAAAAGTATAAAGGAATATCCATCTACATGGGCATAATCCACTAAGCATGTGATCTTATCTTGACCCAACCATTAAGTCAAGGACTCCTACACATGGGCTATCCTTGGACTATAGAAGAATCTAAAACAAAAAGGCTTGCGGGCCTAAGAGTTATCAACTCTTTCCTCAAAGCCAAACACCTAGGAATAATACCAAGTCAACACACTAGAATCCAAAATAGTGAGGCTCATCTTTTCCACTTCCTCTAAATTAAGGTCCCCTCTATCTTAGCTATGACTAACTTTAGCTAATCATGATTAATGTAGAACCATCCTTTATCTCTATATAATTAAAATCTCTCAAGTACTTGTAATACCAAGCTAAATATCACAATATCAGAATACCACACACAAATGGGTATTATAGGACCCCCTCCATTCTTTGCTTCCTATTTATGCACAATGTTTGTATGAGATGCCTAACTTTAGAGCATTGGTGGTTTGGTGTGCTCTCAATAGTGAAGCTCAAGTGATGACTAGTCATATTACCTAGGTGAGGTAGGAAGTGATGACTTGTAGATTGTGCAAGTGCATTTTGTGATGATAGGTTATAGGTCACCCTTTCCCTTAGTGTAATTGTCACAATTAGAGCTACATTAGTGGGTGGTGTTCAGTTGGTGGTGGCACTTGGTGGTGATTCTTGATGGGGTACTTGTGGTGGTTACAATTGTGGTTTGAATAACATTGTCATGAAAAAGTTCTTTGGGGATTTCAAAGAAGATATTACTACAATACGCAATGGGTTTACCCAAAGTGGTCTTTGGTATCAACCTATTTCTTAGGTCTTAGTGAGGGAGGAGATTGACTCTAATTTGGAGTTTGAAATAGGAGTTGATTCAGTTGAGAGTGTAATTGGTATGTCCATACAATTTTTATGGAACATGGATGAGATTTATGGGACCTCCAAATTGCTACTCAATAGATGAAGTCATCCATTGATAGTTGGTGTGATCTACAATAGATGTAGAACTCAACTTTGTTCACATTCTTCATGCCAGGTCAGAAGGGTTATTTTAGCACTTGGAGGGTCTACCAATGGATGACTATCATGAGTTTAGGAGAGCTCACTTGGAAGAGATTGAGTTATGGAGATAGTATTGGTTTTTGAATTACATCTCCATCACTTCAAGCTTGATTGCTATGAGTAGATTGGCAATACCTATGAGCTCTAGCTCTAGTAGCTTTGGTGGATGTAGTGGAGGTGCACTAGCTGGAGATGGTGCTACTACAAGTAGAGGTACCTCTATAGGAAGTGGTGTAATATCAGAGTTTAACCCCATGGTGGAGTTCTTCTAATGCAGAACTACCAGAGAGTACGGATTGACAATATAAAGAGCTTGCAGGAGTTCCAATAAAAGGTTGGAGAGAGCTTACACAAGGCATACACTCACATGAGTTGATGAGTTTCACTCCAAGAGTTACTAAGGCGAAATTAGTCCAATTCTGGTATGGGATCCTAGACAAGGAGTTGCAACATAGAGTACATGATGTTACATTGTTTTAGGCTACTTTGCCTACTTTGGCAATGGTCTTTTGTTTGGCTAAGCAAATTAAGTTTAACATGACGGAGGAGAGAGTGATGACATATGGATTTGGTAAGGAGACCTTATTTACAATTGTTACTTCTTGTAGAGTGTAGAAGAGTACACCACACCATGTTGACTTCCAAGAATAGAGTGGACAACCCAAATCCTATGGAGCGAGTGGAAGGCCTAGTGTAGCTAGACCTTTACTTTCATTTTTAGATCAGTAGTAACCCATGAGTGTAGGTGTTGCTGGTTGGACTTGTGGTGGATCTCACCACAAGAGAGAGTGCACTTAAGGTAGTAAACATAATACCTTTGGTGCATCAGAACCAACATACAGATAGTGCAATCATTGCCATGGATTTGATCACACTTGTGACTAATGCTTTCACCTTCACCCAAAGTTATGGAGTGGTAGGGCTACTATGGCAAGTGGTAGAGGAGTTGTAGGTTATGGAGGATGAGGTGGTAGAGATGGGGGTAGAGGATCAACACTTGGTAGGGATGCATAGCTATCCTTACTTCTAATACAACCATGGCTACTTGGATTGAGCAGTTGGAGTAGAGATTGGCCAACATGGCCATAGCTTAGAGGAGATGAGATTTGGGTGTTGAGGCTTCCACTTCTTATGCTGGTGATAGAGACATCTTGAACTCTATATGTGGAACAACACAAGTAGATGCATTTGCCATAGTGACTATGAATGCAATATGTGCGCTAGAGCCTAGAGGAGCATTAGTGGAGTTGGACCCACAAAGAGGAGAGGATGGTCAGACTCTCCTAGTCTTTCACACTTTCTAAGGCACTATCAATGATATCCATGGCTCCTAAATATCCTAGTGCAAGTTTGGTAGGTGGTGATGGATTGCATGATAGACTAGATACGAATTAGTCACCTACTACTACACAAATTGAGTCTAGCTCAATGTTGGGATGGCTCATTTGATTATTTGCTTCCCTTTGTTCTCAACCAATGATATGTTTACATTGGAAGTTGACCCAACTCTAGTTTTTAGGTTGGCTGCCATACTTTGTGAGAGTAGGGACGATGTGATCCCTACTTCTAGAGCAAAGGTGGTTGATAGTGAAGTTGACTTGGTTAAGGAACATGGGATCCGCTCAATGACTAGTGGTTTATGGAAAGCAATAGTAGCTAGGTTGGAGGAGTTACTAGCTAGACTTGCCTTTGAGCAAGCTTGATTCACATTTGGAGTTGTCTTATTGGATAACCAAAGGGGGATTTTCTATTTGGTGGGACCTTTAGGGAAGGTTTATGCACAATAGAAGGTCTTATTAGAGTTTTGCATGTAGCATGTTTTGCATGTAGCACGTTTTGCACGTTATATTGGAGAAGGCTATAGTTGTTGGTTTGGAGCTACAAAAGACTGATGTGGAGAGGTGTTTATTTCAAATCCACATATCCCTAGGGATGGTTCTACATAGTACATCACATGTGGATAGCTCATTGTCCAAATTCAACCTGGTCATCCAACTAATAGCTCTATGGTGGGAACTTAGGCCATTGTGATAGTAGCAAAGTCATATGATGTGTTAGTTGGTAGAGTAGTCTTATACTCCATGGGTTTCAATATTGATTACTAGAAGGAGATAGCCTTCTTTAGAACAAGTTAGCAGTAAAGTGAGGAATGGGTATGTCGCCTACCAGTATGTTGTAGTGGTGGCAATCTTAGCTCACTACAATCAAGGACCATGGCATCAATTTCAGCTTTTAGTGGTTCCATTACTTGGCTTGTGACTTCTTGGGGAAGAACGCCCATATAGAGGATACTCCAATACCAAAGGAGATCACTTGGATTTGGAGTACAAGTGGAATCATTCCATCCACCTTGGATGTTCCTTTGTGGAGTTTTGAGGAGGCATTGTAGTAGCATGCAAATCAATTGGTGCAATAGGCTTGAAGTGGAGTCTTTGTACCACTAGGAAACCAATGTGAAGATGAGCCTCCAAAGTCTATTAACTTGCCACCTTTGGATACCACACTCATTGCTTGGTAGTATCTAGTAAAGAGAATATGTCTATTGGAGTTGTTTGGTGGGATTAGCACTAGACTAGTTGCAATATTACATGCAAGTATATGAGTATAAAGGTACTTGTATGTGGAAAGAGATGAAACTACTAAGAGAGTCTCTCTACATCATGTGGCACACTTGGCCTATTGGTATCTTGAGTTATTACATATGTTAGTAGTGATGGGTTACCATAAGACCCTACCAACAAACATTTACTTGCCAAGAGTGCAAGCTTTAGAGAGACATGGTCCCATTTATTTAGTGATTTTTGGATGGCCATGTTAAGAATATGCTTGTGTTGGCCAAGGTCAAGGTCCCTAAGATTCCCATTTTGGTATGTTTTGGGAGATATTACATATACTACAACATCTCCTAGTTCATTCATCCATTTCTCTAGCCTACATTTTGGAGAACATCCCTTTGATGGGTGATTCTTGTACTTGTGTGGTGGCAAGTACATATTAGGTCCATTCTTAGATAGGACCTACCGTGTTGTTAGATGCAGCCAAAGTGGGATCATGGGCTCATCATCTTTGACTTTGGTGGATAAACCTCTTACCTAAAAGGTTTTATAACGTGCTTATCATGGGATTCAATGATTAGACCACCTTACTATTGATGACATTTTAGATATTGGGCACCAGTCTCAAAAGATGATAGTGGCTGATAGGTCACCTATGGCAATGGTGAACCTTGTTGGACATCCCAAAGCCGCTTTACCCACACTTATGAGTTTCCAAAGCTCCCATGCTTTTCAAGAAGGAGATCTTGGACTTGTTTGGGACTCACAATTACAGCAATTGGTGGAGCCCAACATTGATGAGAGGGAGAGGGCGATGGGTTTTTGTACAAGTATTATCATTATTACCATAGTGTCAAAGGCATCCAAGCATCAACTGTTAGGTCAGACTATGGACCTAAATTGTTTGACTTGGATTATGAGCCTTGGCTTGGCAAAGCAACATAGGATGCACTTGATAGGCATCACTACTCAAACACTAGTGAGCTTTGTGCTCGAGATAATTTAGGCACATGTTGGGAGTAATGAACCAAGTAGGCAAGGTATTCATGGGACACAATAGTGGCTACTAATGAGAGTAGTCTACTTTTGGTCCATCTAGGTGAGTGTGTTCTACTTTGGGTTACACCTTTGGTCTACTTGAGATGCAGCTTGAGGACATATGGAGCTTGTAGCCAGAGCAAAATGAGTTTTCCTTTTGCTCTGGCTGCATGCAAAACATTGAGCAATTGAGTTTGGGAAATCTAGCATTTGAAAGCATGACATCATAAAGGATCTTTGATGCTATTGGGCATGCAAAGGTCTTCAATACTTTGGATCTTTGAGCAAGATATCATCAATTGTTAATCAAGGAGTAGGATAAATCCAAGATAGCATTCTGTGCTATTGATCTTCATTGTATAGATATATTATATTAATGGAGATACTTACTATTTGGGGTTAAAGAACACTATTCCAAGTTCCAAAGCATCATGGATAGGATCCTAGTAGGATTGGATTTTGCTCAGAGCTATATTGATGACATTTTGGTCTATAATACCACTATGGAGGAGCATGAGAGACATTTGTTGGAGGTGTTTGAGAGATTGAGATCTCATGGACTCAAATTACATCCTTGGAAGTGTAGATTCTTCCATAAGCAGGTTGAATATTTGGGTCATACAATCTACCTTGGAGGACTTGGTGTTTAATAGACCAAGGTGGACAATATTGCACATATTCCTTGGGTTGGTGAACTTCTATCACCAATATGTTAGAGGATTTAATGCCATTGCTAAGGCCTTGACAAAGTTGACCAAGCTTACACAAGAATGGTGTTGGGGAGATGAGCAAGGGAGAGCTTTTATAGAGCTCAAGGAGAGGTTGATATCTACCCTTATTCTTGGGAGACCAATCAGAGAACAACCATTCCAAGTTCACATTGATTGGAGTATGTTGGAGTTTGGAGTAGTGCTCATCCAACATGATGATGAGGAGAAGAAGTTTGTGGTGGCCTATGCTAGTCGCTCCAACAATTCAGCATAAGTGAAGTATAAGTTATATGAGGGAGAGTTCTTGGTAGCAATATGGGCAATTGCATATTTCCAATGTTACCTACTTAGTAACCTCTTCACTCCATCATTGATCATCAACCACTCAAGTGGTGATAGAGTCCAACAAGCTTTTAGGGAAACTTGCATTATGAGCTTTGAATTTACATGAGTATAATTTCATTGTTATTCACAAACTTGAAGTTGTGAACTATGATGAAGAGTGGTTGAGTAGAAACTTATGTCCCAACCAATAGCATCATACCAAAGTACGTTGGCATGGTGAGATAGATGAGGAGATAGTGCCTAGTTGGCATACATCTACTTTTCTATGTATATGTTTTGAGGCTTTGGTGGTATCTCTCTCCATGCATATAGGAGGAGTTTTTGAGGTCACATATCTAGAGGGTAGAGATATTGGTATAGTTGAATGTGACATTCATGATAATGTGGTAGTGATAGATTATCTTTGTATTGGTGTTGTGGATGGCATAATTGGTGCCAAGGAAAGAGACCATGTTCTTTAACGAGCTTGGCAGTTTAGATTGGAGAGAAAACACCTTCTTTGTGTATGTGAGGATGGTAGAGTGTGAGTAGTACCACTTCCATCTCAAAGACCATAGTTTGTCCATCATGCTCATTAAGAGCTAGGAATTTTGGAGTAAAGCATACATATAACTTACTCCAAAGTCATTATTGATGGTGTGGTATATAGACCAATGTATAGCAATTTTTTGCCAGATGTGTGGTTTATGACCTAGTTATAGTATCATTTAATGCTCCTATGCCATAGTTACACCCATTACCTATCATAGAATTGGGTTAATATTGGAATTTGGACTTTGTTTGACCTTTACCATTGATTGCACGACATCATCAATATGTTTTGGTTATGGTGGAGCACTTCTCTAAGTGGATTGAGTTGGTGGTACCTTTTGATAAGTCTAGTGAAGGGACGGCTTACTTGTTCTTGGATTGGGTCTTAGTAATTTTGGTGCACCAATTGAGGTTTTGACTAATCAAGGTACAGAGTTCTTGGGGGAGTTTTAGGTCTTGTGTGACAAAGCCAAGATTGATCATAATATACCTCCCAAGATCACCCTAAGGTAGATGGCTTAGTAGAGAGAATGGTTTAGACAATCAAGAGAGGATTGCATAAGTATGGTTTGCAAAGTGGCCACTTGGGAGATGGGATCTCTAGTTACCTTGGTTGGCCATGGGCTATCGGTTCGGCTGGTTAGCCTCCTTGGGGTCCTTCTATCGTTACTTTCTACTCTATGGATGAGATCTAGATTTACCTACAATCATTCATTGAGATGCTATTGTTGTTTTGGACTTGGATGACCCAAACGTATGGATGAGTGCATGTTCTCAATAGACAAAGATCTCTTGGAGAGTGATGTCAATGACCTTTGAGAACTTAATGATTGCTCAACATAGGGATACCTTACACTATACTATTATTCAAGGAGGAGGTTATAGACCCTTGATATTTCAATTCCATCTATGTATATCTATAGTAGACAACATCAACAACAATTGGTGTTACTACATGCCGCAATATCTTGAGAGTGTGTGAGTGCTTTCTAAAGTTCTCATGTTGGAAGGACATGATGGTATTTTTTGGAAGGATCATGTGTGCAATTGTGCACCATGTCACCTCCAAACATTGATGGCATTATGGACCCAAGCTTGGCACTTATACATGCAAGCTTGTGATGTATATTATGTGGCTCTTTTGGTGGAGTTGTTACTATATCAATGTGTGATAGCTATTTGAGAGCATGGCATATGGTATGTTTAACTTCTCTTCTCATGGTGGTTCCTCAAAGATAATGGTTATGTCCCAGATGTACTTGACCAATAGCTAGTTCATCCTTTATGTGGTATAGATTGCAGACAGGCAACTAACGATGGGGCTTGATAGCACATGGCCTCCTGATCTTTGCCCATCATAAGGTACACCACATACTTGGAGTAGATGGCTATTTGGAGTAAGAGGGACCTAAGTGCCAACTAGGAGGCCAATTGTGACACTTAAGAGTCCATGTATGACTTACGTGTGAGTTGTGCTTCTATAATGTATGATGTTGACAATGTTATATGTTGTGTAGCAATGTATATATGCATGATAACTATTATGACATTGGTAGTGTTGAAGCTAGGTTGCTCGGCTGCTAGAGTGGTAGTGTTGGTATTCATAGGTATTTTGGTAGTTACTCATAGAATGCTTGTTGGTAGTCTGATTTTATGTTAGAGCTACCAATCATATGGTGGGACCCACCATCACTTCCATCATTCTCATTGTCAAATGTGCCATCAATGGTGCCATTAGAGCTGGAGACCTAGGTCAAGCAGAGGGTTATACCTTTGAAGTGTAGCTTCAGATAGGTCACTTCTTTGATGTTGAGCTTTTGATTTTTTGGTTATGATGGACAGAGGCAGATGAGCATCACTTGGAGTCTCTTAACTATAATTAGTGCATAATTGTTGGCAGATTGTTGAGTGAAGGATCAAGTACAAATCTAAGTTGATTGTAATTTGAGTGGAAGAAGAATTGATTCCACTCATCATCATGTTGGATGAGCATTGTTCCAAGCCCCAATGTGCTCCAATCAATGTGAACTTGGAATGGTGATCCTCTAATCAGTCTCCTAAGAATAGAGGCGGATGTCAACCTCTCCTTGAGTTCTATAAAAGCTCTCTCCTGCTCATCTCCCCAACACCACTCTTGTGTAAGCTTGGTCAGCTCTGTCTAGGCCTTGACCATGGCACTAAATCTTCTAACATATTAGCAATAGAAATTTGCCAATGCAAGGAATGCTCACACTCTGCTCACATCCATAGGCCAAGGAATATGTGCAATAGCATCCACCTTGGTCTACTAAACACCAAGTCCTCCAAGGTAGATAGTATGACCTAAATACTCAAATTACTTGTGGAAGAATCTACACTTCCCAAGATGTAATTTGAGTCCATGAGATCTCAACCTCTCAAACACCAACAAATGTCTCTCATGCTCCTCCATAGTAGTGCTATAGACCAAAATGTCATCAATATAGCACCAAGAAAAATCCAATCCTGCTAGGATCCTATCCATGACCCTCTAGAACTTGGCAAGAATGTTCTTTAACCCAAATGATAAGAATCTCTATTGATATAATACATCCTTGCGGTGAAGATCAACAGCTCAAAATGTTGTCTTGGACTTATCTTCCTCCTTGATTGGCAACTGATAAGATCCTGGTCAAAGATCCAAAGTACTAAAGACTTTTGCATGCCCAATCACATCAAAGATCTCCTCTAATGTAGGCATGGTATACCAATCAGCCCTAGTCTATCTTTGACAAGATGGTAATCTCTACACATCTACCTATTTATGTAGTTGCCATGCATATCCTTCTTGGCTAGCATCATTATAGCTGAATCATCATCATACTCTCCATGTGAAATCTCCACCAAACCAACCTCAAAAAGGTCTTTACTCTGGCTTTGAATCAATGCTCTCTCCATGTCACTATATTTGTAGGACGTCAAAAAAAACTATGTATCACTAGTAAGCTCAATCCAAATACAAGGTCCTTTTAGAGCATCCAATTCCTTCAAACTAAAGGCAAAAAAACTTGTGTAGCTCCTCAAGAACTTCCAAACTCTCTATCTTTCCCCTCCTATAAGCTTAGGATCATCATCCTCCATCATTGTACTTTAGAGTTCATGTATGACTTATGTGTGAGTTGTGCTTCTATAGTGTATGATGTTGACAACTATGTATGTTGTGTAACAATATAAATATGCACAACACACCCTTAGAGTAGATATATGGATAGGTGACATATCTACAAGGAACATTCATAGATTGGATCCATGGGTTGGTGACATATCAGCCTAGATCCCATCTGGTTGGTTAAATGGGTTTGATTGCAAGGAAACTTTTAGGAAACTTTTAGGAATCTTCTTGTAGAAAGCTGAAAACAATATGGAAGTAGTACTGTTGGAAAGATCATGATGAGACAAAGTGAGGAGGGAGAAGGCAAGCTTTTTATCCTTGGGGAATGGAAGATTTATATTTTAAGCCCTAATTCACTATTTAAGTCTCCAAAATTAGCTCAAAATTTGTGTTTTTTTAGTTTTTGCCCTATTAGTGGAAGTACTCTTTTGGTGACACTTCTATCTGATCTAATTAGACCATTGTGTCTAACACCTTTAAAGATATTACTAAGCCAATTTCTACCTTTAGATACTCTTCCTAGCTAATGGTATTACAAACCTCTCTCCATTTAAGATATAATGTCTTCATTCTAAAGTTATTGCTCGAAACATTGCACTAAAATCAATGTATTGGTCAAGTTAGTTGTGAGCTCCCATGTTGCCTCATACAATGGATACCCTTTCCCATGTACAATATATTCCACACATAAATGGAGGGTATCATTGATGCATTATTGGAGAATGCATTTGCCTTTGTATTTATATGTGTCATCAATAAGTGTTTGACAAGGTCAAGCTTCTTGTATGGAAGGAAAGTGGGGTGGTTGGGGTACATATCTATATAATAAGGAAACATGAAACACTAAATGGATCTTCATGTGTGGCGGTAGCTCAAAGTGATAGACCACTACTCTGATTTGATAGATGATTGGGAAAAGGGCCAATAAAACAAGGTCTAAGCTTATGAGTGCCAACCAACATAAGGTTGGTTGCTGAAAACCACACTTGATTGTAGTCATTGAACTCCATGTGTTTGCAATGTGCATTTACATGTTTTTTTTTATTGATTTTGAGCTATTTGCAACATGTTCTTGACATTCTCCATGTCTGGTTGGATTCTAGAAACAAAAGTGTTGACATCATTGTATTTTATAGCCATTGGGCAGATCTTTACCAAACTCAAAGGTGTAAAAGGATGTTCTCCATACATGAGGAAGAAAGGTGTGACATGTGTAAATGCATTCACTTATTATTGTGGGCAAATTCCACCAGCGGAATTAATATGTCCTAGTAAGGTGAAGCTCCAAAGCATGTCCTTGATAGTGTGATTGGCCTGCTCTATTTTTCCATTGGTTTTTGGATGGTATGCTATGGACATGGCATGGTTGGTTTTGGAGACGCCAAAAGTGTTCACCAAAGCAAACTAATAAATTGAGTACTTCAATTGGTGATGAGCACTCGAGACAATCCATGGTGAGAAAAGACTACAGCTAAGTCCAATTGAGCTCATTATGATGCAATCACATCTTTAGTTATAGGACACACATGGATCATTTTGCTAAGTTGGTCCATAAAGACTACAATGAAGTCAAAACCTAAGGTAGTTTTGGGCAATTCACAAACAAGATCCATGTTGACCTACTCCAAACATTATGTAGGAATAAGGAGGAGTTGAAGGAGACATGTATGCGCCTAATTAGAAGCTTTATTTTGCCGATAGAGTAGGCAACTTCAAACATATCCCATCATATCATTGCTCATCTTGGGGCAATAAAAATGAAGTTTGATTGCATCTAAGGTCTTGTCTACTCCAATATGACCTGCAATGGTAGAATCATAATATTTGCAAGAATGATGGTTCTTTGGTCTAGAGCATCCATGATCCATAACTTGCTATCACAAAAGGTGAGTCCTTGGGTATTGGTTACACCTTGGATAATTAAGCTCTTACAATTTTTAGATCAACCTTCATAGCAATAAGAATCCTTGGCCAAAAATTTGGGCTCATCTTGACCTCTATAATGAGATTCTTCATCATAAGCATCCAAGTGAATGCTTTTGCAATTCACTTCTTGCACTTCACATATGTGAACATCATACTGAATTTTTATCTCTACTCTGCCCAACAACCACTTTGCCCAACAAATCCGTCTATAAGATCGATCTTTTTTTGTCTTGAGGTAGACTAGTGGTTTGTGGTCTATCCCCACTACAAATTCCTTCTTGTCAAGATAGTGTTTCCAATGGTTGGCTGCAAGAACAATAACCAACTCTTCTTGTTTAATAGTGTGATAGTGTGATAGTTGTGCTCTGCCACTAACAACTTTTGAGAGAAATATGCAATAGGATGCCACTCATCACTCCATCTTGTTGTAGGATTGCTCCTATTGCAACACTTGATGTATTTGTAGCCAACTTGATTGGAAGTGTGGGGTTATACCATTTCAAGATTAGTGCATATAGTAATACATATTTCAATTCCTAAAAGGTTAATTCTTATAAGTTTCTCCAAAATCACTTCTTTCCCTTGCCAAGTAGTGTCATTAAATGTTATGCAACCTTGGAGAAGTCCATGATTAATTGACAATAACACCCAATCAATCCCAAGAAACTCTTGAGTCTAATCTTTTGGAGCGCCCCATTTCTAAATGATCTTTATTTTATCTATCAAAACTTGGATACCTTTTGCACTTACATTATGCCCAAATTAATCTACTTCAAACTTGCCAAACTTGCACTTTGAGACTTTGGCATAAAATTGGTTTTCTTGTAGAATTTGGAGGATTTCACATATATTTTTCTTATGTTGTTTCATTGTCCCTTAGTAGACTAAAATGTCATCTAGGAAAATGTTAATGGGTTTATCCAAGTATGGCTAAAATATATTTTTAATCAAAATAATAAAAGTGGTTGGTGCATTGGTGAGGCCAAACTACATCACTAGATATTCACAAGTTACCATACCTTGTTTGAAAGGTAGTTTTGTTTAAATCTTCCTCTGTGATCCAAATTTGGTTATAACCGCTCCATAGATTGAGTTTGATGAAGTGTTGTGCTCTATTGAGCTGATCAAATAGGTCATCCATTCTAGGCAATGGGTATTTTTTCTTTACCATTTGTTGATATAGGCCTCAGTAGCCAATGAAACATCCTTCATCTTCATAAATAAGGCATGAGCCTTATATGATAATATGCTAGGTTGGATAAACCCTTTTTGTACCATATCCTTGATTTGAGCCTTGCACTCCTCCAACTCATGAGGTGATAGTTGATATGGGCATTATATGGAAATATCTTTCAAGGAAGTATCTCAAATTTCTAATCTACTTTCCTTTTTGATGGTAATCTTGAAATCATCAAGAAAGATATCTTGAAAAACTCAACAATCACATATTTCAAATTCTCAAGAACTTTTTTATAAAGTTGTGCATTCTAGACATTTCTTATTTGATCCATGCAACATCTATATATCTTATTGATAGATGTTATCCCTATGGCATAGAGAGCCAATTCTTGCCTTTGAGATCTTTCTTTATCCCCAAATATCTTCTATTGGCAAGTTTTCATTATTTTCCTTCCTAGTATAGCATGGGGTTGTAGTGCTCCATCCATGGTATGACTAAGATCATATCATAATGAGCTAACCATATCACTTGCTACTCAATTTCTTCATCATACTCTCCTATAGAGAGTGCTACCTTTCTAGGTAACTACTCAATTATTTTTTTCTGACCATTAAATAACTCTACTTCTTCATTCTAATACTTCTCTAGTTCCATCTCTAACCTTATTGCAATAGAACAAGACAAGAAATTCTTTATTGCTCCAAGATTTATCAATACTCTTACTTTATTGTCTTTTAGGACTCTATGTAAAACAATAAGTTGTACATTTTTCATCCTTAACCTTTGTGCACTTGTTTTCTTCCAACCTTGCTTTTACTCCTCTCCATTGAGCCAATAAGGCCACAAAGTACATTTATTGGCCATCTTTGTTTTCCAATATAAATTAAGTATCCTTCTCTTTGATTTGTCTTTTCTAATATCACTTGTATGGAGATCAAAGGCACCTAGGAAGAAGGGCACACAAATTGATACTTATGTGCCCAAATTGGCCACAATTATAATAAAATTATTATTCTACTTGAGTCTCTTCTCCTCATAAGACTCCATCTTTCCTTCCTTTGACACATCTCCCTTCTCCTTGGAGCGGTCATGCTTCTTGGTATTAGACATAAATGTTGCACAATTCCATAGGAACTGGTCCGCTAAACTGCGGTGTTGTGGCCTGATAGAGTTATATTGGGACTATCCACTCACCTCTCCAAGCACTCCTACTATTCTTTAAGCACATACAATGGCTTCAAAAATAGTGTAAGGATTTTCTACCGTTACTTCTTGGCAAATTTTCTCTTTACCCTCTATTTGAAATTATCAAGAGCTTTTGTTGGGCTCATATAGGTTATCATGACATGTAGATCAAGACATACCTCCATTTATTTTTGTAAATTGCTCTTTTGCTTCAACCTCCATAGTCCAATTTGAGCCATTTGTACAAAATCAACCAATTGGAAATTCTTCAACAACCCTTCTTGCATTACCATCTAAGTGATCTTTCTTCCTTTTGCCAACATTAATTCTTTCTAAGCATCATACCATTTGAGGGCTTTATCTTTCAAGTATTCACATGTAAACACACCTATAGAATGATTGGTGATATCTATTATGAATCATCAAAAGTATCTATTCATTTTTTAGATTCAATTTTCCACTACTACCATGGAATGTTGTTCATTATAAGGCTTGATGTTGCATATCTTCTTTATTTATAATAACAATGTGGATTCATCATTGACCAAGATTGGTGTTATCATCATGAATGACGCTATAAGTACTTTGGTTGTTAATATTGGGTTTTGGAATGATTCAACTTCTTTTATTATGTAATAATACTTGAAGGTATATACTTGACTTTGTAATGCCTCTATTGTCATCTTGATCTCCCAAAACTTGTTCAATATCCCATCCCGTACATTCCTTGCATCAAATCCTACAATTGCAGCTCCATGATTTGTATGCATGACAAACATTCAATCAATACTTGCTACTTCAATAGAGGGTTAATATGATCACTCAAGAGGAGGCACGGATGATTGGGACAAAAATTGGGACCTTAGAGACTATCAATCTTTGATAATATTCCTCACCAAAATTGTAGGACTATGAAATCCCTAAACATCACTTCACTTAAGTGTTGAAAGGGAAAGATTTGATATATTTATTGCATAATAATAGAATGTAAATCATCAAATCACACTCTCTATCATATATTACAATAGCTAGAATCATAAGGTTTGGCAAATTCATTATTCTGTCCATGAACTCCACTCCAAAAGGATAAAGGAGATATACTCACTTGCTCACATTGGATGTATATAATCTTGATGTGGAAAAGATACGAGAAAGTAAAGTGAGGTGCAATAAAATTATCCTCCAAGAGAATCCATTCCATTCTCTCTCCCAAACACATAATCTATCAATTGGACTACTTTTTCTATAGGGAATCTTTTAGGAATCTTCATACAGAAAGCCCAAAATAGTATGATATTGGTACCATTGGAAAGATCTCAATGAGACAAAGTAAGGGAGAAAATATATTCTTTTCCCCTTGGGGGAAATTTTATTTTTATTTTTTGAGGCCTAATTCAGTTTTTTAGACCTCAAAAGTTGGCTCAAAAGGTTTTTGGGTGTTTTTGGCTGTTGCTCTTATAGTGGAAGTCTTCTTTTGGTGACACCTCTATCCAATCTATTAAGACCATTGTGTATAACATCACTAAAGATATTACAAAGTCAATTTCCACCTCTGGATAATTTGTCTAGCTGATGGTATTACAATATGAGACACAATCAAAGGTTTTCAAGTGCAAAAAATTCACCTTCTTTCCTAACCACTCCTCCTTAGGGATTGACAACCTTGGACTTTTTCCAACCTTGCTTGCACTATCATGCATCTAAGTCTCTCATTGAGAATTCTATTCAAGTGTTTAGCTACCCCACTTTGTTGTGGTGTCTCAAGGACAATTTTGATCATTTTGATCCCATTCTCTACACAATACTCTCTAAGCTCATTGCTATTATACTCTCCACTATTATAAGATTCCAAGCACTTGATTTTTAAACTTGACTAGTTTTGAACCTCAGATTTCTATTGCTTGAAAACATTGAAAACATCTGATTTTATTTTTAGAAAATAAACCATACCTTCTTGGTAGTATAATTTGTGAAGGTGATGTAGTAGCAAGATCTACCAAGTTAGGCCATATACATCTATATGTATTAATTTTAGCTTTCATTTTTGGTGCTCTTGTAGCCTTTGTGAAGGCAACTCACTTTTGCTTTCCCAAAACACATGGTTCACAAAAGACAAGTTGAACAGTCTTCAACTCCGGGCTCTAGCCATTGACAACTAATTGCTTCATATCCTTTTCACTCAAGTGGCCAAGTCTTTGGTGTCACACGATCAAAGGACAAATTGCATCAACAACTATCATCAAATGGTCTGATTTTCCTAGAACATTCAAGGTTCCAACCTTTTATCCTCATGCCAAAATCAGATTTCCCCAAGTAATTTTCCATTGCACACTTTAAAAGGATGTTTGATATTTTTCCTCATCTAGCTGACCTATGGAATCAAATTCCTCTTTAGTCCAAGGACATATCTGATGTCTGTCAAAGTCCATACTGACCTTAAGAGGTTTTTATTTTCACATTTCATTTTCCTTTGATAAACAAGGGTTTATTGTTAGTGAGGTGAACCTTTCTAAGGTTTCTTGCAACAAAGTTGTACATCAACTCTATATAGAGTGAAAGCGTAGAGTGGAAGGATGCACCAAAATCTATAAACCAAATCCTATGAGACACTCTACATAGCAAACAAGTGCATCTTCTTATTTTGTTGCTATGTTCACCAAGTTTCCTCCTTCTTTGGACTTTACACTAATTCTTGAAGTAACCAAGCTTATTGCAATTCAAGCATACCATTTTTTATGCACTTCCTTATGGCCTATTGACTCACTTCTCTTCCATGAATTTGATCTGCCATTTCTTTGACTTTGACCTTGTTGAGGCCTTTTGCCTTTGCTCATGTAAATAGCACTGCACTTGACAATTCGGAAGAATTATGTCTACTATATCTTCATTGAGAATCAAGTCTTTTATATTCTCAAACTTGAGATCACTTGACCTTGATAAAATACTCACTGTTGTGACTATTAATCCCCATCTATCAAGTAATGATGATAGTAGTAGCAATGCTTGAACATCATCATCAAAGTTGATTTTCATATATTCTAGTCTTGATATCATTGCAAATCATTCACATGGTCTTGAACTAATGCACATTCTTTCATCCTTGTGTTGACTAAGTGGAAAAACAAGAATACCTTGTTCAAGATTGAAGGTTTCTCATAAATATTAGATAATGTCTTAATCAACCCATGAGTTTCTTCTCATGGACAATGCTGTATGCAACATTTCTTGCTAATGTCAATCTAACCACATCAAATGCTGGTTCATCTAAAACCTCCCACTCAACTTCCTCCATCTTTTTGGGCTTTTCTACCTCAAGAGTAGGTATATCTTCTTTTGATATAAATAGTTCTTAATCTGCATCTTCCAAAATCCCTGCCACTAAACTTGTCAATTTGACTTCCACATCTTTTGCCATTGTTTCACTCTCTCTCCAAACCAACATTTTAATACCACTTCTTGGGAGAAGTCAAAGTAGATTTGAGAGAGCAACAAGATTACAAATCTGGCTATTCTATAGAGAAAAATGCATCATCAATCTAGTTAAGAAAAGCATTCATAGAAAGTTTCATGTGGTTTGGCCGATGTCTACTTATGTCCACAATTGCACAAAATTTTGCTTATTCAAGAATTGTCAAAGTCACACTCGACCAACAACACTACAAAATATATATGCTTGCATTGCACTTGCCCTTATCTTATGTGGTGCAAATTGATCATGTATCTAATCCTAGACTATCTAGTACCAATTGATACATGTCACCTCACAAAGTTATGCAAGTGGAATCATTCACGTAGCTACCAACAAGGTACATTCCCATAGTCCTACAAGAGCCATTCTTGCAGGTCCCGTAGCCATTCTTTCAATCTTGTAGTCCAGAAATCCTTCTTGTAGGAGCCATTCCCATAGTACCATAGTCTTGTAGCTTATGTAGTAGAATCCCATAGCTCCCACAAGATACATTTGTCTTGAACTCCAAGTAACCTTAACTTCTTTTCTAGAGTTCCATTTATTATGATCTTGGTGTCTATGGAAAGCTATTAAAAATATGCTTCCAACAAGGTAAATTAATTTTTATTTTCATATGTATTCAAAAATAAATCAGTCCCAAAGTGAACTGCTTTTTAGTGCACTTCCATAAACAGAATCCCATAGTTAAAGATCAACCCCATACTTACACTTCTAGTCTTCTATAGAAGATCTCCCATAATGACTCTTTGATGTTTCCATACAGCATTTGCATAATTAATCAAATACCACACTTAACACTTCTTTCTTACTTGTTGATAGATGAACAACACCAATAGCTACTAGTGAAGAGTGCTCAATCTTGGCCTATTGGCTCCAATGCACTTCCACCCTCAACCACCTTGGAAGTGAGCTTCATGAAGCTTGATGCAAAAGATAGTAAAACCAATGGAGTCTACCACAAAGGCCAAAAGAAGCAAGGATGGGGCTGTGAGAGCCAACGCTACAGGGATGACTGAAAATTCAACAACGGATGAGGAGGTTGTGATCATAATGGGTTTGGTAAGAAGAAAAAACCATGTTTCAAATGTGGTATTAAGGAGCATTGGGTGCATGAATGTCACATAGCACCACATCTCATGAAACTTTTTCAAGAATATGAAACATGCTACAAGGAACATGAAACCACTAAACATGAAACATGCCACCAAGGCTATATACAATGCCCACTTCATGGGCTAGTCCAACATATATAACATTGAGTCCCACATAGCCCATGTGACAAACACTTTGGCAAAACAAAAGAATTCTTGCATCATTAAAAATAGGACTATACACCCAATGTTTTGCAACAAGAAGTTCTTTACCGCATTGAAGTTCAGCCCCATCCCAATAACACCATAGTTCTTGTCACCTATGCAGTGGAAATGGACCATGCACAAGTTTGACTTCTCTAAGGCACTATCCTAGAGCTGCCTAATGCCATCTATGACCTGATGGCAACCCGCAACTTACTCTACTTCAAGATCTTCAAGCACAATGGCCTTCACTTGATAACAGACTATGAGAATGGCCAAGATGTATTGAAGGCAACACAATGATAAGCAAGACTAGTAAAGAAGATGGTAGAGACTTTTTTCCCAAGCAGACAACAATCTGTACCCTACAACACTAAAAGTAGTTGAAGTACTTACTACATTTAATATTGATGTTGTTACTACCACCATCAATGACAATGACAAGGCTATGATAGACTTAAAACTATGGTATTCATGCTTGGGCCATCTAGGAGACACAATGATGTGGCAAATGATTAGGAACATACAACACCTACCACTTCAAAAAACCTTTGTTTGCATCCATCCTCCCAAACAACATGTGTACCTTGTGCACAAAGGAAGTTAATCACTAGACCATCAATCTACAAGGAGCCATACAAATTCCTTGTACAACTCTACGATGATATTTGTGAGCAAATTCACCCACCTTGTGATCCAATTTGATACTTCCAAGTATTGATTGATGCATCATCTTGACTCTCCCATGTCAATCTCCTGTCTATGAAGAACTTGGCCTTTCCATGCCTACATCCAAAATCATTTGACTATGGGCTCAATTCCTTGATCATCCCATACAAACCATCAAGATGGAAAATGTGGGAGACTTCACTTTTCCCACATTCAAATAGTTTTGCACAGCTGTTGGTGTTGACTTATAGTACTCTATCCTCCACATCCACACACAAAATAGCCTTGATGGGTCATTCGTCAAATGAGTTCAGCTAGTGGTATGGCCAATACTACTTTAGTCATGGTTACCCAATCTACTTGGGAGAATGTGGTGCTCCAGATGAAGTATTTGTCCCAGTTATGACGATTAGCATACCAAGACCAATCACTTCACCAATTAGCCACTAGGTTTTCCTCCATCAACATTGCACCCATGACTCTTTGATTGTGTGATATATGTTCATGTTCCACCACATAAGAAAAAAAAATGGGCCCATAGCAACAATTGGGGATTTATGTGGGATACAATTCCCCATCCTAAATTCAATACCTTGAACTGTGAGCCAGCCTGTCTCTCACTCAGGATGAACCTCTGATGGCTATTATGGTAGCGCACCATGGACTAAGAAGGCAAGGAACCCCAACTCCATCATACTCCTCCAAGGCTAACACTCCAAGACTCAAGACATTGCTCACTAGAGAACTCAATGAGAGAGAGATAGTTGCAAATGAAAGGATGATGAGTACCTCCTCACCCCTTGTTTATATACTTGTGAAATAGTTACGTACCAAAGTTACTAATTACCATAGTAACTCAAGTTACTAGACTAAAAGTCAAGTAAAGTCAAAAAGTAGAAAGGAATATCCATTCACATGGGCATATTCCCCTAAGCATTGGTCTTATCTTGACCCAACCACTAAGTCAAGGATTCCTTCACATGGGTTATCCTTGGACTAAAGAAGAATCCAAAACAAAAAGGCTTGCGGGCCCAAGAGTTCTCAACTCTTTCCTCAAAGCCAAACACCTAGGAATAATACCAAGTCAACACACTAAAATACAAAATAGTGGTGCTCATCTTTTCTACTTCCTCTAGAGTAAGGTCCCCTCTATCTTAGCTACGACTAACTTTAGCTAACCATGACTAATATAGAACCATCATTTATCTCTATATAAATAATATCTCTTAAGTACTTGTAATACCAAGCTAAATATCACAATACCACACACATGCACAAATGGGTGTTACATTTACCCCCGGACTAAGTTTTCACTTTGTCCTCAAAGTGAAGGTCTCTCTACCTTCTATGGTACATTTTCAACTTATCATGGTTAATCCTATCAAAGTGTCTTCCTCCCAACTCCTTGAGATCATAGGTGTAATTGCCCCACACCTTCTCCACTATGAAAGGTCCAAAGTACTTAGGCAAAAACTTCTTTTGCACTCTCTTGAATCGAATGGAATCAAACAACATTACCCAATCACCTTCCTTGAAAGGCTCCACCTTCTTCTTGCCTTGCCTCTTGTCATAGCTCTCCTTTTGTTTCCTTTGGGCTTGCTCCACTCGAACCATAGCAACTGCTCTTGCCTCTTCCAACTCCATGAGTTGATCCTTCCTTGACTTCTCTGCATCACCTCCTTGTGCTTTCTTCAATCTCCTATGAATGCTTTGGAAGGTAGGAAGATCAAAATGAATAGGTAAGGTAGACCCAATACCATATACCAATTGAAATGGAGAATATCCGGTGGAAGTCTTCATGGTTGTCCTATACTCCCACAAAACTGCATGAATCCTCTTGTCCCAATGATGTTTAGCCCCCTCCATTTCTGCATCTTTGGCCAACATCATGCACAAGGTCTGATTGGTTCTCTCTGCCAAGCCATTGGAATTTGGCTTATAGGATGTAGTTACTCTATGTGTGATAGAGAAATGTCATAGCATGGCTGTAGTAATGCTTCCTCTAAACTCTCCTCCTCTATCAGAAACCAACTCCAAAGGGCATCCAAACCTAGTGATAATGCGTTCATAAAGAAATCTACCCACTTCATCTTCATTTTTGTCCCTCAATGGTCTAGCCTCAACCCACTTGGTAAGGTAATCAGTAACTACCATAATGTACCAATTGTTCCTTGGGGTTCTATTGAGAGGTCCTACAAAATCAATTCCCCACTTCTCAAAAGGTCCTAGCAATGGAATTGATCTAAGTGGTGGAGTGGATGTAGACTTTCTAGCAAAAGCTTGACAAACATGACAAGTTTTGCAATAATCAAGACAATCCTTGAAAATCCCTCTCCAATGGTAACCTACATCTAGAATCTTGAAAGCAGTCACCTTTCCTGCAAAGTGTCCTCCACATACTAAACCTTCATGAAACTCCTTTATGAGTAGGATAGACTCTTCCTTACCCACTGCTTTTCAAAGTAGACCATCTGCTCCTTGGTGAAAAAGAATATCCTCCACCATTGTGTAAGGTCTAGATCTTGCTGCAAGGGCCTTCCTCTCCCTAGCATGCATTCCTTCTGGATAGTTACCTCTTGTCACAAAATCCACAATCTCCTTGTACTCCATTGGAACCTCTTGAGTGACTGAGATTGTCATGAGCTCCTCATCCGGGAAGGAATCATCCACTAGATCATCTCCATCATGATCATAGGCTCTAGATAATAAATCAACATTTGCATGTTTCTTTCCTGGCCTATCTTCAATGGTGTAGTCATACTCAGACAAGAGTATCATCCACCTTGCTAGTCTCCCTTCAACATTAGGCTTGTTGAAGATGTACTTCAAAGCCTTGTGATCTGTGACAATGGTGGCTTTTCCTCCAATCAAGTAGTGTCTAAACTTCTTGAGACCAAAGATCACTGCCAACCCTTCTCTCTCCATGACAGAGTAGTTCTTCTCTGCTGAAACCATCTGCCTACTAGCATAAGCTATTGGATGATCATGCCCATCTTGGTCTAATTGACTAAGAGTGCATCCTATAGCTACATTAGAAGCATCAGTGTAGAGGATGAAAGGTTTACTCCAATCAGGTTTAGCAAGAATTGGAGCTACAACAAGGGATTGCTTGAGCTCCTCAAAAGCTTTGAGAGCCTCCTTGTCTTCCAAAATCACCATGTAATCTACACCCTTCTTCATGAAGATGGTCAATGCATAAGCCTTGTTGGAAAATGAGAAGATGAACCTCCTATAGTACCCAACCATCCCCAAGAATTGGCGTAACTTTGTCAAGCTTGAAGGGAATGGAAGGTCTGAGATTTTCCTCACCTTCTCAAGATCAACTGCTATTCCATCCTTGGAGATGATGTGCCCCAAAAGTAGACCTTCTTCACATCCAAAAATGCACTTCTTTGGGTTGAGTGATGCATTTGCCTCATCCAAGCGTTGCAAGACTTTGATTAGGTGCTCAAAGTGCTCCTCCTTGCTCCCATAAACACAAAAGTCATCAATGAAGTCTCTCACAAATTTCCCAATGAAAGGTTCAAATACCTTGTTCATGAACCGTTGGAATGTGGCAGGAGCATTGCAAAGCCCAAAAGGCATGACCTTGAAAGCGTAAGTTCCCCAAGGTGTGGTGAACATGGTGAGTTGTTGATGCTCTGGTGCAATCTTGATTTGGTTGTATCCACTATAACTATCTCCAAAACTGTACCTCTCATGACCTGCAACCTCCTCCAAGATCTCATCAATGAATAGCAATGGGTAGTAGTCCTTCTTGGTAACAGCATTGAGCTTCTTGTAATCCACACATACCCAAAGCTTGCCATTCTTTTTCTTCACAATGACAATTGGAGACACCCATTCTGAATTCTCCACCTCAAAGATAAATCTAGCCTCCTTGAGCTTATCAATCTCCTCCTTCACAACCAAAGATATTGGTGGGCTAATGAGATGTTGCTTTTGGCGGATTGGTCTTGCATGTGATTCCACCTCTATCTTGTGCTCCTCCAAGGTGACTTCCTTCAAATCCTTGTAACTAAAAGCAAACACATGGATGAACTTGCGGAAAATCTCCTCAAATCTCACCTTCTCCTCCTTGGTAACATTTGGGCCATACTTGAGGGTAGATAACCTTCTCTCTACCTCCTCAAGTGTCAATGGTGATTTATCTGGGTCCTTCAAAACCTCTGGCTTAGGTGCAAAATCCATAGCACACAAAGGATACACATCTGAATCAGATTCAGATTCATCCTCCTCCGTGGAAGTCTCCTCTTCTATGCTTGTGTCCACACCTGAAGCTCCTTCTTCAGAATCTGATTCCCAATAATCAAAAGATGGGGTATCTGAATGTGAAGTGTTGGTGGTGTTAGTCACAGGAACAGTGACTCTATGGTTTGATGGCCCAATCCTCAAGTACCCTTTGTGCCATCGATTAGTTGTGCATGTTGCTCTCAACCATGGCCTCCCAAGAAGTAAGTCATAGCTTGAATCCTTCAAGACTTGGAAAGTCATGAGATTTTGAACTCCCATAATTGAAACTACCACCTTATCCATCACCCCTACTGGTTGAACTTGTTGCTTGTTTGCCATGCTCACCACAAATGTTGAAGGTCTTGAGGGTATCATACCCAACTTCTTCATCAACCTTTTTGACATGGCATTCACTGCTAATCCTCCATCAACCAATGCATCCTTGATGTTGTGACCATTCACTCTCACATCAATCTTGGAGGCATATTCACAAGCCTCCCATGGTGCTGGCTTGGCATCCACCACTCCCATTGATATTGGAACTTTTTCCTTCTTCTTCTTCTTGCTCCTTGTAGAACTCAAACCACCTCTAAGCTCCTTTCTCAAGGTAGGGTTCAAAGCAATTAATTGGCCCATTTTGATGTTAGCCTTGTGACTACCAACATCCTCCAACACATTGTAGTTCCATTGTTGCTTTGAGATCAAGAAGTCCTCCATCCCCAACTTCTTCCTTGGAGTCTTTGTTGTTGATGGTGTTGAGGTGCGAGTGCTCCTAGTAGACATAGGAGTATCTTTGCTTGAAGTAAATCCTTGAGAAGAGTGAACATTCTCTGCAAAATGAGCTCTCTTCTTCTCTTGTGCCAAAAGCTCCAAATTAAGACCCTTGGAGTTTGAGCACTCTCCCTTCTCATACTTGCTCTCAACCATATCTATGGATGCTATCCCCTTACCTTTGTTGGGATTAGGAGCCACTTGGGTTTCACTACCTCCCTCTTTCCCTCTATTGGCTCCCTCATAACCCCTTCCTCCATGGTAAGTGGAATTTGGGCAATTCCTTTGGATATGGCCTCTTCCTCCACAACCAAAACAATTTCTATCATTGAAATTGTTGGCTGGTTGGCCTCCTCTATATGGATAGTTTCCATAACTCCTAGGCCCTCTCCCTACATTCTGATCCACCTCTCTCTTCTCCCATAGTTGCACCACATTGATCTTGAGATCCGCAAGTTGTTCTGTGATGGTTTGGAGTGGATCTTTTGGTGGAGGTGCAAGAACTGGAGCAACTACTACTTGTGGTGCAACCCTTGTCACCAAAGTATCAGAAGTTCCACTATACTTGTAGCCTTGAGGAGGATGCACAACCTCCTTCACCACCAAATCACTCTCATCCCCTTCCAAACTCTCCTCCATACGAATTGCGATCTTGATAGCTTCAACCTTGGAAGAAGGT
Organism: Lunularia cruciata; assembly: GCA_948567375.1. Taxonomy (NCBI): domain Eukaryota; kingdom Viridiplantae; phylum Streptophyta; class Marchantiopsida; order Lunulariales; family Lunulariaceae; genus Lunularia; species Lunularia cruciata. The sequence goes on along the minus strand of OX419762.1, from coordinate 35,191,813 downwards.
TTCTCATATCTCACCTTGCTTCTAATTTGTGGTCTCAATCCTCCCATAAAATTCTTGGTGAGCATGGCCCCTATGCCAATCATTGTAGTCTCCACATCATCCCCACCCTTCCTCAACACTATGCGAAATCTGGACTCCAACTTTTCCACTCTTTCCACATAGACTCTCACTTTCTCTCCTCCTCCTTGCTTGAGAAATGTGACCTCACTCATCAATCTCTCATAACTCTCATCAGGAAGAAAGTTCTCAATGAGTGCTGAAGTCACAGTCTCCCAAGACTCATCTTCCCCATCTCTCCTCTCTCTCTTTTGGTATTCTGACTCATACCATGTAAGTGCTGCATCCTCAAAGAAATCTGGTAATAATGAGGCCCACTCATTCTCCCTCCTCTCATTGTTTCCTATGCAAGCTCTCTTGAAGTCTCTCACAAAGGCCTCCACATCTTCTCCATCCTTGCCAAAGAAAACCAGAAGTTTCCCCATCTTAACCCCTCACTATCTTTCTTTTCTCTCAATTTTTTTTCTTTTCTCTCACTCTATTACTAATAGAGTATATATATGACTAACACCATCTGAGAATAATCCACTCTAGGGAACACAAAAGGTTCAGATTGCTCCAAGATTTCTATAGCAACATCAAATCCTAGAGTGCATATTAATCTAACTCTCATGGATAGTTTATCCATAAGTTGAAAGATTATCTCCATCACTAATCTTGAGAACTAGCTGATGAAGGTGGTAGTATTTCTGTAGCTGTACTAAGGCTCTCTCCAAGATCCTTCACCAAAGTCTCCAAAAGTGCTTTTACTCCACTACACTCATGTCCTTTTGGAAGTCCTTCCACTCCACAAACCTCACACAACTCCTTGGTCTTAGATCTTCTCCCTCCTAATCTTGGTGAACAAGGTCCAACATGCAAACCCAAGTCAAGTAAGCCTCTCCTTTCCCTCAATCTCTTGCTCTCAAAGGTCAATGGACATGAACTTACCTTATGTCCCTTCTCTCCACATAGAAAGCACTTAGACTCACTCTTTCCTCCAAGTGGTGTAGGTTTTTGGATCCTCTCAACACTCTCTTCAAATTCTATTGTAAACTCTCTTTTCCTCAAATCCACCCCTACAATCACCTCAAACCCTTGGGGAACCTTGCATAATCTCAATTTCCACTCTTGATGACCCTCCATGTTCCCCAAGATGAATCTAAACACTCAAACATGCTTTTTGTTGATCTCAAACTTCTCATGCATGAGATCTCCACTCTGCAGAATTGACCCTTCCTCACAATGTCACTCAAATCTCCCAACCAATATGTCATAGTCCTCTGAAATTTTGCACACTTGATCACAACTCCAGGGCGTCCCTCCCTGCAAAATTTCAGAGCTTTTCATTGAGCCATTTGGCCTAGACACCTTTCTATTCAGCACCCATATTTCAAATTTGGTCGGAAAACCACCCCCCTCACTTCAAAAACTCATAACTCTTTGCGCAAGAACGATCTCTCTCTAATTTTTGTGGTAGCAGGTAGGATACAATGCAGTGAATTTTCTTGGAAATTTTCAGGACAATTCACTGAAAATTGAAGAAATGGCAGACTCTGTACAATTTTCCATAGAGCATGCAGTTGCGGGAGCACTTTACCCTATCAACTTTCAAAAATTCTAGCCCAGTGCACATAGAAGCTCTCTCAATAATTTCAAGTGTGCTAACTGAAAGATAACCCAAGCTATCATATTTAGAAATCTCAAGTCGAGATCTAAAACTTGAGATTTTGCCCAAAATCACCTTAATCCCCAAAATCTGCAATCCACCTCACACAATCTCTCCAATTTCTCTCATGTGTACAAGATGTACAAAATCACCTCAAAGACATCATAATGAACTACAGTGTATACAAATGGATCTTGGTTCTCTAACATAAGTTCAGCCCTCTCCTCTCCTAATGTTCTCTCCAAGTGAGCTCTCATAGCCTCCTTCTGTCTAATGTAGAATTGGACGCGGAACATTATCTTGCCTTCTAGAGAGGTCCCGGCAACGGAACCAAAAATGTGAGCCGGCCTGTCTCTCACTCAGGATGAACCTCTGATGGCTATTATGGTAGCGCACCATGGACTAAGAAGGCAAGGAACCCCAACTCCATCATACTCCTCCAAGGCTAACACTCCAAGACTCAAGACATTGCTCACTAGAGAACTCAATGAGAGAGAGATAGTTGCAAATGAAAGGATGATGAGTACCTCCTCACCCCTTGTTTATATACTTGTGAAATAGTTACGTACCAAAGTTACTAATTACCATAGTAACTCAAGTTACTAGACTAAAAGTCAAGTAAAGTCAAAAAGTAGAAAGGAATATCCATTCACATGGGCATATTCTCCTAAGCATTGGTCTTATCTTGACCCAACCACTAAGTCAAGGATTCCTTCACATGGGTTATCCTTGGACTAAAGAAGAATCCAAAACAAAAAGGCTTGCGGGCCCAAGAGTTCTCAACTCTTTCCTCAAAGCCAAACACTTAGGAATAATACCAAGTCAACACACTAAAATACAAAATAGTGGTGCTCATCTTTTCTACTTCCTCTAGAGTAAGGTCCCCTCTATCTTAGCTATGACTAACTTTAGCTAACCATGAATAATATAGAACCATCATTTATCTCTATATAAATAATATCTCTTAAGTACTTGTAATACCAAGCTAAATATCACAATACCACACACATGCACAAATGGGTGTTACAGAACCTACCACCAGCAATATGTTTATAGCTTGTTTTGATGACTGAAAATTTGATGAACACCTTCCCATTGCTAGGAAGAGGAAATGATAACAACAATAAGCAAGAAGAAGATGTATTTAGCTGGCCAATGAAAAAGACCAATACATCAAGACCCACAAACAAACCTTATAGAAGATGAAGTATGCTAGCTATTATTGCTTAACAAACTTGCAACAAACTACCAAACAATTTCATTGATGAGGTGAATGTCACAAAGTTGATCACACAAACAAATCATGCAAATGGAATCGATTCTCCCACCAGGCTTGCATTAACAAATATTTACACAATAGAACAAATTCCAAGAAGATGACCAATTGGTTCTAAGGATAATACACCATGCCAAAAGAGAACCAAAATTGAGTTGACTAAGGCCAACCAAAATCTGAGGAAGAACCAACACCCCTCGTTACCAACATGTATAATCATGAGGAGAATGATGATCTGTCAGAAAGGCTGGTCATAAAGAATGATGAGCTTATTGTTGACTTCACAACCATTAAGTTACCTTGGTATGTGACAAATGTGGATGATAACTTTAGCTATCATGTTGCTATGACTCTTTTGGATGACCGAGATCCTTAGATGATCATGGAAGCCCACTCATCAATGTAGTGGCCTAGATGGCAAGATGCAATAAGGTCAGAGCTAGAATCATTAAAGAAGTGCAATTTCTTTGGAGACATACAAGAAATGCCACAAGGATTACTCCTATGTGGCACAAATGGATTTTTACAAGGAAGCAAAATGAGAATTGCAAGGTCATATAATTCAAAGCTTACCTCATTTCTCAAGGGTTTATGCAGCAGTTTGGTCTAGACTACACTACAAAGTACTCCCAAATTGTGGATTGTATAACATTTTGATATTTGATTAGTTGGGCTATTCAATAGACCCTAAAAATGTGTTGATATAATTACAATTTACATTGAAGATATCAATATCATTGGTACAAAATAGGCAATCAAAGATGTTATGGCTACCCTAGCAAGAGAGTTTGAAATGAAGGACTTGGGATAAATGAAATTTTTCCTTGGCTTGCAACTTGATTATGTCAAAGAAAGCATCCTATTGAAAATTTTTATACACATAAAAGATGTGGAATTGCTTCAACATGGACAAAGCACACCCAATAAATATGGTTATGGTTTTATGGTCATTAAAGATGAACAAGGATCCATATAGACCACAACAAGACTATGAAGCAATTCTTAGATCAAAATTCATATGGCACACCTAATAAAGATGCTTATGGTTGTGTGGCCATTAGACATGAACAAGGATCCATATATGCCACAACAAGACAATGAAGCAATTCTTGGATCTATGAGCCGGCATGTTTCTCACTTAGGATGAACTTCTGATGGCTATTATGGTAGTGCACCATGGACTAGGAAGGCAAGGAGCCCCAACTCCACCATACTCCTCCAAGGCCAACATTCCAAGACTTAAACCATTGCTCACTAGAGAATTCAATGAGAGAGAAATAGTTGCAAATGAAAAGATGATTAGAACCTCCTCACCCCTAGTTTATATACTTGTGAAATACTCCTCCTACACACCAAAGTTACTAATTACTAGAGTAACTCAAATTACTAGGCTAGAAGTCAAATAAAGTCAAAAGTCTAAATGAATATCCATACTCATAGGAATATTCTCTTAAACATATGGTCTTATCTTGATCCAACCACTAAGTCAAGGATTTGGTCACATGGGCTTTCCTTGGACTATAAAAGAATTTGAAACAAAAAATGCTTGTGGATCCAAGAGTTCTCAACTCCTTCCTCAAAGCCAAACACCTAGGAATAATACCAAGTCAATACACTATAATCCAAAATAATGATGCTCATCTTTTCCACTTCCTCTAAAGTAAGGTCATCTCTATCTAAGCTATGACTAACTTTAACTAATATAAAACTATCCTTTATTGTAATATTTCAAGGATAATAGAGACACACATAAGAGAAAACACAAGTTTCATACTCAAAGTACAATGCCCCAAAGGAGCACCTTGGCTTTTATATGTAACAAACCAAAGACACTCAACAAAAGCATAACCCTTGGATTAGATACATGGATTTGTGACATGTTGTTGATCTCCACACTCAGATTAGATGCATGCATGGGTGACATGTCGGATCTGGTCCTATCTGGTTAGTCAAACCAATGTTGACTAGAGAGAATCTTTAGGGAATCTTCTTGTATGAATCTCTGAATCATATGGGTGAGGTATCACCCATGAAATTGGAAAACTCTTGATGAGCCAAACAAGAAGGGAGTGAATGCAAACACTTTCTTCCTTAGGTACCAAATTTGCAAATTTTTGAGGTCTAATTGTAATACCAAGGGTTAGCCATATGATCTAGATGTGAAATTAGGTTTGGTAACATCTAGAATGATGTTATACATGATGGTCAAAATAGATAAGATAGAAATATCACCAAAAGAGTATTTCTACAAATAGTGCAGAAACCAAAATAGATTTGAGAACCTTAGAACCAATAGCTAGACATATGATTTAAAGGTGAGAATTGGTTTGGTAGCATCTGGAAGGATGTTACACATGATGGACTAAACAGATCAGAAAGAGATATCACCAAAAGGGGACTTCTACTAATAGAGTAGGAACCAAAATATGCTTGAAATCTTTGAAGGCAATTTCGAAGGCCTAAACGGATGAATTAGGCCTTGAAAATGTGCATATCCCCCCCCCCCAACAAAGGAAGGGCTGTACTTCCCTCCTCTCTGCTTTGTCTCATCGAGAGCTTTCCAACGGTATCTTACTCACGTGATTCTGAGATTCCTATAGGAAGATTCCCTAGAAGATTCCCTCCGGTCAAAGCTTGTTTGACCAACCAGATAGGACCTAGACCAGACAGGTCACCCATCCAAGTAAGTAATCCAAGGGTGGAGCTTGCTGACATGTCATCTATCTGTGTCGCTAATCCTATGGTGGAGCTTCTTTGGAGGGGATCCTCTTTGTCTATATAATAAAGAGAAGGTGCTCCCTTGGGGCATCGAATGTTTGAGTATGCAATCTATGTTTTCTCTTGTCTCTTGTTCTCGGAGGATTACAATTGTATCAGAGCAAGTGTTCTAGTCCAAGAGAGTGGATCACCCCTCTTGGAATAGCACGAACTACTGAAACTGAGTAATTTGAGGTGGAGAACATAGAGTAATCGCTAGACTTAGGAAGGACTATAGAGAGCGGATGGGATGGATGCACCGGGGGGACAATTTCCCACACCTAGCTTTCCATTCTCAAACTCATTCCACATCAAGGTTATGTACATCCAGCGTGAGCAGATGAAGGTATCGCTAGTTTATCACTTTGGTGCGGAATTCATGGACAGAGTGATGAACTCACCAAACCCGGTGATTCTACCTGTGGTGATATATGACAGAGAGTGGGATTTGACGATCTACATTCTATTATGATAATATGGATATGAATGTCCCAAATCCTCTCCCTTTCAACACTCAAGTAGAAATCCGTTATGTAGTGAGGCCGAAAGTGATGTTTAGAGATTTTGTGGTTAGGAATTTTGGTGAGGAGTATTATCAACGAGTGATAGCTTCGGAGGTCCCAATGGTAGTTCCAATAGTTCATGCGCCTTCCAGAGTGATTATATTGACTCTATATTGAAGTAGACGTTAGCAATTAGGTGTTGTAGGAACCATGGATCCGCAGTTGCAAGAGCTGGTGCAAGGAATGCAAGGGATGCTGAATGAATTTCAAGAGATTAAGATGACCATGGAGACATTACAAAGTCAAGTGCAGATCCTCAGGAACAATCAAGCCATGCAAGAAGAAGAGCCGTCTCAAAACCCAGTACCTGCGACTAAAGTACTTGGAGAGGCACCCGTACCTACGAACCCTATCAACGATCAAGCCACATTGCTACTCCGGATGAAGAAGACCTGCAACATCAAGCATTACAAGGGGCAGCGTACGATGGGAGTAGTGGAAAATTGGATCTCGAGAATGAATCTATATTTTCGATTGTTCTCAACAGAGATCACAGAGCATGTTGCATGCGTGTTTACATGTGGGTACTTAACCGATAAAGCCCTCACATGGTATGATGCTTGGGAACGATCCATGCTGGCAAAGAGAAGGGAGGTCACATGGACATCAATGCAAGAAGAACTGCTGAAGAATTTCCAATCGGTGGATTCTGTGCAAATGGCTCGAACCCGACTATGGGGATTGAGACAGTTGAGTAGCGTACAAGAGTATGTGGAGGCATTTTTGGATCTACAAGTCGCAATTACCGACATGAGTCCAACAGAGGCTCTCGATAATTTCAAATGAGGGTTGAAAGAGCGGATTCACCAAGAAGTCATGGTGCAAAACCCTCACACGGTATTTGAAGCTATTGCTTGTGCGCAAAGAAAAGCAGGAACATTAGGTGGAGGTGAAGGAGTAGTTCCACCTCAACATTATTGGGCAGAAATGCCACACATGGGTGGACCAATACCAATGGAATTAGGCAACCTTCGATTCCGGGATCAAGGAGCGCGGCCACTTCAAGGGGAGCGGGGACGAATAGAAGAACAAAGAGATGGAGTCCCACGAGGAGAAGGGACTCAAGGAGAACAATGCCGTTGTTACAATTGTGGCCGTATTGGGCACATATCTACCAATTGTTGCACTCATTTCCCTAGAGGCCCTCGGCCTTTGTACATGCAATCTTTGAACAACATGGAGAGGCACATTGAAGAGGAGGAGGTGGAAACCACTTTGGAAAACAAAGATCGCCAGTAAATGTACCTCGTGGTCTTACTGGCTCAATAAGGAAGCAAAGAAGTGAGGGAAGGAAGAAGAATAATGCGCAAAGATCCCAAAAGGCAACCTCACAATTGATTGTCGTGAATGGAATCCTAGAAGGTAATCAAGTGAGAGTATTAATAGATCCGGGAGCAACAGAGAATTTCTTGTCTCGCTCTATTGCAATAAGATTGGGAATGGAGCTAGAGAAAGATGGAAGTGAAGAAGTAGAGTTACCAAATGGGCAAACAAAGTGGATTGAATCATTACCTAGACGAGTAACCCTCTTTGTAGGAGAATATCATGAAGCAATTGAGTGGCGAGTGATACAGTTAGCCCGTTATGATGCAATTTTAGGCATGCCATGGATGGAGCAGTACAACCTAATGGTGGATTGGAGGAAGAAAGTAGTGAGAACCCACCAATGGTCAATCATTGGGGTTAAAGAAAAATCACACAAGTAGAAACTACCTCTATATGTCGTAGGGACGACAATTGTTTGTAAGACCAATAGATGTTTTATGGGTCTAATAAGAGAAGTCCAGAGTGCACAACTCGCTGGACAAATTCCTGAGAAATTGAAGGATGTGGTGGATGAGTTTCAAGATGTCTTTCCCGATGATCTACCCTTAGGATTACCACCTAAAAGGTGAGTAGATCACAAAATAGAGACACTCCCGGGGAAGACACCTCCTTGTAAGGCCCCATATTGCCTATCACCTCATGAGTTAGAGGAGTGTAAGACTCAAATTGAGGAGATGCTACAAAAAGGGTTCATCCAACCTAGCGTATCACCATATGGGGCCCATGTCTTGTTTGTGAAGAAGAAGGATGGTACAATGCGCATGTGCGTTGACTATCGGGGTCTCAATCAGCAAACAGTGAAGAACAAATACCCCTTACCTTGCATGGATGACCTGTTTGATCAACTCCATGGAGCGAGATACTTCACCAAACTGGACTTGCGGAGCGGTTACAATCAAATCCGAATTGAAGAGGAAGATGTGTATAAAACCGCCTTTTGAACCAGGTATGGCCACTTTGAGTATCTTGTGATGCCTTTTGGCCTCACCAATGCGCCTGCCACTTTCATGAGCCTAATGAATGACATATTTTGTCCATACTTGGATAAGTTTGTTATTGTCTTCTTGGATGATATCTTAGTATATAGTAGCACGATGACAAAACACAAACAACATCTATGAGAGGTCCTCCAGATTCTAAGACAGAATCAGTTGTACGCCAAAATCTCAAAGTGTGAGTTTGGCAAGTCTGAAGTAGACTACTTAGGGCATAGAGTAAGTGCAAAAAAGGGCATTCAAGTATTGACCTATAAAATAGAGGTCATTCAAAAATAGGGTGCCCCAGAAGATCAGACTCAACTTAAGAGCTTCTTGGGGTTGACGGGATTCTATTGTAGATTTGTCAAGGACTTCTCCAAGGTTGCTCAGCCTTTAACGACACTACTTAGCAAGGAAAAGAAGTGGACATGGGGAACTGCACAAGAGTTGGCCTTTCAAGAATTGAAGGCCGCCTTGCTACATGTACCAATCTTGAAGTGGTATGACCCAAAACATCCAATCAAGTTGGCTACAGATGCATCAGGCGTAGCAATAGGAGCAGTCCTACAACAAGAGTGGCATGACGGATGGCATCCAATTGCATATTTCTCTTGAAATTTGTTACTGGCAGAGTGCAACTACCACACCACAGAACAAGAAGAGCTGGCCATCGTTCTAGCAACCAAGCATTGGAAGCACTACTTGGGAGAGAAGGCATTTGTAATAGAGACAGACTACAAACCTCTAGTCTACCTCGAGACACAGAAGGATCTATCTCATCGCCAAATTTGGTGGGCAGAGTGGCGACAACACTTCAACATGACTATCACCTACGTGGAAGGTAAGAAGCAACTTGCAGATGCATTCACCTGCATGCCAATGGCCAACAACTTGGTGGTAGAGGTTAAGATTAACCCTGAATTATGGCAAGAGATTCTAGCTGCTACAAAAACTGATCCACAGATTGTAGAAGCGCAATCGTCCAAAGGTGTCACCAGCACCCAAGGACTCACCTTTCGAGATGGCAAATTATGGATCCCAAATGTCCCAAAATTATGCACTACCATTCTAGCAGAATGTCATGATTCAGCCATTGCAGCTCATGTCGGAGTGGACAAGACCTTGGATGCAGTCAAGCGCCATTACTATTGGCCCAAGATGAGCAACGACGTGATGGACTATGTGCGTAGCTGCCTACTTTGTCAATAGAACAAAGCTTCTAATCAAGCTCCTGCAAGGCTCCTTCAACCTCTCCCCACTCCTACCCAACATTAGGAACAAGTGAGTATGGATCTCGTCTGTGAATTACCCAAGACCACCTCAGGGTTTGACTCCATTGTGGTCTTTGTGGACCGGCTCAGCAAAATGATTCATGTACGCCCTACCACCAAGGAGGTGACTGCTCCACAACTAGCTCAACTATACTTAGATGCAGTCTTTGCTCACCATGGCTTGTCTAGAGTACTCATCACCAATAGAGGCACCCAATTCACTAGTTTGTTTTGGCAAACACTCTTTGGTTTCTTCAAAACCAAGTTGGCCATGTCTACAGCTTACCACCCACAAACAGATGGCCAAACAAAGCTGGCTAATCTCACGATTGAAGACATGTTACGTGGCTTCACCTTAGAAGAGTAAGAGAGGTGGGACACCCTACTACTGTTGGTGGAATTTGCTTACAACAATTTAGTGAATGCCTCCACCCAAGTCACTCCGTTCTTCCTCATGTATGGTGAGCATCCCTTCACACCTTCTAGCTTGATGAAGATCCGTCCAGTGACTACCAAGGTTGATGCAGTCAACATATTTGTTTCTAGAATCCAAGAAGGTGTGGAGAGCGCCAAGCACAGGTTACAGATTGCGCAAAATCAACAAAAGCAATATGTTGATGCACACCGTAGGCACATGGAGTTCAATGTTGGGGATCAAGTGTGGCTATCGACAACCAACCTCACATTAGTTGGATCTCGTAAGCTCAGACCTTGTTTTATTGGGCCTTTCTTGATTCTTTGTTGCATCGGTGTTGTGGCCTATCACCTTGAGCTACCACCACACATGAAGATCCATCCAGTGTTCCATGTCTCCCTACTACGCAGATATGATCCCCAATCAGGCCAAGGTCCTTCCACACAGGACATTCGACCTTGTCCGACACTCATTGATGGCATAGAGGAATATGAAGTGGAGCGGATTCTCCAAAAGTGCATGTGTGGTACTCACCATCCGCGGGTGGACTATCTAGTACAATGGAAAGGTTACCTCCTCTATGAAACAACATGGGAACCCGCTGCCAATTTGGCACATGCACCGGTGTTGGTGCAAGCATTTGAGCAACAATTGCACAACGAGGACGTTGCATCTTAAAAGGAGGGAGGTCTATAATACCAAGGGTTGCCATATGATCTAGATATGAAATTTGGTTTGGTAACATTTAGAATGATTTTATACATGATGGTCAAAATAGATCAAATAGAAGTATCACCAAAAGAGTACTTCTACAAATAGGGTGGAAACCAAAATAGACTTGAGAACCTTAGAACCAATAGCTAGACATATGATTTAAAGGTGAGAATTGGTTTGGTAACATCTGGAAAGATGTTCCACATGATGGACTAAACAGATCAGAAAGAGATATCACCAAAAGGGGACTTCTACTAATAGAGTAGGAACCAAAATATGCCTGAAATCTTTGAAGGCAATTTTGGAGGCCTAAACGGATGAATTAGGCCTTGAAAATGTGCAGAATCCCCCCCCCCCCCAAACAGAGGAAAAGTTGGCCTTCCCTCCCCTCTGCTTTGTCTCGTCGAGAGCTTTCCAACAATACCTTACTCACGTGATTTTGAGATTCCTACAAGAAGATTCCCTAGAAGATTCCCTCCGGTCAAAGCTTGTTTGACCAACCAGATAGGACCTAGACCAGACAGGTCACCCATCCAAGTAAGTAATCCAAGGGTGGAGCTTGCTGACATGTCACCTATCTGTGTCCCTAATCCTATGGTGGAGCTTCCTTGGAGGAGATCCTCTTTGTCTATATAATAAAGAGAAGGTGCTCCCTTGGGGCATTGAATGTTTGAGTATGCAATCTGTGTTTTCTCTCTTCTCTTGTCCTCGGAGGATTACACTAATTCATCCGTTTAGGCCCTCAAAATTACCTCTAAATATTTTAAGTTTATTTTGGTTTCTACCCTATTAGTAGTACTCTTTTGTTGATCCTCTTTCTAATCTATTTAGTCCATCATGTATAATATCCTTCCAAATATTACCAAATCAAATTGTGCCTATAGATCATATGTCTAGCTATTGGTTCTAAGGTTTTCAAGTCTGTTTCAATTTCTACCCTATTAGTAGAAGTACTCTTTTGGTGATACCTCTATCTGATCTATTTAGACTATCATGTATAACATCCTTCTAGATGTTACCAAACTAAATTTATAAATCTCTTGACCATATGTCTAGCTATTGGTATTATATTTATCTCTTTATAAATAATATCTCTTGAATACTTATAATACCAAAATAAATATCACAATAGCACATACATGCACAAATGGGTGTTACATTTACCATTGGACTAAGATTACACTTTGTCCTCAAAGTGAAGGTCTCTCAGCCTTCTATGATATTTCTTCAAATTATCATGGTTAATCCTATCAAAGTGTCTTCCTCCTAACTCCTTGAGATCATAGGTGTAATTGCCCCACACCTTCTCTACTCTGAAAGGTCCAAAAGTACTTAGGTAAAGACTTCTTTTGCACTCCCTTGAATCAAATGGAATCAAATAACACTACCTAATCACCTTCTTTGAAGAGATCAACCTTCTTTTGGCCTTGCTTCTTGTCATAACTCTCCTTTTGTTTCCTATAAGCTTGCTCCACTTGAACCATAGCAACTACTCTTGCCTCTTCCAATTCCATGAGTTGATATTCTTTGACTTCTTTTCATCACCTCCGTTTGATTTCTTCAATCTCTTATGAATGCTTTGGAAGGTAGGAAGATCAGAGTGAATAGGAAAGGTAGATTCAATACTATATACCAAATGAAAGAGAGAATATCCGGTGGAAGTTTTCATGGTTGTCCTATATTCCCACTACATGAATCCTCTTGTCCCAATGATGTTAGCCCTCTCTATTTATACATCATTGGCCAACATCATGCACAAGGTCTGATTAGTTCTCTGCCAAGCCGTGAGAATTTGGCTGATAGGATGTAGTTACTTAATGTGTGATAGAAAAATATCATAGCACGGCTGCAGTGGTGCTTCTTGTAAACTCTCCTCCTTTATCAAAAACAAACTCTAAAGGGCATCCAAACCTAGTGATAATGTGTTCATAAAGAAATCTACCAACTTCATCTTCATTCTTGTCCCTCAATGGTCTAGCCTCAACCCACTTGGTAAGGTAATCAATAAATACCACAATGTATAAATTATTCCTTGGTGTTCTATTGAGAGGACCTACAAAGTCAATTCCCCACTTCTCAAGAGGTCCTAGCAATGGAATTGATCTAAGAGGAGGAGTGGAAGTAGACTTTCTAGAAAAAGCTTGACAAACATGATAAGTTTTGCAATAATCAAAACAATCCTTGAAAATCCCTCTCCAATGGTAATCAGCATCTAGAATCTTGAAAGAAATCACCTTTCTTGCAAAGTGTTTCCCACACACTAAACCTTCATGAAACTCCTTCATGAGAAAGATAGACTCCTCCTTACCCACTGCTCTTTGAAGTAGATCATCTGCTCCTTGGTGAAAAAGAATGTCCTCCACCATTGTGTAAGGTCTAGATCTTGTTGCAAGGACCTTCTTCTCCCTAACATCCATCCCTTTTGGATAGTTACCTCTTGTAACAAAGTCCACAATCTCCTTTGTACTCCATTGGAAACTCTTGAGTAATTGAAATTGTCATGAGTTCCTCATCTATTTTGCATGTTTCTTCCCTAGCATATCCTCAATGGTGTATTCATACTCAGAAAAGAGTATCATCTACCTTGTTAGCCTCCCTTCCACATTAGGCTTTTTGAAGATGTACTTCAAAGCTTTGTGATCCGTGACAATGGTAGATGATGGTTACAAAGATTATTTCCAACACTTCTCTCTCTATGATTGAGTATTTTTTTTTATTGAAACCATCTATCTACTAGCATAAGGTATTGGATGATTATGCCCATCTTGGTCTAATTGACTAAGAATGCATCATATAGTTACATTGGAAGCATTAGTGTAGAGGAAAAAATGTCCAATTAGGTTTAGCAAGAATTGGAGCTACAACAAGGGATTGCTCAAGCTCCTCAAAAGCTTTAAGAGCTTCCTTGTCTTCCAAAATCACCATATATTCTACACCCTTCTTCATGTAGATGTTCAATGCATAAGCCTTGTTGGAAAATGAAATGATAAACCTCCTATAGAACCCAACCATCCCCAAGAATTGGCATAACTTTGTCAAGCTTGAAGGGAATAGAAGGTTTGAGATTTTCCTCACCTTCTCAAGATCAACTATTCCTTCCTTGGAGATGATGTGCCTTAAAAGTAAATATTCTTGAAAACTAAAAATGAACTTCTTTGGGTTGAGTGATGCATTTGCTTCATCCAATCATTGCAAGACCTTGATCAGGTGCTCAAAGTACTCCTCCTTGCTCCCATAGATACAAAAGTCATCAATGAAGTCTCTCACAAATTTCCCAATGAAAGGTTCATACACCTTGTTCAAGGACCATTGGAATGTGGTTGGAGCATTGCAAAAGGCATGACCTTGAAAGTATAAGTTCACCAATATGTGGTGAATACGATGAGATTTTGATGTTCTAGTGCAATCTTGATTTGGTATATCCACATTAACCATCTCCCAAAATATACTTGTCATGACCTGCAACCTCCTCCAAGATCTCATCTATGAATGATAAAGAGAAATAATCTTCCTTAGTAACAACATTGAGCTTCTTGTAATCCACACATATCCAAAGTTTGCCATTCTTTTTCTTCACAATCACAATGAGAGATACCCATTCTAAATTCTCCACCTCAAAGGTAAATCTGGCTTCCTTGAGCTTCTCAATCTCCTCCTTCACAACCAAAGCTATTGGTGGGCTAATGCAACATTGCTTTTGGCGGATTGGTCTTGCATGCTCCTCCACCTCTATCTTGTGCTCCTCCAAGGTGACTTCCTTTAGATCCTTGTAACTGAAAGCAAACACATGGATGAACTTGTAGAAAATCTCCTCAATTTGGATCATACTTGAGGGTATCTAACCTCCTCTCTATCTCCTCAATGGTAATTTATGTAGGTCCTTCACAACTTCTAGCTTAGGTGTAAAATCCATAGAACACAAGGGACACATATCTGAATCAAATTCAAATTCATCCTCCTTTGTGGAAGTCTCTTCTTCCATGCTTCTGTCCACTCTTGAAGCTCCTTCTTCTGAATTTGATTCTCAATAATAAGAAGATGGTGTATCTAAATATAAAGCATTGGTGGTGTTAGTGATAGGAACTCTAACATTGGTGGTTTCGTAATACTCCAAGGACAAGAGAACTCTCCAAGAGAGAAAATGCAAGTTTCACACCCAATATTCCAATGCTCCAAAGGAGCACCTTCTCTTTATTATATAGCAAAGAAGATCTCAATGGAAGAAGCTCCACCCTTGGATCAGATACATGAATTGGTGACCTATTAATGAGCTCTGTCCTTGGATTAGTCATTTGGATGGGTGATATGTCAATCCTTATCCTATCTAGTCGGTCAAATGGGTCTGACCAAAGGGAATCTTAAGGGATTCTTCCTATAGGGAGCTCAACATCACATGGGTGAGGTACCATTGGAAAGCTCTTGATGAGAAAATCATAAGGGGGAGAAGGCAAGCCTTTTGCCTAGAGGGAGAGAAATCTTTCTATTTTCAAGGCCTAATTCATCAATTTAGGCCTCCAAAATTGGCTCTAAAGTTTCAAGCTATTTTTGGCCCCTTCTCTACTAGTAGAAGTACTCTTTTGGTGACACCTCTATTTGATCTTCCTAGCCTGTTGTAAAAAACATCCTTCTAGATGTTACCAAGCTAATTTTCACCTCCAATAATATGTCTAGTTACTTGTATTACAAGTTTGATGACCCAATCCTCAAGTACACTTTGTGTCATTGATCTATTGTGCATGCTACCCTCAAACATGGCCTCCCAAGAAGCAAATCATAGCTTGAATCCTTCAAGACTTGGAAAGTCATGAGATTTTGAACTCCCATAATTGAAACTACCACCTTATCCATTACCCCTACTGGTCAAACTTGTTGCTTGTTTGCCATGCTCACCAAAATGTTGAAGGTCTAGAGGGTATCATATCCAACTTCTTCATCGACCTTTCTTACATGGCATCCATTGTAGATCCTCCATCAACAAGTGCATCCTTGATGTTGTGACCATTCACTCTCACATCAACCTTGGAGGCATATTCACAAGCCTCCCATGGTGTTGGTTTGGCATCCACCACCCCCATTGGTACTAGAGCTTTTTCTTTCTTCTTCCTCTTGCTCCTTGTAGAACTCAAATCACCTCTAAGCTCTTTTTTCAAGGTAGGATTCAAAGTAATCAGTTGCCTTACTATGATGTTAGCCTTGTGACTACCAACATCATCTGACACATTGTAGTTCCATTGTTGCTTTGAGATCAAGAAGTCCTCCATCCCCAACTTCTTCCTTGGATTCTTTGTTGTTGATGGTATTTAGGTGCTAGTGCAAGTGCTCCTAGTAGTCATAATAGTATCCTTGCTAAGAGTAAATCCTTGAGAAGAGTGTACATCCTCTGCAAAACAAGCTCTCTTTTTCTTTTGTGCCAAAAGCTCCAAATTAAGACCTTTGGAGTTTGAGCACTCCCCCTTCTTATACTTATTCTCAACCATATCTTTCAATTTTATCCCCTTACCTTTGTTTGGATTAAAAGTTACTTGGGTTTCACTATCTCCCTCTTTCTCTCTATTGACTCCTCCATAACCCTTCCTCCATGGTAAGTGGAAGTTGGGCAATTCCTTTCGATGTGATCTCCTCCTCCACAACCAAACAAATTTAAATCATTGAAATTGTTGGTTGGTTGGTTTTCATCCTCTATATATATAGCTTCTATAACATTTAGACCTTCTTACCACATCCTCTTCTCCCATAGTTGCACTACATTGATCTTGAGATCTTCAAGTTGTTCTATGATGGTTTGAAGTGGATATTTTGGTAAAGGTGCAAGAACCAAAGCAATTATTACTTGTGGTGCAACCCTTGCCACCAAAGTATCAGAAGTTCCACCATACTTGTAACTTTGAGGAGGATGTACAATCTCCTTCACCACCAAATCACTCTCATCTCCTTCCAAACTCTCCTCCATATAAATTGCAATCTTGATAGCCTCAACCTTGGAAGAAGGTTTCTCATATCTCACCTTAATTCTAATCTATAGTCTCAACCTTACCACAAAATTCTTGGTGAGCATGCCATTTATAGTAGTCTCCACCCTTCCTCAACATTATGTAAAATCTGGACTCTAACTTCTCTACTCTTTCTATATAGACTCTCATTTTCTCTCCATCTCCTTGTTTAAGGAAGGTTACCTCACTCATCAATCTCTCATAACTCTTGTATGGAAGAAAGTTCTCAATGAGTGCTAAAGTCAAACTCTCCTAAGACTCTTCTTGCCCATCTATCCTCTCTCTCTTTTGGTATTTTGACTCATACCATATAATTGTTGTATCCTCAAAGAAATCTGGTAATAATGAGACCCACTCATTGTTCCTCCTCTCATTGTTTCCTATGCAAGCTCTCATGAAGTCTACACAAAGGCTTCCATATATTCTCCATCCTTGCCAAAGAAAACTAGAAGTTTCTCCATCTTAATCTCTCACTATCTTTCTCTTTTCTCTCAAATTTTTTTTTCTCTCACTCTATAATTCATAGAGTATTTACATGATTAACCCCATTTGAGAGTAATCCACCCTAGGAAACGCAAATGGTTTAGGTTTCTCCAGGATTTCTATAGCAACATCAAATCCTAGAGTGCATATTAATCGAACCCTTATGGATAGTTTATCCATAAATTGAAAGATCATTTCCATCACTCATCTTGAGAACTAGCTGATGAAAGTGGTATTTTTTCTATAGTTGTACTAAGATTCTTCCAAGATCTTTCACTTAAGTCTTCATAAATGCTATTACTCCACTACACTCATGTCCTTTTGGAAGTCCTTCCACTCCACAAACCTTACACAACTCCTTGGTCTTAGATCTCCTCCCTCACAATCTTGGTGAAGGAGGTCAAACATAC
Organism: Lunularia cruciata; assembly: GCA_948567375.1. Classification (NCBI taxonomy): domain Eukaryota; kingdom Viridiplantae; phylum Streptophyta; class Marchantiopsida; order Lunulariales; family Lunulariaceae; genus Lunularia; species Lunularia cruciata. Next base: position 35,173,926 of record OX419762.1, on the reverse strand, counting down.
AATCCCAAGTCAAGTAAACCACTCCTTTCCCTCAATCTCTTGCTCTCAAAGGTCAATAGACATGAGCTTGCCTATGTCCTTTCTCTCCACATAAAAAGCACTTAGAATCACTCTTTCTTCCAAGTAGTGTAGGTTCTTGGATCCTCTAACACTCTCTTCACATTCTATTCTAAATTCTCTCTTCCTCAAATCCACCCCTACAATCATCTCAAGCCCCTAAGCAACCTTTCATAGCCTTAAATTCTACTCTTGGTGACCTTCCATGTTCCCAAGATGAATCTAAACATTTAAACATACTTCTTATTGCTCTCACATTGATCATGCATGAGATCTCAACTCTCCATAATTGACCTCTCTTCACAATGTGACTAAATTCTCTGAATTGGTATGTCATAATCATTTAAAAAATTTCACATTTGATCAAGACCCCAAGGCATCTTCTTTTGAAAAATATCAGATCTTTCCATTAAGCCATTTGGCCTAGGCACCTTTATGTTCATCACACATATTTCAGATTTGGTTTGAGAACCAATGCCTTATTTTTAAAACTCATAACTTCTTGCACAAGAATGATCTCTCTCCTATTCTTGAGCCAAAAGGTAGAATAATATACACTTAATTTTCTTGGAAAATTTCAGAATAATCGAATGAAAAATGAAGAAGTAGGAAAATCTATACAAAATTCCAAAGAGCATGTAGTTTGTGGGAATAGTTCACCCTACCACCTTCCAAAAATTCTAGCTAAATGCATATAGCAGCCCTTACAATAATTTTAAGTGTCACACCTAACACATAATCTAAGCTATTCTTTATGAAAATTTCAAGTCCAGATCTCAAACTTGAAGTTTTGTCCAAAACCACCATAATTCCATAAATCTACAGTCCACCTCACACAATCTCTTCAAATTCTCTCATGTGTATATTATATACAATATCACCTCAAAAGCATCATATTGAACTATAGTGTATAAAAATGGTTCCAAGTTCTCTAACATAAGTTCAGCCCTCTCCTCTCCTAATCTTCTCTCCGAGTGAGCTCTCATATCCTCCTTTTGTCTAATATAGAATTGTACGCAAAACATTATCTTGCCTTCTAGAGAGGTCCCGGCAATAGAACCAAAAATGTGAGCCGGCCTATCTCTTAGTTAGGATGAACTTCTGATGGCTATTATGGTAGTGCACCATGGATTAAGAAAGCAAGGAGCCCTAACTCCATTATACTCCTCCAAGGCCAACACTTCAAGACTTAAACCATTGCTCACTAGAGAATCCAATGAGAGAAAAATAGTTGCAAATGAAAAGATGATGAGTACCTCCTCATCCCTAGTTTATATACTTGTGTTACACACCAAAGTTACTAATTACTAGAGTAACTCAAATTACTAGGCTAGAAGTCAAAGAAAGTCAAAAGTCTAAATGAATATCCATACTCATAGGAATATTCTCTTAAACATGTGGTCTTATCTTGATCCAACCACTAAGTCAAGGATTTGGTCACATGTGCTTTCCTTGGACTATAAAAGAATTTGAAACAAAAAATGCTTGTGGATCCAAGAGTTCTCAACTCTTTCTTCAAAGCCAAACACCAAGTCAATACACTAGAATCCAAAATAGTGATGCTCATCTTTTCCACTTCCTCTACAGTAAGGTCTCCTCTATCTTAGCTATGACTAACTTTACCTAATCATGAATAATATACAACCATCTTTTATCTCTATATAAATAATATCTCTCAAGTACTTATAATACCAAACTAAATATCACAATAGCACGTACATGCACAGATGGATGTTACAGATCAAAATTCATATACTTGGAAATGATAGGAGAGCTACTGTACTTGGCAAATGCAACTCAGCTAGACATCACATTTGTTGTGAATCTCCTTGTTATGTACAACCATGAAGCAACAAAATGACACTAGAATGGCATGGCAAACAAATCTTCCAATACTTGAGAAGCACAGAAGACATGGATCTCTACTTCAGAAAGATGGAAAGAAGAAGATACCGGCTTGGTTGGATAAGCAGATGTAGGATATCTGTCAAACCCACACAAGGGAAGATCACAAACATTTTGTGCCTTCCTTCACAATGGCGCAGTCTTGTCATGGAGATCTACCACATAGAGCTTGGCAACAACATCCTCAAAACATGCCAAAATACATGCCTTGCATGAGGCTAGTCAAGAATGCCTTTGGTTACCGCACCACATCCTTACATGTTGTGGTTTTCTACAATGACAAAGCCCACTATCTTGTACAAGGACAATGAAACGTGCATGAGGAGACCAAGAAGAGACACATCAAGGGTGATCAAGTCAAGCACATCTCCCCAAAGTTCCTTTTCACCAGCGAGGTGAATGGCAAAGAGATTGAAGTGAAGAAAGTTCAGTCTTGCAACAATCTGGCGGACATCTTCACAAAGAGCTTACCTTGCACTACTCATTGGAATATACTTCCACACCTCACTCTACATCAACTTGGTAACCTTCATCACGGGAAGAACATCACAGTCCACCAGCAGTAGCGGTGTACTCTTTTTCCCTCCATTGTGGTTTTTCCTGCCTGGCAGGTTTTTACACAATAAGGTTTTAATGAGACATAATAGCTTGCTTGTTGGTATCGGCATGAGGAGTATAAACAATGCATTAACTACTGAAGGCATGTAGACCACCAAAAAACATGCATAAAAGAATCATGGATCCACCAAGATTTTTGGAGTAGAAACAATATATTAACTACTGAAGGCATGTAGACCAGCAATAAACATGCATAAAATAATAATGGATCCACCAAACATTTTGGATATGCTGTTCTGTCAATACTCTTTTCCCTATGCTTGTCTTTTCCTTATTCAGGGTTTTTGGCAGCAATGGTTTTTAATGAGGTGGAGGACACGTTGATCTTTGGCAACAATATAGCAACAGTCTTGAGGAGGAATTATGAGCAATTGTTCTGATCCAATCAGCCATGTCACCAATCACAACCCAAGATAATTGCCCACCAATCACAAGGGATAATGCAGCATAAGCATGCAGACTGATGAAAAGTAGTGTATATATATAAAGTACATGCACGCAGTATAAGATACTTTTCTCAGTCTTCTCTCAAGCTCTCACCTTTAGTGCATATATATAGATAGGAACTATATGTATCGTTCATAAGAAGATGAAGTTTGATATGATATTAGGTTTTTTTTTTTTTCTCTTTGATGAAATAATGTTATCAGATTGATATAACTATATAACTTTATCTAACTTCTATATGCATGTGTCTTATTTAAATAGGTTGGGGATTGAAAATTTTAGACTAAGTATGACTAAAACCTAGGAATTGAATTTTTGCCTTTGTATTTGCTTCTTTACTCAAATTTTGTTGCAGAATCATTTTACGTATGGATATATCCCACGGGACACAGGCCCCTCGGAAATATCCCAACTGAATTTTACGAGACATATGAAAGGAGTTGAGAAAGAGATCATATATGTTTCAAAGTTGGAGAATGTGTAGAAAGAACCTTAATTGCATCAAAGAATACCACAAATCGTATCATGTTTGATATATTTGTTCAGGTCTGGCGAAGCATATATAGTTTTAAGCGTGCGATGTAATTTGCTTGTGTAAAAAGAACTTTTACAAAGTAAATTTACTTTCTTTTGTGACGATAGCATAATGATAATATCAATCAAATGGTATGATTATCATTCTTAAAGTCTGGACATCTTCAACTGTAACGAGGAAGTAGTCTATAATTAGATACGATAATTCAGAATCATAATTACTAGGCTACTTTGATTGCCCGAATAGTTCATATTTCTTCGCGTTTGCACAATCGAATCCTGCGATTTCATACCATGTGGAGGACTTTTGTTCTACATGAGGTACGAATTATGGTCATAACACTACCGATGGAATAGAACAGCTAAAGCTTACATATATATTCTTCAATCCATCACATGTCAATATCGACGTGTACACAAACCGAAATCAGGATCACAGCAGTGTACATAGCAATTGTTGGGTAACCCCTTGAAGGAGAGGAAGAATTCGAAACTGTAGAACCGAAAGAACCCCAGACAATGGCTTGATCAAAATCGGTGAGAATAAGGTTACCGGAGTCCTGCAACTCAATGTCCACGACTCCGAGGCCGCTGGTGTTGGTGCTCCACAATATGGTTCCGGGATCATTACGTTCAGGAAGCAATGTATCTGGATTGACAGGAGCTGGAATTGCAAACTGGAAATCTCCATCAGTGGTGAACCGCAAAGCACAACTGTTCGAAGGTTGGAGAAGCTCCACTGGTACGCGCCAAACGAGATCCCTCAGAGGATCTGCGGAACGTGGACCATGGGTTGCGTTCTCCTCTGGAAACCGCCGCCTCACTCCTGCCCAGCAACTTATCGTCTGTTTTGGACAAATCATCACGTGCTCTAGTGTGTAAGTTCCGCTCGGAGAACTCAGTAGAGTCCAGCCGATTGCTCTACATGTCTGGTTTGGGCTGGTGCCAGGCCATGGAAATCTAATTGTGGTCTCAAACGGCCCTGGTACGGAGCCTTTCACGTCAACCAGCTGCCCCATATTTCCAGGTAGAAGAGAACCAATGCTTGAGCAAATCAGGAGCAGACAAGGCAGATCAAACCATGTCATTGTGAAGGAATTATTCGGTATGAAGCACAGTGCATGATGCTCATGTAAACTTGCGGCCGTTACACCCTTCCGCAAAATGTGCTACATGGCTTTGCAATTACACGGACAATCAACATTGAAAGCCTTACGCATTCTAATCTATGAAACTGTGGTCAGATAAGCACGGGATTTTTAGCACTCCTTGCATCAAACGTCGCGGAACTCGATGTCAAAAGCGAATGATCTTACAGTTTGAAACAGAGTACCGAGCTCTTGAGTGTTGTTTAAATTGACGAGCGCTGGAGTTGGAAGATGAGGATACCCCTCCTGATGTTCTATGAAGTCCCTTCGTAATAAGTAAGCTTCGTTATTATTGTTGACAAAGTGCTGAAATTCAAAGACGTGATGGTTTGAGATACAAGAAGTCCATGGAGTTACAACTAGAAGGTCTGATCGTACATAGCTCGTAAAACATGTGTTCTATGAACACATATTCAACTGCATTTTAATTCCGGAGACTGAGAAAGTCCAAATCAATCAAGGAATCAGATTGTAGTCTTTACTCCAAGCATTGACACAAACTTGACTAAGCGGCTTCTTCTGAAGTGAAACAACTGGATAGCTTACGGAAGTTATGTCCACTTCCTTGTACATTGGACTTTGTGGGAAAAGGCCCTGGTGATTCGGATTCGAAGCATTTTATGGAATCAGGTTACGTAGAGTACCCAAGATCGAGTTGTATGTTCTAGGCATGTTCGTATGGAATTCAACAGGCTACACCAAAGCAACCAGTACTTGTCGTTAAAGCTTAACTTAATTGCAATTCCTTATGTGCTTCTGCAGGTTCTTTATTTCCAACAACTGATTGTTTAAAGAAACAAAATTGTTCATCGCTTCCGCGAGGCAAGCCTAACACTTTCTGAGCTGCCTGTAGAATAGTACTACTCTCTTATTTGAGTAAATTCAAATAATAGTTAGAACTAGAGCCAGTGCGATAGGGTAGATGGGCGGCAAATATCTTGCGCAGCTACAGTTTCTGGACTTCTTGGCTGGGTGGTAATGTATTTAGATAATTCCTGAGCAAATCAAAAGGGTGATGTTCACACTACAATCAGATACTTTCTTTGAGTCATTATCCTTCTATTTTGGTGTATTTTGACAACCCGGAGATTCACATCTTATAGCTAGGCTGTACAGTTGGTCGATTGGCAGTATCTGTAAAATTTTAGGCGCAGACCTTCATGACTTTCGATCGATTAGGTCGCTCCTGTAACGATTTCTCTTAAATGCTACTTGCTGCATTTGCGAAGTTTGCACGGTGCTATACAGGATCTAGATTAGTTTCCTAGCTCCAAGTTAGAAAGAAGAAAAGTAATAGCGTGGATATGGCAAATGATGGGATATTGGGAATTGCTGTCAGTTCGTATCTACTGCCGCGTTTGCGATGTCAATCAGCGTTACATGAGACGTGACGCTCTCAAATTTCTTCGTTACTGTCATACAAGTGCTGAAAGGCGTCAAAGAGGTTTTCGGATGACGAATAATGTGATAACGACTAGCCGCTTGGCGCTGCAAATTCAAACCACCCGATACTACAGAAATGTCTAGTTTGAGTTCCTGTGTGGACGATTAACCGCATCGGTATTGGCCGTGCACCGTATCTGCAGCAGGATATCAATATGGAGGCAAGATTCGACGCGTTTGAGTTACATCAACAAGAAAGCGTTAAACCGACGTCCAGATGTCCATAAGCAGAACCACGTAAAAGCTTATGATGGCAATCGACTTCAACAGACAGCATATCCGAGGCCCCCATTAAGACTTCCATATCTTGGACTCGACATCCATCTTATTTCTATCGTTGGTATTCAACGTCCGGCACATATTTGGGGCAGAGAGTATTGGAGAATGTTGGCTGAATGTCGACGAGATCTCGTCCTGTTTATGTCCCGGAACTGAGATTGATAGTTAATAAGTGGAAGAAGGCCACCGCGGTGATAACAAGAAGGATGGGAAGACCCCTTGGTTAATAAGTTGGAGGTCAACTTACGATGACACTGGACTTGCATACCGTAAGAATTTGGGGATTAGAGCCTTAGCAGTACGGAATTGAGGAGACTAGTTCCACCCCATCTAATATGCTGACGTCCTGAAACCTCAACCCCATAAATGATTTGGGCATGAAAATACATGCGAATTTGTTGAAGACTTTATAAGTCAATCAGAATTGTGTGACTTTAAACAATGAGATACGAATAACGTCCTTCAGTGTCGACAGGATACGCTAGCAAGGGGACGCGTTCTTCTTGTTTCAGAGGATCTGAAAAGTTAACGGAGAAGTGTTCTATGAGCAACCAACAAATGTAATTAGAGAAGTGGACTTTATCGTGGTTTTGGTACATGCATCGATTTTTACGACCGACGAGTTTAGGGAGTTTCAGCGGATCTGGTTCTTGAAGATTCCGAGTGCACTAAGCGTCCATGGGCCTGATCTTCGTTCCCTACGTGCATGAATCCGTGAGGAAAACTCTTCAAAGAGGTTCGAGCGAAGCGACGTCCGAAGCGCGCTCCTCTCGCACTGGAAACAATGAGTCCTCTTATCAATCTTTGGAAGAATTGGTCAGGATATATGACGACCCGGATGAAACGGATTTGGATCGAATGGATACTGATCTCGTAAACCAAACTTCTTCCCCTAGTTCTTCCAGTTCCGCTTCTAGTCCTGACCCTAGCGCTACAGAATCAGGCAGCTCTTCCGTTGGAACTAGTACCTCATTCTTTCCACTTCGAAGGCCTTCGACTGCCACTCCAGGGTTATCAGCTGTGTCCAGCATTGACAGGAGGACGGTAAGATTGCTGGAGGTGCTTTCAGCCTACTATGTTCGAGCAGCTTATGATCGCAATCGGGTCATTTCACCTGAGTCAAGTAGTATTGGTTTGGCTTCGTCTTCAAATTTGAGGTCTAGCTCGACCTCAACCAATCTTGGTCTTTTGCAGGCCACTGCCACCACCTCGGGCGAACCAATTCCACTTAGTACAGTAGGAGAACCTGAACAATTCACTGACAGCTTAACCCGGGTGTATGATGCCCATAGATCCAGATCTTCTCAGACTGGAGAATCTACATCAATTCGCAGGGGTTCGCAGTTTATTGTCCGACCAGATCAGAGAGAAATGTCATCGGATGAATTAAGATTGTCTCACTGGCAACAAGGAGCTTGGACATTCGGCCGTCACAATGCTCCGGATCCAAGAGGAGCCAACACCAGTATCACATCTTTTGGAAACGGTGTTATCAGTACGCCTGACACACGATCTGTGGCCGATCTTATTCGCTTAGTTAGAAGTAGAATGGAGAACTCATCGTCGGCTAGTTTCTCAGGATCACCGACTGAGGAACTTTCGACAGGACTTCCTCGAAACAATTCGAACCCCGAATCTGAGGGAAGAATGCCACAAGCTTTTCTGTGGCATAATTTTACGAGAACGAATGTGACCACTCATGGTTGTCTTCGCGTGGTTATGCGAAGGCATCGAGAGTGGGAAGAGCAAACAGCTCACGATGGATTTTTAGAGTACTGGCACTATACTACTGTACCAAGCCAGGACTCTGGTGGCTTCGCAGTGATCCGAGATGGAATTGCGCGACTTCCTTGGCCTATGTTGGCCATGGCACAAATGAGCACATTACGATCTTTTGCTTACCAAATAAATAGCATTCACCACCGTGACACTCCTCTTACGGAGTACCGGGGTAACGTCTTCGATGTCATTCTTGTACCCACCATGAGTAGTCCAGGTGTGGAAATCTGACATCGAAAAGTTTGGAAAGACTCAAATTCAGCCCACAGGGTAACAGAGCACGATCTCAAGCAATCCGCGCCAGTTTAAATGCTCCCAAAATGGAGACCATCCATCTGTGTCAGCAGGGCAGCAAAACAATCTTTCAACACTTCTTACTTTTGAATTGCCTTCTTAAATTGTTTGCAAATCGGACCTAGTCAGTTGACGGTACGCTGGAGGATCACTATCAGTAATGTATTCTTCATGGAATTGTCTGAACTTACAGAGCGAGATGTCACAGCTAGGCGATTGAGAAAATGGTTGCAATTCGGTCTTCTGCCTGAATTCGGCTTTGAGCGTTCTATCTATCCTGACCTCACATCGTCCAGTACTCATTCCATATTTTTCACCAGGATAAAACGTTTTGCAACTTACCATGTTTCAGGTGTAGGCATTTAAAGTTGAAGCTTGAAATGTTTGTGGATGCATTACTAAAATATAAGATGTCTAATTCTAAAGAACTCAGTGGATGTTCGAGTGAAAGTGAAACATCGTCCCAGTCCGCAGTGCAACGTCTAGTAGCGAATAAGGTCCTCAGGTTACCCCCGGACACCGCCACTGCTTAATTAAGGAAAATCACAATAGTCCGTGGCCTCAAGCTCAATGTCCGAATGTACTTCACAAATATACACCAGAAAGCTAGCGCAAGTCATTACATGATTTGGGCTTGAGTCACCTTATATTGATGAAGAGGGCCCAAATATTCAAAATTACAAGAGACTTATGATCCGCTAGCCTCCTATATTTTGCTTAGGTCAGAAGCCTAGACGTGCAGCATATACTTCCAAGGAAAGGTAGACCAGCCTATATCAGCGATTTGATAATGCAATCTAGTCTTGAGAAAACTACTGTTGAGGTTTACATTACAAGAGTTCTATATTCGCGCTTATAAGCGGCGGTGATCTCTGGTGGTTTCTAGTAATTCACCAGGGACATATTTTCAAACCCTTAGCAGTGGCAGGTCGTGCCTTACACCTTTCTTTCCAGGCAAGGACATTTGGGAAGTTCGCTAATCCCAAATGCTCAACTGCATTGTAACCGAAGTCAAGACAGTCTACCCAAGGGAAGGTGGCCATATCAGCTATTGTGTACTGGTTTCCAACTAAATATTCCACACCTTCCAAACGTTTCTCGAGTACACCAAGAAGACGCTTTGCTTCATTTGTATACCTTTCAACAGGATATGGGTCCTTGCATTTCTCCTTTGCATACTTGAAAAAATGTCCGAACTGCCACGGTACAGTGTCATACAACTTAGTGACGGATGATCACAAAGTATGCACTCTGTACAATTAGAAAGTACTGCTCTGAAGTACTCTGGACCACAAAGAGTACAACATATATCTGGTATGAAACAAACATAGCAAAAACGAAAGGGACGAACGAACAGTCTTCATAATATAGGAGTTTCAAAAGATTGTCTTGCTTCGTCCACATACATTATATTATGCAACTGAACTTTCCGCTCCTGACTTCAAAGGATAGGCAAATACAAATACAGTACAAAACCAGAGACAAAAGAAAATATGACAAGAACTTTCCAGTATCAAGTTTGGCCACAACGTTATTAACACCCGGAATGAGAATAATTACTTACTTGTCCAAACATAGGTCCAACTCCGGCCATCTGGAAGAAAAGCCACTGAATTGTCTCGTATCTTAGGTGAGGATCACTTGGCAGAAATTTCCCTGTCTTCTCTGCCAAATACAACAGAATAGCTCCACTCTCGAACACATTGATAGGTTGGCCGTCTGTTCATGCCGGGCGACATCCATTCATCTTAGAAACGGGATGAGTATGTCCATAATTCTAAGTTTGAGCGTTCGTTTCTGAACGTTTTGCGCTCTGCATCAACATTGTACAAGTAAGACTGATAGAGTAGGTTTCAAGTAAGACTCTAACATTGAAAGGTTGCCCGTCTATTCAACCTTAATGTCGCCCGACGACATCCATTCATCTTAGAAACGGCATGAGTATGTCCATAATTCGAATTTGAGCGTTCGTCATCGACATTGTACAAGTAAGACTGATCGAGTAGAACTCTCAAGCTTAAGCAGCCTAGAACTGTAACTTGCGGAATAGAGACCTGGTACACAGATCTCCTCGACAAAACTCCTCATCCGGGTAAGGAATGGAAAAGCTCTTTTGTAACTCTTCACATGTCCATAGCTCTACAGTAAATCTCGGCATCTAGAAGTTTTGAAGCTACAAGTAATATTAACAGAATATTGCTCAGGCAGTCAATAGGTTTATCCTACAGAATATTGAAGCATGCTTTATGTTGGAGCTAGTAACGTTGAAGTATTACCTGGGCCGTTTGGATCAGTAATAGCCGGAATTTTTGAGTTGGGATTGACAGCAATGAACTCTGGTTTGAACTGGTCGTTCTTCATAATATTGACGGTGTGGGCATCGTATTCCAAACCCATCTCCTCCAATGCTACTCCAACCTGCTCAATCAAGTTCCAGTTTCAATCATCCTCCAATGTCATAGACTCCCTTCTACGGACAACTAACTTCTTAATGTTTGCCTCCACAGGCAGGTCACAACACATCAAAACTGCAATCAGGTTCAACCTGATGTTTCGTACCTTCATTCCATTGGGAGTGGCAAGACTGTACAACTGAATCTTCGAACCCATGGTGAGCAGCGTTTGTCACCTGCTAGGACATCAAATAATTAGATTATAACACAAACATGCTTATCTTTCCGACATAGTTCCCGGGCATTGGATCTATCACATCTTCTCAACTCTGATGAGGTCACTACACTGTGAGCTGAATACTCCAAGATCTGACAATCAAGCTTCTCCCAAAGAAGCCCACCTTGTCACTCCAGCTAATGCTGAAATTCTAAACAAGAAAACTATGCGCATCATCTCCTTCTTCATCATCAAGAACGGCGATATAGCAGTCAAGGGAACTTCGTCCGGCCCAACAGAACCCATACAACCGATACGGTCAACTAAATAGAAAGTTCCACTCACATCCTGATATTTCATAAACCAGTCTCAAGCGGTAAAGAAATCGCCCTATGACTTGCGTTCAAAGTCCTCACATCTATCCCGAAACTTTCCATTCATTCTCAAAGGACAATTCCAGTGATCTGAACATCAATCAAGCATGACTCACGACCACATCAAATGTAACAAGCTTTTTCAACCACCTTCTTATAATCAGTTCACAGTTCCCTTGCCAATTTCAAACAGAGGGTATCAACACTTCGCCGGATCGAGCCCACTGTCACCTGTGTGCATCTGTGTCCGCTTTCAATCTGCTTGTGGTGGCAATTATATAGTTACTTTCTTCTCTAAACTTCCAGAAGGTTGCATGCCCAATCGACTCCGCGATGCCAGTGTGCGAGTCTTAATTATTCTGGGTGGGAGGGAAGCTTCGGGTGCATCCCCCCTCGTTCTGGACGCATGTGGTGCAGCTTTGCCCTTTACGGTAGTACCAGGCTCGAGGCCCCAACCACTTCGTGACTTATGGCTTACTCCTTGAAGTCTTGATAATGTAAAACTTGAGGTACCCAGTTCATTAGTAGGTTTTCTCTCACAAAGCTCTATGTAAAACCGCATCACACATGCAGTAGGCATGGAAACCTTAGCACCGGTTGCACCAGTTGCTCATGCCTCGATTGTTCATGCAGGGGTTATTTATAGTTAGCATGCAATTCAAAAATGTCCTACATGCAAAACTGCCAAACATGTAGGAAGCATGCTTGATATTTTACATGATTAATGTGTAATACAATTTTGCGTCACGCATTCAAAACCCCATGGGAGCTCATTTTAGGGTATAAAACCCTAAACAATTTTGACAAACAAAAGCATAAAGAAAAGAGTAACTTATATTTCTTGACTTCTTTGCAATTTTAGCTATAAATCTCATTGGTTGTCTTGGAGTGGCCGCAAGACCACTTCCTTCATTTGCACTTGAAATAAAGTTGGACTTATATTGCTGTATCCATATAATTGAAGAAAACCAAAGTTTTGTAGTTTGGACTTGATGTGCTGGTCTTCATAATCAAGCCAGTTGCACCACCATGGCATCTTGGGTTGTAACTCATGTGGTTGTAATCTCTAAAACATCCACCACAAATCATCTCCTTCATCTGTACAGTTTAGATTGTCAACTTGACAGTGAGGTTTTGAGTCTAAAAAAGAAGAAATTATTCCAAAACTTGTCCAAATTTCATTCACTATACTTCTTAGAAAATTGAAAAATCCATTTACAGGATCAAATCATGTTGGTCATAAATATAGATAGATAAAATAGAATCCAGACATTGCATTGGCAAATTTCATAATTTTCATGAAAAGTTATAAGGAACTTGAGTAGAAGTGAATTCCAAAATGGAATAATGAGAAAAAAATTCAATTTATTTTGTTGCTTATTTAAGATGGTACTAATACTCTTTCCTTACTTAGTTCATTCATTCATACTCTTGAACAAAAATAAACCTAAAGCTTATAGCATAATATGCAAAATATTTCCATTCAATTTAGGCTAAATGACAATCATTTTAAGAAATCCACAAAACCTCCTCATATATAGCTTTAACTTCAATGAAGGAGATTTATTTAATGGATTCAATTGGATTTATAACACCCATTGGTACATGTATCCAATATTATGGTACGTAGTTTGGTATTGTAAAGAGTTAAAAGATACTTTGGAGGTTTACCCAAGTTTTTACATTAGTCATCATTGGCTATAAGTAATCATAGTCAAGAAAAAGGTGACTTTATTTTAGAAGAAGAAGAAGTTGAAAAGATGAACATGATTTTTTTTTTCTCTTGTATTGATTTTATATTATTGCTATATGTGTGGTTTTGAAGAAAGAGTTATAAATTCTTGGATCCGTATCTTTTTGGATATAAATTGATTAATAGTACAAGGATCATTCATGTGAAATGAATCCTTGATTTAGTTATTGGATCAAGATAAGACCACGTTCTTCTAAGATTATTCTCATGAAATTAAAAATTTTTTTGACTTTTGACTTTTGACTTTAGATGATTTGTAGCCTAGTAAATTGAATTATTCTAGGAATTAGTAACTTTTATGCACAATTATTTTATAATTATACAAGCCAAGGATGATGAACGATTCATCATCCTTTCATTTGTAATTATCCTTTTTATTGAGTTTTCCAATGAGTAATAGCTTGAGTATTTGAGTTATCTTAGAGTTGTAGCCTCGGAAGAGTATAATGGAGCTTGGTTCTTTGCCTTCTTAGTCTATGGTATCCTACCTTAATGACCATTAGAGTGTTATCTTGAGTGAGAGATAAGATGGTTCATAGTTTTAGTTCAAGTATCAAGATCTCTTTAGGAAGTAAGAGAATATTCTAAATACAATTATATATGAGATAGAAGGGTATTATGAGAGCTCACTTTGAGAGAACATAAGAGAAGAGAGCATTGCATGTATGTTCACAAACCTAGACCCACTTGTATAACTTGTAGTATATTATGATGTTTTTGAGTTGATACAAATATTTTATATCTTATACACATAAGAGGTTGTGTGAGGTGTACTCCACATTTTGGAGATTATCTTTATTTTGGAGAAATTTTCAAGTTTGAGATATGGACTTGAAATTTTTCATAGATTATAAATTGGTTTATCCATAAATTGGGACACTTTAAAGTGCAATGAAAGTTACTAAGGCACCAAGCTAGAATTAGTGGAAGTTTGTAAGGTAAATTGCCCATGAAAGCTACATATACTTTGGAACTTTTTACATACATCACCATTCATTCAATTGGAATTGTATCAGAATGAATCTTTCTAAGAAAAATTTAGGGATGGATAGGTTGCCTTCTAACTCAAGAAGTGTGGAGAGATCTTTTGTGTAGAGATACTTATGAAGTTTTGAAGTGAAGGAGGTGTGTTGAATAGAGAAGTGATCATACAAAACTGCTCTATGGGAAGTGTTGAAAATTTTGGAAAAGATGATGTACTAAAGTGGTGCTTATATGTGTAAAAATTTAAATGAATGTGTTTTACTTTTTGGGAGCAATGAATGAAATTATGAAGAGAGATCTATTTCTAAAAGGTTAAGTTCTAATGCATAAGGAGTTTGAGGATGACCAAAAAGTATATTTAAGTGTTTAAACTCATCTTAGGAGTATGGAGTGTCATCAATAGTGAAAGTTGAGATTATACAAGGTTACCCAATAAGTTGAAGTGATAATAGAGTCCCACTTAAAGTAAAGTTTTGGAAGTAAAATTTAGAGCTGAAATGGAAGAGAGAGTTGAGAGGAAAAATCAATTTTATGTGCTTTTTATGTGGAGAGAAAGTACTTAAAGCCAACTCATGTTCATTAAGCTTTGAGAGCAAGAGGTTGAGTGAAAGGAGAAACTTATCGGATTTAGAATTGCATGTTGGACTTTGTTCACAAAGATTGGGAGGAAGTAGATCTAAGATCAAGGAGCTTTATGAGATTTATGGAATAGAAGGATTTCCAAAAGGCCATGAATGTAATAGAGCAATAACACTTCTAGAGACCTTGGTGAATGATTTTGGAAAGAATTTTAATACTACCATGGAGAAATTATATTCATCATATAATTTTCAAGATTAATGATGAAGATAATCTTTTAACAAATAAATAAACTATCCATGTGTTTTCAATAATTATGTATTTAAAAATTTCAATGTATAATTAAAATGTTGAAATAACCTAAATATATTGTATTATTTATAGCTGAATAATTTAAAATAAAATTATGCATGTTTGTGTGCTATTAGTCAGATTGTGAGACACAATAGAAAAATAGAAATAAAAAATAGTAATGAAAAGCTAGAAAGATGAAACTTTTTATTTTCTTTGGCAAGGATAGAGAAGACCTAGGGGCCTTTGTAAGGAAAATGAATAGTCTCATTATTATTTGATTTCTTTGATGACTAGCTTCTACATGGTATAAGTCAATATACAAGAAGAGAGAGAAAATATAACCAAAGAGGAAAGGTTGACTATTATATTTATTTAGAAATTTATTCACTATATAAATTATGAGAAATTGATGAGAGAGAGAGATTATCTTCCTTCAGCAAAAAAATGAAAAGAAAATGAAAATATATTTAGAAAGAGTGAAGAAATTAAAATCTCAATTTGGTATATTGTTGAAGAAGAATGAAGATGGTGTACAGACTACTACTATCGCATTAGTATCCTTGCTCATAAAAGGGGTGTATGAGAGTTGAAACAAAAAATTTGAATCAAGGTGAGATATGAAAACCATTCCCCTAATATAAAAGAGAGTAAGAGTGAAGATGGTGTTCAGACTACTACTATTGCAATAGTATCCATGCTCATTAAAAACGGTGTATGAGAATTGAAACAAAAAAATTGAATGAAAGTGAGATATGAAAAACCCCTTCTCCGGAGATCAAAGTTATCAAGATTTCAATTTGCCCTGGAACAAAAGACAGGGTACCCTATTCGATGTCATTCTTGTACCCACCATGCGTACTCCAAATGTGGAAATCTGACATCGAAAAGTTTGGAAAGACTCAAATTCAGCCCACAGGGTAACAGAGCACGATCTCAAGCAATCCGCGCCAGTTTAAATGCTCCCAAAATGGAGACCATCCATCTGTGTCAGCAGGGCAGCAAAACAATCTTCCAACACTTCTTACTTTTGAATTGCCTTCTTAAATTGTTTGCAAATCGGACCTAGTCAGTTGACGGTACGCTGGAGGATCACTATCAGTAATGTATTCTTCATGGAATTGTCTGAACTTACAGAGCGAGATGTCACAGCTAGGCGATTGAGAAAATGGTTGCAATTCGGTCTTCTGCCTGAATTCGGCCCTGATTTCGGCGTTCTATCTATCCTGACCTCACATCGTCCAGTACCGATTCGATATCTTTCACCTGGATAAAACGTGAACAACTTACATTGTTTCAGGTGTAGGCATGTAAAGTTGACATTGATACGAAGCTTGAAATGTTTGTGGATGCATTACTAAATATAAGATGTCTAATTCTAAAGAACTCAGTGGATGTTCGAGTTAAAGTGAAACATCGTCACTGTCCGCAGTGCAACTTTTAGTAGCAAATAAGGTCCTCAGTTTAACCCCGGCTACCGCCTCTGCTTAATTAAGGAAAATCACAATAGTCGGTGGCCTCAAGCTCAATGTCCGAATGTACTTCACAAATATACACCAGAAGCAGCAGATTCTCAAATTTAAGAAGAAAACTAAGACCATTGAAGCTACCGCAAGTCATTACATGATTAGGGCTTGAGTCACCTTATATTGATGAAGAGGGCCCAAATATTCAAAATTACAAGAGACTTATGATCCGCTAGCCTCCTAAATTTTGCTTAGGGCAGCAGCCTAGACGTGCAGCATATACTTTCAAGGAAAGATAGAGCAGCCTATATCAGCGATTTGATAATGCAATCTAGTCTTGAGAACACTACTGTTGAGGTTTACATTACAGGATTTATATTTTCGCGCTTATAAGCGGCGGTGATCTCTGTTGGTTTCTAGTACTCCCCCAGGGACATAGTTTCAAACCCTTAGCAGTGGCAGGTCGTGCCTTACACCTTTCTTTTCAGGCAAGTCCATTTGGAAAGTTCGCTAATCCCAAATGCTCAACTGCATTGTAACCGAAGTCAAGACAGTCTACCCAAGGGAAGGTGGCCATATCAGCTATTGTGTACTGGTTTCCAACTAAATATTCCACACCTTCCAAACGCTTCTCGAGTACACCAAGAAGACGCTTTGCTTCATTTGTATACCTTTCAACAGGATATGGGTCCTTGCATTTCTCCTTTGCATACTTGAAAAAATGTCCGAACTGCCACGGTACAGTGTCATACAACTTAGTGACGGATGATCACAAAGTATGCACTCTGTACAATAAGAAAGTACTGCTCTGAAGTACTCTGACCACAAAGAGTGCAACATATATCTGGTATGAAACAAACATAGCAAAAACGAAAGGGACGAACGAACAGTCTTCATAATATAGGAGTTTCAAAAGATTGTCTTGCTTCGTCCACATACATTATATCATGCAACTGAACTTTCCGCTCCTGACTTCAAAGGATAGGGAAATACAAATACAATACAAAACCAGAGACAACAGAAAATGTGACAAGAACTTTCCAGTATCAAGTTTGGCCACAACGTTATTAACACCCGGAATGAGAATAATTACTTACTTGTCCAAACATAGGTCCAACTCCGGCCATCTGGAAGAAAAGCCACTGGATTGTCTCGTATCTTAGGTGAGGATCACTCGGCAGAAATTTCCCTGTCTTCTCTGCCAAATACAACAGAATAGCTCCACTCTCGAACACATTGATAGGTTGGCCGTCTGTCCATACCGGGCGACATCCATTCATCTTAGAAACGGCACGAGTATGTCCATAATTCTAAGTTTGAGCGCTCGTTTCTGAACGTTTTGCGCTCTGCATCGACATTGTACAAATAAGACTGATAGAGTAGGTTTCAAGTAAGACTCTAACATTGATAGGTTGCCCGTCTGTTCAACCTTAATGTCGCCCAACGACATCCATGCATCTTAGAAGCGGCATGAGTATGTCCATAATTCGAATTTGAGCGCTCGTCATCGACATTGTACAAGTAAGACTGATCGAGTAAGACTCTCAAGCTTAGGCAGCCTAGAACTGTAACTTGCGGAATAGAGACCTGGTACACAGATCTCCTCGACAAAACTCCTCATCCGGGAAGGAATGGGAAAGCTCTTTTATAACTCTTCACATGTCCATAGCTCTACAGTAAATCTCGGCATCTAGACGTTTGGAAGCTACAAGTAATATTAACAGAATATTGCTCAGGCAGTCAATAGGTTTATCCTACAGAATATTGAAGCATGCTTTATGTTGGAGCTAGTAACGTTGAAGTATTACCTGGGCCGTTTGGATCAGTAATAGCCCGGAATTTTTGAGTTGGGATTGACAGCAATGAACTCTGGTTTGAACTGGTCGTTCTTCCTAATATCGACGGTGTGGGCATCGTATTCCAAACCCATCTCCTCCAATGATACTCCAACCTGCTCAATCAAGTTCCAGTTTCAATTATCCTCCAATGTCATAGACTCCCTTCTACGGACAACTAACTTCTTAATGTTTGCCACCACAGGCAGGTCACAACACATCAAAATTGCAATCAGGTTTAACCTGATGTTTCGTACCTTCATTCCATTGGGAGTGGCAAGACTGTACAACTGAATCTTCGAACCCATGGTGAGCAGCGTTTGTCACCTGCTAGGACATCAAATAATTAGATCATAACACAAACATGCTTATCTTTCCGACATAGTTCCCGGGCATTTGATCTATCACATCTTCTCGACTCTGATGAGCTCACTACATTGTGAGCTGAATACTCCAAGTGACAATCAAGCTTCTCCCAAAGAAGCCCACCTTGTGACTCCAGCTACTGCTGAAATTCTAAACAAGAAAACTATGCGCATCATCTCCTTCTTCATCATCAAGAACGGGGATATAGCAGTCAAAGAAATTTTCGTCCCGCCCAACAGAACCCACAGAACCGATACGGTCAACTAAAATAGGAGATTCCACTCCAATCATGAAATTTCATAAACCAGTCTCAAACCGTAAAGAAATCGCCCTATGACTTGCGTTCAAAGTCCTCACATCTATCCCGGAAGTCTCAATTCATTTTCAAAGGACAATTCCAGTGATCTGAGCTCAATCCATTCTACCTCAACAATCAAGCATAGCTCGCGATCACATCGAATGTAACAAGCGTTTTCAATCACCTTCTTTTATCAGTTCACAGTTCCCTTACCATTTGAAACAGAGGATATCAACACTTCGTCGGATCGAGCCTACTGTCACCTATGTGCCACTGTGTCCGCTTTGAATCTCCCATGTGGTGGCAATTATTTCAATAGTTACTGTCTCCTCTAAACTTCCAGAAGGTTGCATGCCCAATCAACTCCCTGATGCCAGTGTGCGAGTCTTAATTATTCTGAGTGCATCCCCGCTCGTTTCGTGGTGCAGCTTTGCCCTTTACGGTAGTACTGGGAGTTACCAGGCTCGAGGCCCCAACTACTTCGTCACTTCTCGCTTACTCCTTGAAGTCTTGATAATGTAAAACTTGAGGTACCCAGTTCATTAGTTGGTTTTCTCTCACAAAGCTCTATGTAAAACCGCATCACACATGCAGTAGGCATGGAAACCTTAGCACCGGTTGCACCAGTTGCTCATGCCTCAATCTTCTTTTGCAAGTAAATATGAAGTTTATACCATTAAGACACATGAATTGATGTATGTGTTTTAGTTTACCCTCTAAATGAATAATTATTGTAGTTCAATTGATTAGGAGTGAAAAATCTGGAGTACAAACCCAAGCATTGGAGATGTGATGTCACATTCATGTGGAACTAGAGTGTAACTCTTTAAGAGTTCAGCCAAATTCAAGAATGATACATTAACAAGCCTATGCGGCCCCCATGTCTTATCAAGAAGTAACACTCTCATATAGGATTGAGTAGCACCAATCATTTCAACTCCCATAACCTTGTGCCTTCTAGGAAGGATAGAACATGATGTTATTGTCATAGTCTTCAAAGCAATGTAAATCCTGAGATCTCTCTCTCTCTCATTTAATTTTCAAAATTATCAAACCTCATTCATGTAGTGTGGTAGTAGGTTGCATTTTGTATGACTCATGATGGGAGTATTGTCTAAATCGTGGCCCCTACAAACCTCACCTTCATAGTTTGAAG
The DNA here is from genome assembly GCA_948567375.1 of Lunularia cruciata. Lineage (NCBI taxonomy): Eukaryota > Viridiplantae > Streptophyta > Marchantiopsida > Lunulariales > Lunulariaceae > Lunularia > Lunularia cruciata. The sequence goes on along the minus strand of OX419762.1, from coordinate 35,153,710 downwards.
CTTAGACAAGCAATCCATGTGAACAAAGAGACTCAAGAACAAAGTGACCTTTGTTACAAATGAATCTATTCCTTCTTAGGAATCCCTTGGATTTGATCCTTTAATACATAGGAGAGTAGATGGCTTAGCATTTGTAGTGTCGCTCATTTTGGTGACATTACACTCTTTTCGGAATGACACTGCACAAGAGGTAAACCAAAAATAATAGATTGTCTTCATTGTCACCCCATTTGTGTTGTTTCAGCCATTTCCAACTTGTATCCTCAAGGGAACAACCTGTTCCCACTAATTACACTATAGTGAGTCAACATTGAGTCACCACATTAGCCTTTGTAGACTCTTTGACCATAGCCACTCTGCCTTAAAATGCTGCTGACCCAAAGCTCCTAGCTTATTGGCCTTTGTTGCATCTCTAGCCCATTGCCATTATGCCTTAAAAAATGCAAGAGTGAGACATCTAGCTTATGAGCCTTTTTAGCCTCTCCAACCATAGCCATTCAGCTTTAAAATTCTAAAGTGAGCGACCTAGAGTATTAGCCTTTGTAGTAAGCCACCTCTTTAACCCGTAACCACTACCGTATGTGTATGCATTGCTACACAACATACATTGTTATCAACATCATACATTATAGAAGCACAATTCACACATAATTCATACATGAAATCTAAAGTGCCATAATAATCAGTTCATTTTTCTGCTCAAATCAGAATTCTTACTCAATCCTTCACTCAATACTCTACCAACAATTGGGTATTGATTACAATCAAGCCACGTCCACTCTAGCTAAAAGACTCCAAGTGATGCTCACCAACATCTGTCCATGTGGTACCCATATTTTTCATTTTTGACAAGTTTTAAAGAAGTGTATTGTTAAAGCCAAATTGAAGCCTAATGGAGAAGAAAAGAGAAGAATCATGTGTTTGGTTTGGACCCCAAGAAGTTGACTTTGTGTTAGAGGAAGAAGGACTCAGATTGGACTTATGAGGTGGTAGACCTAAAGTAAGGTTACTTTGCATTGGGGCAATCAACCCAATTTGAAGCAATTATAACTACTTTTCCTCAGGCCTAGCAAATCAAGAAGGTATGTGTAAAGAAAATAACTACTTTGGGAGTAGGATAAACTTGAGAGTGATAAGAACAAGTCACACAAAATCTATGAGTTGTAATTAAAGTTCAACTAAAGAATAATTGAGAATCATAGAAGTATAAAATCATGATTGCATTGAGCAATTCAGCAATGTTGAGCAATGTTCCAAGTTTCATGGCAAAAATTGATACCAATAACTATGAAGATGGTCCTCAAGCACAGAGGAAGAGAGAAAATCTGGCTCATTGGACCAAGTCAGATTGGAGATTGGTTTTGGGGAAAGAAGTTGGAGATTCATCCAAAGCCACCTTCTTTCAAAAGTGTGATTTGTTAGAAGAGATTGTCGAGGTTAGAGATTCTTTTAGTGCTACTTGAACAAAGAATAGATATAAGGTGGATATTTATAAAGACCTAATAAGGTGAGTTATAGTCAAGACTCTTATGGCAATGTTTAAACCAGAGCAAACCACTTATGTGACAAAGTAGCAATCAGTATTTTTCCATCAGATGTTTGTAGGAGAGAAGGTGAATTGTACAAGGTGCTTTCACCTATGAACGAGGCAAATGATCATGAACAAGAGGATGAAGATGGTTCTCCATTACTTTGTACTATTTTGCAACTCATTTTTACCTTGGGTTGAATGTTCTTAGCTTGGAGGAGAGAAAAGTAATAGTGTCTTATTTCCACCTAGACTTGCATCAAAATTCAGATGTAGACAAGCAATACTACATAAGGTAGATCTAAGGAGGTGACAAAGACTTTGCCAAAATGGGATTCCAACACCAACATCAAGGAAGAGAAATTGACCCAAGAGTGTAGTATCCCTAGTTCAATCAAGAAAGACAAGGAGACTAAACCCAAATTAGGAAGTGTTGGTGGACCTTTTGTTGGGAGCAAAGTTTGAGGTGAGGCCAAGAGCAAGGGTGAGGACTCAAAAGAAGAAGATGATGATGATGAACTCACATTGTAGAGTCAGGAGTAGAGTAAGAGTGAGAGAGAGCTTGAGGTCCAGCAATTGGTGGATTAAGGGGCTAAAGAAGAGGATAAGGTGTTGCATTTGCAAATTGAACAGATGGAAGGAGGAGATAGGAAATATCTATAGTTTCCCAAGGAAGATATTCTAGAGGAGAGAAAAAAGGAGCAAACACTAGTGTTTCTAGGAGGAGTGAGATCAGAGAGAAGTCTACAGATTGCAACTACGGTGACAAGCTGAGCCAAAGAAGAGAAAGAAAGGTCAAAGATGTTACATTAAATGTAAGAAGATTAAGACTACGGAGTAAGGCACTAGTGGAAGAGTGGCCTATTGAAGCCAAAGATGACAACAAGGAAGAGTTTAGAAGAGTATATTATCTAGAGTAGATCATTTATCCTTTATTGTTGCAAATGCAGAAGAAGAAGAAGAAGGAAGTAAAGAAAGATTGTAACAACATGGAGTTTAGCAACAAAATTAGTCAAGGTTAACAAAGTAGCAAATAGGCCAAATTAGCCTAAAATGTTCTAGAAGTATGTAGAAAGCTACTTGGTATCTCACAAGTATTGGATAACATGCATGTCAGGTAGTGACTTCTAAAAGAAGCTTCTTGGGAAGCTTCTTGGCTAGTTTAGCTTGCACTTCCAAGTAGGTAGCTTCTACAAGCTTATAATTAGCTTAGCTTGCATGACAAGTAGGCATCTTCTAGAAGGAAGCTTCTTGAGAATCTTCTCTAGAGCCTTGTATATTCCCTATAAATACCAAAGCCCAAGCTCATGCTAGGCATTTGGAGTTTCCCTCATTCAAGAGTCCCAATGTGATCGTTCACTTTCCATTTTCCTATTTCTTTTTCTTGGTCTTTTACATTGGTATTAGAGAAAGAATAGGATGGATGGAATTTATGGACCACCAAATCCATTTCTACCAAACCATTAGGATTTTTGTTTCATTGTACTACCCAAGCATCATTTCATGCAATTCATCACCTTATGCTTTGGGTAGAATTTTATGAATGCAATCAACTTGTCAAAGGAACCCTTGGTACTTCCGGTTGTGGAGAACTTATATAGAATGGTGTTACATCTATCTGTTAATTTATATAAATTGAGAGTAATATGATAGAGTAGAGTAGAGTAGAGTAGTAGCCATAGCGGCAATGCCTGAGGTTATCATTACTATGTAGTAATAAATTAAGCACCTTACTCAATTGTTGGATGAATCAGACCATCAACAATAAGAGCACGGAGAGAGTGCATCATTCTTAGAAGGAGAAGACCAAATCCAATTTCCAAAACCCAAGGTATTTGATAGCAAGAATCTCACTGGCATAATGGAGAATTTTGTATTTGACTATGAATGTTATTTTGAGACTACAAATTTTCAAGATGAACGAAAATAAATTCTCTTTGCTTCAAGCCAATTAGATAGAGCGGCAAAACTTTAGTGAGGATTTTGAGCAGAGCAAGCTGAGCGGCAATTTTTGCACCAATCTTGATATGGGAAAAATTCAAAGGTGCAATAATTGAGCAATTCCAAGCAATAAATGCTACATGAACCACACAAGATAATTTGGCAGAGTTTAAGTAGATTGGTTCCATAAGAAGCTACATTACACAATTCTACAACACCATTATGCAAATTCTATACATATTGGATGGTGAAGCTCTGGATCAATTTGTGAGGGCTTGAAGTCACAAACAAAAATGGATATGACTATGCAAAAGCCAAAACACTTGGAAGAAACCATGCAGTTGGCTGAGCATTGTGATTCCTTGGTTGCGACAACTTGGTCTTGACCTTGAACTTCATAAAACCTACCAACATATTACACACGGGTGGAGGAGCCAACACCAATGGAGAATGATGCCATCCCATGGAGACCACTTGGTACAGCAGATTGGGAAAGATTATGGCAAAACAGTGGTTGCTTTTATTAGTACCAAATTGGATATCACATTGTTGAATGTCATTGAAGAATGTCCAAACTTGAAAAATTACTCAAATGGAGTTTGTGGAGCAAAATGATTAAGGAAATGAGGAATCCAAATAGGAGATTTCAAGCCGCTAATGGGAACTTGATTAGTTCCAATAAGATTGAAGGCTCAACCTATGCAAGTTTTCTTCACTTGCAAGGTATGATATTTGATCATGGTTGTAGGATTTTGGCTAATTCTGGAAGGTCATAAAATTGTATGTCTATGCAATTAGCAAGGAAAGTAAGTATTTCAATCAAGCCAATACTTGGAAGTAGACTGATGATGGCAATTGGTAGAAGGGCTTCTGCATTCTGTACCTCGCATCTTGTTACCTTCAAGATTGGAAAGGAGTATTTGGAGTGTATGAGGTTTGTAGTGGCACCTCTACACTATGATGTCATTCTAGGCACACCTTGGCTTGAACATCATAAGGTTCAATTTGATTGGAACCGACAACAAATTCAAGTACAACACCAAGGTAGGAATTTCATATTAGGTTGTTTTGCACCTTGAGTAAGACATCTAAGAATAGTCAAACCCAAGATGAGAGGTTTTTTGGGAAAGCAACCATAGAGTAAGCTTTGAACAAAGATAAGTCCCAAGATGGAAAGTTTGTTAGTGAAGTAGCCATAAAGTGAGGTTTGGAGGAAGATAAGTATATTTTTACAATGTGGATAAAATCAATTTTGCATGGAGGATATGAGGAGGATCAAAAGTCTCATCAAGCAATGGTTGATCAAATTATCCAAGAGTTTTCAAATGTGTCTCCGGATGATCTTCCAAAAGGGATTACCCTCTGCTTATGGTATGCCCTTCAAGATTGAGTTATTGCCAGGAAGTACTCTAGTGAGTAAACAGATCTACCGGCTCTGACCAAAGGAGTTGGATGAGCTCCAAACAACATTAATGGAGTTGTTGGAGAAGGATTTCATACTATAAATTACATCTCCATGTAGAGCACCGGTACTATTGTTCCAAAGAAGGATGGAAGACTTTGCTTCTATATTGCTTATTGTGGCCTCATAAACAAACAGTAAGAAGAATGCATATTCCTTGCCTCAAATTGATGACTTGCTCAATTGATTGAGTAGTCCATGATACTTCTCCAAGTTGGATCTCCAAAGTGGCTATTGGAAAATTCCCATTGATAGAGATGATGTACAAAAGACTTCCTTTTGCACAAGGTATGGGTATTTTGAGTGGAGAGTTATACCTTTTGGGCTCATTAATGCTCTAGTAGTCTTCATGGATCAATTGCATTGGGTGTTGGATGGGTATTGGATTGTATGTGGTGGTGTTCTTGGATGACATTTTAATCTATAGCAGGATAGAGGCAAAACACAAAAATCATGTACGAGAAGTTCTAAGATGACTACATCAATGGAAGTTTTATTGCAAGAAGTCAAAGTGTACCTTTTGGCAAAAGGAAGTTACCTTCTTGGGTCATAAGATCTCATTGGAGGGGATCAAGATGGAAGAAGAGAAAATCAACGCCATTATTGATTGGTCTACTCCAAAGGATGCTATAGAAGTATGAGCATTTAATGGATTAGCAATTTTTTACCGATGGTTCATCCACTATTATACTCATGTGGCCGTATCATTGATTGACCTCTTGGAGAAGATCTTGAGCTTTCAATGGACCACCAAGTATGAAGAAGCATCCCAGAAGTTGAAACATATGGGATTGGAAACACATTGGGAACAATTAATGATGGTATATGCCACCAAGGTATGGAGGCATTATCTCTTGGGAAAACAATTAATCATGCAAACTGATCAGAACTCATTGTTGCAGACATTACATTTAGGGTACATGAAGATTTGACATCATTGATGGGAGGAACAACTATAATTTTTTGACCTCAAATTTGAGTACAAACCTGGTCATTTCCATCTCATCCTTGATGCCCTAATTTAAAGTCTCTTCTTCTCATCACAATGGCAATAACGATAATGTTAGTCAACTCCAAATCTCAAACTGACTTTAGGACAGCTTTATAATAGGATCCCTTCTTTCAAATGGTACAAGGTTATCTTGCATCATGTGACAAGGAGAACAAAACCTTCTCTTTCAAGGAAGGCCTTTTATTCAATGAGGATTGGATCTGTGTTCTAGCCAAGAGTGATCTTGGACTTGTGCGCCTTCAAGAAGTCCATGATTTACCAATCATTGGCCATATGGATATGGATAAGACCTTGGGTACCTTCCAACGCCAATGGTGGTGGCTCAACATGGCACGAGATGTTTGGAAGTTTGTCTAAGTTTAGGGTCTTGTGAGAGCTACTAAAGTAATAAGGCTAGCAACCAAAAACCAAGTGGACTCCTTCAACCATTCCATAGACTTGATAGAAACATGTGAGCTTAGACCTCATTACATCTTTACCCAAGACAAAGCAAGGTCACACAATGACCATGGTGTTTGTAGATAAGCTTAGTAAGCAAATCCATTTGGCACCAACCTTTGATACCATGGATGCTCCAACATTGGCATAGATCTACTTTGACAATATATTCAAGCATCATGGGATGTCTTGTGTACTCATCTTCGGTTGTGATCCTTGATTCATTGTAAAATTTTAGCAAGCACTCTTCTATATACTTGGCACCAAGCTTGCTTTGTCCACAACCTATCATCCTCAAACTGATGAGAAAATTGAACGTGTAATTACACCTTGGGGGATATGCTTCATGTCTTCATCAACCTTCACCAAACCAATTGGGATGAATGTCTTGCAATTGTAGGGTTTACATACAATAATTCCAAATAGGCAATCACCGGATTATCTCCTTTTCTTCCCTAATTTTGGCCAAGATCTACTTGTTCTAGATTCCCTTCTTGCTCCTCCTCCATCTCATGTTCCTCATACTTCCACCTTCATATCCCAATCATATCCCACCATATCCCAATCCCTCCAACAAGCCAAATCTCATCTCCTTGTTGCTCAAAACCATCAAAAACAATATGTGTACCATCGGCATGATTTCACCTTTGAACTTGATGATAAGGTCATGCTCTTCTCTAGTAACCTACCCCTCCTACTTGATACCCAAGTCCATGAACTTACCCCTAATTGGATAGGACCCTTTGATGTCACTCAAATGATCTCTCCTATTGCTTATCAACTTGCCTTGCCTTGTCATATATACATCCACCATGTCTTTCATGTTTCCAAGTTTGTTCCTAATCCATCTTCTTTTTCCTCTCATGTCCAACCTCTTCCTCCTCCCATCTTTATCAATGATCATGAGAAATATGAAGTTGATCATATCCTTGTACGTTGCCACATTCAACAAGGCCATTGACAACATATAGAGTACAAAATCTTCTAGAAAGGGTATCCCTTTCATGATGTCACTTAGGAGCCTCATTCTCATCTCTAGAATGAAAATGGCCATCCAAGAGTTTGAAGCTTAAATGGCAACGAGGATGTCACTAACTAGCATGGGGGGATATGTAATAATATGGAGTTTAGTGCAAAGTTAGTCAATGCTAACAAAGTAGCAAATAGGCCAAATTAGTCTAAAATATTCCAAAAGTATCTAGGAAACTACTTGGTACCTCCCAAGTATTGGGTAACATGTATCCCAAGTAGTGACTTCTAGGAGGAAGCTTCTTAGGAAGCTTGCATTCCAAGTAGATAGCTTCTTGAGAAGCTTCCTAGTTAAGTTGGCTTGTACTCCAAGAAAGTGGCTTAGGGAAGCGTCTTAAGAAGTTCCCCAAGAGCCTTGTATGCTCTCTATAAATATCAAAGCTGAAGCTCATGCTAGGCATTCAAAGTTTCCCTCATTCAAGAGTCCCAATGTGATCTTTCACTTTCCATTTTCTTATTTCTTTCCTTGGTCTTTTACAAAGATCATCCAAAGGTGAAGAATGAGTTGCAAGTAGTGAATTATTTGAATGAAGAAGTCATGTAGATGACAAAACGTTTAATCTGAGGAGAAGAAGAAGCCAAAGTACTTTGAGTTGATGCAATAGTTAGGCGGTAAAATTTGAAGGATCTGCACGAGAGTTTTGAGAAGCATAGTAGTATTATTGAGCATCAAAAAGAAGAACTGAGGGAGCAGAAAATAGTGTTTGAGAGATTGAAGATAGAGTTCAAGGACATGCATCTGGAAGTTGTACACTTCAAGGCAATCACAATAGTAATGGAGCAAGAGTTGGAGCACTTGAGATTAAGTGCAATAGAGAAAGATTAGGCTTGGCAATGAGAACTTGTGAGTAGAAGTTGAGAAGAAGAAAGGCACAAGATTTGGTAAAGCGTGCAGAAGCTCAGATTGTCATTATGCGGAGGAGAAGAAGACATTGAAGGTGGAATTTGAAGAGGAATTGAAGATGTATTGGAAGGGGTTAGAAGTAGAAGAACTTGACAGGAGCTAATTCCATCAGAATTAGTATAAGAGGTCATTGAGAGAATGAAGGCAATGTTGAGGACTAACGCAGAAGGAAAATTGGAGGAAATGAGACTACATGAGTTGAAGTTGTTAGTGCAAGAGACAAGGAAGAGGAAAGCAAAGGACAACAACTTGAACAAATTGTTGATTTTTTGAGAGATAGAGCAGATATGAAGATGATAGAATTAGGAAAAAATGTGAGTCTCAAATTAGATTTACTTAAATTGGAATTAGATGAACTTTGTAACAGCGTGAAGGTAGAACACAATGTAAAGTAAGTGAAGTAGAAGTGCAAGTGACTTTGGGTGAGTTACCTTGGTTCATAGAGGTAGCCAGAGTAGAGAAGGAGAATGTAGTTAGAATACCCATGATTTCAACTGCAATCTAGACTGAAGACATGACAAATGTAGAGGAAGTTGTAGATGAACCCAAAGTGCAAGAGGTGCTTGTAGTTGCATTAGGTGTAGAAGCCAAAGTAGAAGTAGACATTGGATTGGAGTAGAAGTAAGAATTTTGAGATTTGAGGAGGTAGATATGAAGAAGTGAGGTGAGACTTTGGATCTACAGATTTGTAAAGTAACCATTGAAGCGGTTTAGGCAGCTTAGATAATTGTTGAGTGCACTACCTATTTAAAGGAAAGTTAGAAGTGCAATTGGAGTGTGTTAGATGTTAGATTCTATAGCTCTAATTCCCATTCTGTGTGTTTGATCTTGAATGGAGTCCAATCAAAGCAATGCCTTGACAAATTTGTGAGAAATTGTAGTGTTGGTAGTATTCTACATTTGTGATCACAATGCTGGATTGATGCGAAGCAATTTTGATTGAGGAAGTTGTACCTTTAGTGGAGGGGTGGAACACAATTTCAAGGCAAAGTTCTGTCATGGTGAAGTAGCTTTCTTCAAGAGAACGGAATCATTACAATTAAGATTGATTTGGAAAGGATAGAAGAATTGTGATTACATGTGATGTTAATCTATGATAAGATTGTGAACTAAGCACTTGTTACTCTCTTTTGGGTGTGGTTTCTACTCAAGAGGCTAAAGATGCAGTCAAGAAGAATTTTTTGTGATATTTTACTTTGTGTTTGACCACTTCTAACTAGTATCTTTGTGGGTACAAATAATTACTCATTGATTACCCCAAAAGTGATACTTGATGTGTTGTCATAGTCCACCATAGCCAAGAATTCAAATGCTCAACATCCGAGAAGTAAGCTCCTTGGAGCTACACTTCAAAGGTAACCCCTCTGCTCAACCTAGGTCACCAGCCCTAATAGCATCATTGATAGCACATCTAATGATTCAAATGGTGCAAGTGATGGTAGGTCCCACCATGTGATCAGTAGCCTTAACATAAAATTGGACCGTCATCAAGTAGTCCATGAGTAACTACCAAAATACCTATGACTACCAACATTATTACTCTAGCATTTGAGAAATCTAGCTTTGGTACTACAAATGATGTGATAGCTATCATGCATATATATATCGTTACACAACATACATTATTACACAACATACATCGTTGTCTATAGCATACATAAGAGAAGCACAACTCATACATAAGTCATACATGAACTCTAACTCTAAAGTCACTCAATCACCTCCTAGTTGGCAATTAGGTCCCTCTTACTCCATATAGCCATCTAATCCAAGTATGTGGTATACCCTATGGTGGAAAAATTCAAAAGACCAAGTGCTATCAAACTCCATCATTAGTTGTATGTTTGCAATCTATATCACAGGTGAAGGGTGAACTAGCTATAGGTCACATACATCTAGGACATAACCATTATCCTTGAGGAACCACCATGAGAAGAAGAGTCACACATGTCATGTGCCATCCTCTCAAATAATTATCACACACCAATATAATAGCAATTCCACCAGAAGAACCGCATAACATACATTGCAAGCCTACATGTACAAGTGCCAAGCTTTGGTCCACAGTGCCATCAATGTTTGGGAGGTGGTATGGTACACAATTTTGCACATGATCCTTCCAAACAATACCATTGCATCCTTCCAACATGAAGAGTCCAAAAGGCAAAACCTCACACACTCTCAAGATAGTGCGGCCTATAGTAACATCAAGTGTTGTCAATGTAATCTAATCTGTTGTACATATGTGTAGTCACCTAGATGAAATCAATGGATTGAGATTCTATAACCTCCTCCTCAAATAGTAGCATAGTGTAAGGCATCCATATGTTGAGCAATTGCTAAGTTCTCAAAAGCCATTAGTATCACTCTCCAAAAGATCTCCACCTGTTGAGAATATACACTCATCCATAAGTTTGGATCATCCAAATCCAAAACTACAATAGCATCTCAATGAATGGTTGTAGGTAAATCTTGATCTTGTCTATAGAGTAGAAAGTAAGGAGAGAAGGATACTAAAGAGACTTGCCAATTGAATCAATTGCCCATGGCCAACCAAGGTAACTAGGGATCCCAATCTCCCAAGTGGCCTCTCTATAAACCATACTTATGCAATCCTCTCTTCATCATCTGAACCGCTCTCTCTACTAAGTCATATGCCTTAGGGTGATCTTGGGAGGTAGTATGATTATCAATCAAGGCCTTATCACATAAGACTTGAAACTTTCCAAAGAAGTCTATACCCTTATCAGGTTAAAACCTCAATTGGAGCACCAAAATGACTACCATGATACATGGTTGATAGTGGAGTTGACTTGGTTGAGGAGCATGGGATCCGCTCAACGACCAATAGTTTATGGCAAGTAGCAATAATTAGGTTGGAGATGTTACCAACTAGACCTACCTCTGAGCAAGCTTGGTTCACGCATGGAGTTGTCATATTGGATAACCAAAGGAGAATTTTTTTTGTTTGGCCTAACCTTCAAGGAACGTTTATACACCAAAGAGAGTCTTATTAGACTTTGGTGTATAGCCGTTTATGTTGGAGAAGGCTATAATTGTTGGTCTAGAGCTACGGAAGACTGATGTGGAGAGGTATCTATCTCAGATCCAAACATCTTGAGGGGGTGGTTCTACGCAATACATCACATGTAGAGAGCTTATTGTCTAGATTTAGCCTGGTCATCCAATTGATAGTTGTGGTGAGAGCTCAAGCCATTGCAATAGTAATAGAGTCATATGATGTGCTAGTTGGTGGAGTACTGTTATACTTCATGAGTTTCAATATTGACTCTTGGGAGGAGACAGCCTCCTATAGACCAAGTTGGCAGTCAGGTGAGGGATGGGTATGTTGCCTACCAATATGCTTCAATAAGGGCTCACTATAGTCAAGGACCATAAGATCAATGTCAACTTTCAATGGTGACATTACTTGGCCTGGTGACTTATTGGAGGGGAATACCCATGTAGAGGATACTTCAATACCAAAGGAGATCACTTGGATTTGGAGTACAAGTAGGATTTTTCCATCCACCTTGGATGTTTCTTTGTGGAGTTCTGAGGAGGACTTGGCTTGGCTCACTATAGTCAAGGACCATAAGATCAATTTCAACTTTCAATGGTGCCATTACTTGGCCTGGTGACTTATTGGAGGGGAATACCCATGTAGAGGATACTTCAATACCAAAGGAGATCACTTGGATTTGGAGTACAAGTGGGATTTTTCCATCCACCTTGGATGTTTCTTTGTGGAGTTCTGAGGAGGACTTGGCTTGGCTCACTATAGTCAAGGACCATAAGATCAATTTCAACTTTCAATGGTGCCATTACTTGGCCTGGTGACTTATTGGAGGGGAATACCCATGTAGAGGATACTTCAATACCAAAGGAGATCACTTGGATTTGGAGTACAAGTGGGATTTTTCCATCCACCTTGGATGTTTCTTTGTGGAGTTCTGAGGAGGAATTATTCGAGCATGTAGGTCAGTTGGTGCCATAAGCTTTGAGTGGAAACCTTTGTACCACTAAGAGACTAAAGTGAGGATGAGACTCTAGAATCTATTACCTTTTCACCTTTAGATACCATACTCATTGTTTGGCAGTATCTAGTAGAGGGAGTATGTCTATTGGAGTTATTTGGTGGGATCAGCACTAGACTAGCTACAATATTACAAGCAAATATACAAGTACAAAGGTACTTGTATGTGGAGAGAGATGAGACTACTAGGCAAGTCTCTCTACATCATATGGTGCACTTGGCCTATCGATATCTTAAGTTATTATTGATGTTAGTAGTTAGTGGTTACCAGAAGACCCTATTGGTAGACATTTCCTTATTGGAGATGTAGGATTTTAAGAGGCGTGGTTCCATCCATTTGGTGATTTTGGATAGCCATGTCAAGGACAAACCCATGCTAGCTAAAGTCAAGGTCTCCAAGATCCTCATTCTAGTGTCTTTTGGGAGATGTTACATATACTATGACATCTCCAAGTTCATCAATCCATTTCTCTAACTTACATTTTGGAGAATATCCTTTTGATGGATGATTCTTGTACCCAAGTGAGACCTACCATGTGGTTGGATGCAATAGAGTGGGATCATGGGCTGATCATCTTTGTCTTTGGTGGACAAACCCTCTACCTAGAGAGGTTCTATAGTATGCTTATGATGGTATTCAATGGCTAGACCATCTCACTATTGATGAGATTTTGGATATAAAGCGCCAATCTTAGATGGTGGTAGTAGTTGATAGGTCATCTATGGAAATAGTGAACCTTGATAGATAGCTCAGGGCCGCTTTACCCACAATTATGAGTTTCCTAAGCTCCCATGCTTTTTGAGAGGGAAGGTCTTGGACTTGTTTGGGACTCATAGTTATAGCAAGTGGCGGAGTCCAATGCCAATGAGAGGGAGCAAGTGATGGGTTTTTGTACCGGTATTATAGTTATTATAATAATGTCAAAGGCATCTAGATGTCAATTGTTAGGTCAAGCTATGGACCTGAACTGTTTGACCTAGATTGTGAGCCTTGGCTTGGTAGAGAAACATAGGATGAGCTTGACAGACATCACCACTCAAACACTTGTGAGCTCTATGGCTATCAAGATAATTTAGGCACATGATGGGGATGGACTGTGTGGGCAAGGTATTCTTGGGACACAACCAATGGCTATAAGCGAGAGTGGTCTACTTGGGTCCATCCAAGTGAGTGTGGTTGGGTTACACCCTTGGTCTACTTGGGATGCAACTAAGAGGACATATAGAGCTTGTAGCCAAATCAGAAGGAGTTTTCCACATTGAGGTTGGGCACTCTAATGGTTAGATGCATGACACTATTACTCCCAATGGCCCAATGTAGCAGCCAATCAGTACGTCTTCCACTCTTACATCAATTACAAAGGAAACTTAGGAGTTAGATATTGGACCCAAACTTAAAAGAGGAGAAAGACAAAGAGTTTGGAGTTTCTTGAAGAGCAACATGAATTGTTTTTTCTTCAATATTGTAAAAGACCAAGACCAAGGAGAGAAATAGGAGAATGGAAGATCACATTAGGACACTTGAATGTGGATAAACTCCAAATGACTAGCATGAATTTTGGCTCTTGTATTTATAGGGAGCATACAAGGCTCTTGAGAAGCTTCTCAAGAAGCTTTCTTGAACCGCTTTCTTGGAGTGCAAGCCAAGTTAACCAAGAAGCTTCTCAAAAAGCTTACTTCTTAATGCTACCTACTTGGCATGTAAGCTAAGTTGGTTGGAAGCTTCTAGACGCTTCCTTCTAGAAACTATCTATTTGGGGTGCAAGCTAAGCTAGTGGGAAGCTTCCCAAGAAGCTTCCTAGATACTTCTAGGATATTTTAGGCTAATTTGCCCTATTCACTACTTTGTTAGCCTTGATTAACTTTATCGCTAAACTCCATATTGTTACATATTCCCCAACTACTAGTTGGTGATGTCCTCATCGCCATTGAAGCTTCAAACTCCTAGATGGCCTTTTGTGCATTCTAGAGATGAGAAAGAGGCTCCTAAGTGGCATCATGAAGGGAACAGCTCTTCCAAAGGACCTTGTACTATGTATGTGGTCGGCGGTTGTGTTGGATATGGTGACATGCAAGTATACAATCAACTTCATACTCCTCATGATCATGGATAGGGATGGGAGGAGGAGGAGGAGGAGGTTGGACACAAGAGGAAAAAGAAGATGGATTAGGAACAAAGGGTTTTAACTTGGAAACATGGAAGACAAGGTGGATACGCATATGACAAGGCAAGGCAATAAGCAACATGAGAGATGATTTGGGTGACATCAAAGTGTCCTATCCAATGAGGGGTGAGTTTATGAACTTGGGTATCAAGTGGTAGGGGTAGGTTACTAGAGGAGAGCATGACTTTGTCACCAACTTGAAAAGTGAGATCACGATGATGGTGATCCAGATATTATTTTTAACTTTTATAAGCAATGAGGAGATGAGACTTGGCTTGTTGGAGGGATTTGTATATGGTGGTCAAGAAGGTTCAAGTATGAGGGACATGAGATGGAGGAGGAGCAAGAAGGGAATCTGGAACAAGTGGATCTTGGCCAAAATTGAGAAAGAAAGGAGAGAATCCGTTGCTTGCCTATTTGAAGTTACAGTATGCAAACTCCGCAACTGCAAGACATTCATCCTAATTGGTGTGGTGAAGTTGACAAAAGCACTAAGCATATCTTCCAAGGTGCAATTTTCACATTCAATTTGTCCATCAGTTGAATATGATAGGCCGTGGACAAAGCAAGCTTGGTGCCAAGTATTTGGAAGAGTGCTTGCCAAAACTTTCCAATGAATTGAGGATCACAGTTGGAGATGAGTACACACGGCATCCCATGATGCATAAAGACATTATCAAAGTAGAGTTGTGCTAATGTTGGAGCATCCAAGGTATCAAAGGTTGGTGTCAAGTGGATTTGCTTACTAAGCTTATCCACAAACACCACAATTGCCGTGTGACCTTGCTTTGTCTTGGGCAAGGATGTGATGAGACCTAAGCTCACGTGTTCCCATTGAGCAAGTGGAATGGGAAGTGGTTGAAGGAGTACACTTGGTTTTTTATTGTTGACCTTGTTACGTTGGCAGCTCTCATATGATCAAATAAACTCTTGAACATCTCATGTCATGTTGAGCCACCACCATTGGCATTGGAGAGTACCTAAGGTCTTGTCTACACCCATGTGACCAACAATTAGTAAGTCATGGGCTTCTTGGAAGCGTACAAGTTGGAGATCACCCTTGGCTGGAACAAAGATTTGGTCCTCATGGAACAAAAGGCCTTCCTTGAAAGAGAAGGTGTTTTCTTCCTTGTCACCGGTTGCAAGATGCACTTGTACCATCTGAAAGAATAGATCTTATTGTAGAGTTGTCCTAAACTTGATTTGGACCTTAGAGTTGACCAACACAGTTGTAATTGCCATTGTGATGAGAGGAAGAGACTTCAAATCAGGTTGTCGTGATATGGCATTAGGGATGACATAGAACCAACCAGGTTTGTGCTCAAGTTTGATGTCAAACAACTATAGTTTTTCCTCCCATCAATGATGTCAACTCTTCATGTGTTCCAAATGTAATGTTTGCAACAAGCACTTGTGATCAGTTTGCATGACCACTTGTTTCCCCAAGAGATAATGCCTCCATACCTTGGTGGCATAAACCATTGCTAGTTGTTTCCAATCCTAAGTAGAATAATTCCTTTTCATTGTATTTAGTCTATAAGACACAAAGGCAATGGGATGCAATCCATATGTGAATTCTTGTTGCAACACAACTCCAATTGCAAAGTTGGGAAGCATCAAAATCAACCACACATGGTAGTTGAGGGTCATATGGTTGAAGAATTGGTCTTGAAGACACTATATATTTCAATTTTTGGAATGCTTCTTAGTGCTTGTTGGTCCATTGAAAGCTTGAGTTCTTTCCCAAGAGATTGGTCAATGGTGCAGCCACATGAGCATAATAGTGGATGAACCATTGGTAAATACTAGCCAATCTATTTAATGCCTATACTTTAGTACCATCCTTTAGAGTAAGCCAATTAGTGATGGCCTTGATTTTCTCCTCTTCAATCTTGATCCCCTCCGATGAGATCTTGTGACCCAAGAAGGTAACTTCCTTTTGCCAAAAGGCACACTTTGACTTCTTGCAACAAAACCTCCATTGTCTTAGTCATCTTAGGACTTCTCACATGTGATTCACATGTTCTACCTTTTATTATAGATTAAGATATCATCTAAGAACACCACTATGTAATGTGAGCCGTCCTGTCTCTCATTCAAGATGAACCTTTGATGGCTATTATAGTAGCGCACCATGGACTAAGAAGGCAAGGAACCCCAACTCCATCATACTCCTCCAAGGCTAACACTCCAAGACTCAAGACATTGCTCACTAGAGAACTCAATGAGAGAGAGATGGTTGCAAATGAAAGGATGATGAGTACCTCCTCACCCCTTGTTATTATACTTGTGAAATAGTTACGCACCAAAGTTAGTAATTACCGTAGTAACTCAAGTTACTAGACTAAAAGTCAAGTCAAGTCAAGTCAAAAGTATAAAGGAATATCCATTCACATGGGCATATTTCACTAGCATGTGATCTTATCTTGACCCAACCACTAAGTCAAGGATTCCTTCACATGGGCTATCCTTGGACTATAGAAGAATCCAAAACAAAAAGGCTTGCGGGCCCAAGAGTTCTCAACTCTTTTCTAAAGCCAAACACCTAGGAATAATACCAAGTCAACACACTAGAATCCAAAATAGTGGTGCTCATCTTTTTTACTTCCTCTAAAGTAAGGTCATCTCTATCTTAGATATGACTAACTCTAGCTAATCATGACTAATGTAGAACCATCTTTTATCTCTATATAAATAATATCTCTCAAGTACTTATAATACCAAGCTAAATATCACAATACCACA
Source organism: Lunularia cruciata (assembly GCA_948567375.1). Taxonomy (NCBI): domain Eukaryota; kingdom Viridiplantae; phylum Streptophyta; class Marchantiopsida; order Lunulariales; family Lunulariaceae; genus Lunularia; species Lunularia cruciata. The sequence goes on along the minus strand of OX419762.1, from coordinate 35,136,450 downwards.
CACATGCACAAATGGGTGTTACAATACTGATCTAACAATCCATCCAACACCCAATGCATCTAATCTATGAAGATTTTTGACACATTAGTGAGCCCAAAAGGCAGAACTCTCCACTCAATATACCCATACCTTGTGCAAAAGGTAGTCTTTTGCACATCCTCCTTATCAATGAGAATTTGCCAATAGTAGCTACAAAGATCCAACTTGGAGAAGTATCGTGCTCCACTCAATTGCATGCAAGTCATCAATTTGAGGCAAAGGGTTTGCATTCTTCATTGTCCATTTATTGAGCCCATGGTAATCAATACAGAAAAAAAGTCCTCCATCCTTCTTTGGAATGAATATTATTGGTGCTCCCCAAGGAGATGTACTATATCTTATGAAATCCTTCTCCAACAACTCCGTAAGTGTTGTTTGCAACTCCTCCAACTCCTTTGGTGAGAGTCGATAGATTTGTCAACTCATTGGAGTACTCGTTAGTACTAACTCAATCTTGAAGGACATATCACAATCAGAGGGTAACCCTTTCAGCAGATCATCCAGAAACATGTCCGCAAACTCCTAAAATTTGTGGTCAACCATTGTTCCTGACTCTCCTTAGATTCTCTTTGTGCAATCGGCTTGATCTACACTACAAAAATAGACTTAGCTTCCTCCGAAGCTTGTTCTATAGTTACTTCATTGACAAACTTTCCATCTAGGGATTTATCTTCCTTCAAGGCTCACTCTATGGTTGCTTTCTTGACAAACTTCCCATCTGTGACTTCTCTTTCTTCAAAGCGTTGTCGTGTTGTGGTTTTCATAGGCCGTAAAAAAGTGACTTATCATAGTTTATCTCCATATTAGTGGGGCAGGTTGTATGCTAGATCCGACAGATGAGATCTTGCCATGGAAGCCATCTATGTACATGTATGTGATTGGCCATGTGGGTTACAATCTTATCATGTTTGAGGGCTTTGATGAATAAAGATGAGGGCGAGTGGAGAGACGGGTGTGTTTTAGTTTAGTGAGTCTCAAGGAGAGAAGGATGTTGGGAGTGAGAGTTGTAGCAAAGAGCGAGTGTTAGAGCATCAGAGGAAGCATTCAAGCATGAGATGTCCCATGCTCCTGATCTGCCACTCTCAAATCCTTTTCTCATCAGGCTTTAGATTTTACACCGTGATGACTTACGGGATTGGTTGGTGGTACATTTCGGGGTGGTATTTGTAGAGTCAATGATGGGAAACCCGGATCCTATCATCCTTCCGGTGCTTGCTTATGAAAATATCTAGGACTTGCCAATATTTGTCCTTCTATAGTCAGGGAATGCCTAAATTTTCGCTCATAAGCTTTGAGGTGGAGTTGTGGGGTCCATTTGTCAAAAAGTAAAAAGACTAAATGACAAATGTGCAAGAGCTTGGATCCCAAGAGAAAATTCTGGAGATTTTGGACCATCAGGGGAGTTTGGGGAGGCCATTCAAGAAGGAGAGACCATGGTTGAAAAGAGGAGATGACAGGCTACAAGCTGGAGACAAAACTCACACAATTTAAGTTGATTCTAAGAGAGATATGATCAACTGAATCAAGGGGGGTAAAATTCATACCCATGAGCACAAAGTAGTCAATTGAGAGAGCTTCTTAAAACATTTTCACTACTTGTCAATAGGATTGCAGAGAAGACAAAGTGCTTACAATACTGAACACAATAAATTCCAGTTTTGGGTCAACCTCAAATCAGATTTAATTGATTGAAGTTGAAGCTTATGGGATGTAAGGTGTTGGCGAAGAGCTAATGATCAGGTTTGGAGTTTTGGTCACTCCCCAAATTGTGGTTCAAATTTCTTTATGAAAATTTCCAAAGTTGTTGGTGGATAGGTTTTGCACCTTTGTGCAAAGGTTTCATGTGAATTCTTCAAATAGAAAAATGAGAGTATTGGATCAAGTATACCTGGGTCTGTAGGGCTCACAAGTTAGCCCAGCCCAAAAATTGATCCACATCTAAGGACTGGGGTTGGATTAGGCTACCAAAATTTTCAGGAGTTTAGAAAACAAACACAATCAGCTATTGTGGAAAATTTGGTTGGTTCTAGATCTGTGAATTGTGAGATCTGATGCAAAACATTCTGCTAAAGATATTATCATAAGCTCGGTAGAGCAATTTTATCTTTCATCTTGATTGGATATCAATTCTCCTATCTTGTGACTATGATTGAGGGTTTCAGGTTGCCAGAGTGTTTTTGAGGATCAATTGTATTTCTAAATCAGAAATCTGGGGAAAATTTACCAAGCACCAAGAGCAAACCCTAAAAAGTGGATTTTGAAATTAGGGTGGAAGCAAAACCCTAGCCAACTTTGAGAGCTTTTCATGAGAGTTGTAGTGATCTGATTGAAGTGTATTTTATATCATTGAAAAATCTTATCTCACAGGCTTTCCATTGAATTTTAGAACACTTGAATCCAAAATATACAGAAATAGTTATTTTCATATGAGCTGCATAGAGTTTTCCCCATCAAAAAGACTTAAAAAATCCCCACACGAAGTAGAAATTTGTTGAGATTTGAAGTACAAGTGGGAGGAGGCTTGGAGTACAGGTTGAAATGAGCTTGATGACAAAGCAAGAAGGCTTTGAAGCTCTTTTTCAAGAAAAAGTACATAGAATTGTTGCCTTATTTTTGTGATTGGATCCTCTCCGTGCTTGTATGCTTGTTTGTACGCCCAATTGGCTTGGATTGGTGTGCTAGCGTTGCGCTTAGATTATTTTCTTCTAGGAGTGTTGTGTATTTCTCCTTGGTTATGTTGGAAGTGATTACCAGTAGACCAAGAGTGCGTGTTGTGATGCCAGGTTAGGTTGCTCGGTACTACCCTTCCTGATAGCAAGAATATTAGTTATGAGAAAGGAGGCTGGATTTATCTTTGAGGTGGAGAATTCAGAATGGGTGTCTCCAATTGTCATTGTGAAGAAAAAGAATGGCAAGCTTCGGGTATGTGTGGATTACAAGAAGCTCAATGCTGTTACCAAGAAGGACTACTACCCATTGCCATTCATTGATGAGATCTTGGAGGAGGTTGCAGGTCATGAGAGGTACAGTTTTGGAGATGGTTATAGTGGATATAACCAAATCAAGATTGCACCAGAGCATCAACAACTCACCACATTCACCACACCTTGGAGAACTTACGCTTTCAAGGTCATGCCTTTTGGGCTTTGCAATGCTCCAGCCACATTCCAACGGTTCATGAACAAGGTATTTGAACCTTTCATTGGGAAATTTGTGAGAGATTTCATTGATGACTTTTGTGTCTATGGGAGCAAGGAGGAGCACTTTGAGCACCTAATCAAAGTCTTGCAACGCTTGGATGAGGCAAATGCATCACTCAACCCAGAGAAGTGCATTTTTGGATGTGAAGAAGGTCTACTTTTGGGGCATATCATCTCCAAGGATGGAATAGCAGTTGATCCTGAGAAGGTGAGGAAAATCTCAGACCTTCCATTCCCTTCAAGCTTGACAAAGTTACGCCAATTCTTGGGGATGGTTGGGTACTATAGGAGGTTCATCTTCTCATTTTCCAACAAGGCTTATGCATTGACCATCTACATGAAGAAGAGTGTAGATTACATGGTGATTTTGGAAGACAAGGAGGCTCTCAAAGCTTTTGAGGAGCTCAAGCAATCCCTTGTTGTAGCTCCAATTCTTGCTAAACCTGATTGGAGTAAACCTTTCATCCTCTACACTGATGCTTCTAATGTAGCTATAGGATGCACTCTTAGTCAATTAGACCAAGATGGGCATGATCATCCAATAGCTTATGCTAGTAGGCAGATGGTTTCAGCAGAGAAGAACTACTCTGTCACGGAGAGAGAAGGGTTGGCAGTGATCTTTGGTCTCAAGAAGTTTAGACACTACTTGATTGGAGGGAAAGCCACCATTGTCACGGATCACAAGGCTTTGAAGTACATCTTCAACAAGCCTAATGTTGAAGGGAGATTAGCAAGGTGGATGATACTCTTGTCTGAGTATGACTACACCATTGAAGATAGGCCAAGAAAGAAACATGCAAATGCTGATTTATTATCTAGAGCCTATGATCATGATGGAGATGAGCCAGTGGATGATTCCTTCCCGGATGAGGAGCTCATGACAATCTCAGTCACTCAAGAGGTTCCAATGGAGTACAAGGAGATTGTGGATTTTGTGACAAAAGGTAACTATCTAGAAGGGATGCATGCTAGGGAGAGGAAGGCCCTTGCAGCAAGATCTAGACCTTACACAATGGTGGAGGATATTCTTTTTCACCAAGGAGCAGATGGTCTACTTCAAAGAGCAGTGGGTAAGGAAGAGTCTATCCTACTCATAAAGGAGTTTCATGAAGGTTTAGTATGTGGAGGACACTTTGCAGGAAAGGTGACTGCTTTCAAGATTCTAGATGCAGGTTACCATTGGAGAGGGATTTTCAAGGATTGTCTTGATTATTGCAAAACTTGTCATGTTTGTCAAGCTTTTGCTAGAAAGTCTACATCCACTCCACCACTTAGATCAATTCCATTGCTAGGACCCTTTGAGAAGTGGGGAATTGATTTTGTAGGACCTCTCAATAGAACCCCAAGGAACAATCGGTACATTGTGGTAGTTACTGATTACCTTACCAAGTGGGTTGAGGCTAGACCATTGAGGGACAAGAATGAAGATGAAGTGGGTAGATTTCTTTATGAACGCATTATCACTAGGTTTGGATGCCCTTTGGAGTTGGTTTCTGATAGAGGAGGAGAGTTTATAGGAAGCATTACTACAGCCATGCTACGACATTTCTCTATCACACATAGAGTAACTACATCCTATAAGCCAAATTCCAATGGCTTGGCAGAGAGAACCAATCAGACCTTGTGCATGATGTTGGCCAAAAATGCAGAAATGGAGGGGGCTAAACATCATTGGGACAAGAGGATTCATGCAGTTTTGTGGGAGTATAGGACAACCATGAAGACTTCCACTGGATATTCTCCATTCCAATTGGTGTATGGTATTGAGTCTACCTTACCTATTCACTTTGATCTTCCTACCTTCCAAAGCATTCATAGGAGATTGAAGAAAGCACAAGGAAGTGATGCAGAGAAGTCAAGGAAGGATCAACTCATGGAGTTGGAAGAGGCAAGAGCAATTGCTATGGTTCGAGTGGAGCAAGCCCAAAGGAAACAAAAGGAGAGCTATGACAAGAGGCAAGGCAAGAAGAAGGTGGAGCCTTTCAAAGAAGGTGGAGCCTTTCAAAGAAGGTGATTGGGTAATGTTGTTTGATTCCATTCGATTCAAGAGAGTGCAAAAGAAGTTTTTGCCTAAGTACTTTGGACCTTTCATAGTAGAGAAGGTGTGGGGAAATTACACTTATGATCTCAAGGAGTTGGGAGGAAGACACTTTGATAGGATTAACCATGATAAGTTGAAGATGTACCATAGAAGGTAGAGAGACCTTCACTTTGAGGACAAAGTGAAAACTTAGTCCGGGGGTAAATGTAACACCCATTTGTGCATGTGTGTGGTATTGTGATATTTAGCTTGGTATTACAAGTACTTAAGAGATATTATTTATATAGAGATAAAGGATGGTTCTATATTAGTCATGGTTAGCTAAAGTTAGTCATAGCTAAGATAGATGGGACCTTACTTTAGAGGAAGTAGAAAAGATGAGCACCACTATTTTGGATTTTAGTGTGTTGACTTGGTATTATTCCTAGGTGTTTGGCTTTAGAAAAGAGTTGAGAACTCTTGGGCCCGCAAGCCTTTTTGTTTTGGATTCTTCTTTAGTCCAAGGATAGCCCATGTGAAGGAATCCTTGCTTTAGTGGTTGGGTCAAGATAAGACCACATGCTTAGGGGAATATGCCCATGTGAATGGATATTCCTTTCTACTTTTTGACTTTACTTGACTTTTAGTCTAGTAACTTGAGTTACTACGGTAATTAGTAACTTTGGTACGTAACTATTTCACAAGTATATAAACAAGGGGTGAGGAGGTACTCATCATCCTTTCATTTGCAACTATCTCTCTCTCATTGAGTTCTCTAGTGAGCAATGTCTTGAGTCTTGGAGTGTTAGCCTTGGAGGAGTATGATGGAGTTGGGGTTCCTTGCCTTCTTAGTCCATGGTGCGCTACCATAATAGCCATCAGAGGTTCATCCTGAGTGAGAGACATGCCGGCTCACAGATCAGACAAGAGTTTAGGGGATCTGGGTGCTAATAGCTTTGGAGAGGCACCTTGGGTTTACCTCTAGCCTTTGATCTGTAGTCTCCACAACTAGGCACCCTATGTGTTCCCAAAGAGAGAAAAGAAAAGTATGACAGCATGCTTTATGGCTGCTTTCCTTACAAACTTCCCATCTTGGGATTGACTATCCTTAGGTGTCTTACTCAAAGGTGTCAAACAACCTAATCAGAAATTTCTACCTTATTTTTGTAGTTGAATTTATTATCAGATCCAATCAAATTGAACCTTAGGACGTTCAAGCCAAGGTAGTCCTAGAATGACATCATTGTGTAGAGGTGTCACTACAAACGTCATACATTCCAAATACTCCTTCCTAATCTTGAAGGTAACAAGATGTGAGGTACAAAATGCAAAACCTTTTCTACCATCCGCCATCATCAATCTACTTCCAACTATTGGCTTGATAGGAATACCCAATTCCTTTGCTAATTTCATAAACATGCAATTCTCTAAACTTCCAAAATCAACCAAAATCCTACAACCACAATCAAGTATCATACCCTACAAGTGAAGCAAACTTGCATAGGTCAAGCCTTCAATCCATTTGGAATTAATCAAGTTCCCAATAGGCGGCTCAAAATCTCCTACTTGTTTCCTTGAGCATTTCGCTCCACAATTTCCATTTGGATGACTTGTCGAGTTTGCTCATACTTGAGTGGACACTCTGCAATGCGGTGTCCAATTTGACAACAATAGAAAAATCTACCATCTTGTCATAATTTTTCACAATCTATTGTGCAAAGTGGTCTTGCTGGATGGCATTGATTTCCATTACTATTGGCTCCTCCACTCATTTTTGTACTTTTCTTTTCTCTCTTTGGTAACACACTTGGTACCTAGCTGTGGAGATTGCAAATCAAAGGCTGTAGGTAAACCTATAACTACTTGTCTGAACATGCATGTTACCCAACCCTTGGAACCCTCCACTCTTGTAATTAGTATTCTTGCTACCAAGTAGGGTAATGACGGGTAACCTACCTATCATCACAACACACACTCTTGGTCTGTTGGTCATCACTTCCAGCATTACCAAGGAGAATACATAACACTCCTAGAAGGAAAGAACCTAAGTGCAACATCAGCGCACCAATCCAAACCAATTGGGCGTACAAACAAGCATGCAAGCACAGAGAGGATCCAATCACAAGAATACAGTAACAAATCTCTGTGCTTTTTGTTGGAAAAGAGCTTTAGAGCCTTCTTACTCTATCATCAAGCTAATTTCAGCAAATACTCCAAGTCTCTTCCAATATGTACTTCAAATTTCAATAATTTCTTACTCCATGTGTGGATTTCATGTGTCTTCTTGATGGGAAAAACTCTGAACAGTTTATATGAACATAACTTTTTCTATATAGTTTGGATTCAAGTGTTCTAGGATTAAGTGGAAATTGTGTAAGATAAGCTTTCCAATGACATAAAATAGACCTCAATCAAATCCCTACAGCTCCCCTGACAAGCTCTAAAATTTGGCCAGGTTTTGCAACTTTCACCCTAATTTTGAAATCCCTATTTTAGAGTTTGCCCCTGGTTCTTGGCAAATTTTCTCCATATTTCTGATTCAGAAGTAAACTTGATCCTCACAAACACTTTAGCAACCTGAAACCCTCAATCATAGTCACAAGATAGGAGAATTGACATCCAATCAAGATGAAAAATAAAATTACTCTACCGAGCTTATAATAGTATTTGCAGCCTAATGTTTTGCATCAAATCTCACTCTCCATAGATCTAACCAACCAAAATTTTCACAATATTTGTTTGTGTCTTTTTCTAAACTCGTGCAAATTTTTGTAGCCTAATATAACCCCTGTCCCTAGATATGGATCAATTCCTAAGTTAGGCTAACTTGTGAGCTCTATAGACCCAAGTATACTTGATCCAAGACCTTGACTGCTCTATTTGAAAAATTGACATGAAACCTTCACACAAAAGTCCAAACTCTAACCAAAAAACAAGACTGGAAATTTTCATAAGATAACTCTAACTTGGGGATTGACCAAAACTCCAAATCTGATCATCAGCTCTTCTCCAACACATTACATCTCAAAGGCTCAACTTCAATCAATCAGATCTACTTTGAGATTGATCCAAAACTGAAATTTATTGTGCTTAGAGCTATAAGAACTCTATCTACTCTCCAATCCCACTAAAGATCATGAAAAATTTTCAATAAGCTCTTCCAATTTTCTACTTTGTGCTCTTGGGTATGAATTCTACCTCCCTTGACTCAATTGATGATATCCCTCTCAAAATCTACTCAAATCATCTGATTTCAGTCTCCAAATTGTAGCCTCTCATCTCTTCTATCCAAATGTGGTCTTCACTCCTCAAATGCACTCTCCAAACTCCCTTGATGATCCAAAATCTCCAGACTCCTCCTCTTGGGACCCAATCTCTTGGAAATTTGTCCTTTAGTTTCTTCACTTTTTGACAAATGGACATCACAACTCCACCTTGAAGCTTATGAGCAAAAATTCAGGCATTCCCCAATTATAGAAGCACATAGATTGTCAAGTCCTAGACATGTTCATAAGTAAGCACCGAAAGGACAATAGGATTTGGGTTTCCCATCACCGACTATATGAATACCGCCCCAAAATGTGTCACCATCCAATCCCATAAGCTGTCATGGTGTAAAATCTGAAGCCTAATGAGAAAATGATTTGGGAGTGGCAGATTAGGAGCATGGGACATCTTATTCTTGAATGCTTCCTCCAATGCTCTAACACTCGTGCTCTGTTACAACTCTCATTCCCAATGTCTTCCTCCCCCTCGAGACTCTCCAACTAAAACACACCTCGTCTCTCCACTCTTCCCCACCTATATACATTAGAGCCCTTGAACATGATAAGATCATAAACTAGGTGGCCAATCACATACATGTATATAGATTGCTTACATGACAACATTTCATCTGTCAAATCTATCATACAACCTACTCCACTGTTGTGGATAGAACCATGATAGTTTATCTTTTTACGGGCCGTGTAAACCACAACATGACATCGTGTGTAGTGTGTGGGTGGGTTTGGTGAAGGTCAAGGTCAAGACCAAGTTGTTGCAACCAAAGAACAAAGTGCTCAGCCAATTTCATAGCTTCCTCCAAGTCTTTGGGCTCACACATAGTCACTTCCAATCTAATGCAGACTTCAAGCCTCTCATAAAGCAATCTATAGCTTCTCCATCTAGTATATCTGGGATTTGCATAATGGTGTTCTGGAATCAAGTGATATAGCTTCTTACCAAAATAATTTGTTTCAATTCTGCTGACTTATCTCATGCGGCCCATGTGGTGTTTATAGCTTGGAACCGCCCAATTATTGCACTCTCAAATTCTCCCCATGTCAAGATTGGCATGAAAAATTGCACTCAACTTGTTCCACTCTAAATTTCCACCATAATTTAGCCACTCCATCCAATTGGCTTGAGTGTGAATAGAATTTATCTCTATTCATCTTGAAGGTTTGTTGCTTTGAAGTAACGTTCACAATCAAACACAAAATTTTCTAGTGCATACGGAAGCTTCTTGCCTTCAATACCTTAGACTTTGGAAATCGGATTTTCTCTTCTCCTTCTCGAACTGGTGCTCTCTCTACTTGCTCTTGTCTATGAAAATCTTGTTCATCCAACAATCAAGTAAGGTGCTCAATTTATTTTTGCATAGCAAGGATGAGTTCTTGCATCTCCGCCATGGCTTCTACTCTATCACACTATCCCCAATTTATCTAATTCATTAACACATAGATGCAACACATCCATCGTTCTCCGTAAGTTACAACCAAAAGCACCAAGGGTTCCTTGGACAAGGTGATCATATGCAGAAAATCCTATCCAAAGCTTGAGGTGATGAATTGTGTGAAATGATGCTTGGGTAGTACTTGGACAAAAAAATCCTTATGGTTTAGCGGAAGTGGATTTGGTGGTCCATAAATTCCATCCATCCCATTCTTGCTTTGATACCAATGTAAAAGACCAAGAAAAGAAATAAGAGAATGGAAGATCACATTGGGACACTTGAATTTGGGTAAACTCCAAATGCCTAGTATGAGCTTTGGCTCTCGTATATATAAGGAGCATACAAGGCTCTTGAGAAGCTTCTCAAGAAGTCTCCTTGAGCCGCTTTCTTGGATTGCAAGCCAAGTTAAATAAGAAGCTTTGCAAGAAGCTTTCTTCTTAAAGTTGCCTACTTGGCATGCAAGCTAAGCTGGTTGGAAGCTTCTAGAAGCTTCCTTCTAGAAATTATCTACTTGGAGTGCAAGCTAAGCTAGTGGGAAGCTTCCCAAGAAGCTTCCTAGATACTTCTAAGATATTCTAGGCTAATTTGGCCTATTCACTACTTCATTAGCCTTGACTAACTTTGTTGCTAAACTCCATATTGTTACAAGTATGAAGGATTTGGATGCTTTGAAAGCACATGGTATTTAGATTGAGCGTACTAGTAATACACCAGTTTTTTTAACATTCTTATAAATATAGTGATATGGAGAGAGTAGTGACTTAGAGTTGGAGTAGAGATTTCACATAGAGAGTATGATTCAACTATAATGATGCCAAACAAGAAGAATATGCATGGCAATTACATAGATAGGCAGATGTGTGGAGATTACCATCCTATCAACCAACAAACTAGGGCTCATCGGTATGTTGTGCTTCCATCATAGGAGATCTTTGATATGATTGGGTATGCAAAGGCTTCAATACTTTAGATTTTTGAGCAAGATATCATAAGTTGCTGATCAAGGAGGAGGATAAGTCCAAGATAATATTTTGGGCTATTGATCCTTATGGTAAGGATGTATTATATCAATGGAGGTTCTTACTATTTGGGTTAAAGAATACTCCTACCAAGTTTCAAAGGGTCATAGGCACGATCCTAGCAAGATTGGATTTTGCTTGGTGCTATATTGATGACATTTTGGTCTATAATAGTATGGTGGAGGAGCATGAGAGATATTTGGTGGAGGTGTTTGAGAGGTTGAGATCTCATGGACTCAACCTATATCTTAAGAAATGTTCATTCTTTCATGAGAAAGTTGGGTATTTGGGTCACTTTATCTACTATGGAGGACTTGGTGTTTAGCAAACCAAGGTAGAAGCTATTGCACATATCTCTTGGCCTACAAATGTGAGCAGAGTGTGAGCATTCCTTGGGTTGGAAAACTTCTATTGCCAATATGTTAGAGGATTTAGTGTCATTGCTAAGGCTTTGACAAAGCTGACCAAGCATACACAAGAGTGGTGTTGGGGAGATGAGCAAGAGAGAGATTTTATAGAGCTCAAGGAGAGGCTGACATACCCTTATTCTTAGAAGACAGATCAAAGGACAACCATTCCAAGTTCACATTGATTGGAGTATGTTGGGAGCTTGGACTATGCTTCATGGTACCCACTTCTTCTATTTATGATGATTTTTTAAAGAAGTGCATTATTAAAGCCAAAGTAAGGCTAAATGAGGAAGAAAAGAGGAAAGAATCATGTGTTTGGGTTAGACCCAAAGTCATCTTTGTGTCAAAGAAGTCATCTTTGTGTCAAAGGAAGGACTCAGATCAAACTTATGATGTGGTAAACGTGAAGGAAGGTTACCTTGTATTGTGTGTCAACCTGAGTTGAAGAACCCATAACAACTTTCCTTTGGGACATGCAAATCAAGAAGGTACATGTAATGAAAATGGCTACTTTGGGGATGAATTGAACTTGAGAGTGATAGGAACAAATCACACACAATCTATGAGCTACAATCTAATTTTAACTAAAGAATGATGTACACTTGTAGGATTATAAAATTGCAATTTCATTGAGTGAAATCTGCAATGCAGAGTCAATACCATGTGCCACTTAGAAGTTATCTCAAAGGTGTCATACTAACAAATTCATTAGGCGGAGCGATTTATGAGAAATCAAGAGTTAGTAATCACATGATGCCAATGAAGAGTAATAAGCAGGTTCTTCCATTGATGGTGAGGAATCTTGCAATTAGAAGATTAGATGTAGTGTCAAGGATCAAGGTCTTGAGTACTTTGAATCACATTTTTTGTCTTGGAACTAGAATGTAAGTTTTCCAAGGTTCATGGTAGAAATTGTTGCTAGTAAGTGTGAGGAAGGCTCCGAAGTAGAAAGGAAGAGAGGGAACTTGGCTCTCTAGACCAAGTTGGATTGGAGGTTGGTGCTAAGAAGAGAAGTTGGGGACTCATCTGGGTCACCTTTTATTGCAAGTGTGATTTGTTGGAAAGACTACAAAAGTAAGGAAGTCTTTCAGTGCTCCTTGACTAAGAATGGGTATAAGATGGATAGCTACAAGGATCAAAATAGGAGAGAAATAGTCAAGGCTTTGATGGTGATGTTTAAGCCAGAGCAAAACACCTATGTAACAAAGAAATAAGTGATCTTCTTTCATCAAATGTTTGCAGGCAAGAAGGTGAATTCACCTACAAACTAGGCAAATGGTGGTAAACTAGAGAACTCAAATGCCTCCATATTATTTCATGCCCTTTGTAACACATTTTTACCACAACTTAAATCTATTTAGCTTGGAGTAGAAGAAGGTGATGGTGTCCTATTTTCATCTAGACCTACGCCCAAAAGCTGATACCAATGAGCAATACTACATAAGGAAAATCCATAAGGCCGACAAGGCTTTGCCAAGACGGGATGAAAAAGCACTATGTTATACCTATCCCAAGTCCAATGCTAAGGAAGAGAAGCCAACCTGCAAGTATAGTATCCCCGGTTCAACCAAGAAAGATGAGGAGACTAAACCCAAAGCACAAGGAAGTGATGGACCAATCCTCGGGAGAAGAGTCAAAAGGCAAGGACTTAGCTAAAGAAGAAGATGAGCTCACTTTGTAGAGTGAAGAATCAAGCAATGGAAGTGAAGGTGAGCCTAAAGTTCAGCAGTCGGCAAAGGAGGTTGTTGAAGAGGAAGAACAAGAGTTTCATGTAGAAATTGACTGTATAAAAGTAGGCAATGGCTAGTTCTTGGAGTTGCCCAATGAGGACATTCAAGATGAGGGAGAAGAGGAGCCAATGATAGTGTTCCTGAGGGGAGGCAAGAACAAAGAGAGGTCTGTAGTTTGCATATGCAAACCCAAGTTGAGTGCAAGAAGAAGATGATAACTCAAACAAGGTTAGTCTGAAAGTAAGACAATCAAGACTTTGGAGTAAGGCCTCCATAAAAGAAGCACCTACCAAATTCAAGGAAGAAGTGAAGGAATTAAATGGAGTAGAGTATCTATCAAAGATTGTTTGTCTTGTATTGTTGCAATTGAAGAAGAAGAGAGAGGAGATGATGAAAGAGCATCCTGATGTAAAAGATGAATTAGATGTCATAAAGTACCTTGGCAAGGAGATTAGAGAGTTGAAGAAGTTAACCCAAGGAGAAGAAGAAGCCCAGGTACTTTGGGTTGATGCAATAGTATTGCTATTGCATCAACCTAAAGGATTATTGCTTGAAGGATTTGTAAGAGAAATTTGAGAAGTGAGGAAGTGAAATTGAACGAGTAGAAGATGGCATTGGAGAAATTGGCAATGGAGTTCAAGGATGCACATGTAGAGGCGGTGCATTCAAAAGCAAAGGCAATTGTAATGGAACAAGAATTAAAAAAGCACATGATTAAGCACAACATTGAAGGACCAACCATGGCAATGGGAATTGACAAATAGACATTAAGAAGAAGAGAGATCATGTAGTGTGGTAAGAAGTGTAGAAGTCTAGATAGCTCAATATGCAAAGGAAAAGAAGATGTTTAAAGCGGAGTACAAAGATGAATTGCAGATGTATCAAGATGAATTAAGGTAGGGAGAACTCAAGGGAGTGAATCAAAATCAGTAGGAGAAGTCATCATGCAATTAAAAGCAATGTTGAGTACAAAGTCAAAGTGAAGATGGAGGAATCAAGATTACATAAGTTGAAGTTGCTTGTGTAGGAAATGAGGAAGAAGAAAGCAAAGGATATAGATATGAACAATCTCTTGATTTGTCCAAGAGATTGAGTAGATAGGAAAATTAGTGCAATATGAGATAATATTTGTCTTAGATTAGATCTAGAGTAAGAGGAACTTGATAGTAGTTTAAAGGTAGAGACCCGATTTGAATTAGCTTATGTAGAAGTGCATGTGTGTAATACCAAAAGCTAGCCATATGATCTAGATGTGAAATTCGGTTTGGTAACATCTAGAATGATGTTATACATGATGGTAAAAATAGATAAGATAGAAGTATCACCAAAAGAGTAGTTCTACTAATAATGCAGAAACCAAAATAGATTTGAGAACCTTAGAACCAATAGCTAGATATATGATTTAAAGGTGAGAATTGGTTTGGTAACATCTAGGAGGATATTACACATGATGGAATAAACAGATCAGAAGGAGGTATCACCAAAAGAGGACTTCTACTAATAGAGTAGGAACCAAAATATGCCTGAAATCTTTGAAGGCAATTTCAGAGGTCTAAACGGATAAATTAGGCCTCAAAAATGTGCAAAACCCCCCCCCTCAACAGATGAAAGGCTGGCCTTCCCTCCCTCTGCTTTGTCTCATTGAGAGCTTTCCAACAGTACCTCACTCACGTGATTCTGAGACTCCTATAGAAGATTCCCTAAAAGATTCCCTCCAGTCAAAGCTTGTTTGACCAACCAAATAGGACCTAGACCAGACATGTCACCCATCCAAGTAAGTAATTTAAGGGTGGAGCTTGCTGACATGTCACCTATTTGTGTCCCTAATCCTATGGTGGAGCTTCCTTGGAGGAGATCCTCTTTGTCTATATAATAAAGAGAAGGTACTCCTTTGGAGCATCGAATGTTTGAGTGTGCAATCTGTGTTTTCTCTCTTCTCTTGCCCTCGTAGTATTACAATGTGTCTTCAGGTCAATTACCTTAATGTTTGAACAATTTAGAATAGAGAAGGAGAATGTAGATAGTAAGACAATGATTTCAATTTCAATTCAGATTGAAGATATGACTGATATAGAAGAAGTAGTGAAGAATGAACCCAAAGTGCAAAAGAAGATTGAAGTTACTTTGGTTGTAGAAACTGAAGTAGAAATAGACATCGGATTGAACTAGTAACAGTTCTGAGATTTGAAGAGGTAGATATGGAGAGATGGAATGTCACTTTGGATTTAGAGAATTGCAGAGTAGCAATTGAAATGGTATGTAATTAGATAATTGTCAAGTGTTATTCTTATTTAAAGAAGATATTTGTAGTGAAGAGTTTTATTCATTATTGTAATTTTTAAGTTGGAGTAAAGCAAAGTGCTATTACTCAGTGCTCATTATTTTAAGCTTAATTCCAAGTATCAATCCCGTATCTATGTTTGGAGAAATTTGAAGTGCAAGTCTAAGTGTGTTAGATGTTGGATTCTTTAGCTCTGATTCTATTTGGTATGTTTGATCCTGAGTGGATGCAATTGAAGCAATGTGTTGATGAATCTATGAGGAGTCACAATGTTGGTAGTATTCTATAGTTGTGATCACAACATTGGATTGATGCAATGCAATTTTGATCAAGGAAGTTGTGTCTTCAATGGAGGGGTGGAACACAATTCCAAGATGAAGTCATTTTGTGGTGAAGTAGCCTTCTTTGGGAGAACTAAATCATCACAATAGAGATTGATTTAGAAAGATTTGATGAATTGTGATTATGGGTGTTGATTTGTGCCAAGACTATGAATTGAGCACTTGTTACTCTCTTTTGGGTATGGTTTCTACCCAAGAGGTTGAAGAAGTAATCAAGAAGAACTATTTTGTTACTATGTACTTTGAATTTGACCATTCTTGACTCATATCTTTGTGGGAACAAACAATTACTTATTGATTATCACAAAAGTGATACTTGTTGGGTTGTCACATGCTCACCCAAAGTGATAATGAAAGGATGTAATACAAGTAGATAGACATGTTATCTAGAGGTGAAAATTGGCTTGGTAACATCTAGGAGGATGTTGTGTACAATGGGGATAGACAAACAGAGGTGTCATCAAAAGAATACTTCTACTAATAGGGTAGAAGCCAAAAATAGCTTGAAACTTTAAAGCCATTTTCAAAGGCTTCAAAAATAGAAAGATTCCTCCTTCCCTTAGGAGTAAAAGGTTTTCCTTCCCTCCCTTCCCCTCCCCCTCCAATGATTTGTCTCATTGAGGGCTTTCCAATGGTACCTTACCCATGTGATGCTAAGCTTCCTACTAGAAGATTCCCTTTGGTCAAACCCATTTGATCAACTAGATAGGACAAGGATTAACATATCACCCATTAAAACAACTAATCCAAGGATCAAGCTCACTAACAGGTCACCAATCCATGTATTTGATCCAAGGGTGGAGCTTCCATTAAGTGGATCCTCTTTGCTATATAATAAAGAGAAAGTGCTCCTTTGGGAGCATCGAAGGATTGAGGGTGAAATGTGTGTTTTCTCTCTTGAAGTGTTCTCTTGTCCTTGGAGTATTACAAGGGAAGGAGTTTGTGGTGTCCTATGCTAGCCATTCCAACAATTCAACAAAGGCAAAATATATTTCATATGAGGAAGAGTGCTTGGTAGCAATATGGGTAGTAGTACATTTTTGATGTTAACTAATTGGTAATCCCTTCATTCTCACAATTGATCATCAACCATTGAAGTGGTTGATGGATTCTGACAAGCTTTTAGGGAACCTTGCATGATGTTTATATTTCATGACTATTCATAGACTTGGAGTGGTGAACTCCAAATCTATGCCACTCCATGTAAACCCATTGCGTCTTGCACTAATATCTCCTCTTGAATCTCCCAAGAACTATATTGTGATAATATAACTCAAACCGCAACCATCACCACCACAAGGACCCTACCAAGGATCACCATCACGTAACATAACCAACTAAACGCCACTCACTAATGTAGCTCTAATTGCAACAACTACATTAAGGAAAAGTGCAACCTATAACCTACAATCACAACACGCACTTTCACGATTTGTAGGTCATCACTTCTTACCTCACCGGGAAGAAACATAGATAGTCTAATTGGTCAGCATTCCAACCTCACTATCAAGAGTACCCTAGAGCACCAATGTTTTAAAGTGAAGGCACCTCACACAAACATGGTGCACAAATAGAAACTAAAGAATGGAGGAGATCCAATCACAAGAAGTCTAAATAGAACCCTCCATCTCATAAATCCACATCGGAATTACTCTACCACCCTTTGGCATTTGATATAGTAAAAGTGTTTACCTACTCTTAAGCTACTCGGATCACCAAGGATGGGATCAAATTACCTCTCCTAGCCAAAGCTACATGTGTATAGATATCAATCAACCAATCTAGAACCAAAGATCTAGCAAACCCTATTGTGCACAATCTAGAAAGGTAAGTAATTTTTTCTAAATAATGACCAAAAAATCATCTAAACTAGCTAGCCTCATGCCATGGCTTGCCGGTCCTTTATAGCCTTATGTCTCTAAACTCCAAAATTCAACTAAATGAGGCTTTCTTTTCTTACCAATTTGAACCTTCTCCAAATTTGGCCAAGCTTCACCTAACTTTGGCCACATCAAACACTAAGTAGAGCAATTCAAGCAACCTCTAACTTTGGTCAGCCTCCACCAATTTGACGCACCTCTTCTATAGTTTATTGACCGCCAAATCCTTTGCTAACTCTCAACTCGAGCCACTTTGAGATGAGAGGATCTCCAAATCCCTAATTCAAGGAGGTGGGTTCTTAATTCAATCTTCAATTTTGCACTTCAAACTCAATTCATAAAAAATTGACCTTGATTGCACCTCTTGTGCTCAAATTGACCACCCATTTTCTCAAATTGACTCAACTTTTAGAAATTTAGCCAATGCTTCTGCACACCATCTCCCCCAATACCAAATCTACATCAACTTGCATAGAGCTTTTTCACACCATCATTCTCAAGGAAATCTAGGACCACAATTGAAATACCAACAATCAACCAAGCTTGGACATACCACCAACATCGACAATTCTTGCACCCAATTTTCCCTTGACTAATGTAATCAATTCATTCTTCTACTCAAATTAGAGGATACTCAATCTTTCACTCAACACTCTGATGTAATCAATTCATTCTTCTACTCAAATTAGAGGATACTCAATCTTTCACTCAACACTCAGCAAACAAGCAAGCCATGCCCACTCTAGCTAAGAGACTCAAAGTGGCATTGGCCGGTCTTTGTCTACCATAGCCAAGAACTTGAAGGCTCAACATCATAGAAGTGAGCTATTTAGAGCTGCATTTTGAAGGTATACCACTCTCCTCAGCTTAGGTCTCTAGCCCTAATGGCATAATTGATGGCACATCCGGCGGTGTGAACAATGTAAGTGATGGTGGGTCCCATTATGTGATCAATAGCCCTAACATAAAATCAGACCACCAACAAGTAGTCCATGAGTAACAACCAAAATACATATGACTACCAATATTACCACTCCAATGTCCGAGCAACCTAGCTTCAGCACTACAAATATTGTGACACCACTATGCATTGAAATGTTTAAAGAAATGCTAAAATGAACCAAATAAGTGGTTGTGCATCAAGAGACTAAAGTGAGCAAATCTCTCTAGCATTTAACAACTATGTGTTGAAATACTAAAATAAATGAAAAATTACTCACTTTATAGCATTAAATCCTTTAAATTAGCTATTTATAGTCCACTTTGATGCCATTATAAAATCCTCATTAATTTGGGATATCCAAAATCCTTACTAATTCAAGATATTGCTAACATGATTAAATATAGCTCACTTTTTTACTGCATTAAAATACTCAAAATGAGCAATATGGAGTCTACTTTGGAGTCGCTATAAAATGCTCACTAGTTTTTTTATTCAAAATCCTTATCAATTCAAAATATCTTTGCCGTACTATTTCTAAACTCGTAATTCCATCAACTCAATTATATTACTCTAAAATCCACTATGATAAATATGTATCCTATTGATTTTTATCCATAATCATGGGAATCTAACCTTGATATAGAATCCTACACAAAGTTTGATGTAAAACATCTTGAAATTTGGATCAACTTGCTCTGCAAACTCAGCAATATTCACTAAAATCTTCTTTGCTACATGTGTTGTTATTGCCTTCCTATCTCTAATTTTACCTTGATTTTAATTTTATGCTAAAATTCCTTAAAACTCTTGAAATTTGGGGTTTTTATGATCTAATTTGACTTGTAATTCTAATAATTGTGCACTTTTCATTCTAATTTCACACTCTAGACTTCAATTTACACCTCAAATACAACATCCTTCCTTCCCAATTACACCATCAATTTCATTGGTTTATTCTATATGATCTTATAGCACTTTTGCACAATCAAAGATAGACAAGATATTCAAGGAAATCTTTAATGCTTCTACCTCTTGAGATCGAACCACTTATAAGCTCTTAGATTTTAGTATCACCTTAAGCCATAGTCTTCAAATGTATGCAAAACAATAAATACTCAACCAAAATACCATCAACCGCCCAAGTTGGGAATTATCACTAACGATCACTTTCAAAACTCAAATTTCTATATCACTTTGTTTGTAATCGAGAACCAAAATCACATAATTTATAAACAAGCAATCATAATTACACTCAATCATACCAAACCACTTTAATACCAAATCATCAAGTTACATATACCAATTCTCCCTGAACTAAAAAATTATTAAACATAAAAAGGGTTGGATTTTTAAAGCTCCGGTTTGAGGTATATCTCTTTCCAAGAACGACTATGATCTAGCCTAGGACTAACCCACCCCATAAATCACAAAAACTCCAATATGAGGTATATTCTTTCCATGGGAGACTAAAAATTACAGCACGCAAAATAATCATTTTGACGGTGCAAATGATAGCTCTAAAGTAAATTCTTAGTAGTGGCTACCTACACAACCAAAGCCACGAAAGTAATGACACAAACATCCTAATAAATTATTGAACCGTGCAAATAACTTGATAGACAACTTATAAAAGTTTCTAGATAGGAAAATATACTCTACAATACTACTACTAACAATAATGAGATAATACGGGTACGTCAATATTGGATGCTCATCTGCATCCCATCAGAAACTGAATATTTATTTTGGTAGGAGATAGTGATCGATCAATACAAGGGGTGGAACATTTCAACATCTATTCCGCAAGTTTCTAGATCGAGTGAACCAAACAGTTATAGTCCGATGGGAATCCGGCAAATATCAATTTTCTGACGATCAACTGGTAATTAGTACTTTGATTATTCCCAATGTGTGTGTATGTAAGAGGTGGACCACAAAGCTAGATAACTAACACTTGACATCACGCTTATGGCAAACCTAAGAAGCTTTTGATTTCCAAATGCTTTTGATTGAAATTGAAATTTTATACAAGAAGCTAACAGTACGGATTGAACTAGTTAGGCCTTCATACGGAAACTTCGTGGGACTTTTTCCATTTTCCAGGATTTCCTACTGTTGAAAGTGCCAAGGATCCAGATATTAAATTTCTACAATTTTACGGTTCTCTTATTCTTTTTACTAACATCAGAAACATTAATTAATCCAACCACTTTGTGAAGGCCTCACACCTGACGTTTAGTGGCATTGGGAAACCGTCAAACGCACCAGGAGCAAGTGGTGGGAATGCAAGACAGAATACCACGCCGAAATGTTCCGGGAGGAGTTCAATTCGATAAAAATGAATTTCGGTTTATCTTGCTGTTAGTATATTCATGGAAACTTCCGTTCTTTCATTTCCTTCAATTTCACTTGGTCATAAGATTCACGGATCTTGAATAGGATCGAAATCCATGTGAGAAATCTTCCCGACCTTCTTGACTTCTTGACCAGGCACGAAGTGAACCTCGACCCTTCCAACCTTCTAAGGAGGAGCTGCACCACCTATATCCAAAGCATTCAGGTGATGTGGGATCCACCGGAAGATTCCATCCCATCCCAAAGATGGACTTAGCAATACCCCTACTTTGGCACATAGATTGAACACATAGATATCTCAAGTTGGTAAGAGGGCTTCGTAGGATAACCAAATGGATGGGAAGACCTAATCAAGTCAGGCCGTACAAAGATCAAAAGGTAAAATGGAACCAAGCCCCAATAATATAAATATAGAACTCCTTGACGGTCCGACGTGTCATCCATTCGTCATAGTAATGTTCATAGCAAGTAGTGTTCTTGTCAAACTGTTAAACCTACTCAGTACCGGGGGACGCGGGGGAGCGGGGGGAGTGTGGAGATGGGAGAGGAGAGGGAGAGACGTGAGACAATTTTGATAATTTCTGAGTGTTCTCTAGCATGCAGCAGTCTAGTGAATAGTCTATTCTCTTCATTTTTCAATTTAGGTTCCATTGGTACCTAGATTGAAGACTATGGAGAATGGAGTAGAAAGTTACAAAGATTTTTAGGTTTAGGGTTGAGAGTGATCATTATACATTGAGAGTGATGGGTTGAGAATTTTCATTTCTAATCTCTTGGTTTTCATGATTAAGTTCCATACGAATTTATTTTAAAATTTTGGAGATGTAAATTAAAAGTTATGAGAGTTTATAGATTTTAGGGTTTGGAGAGATTGTTTTCTTATGTGAGTTGTGATGTGTGGTTTTGCAGATATGGGGAGATATGGAGAGGAGTATCATGTGTTACTATCATTATTCTTGTGCTAGCCATGGCTACACCTTCCCATGTGGGGTCGCCTAGAGCGGGTCGGGATACACCATGCCCGATGTGTCACCGACGCTTTACCTCGCAAGGGGTAAAGACCCATGTGGGAAGGATGCACAAGGACTATGATTGGACCACTTGGGATGCCCACGTGAGACGAGCAACCACAGCGACAGCAGTGACACTCGGGATTACGCACGCTTCTTCTATACATTCGTTGATCGTTCCAGGGATACCGATCGAGTCGTGGGAGTGGTTAGCTTCTCAGGCGGGTTGCATTTTGGGGTTATTTGAGACTAGTTTTCCATGTCCATGTCTATTCTATAGGCTACCCCGCACACTCCATGATGAGGCTAGACAGGCTTTTTGCCTACCACTGGATCGTTTGGCACGGGATCCCTTGGACGAGTTAGCGTGGTTCCTATTCCTCCTACTCCCTTGATGGTGTCTTCGTTATGCTAGAGGGGGACGCGCGGGGCATAGAGAGGTGGCGGCTAGATTTCGTCGATTCCGAGCGGGTGATTGGACAGCGCTTCAGGAGGAGTCTGTTAGGGCTACACGATTTAGGAGACAGGCATCGCCACATGATACCACAGATTCCACTCGATTACGACAATGTAGGACATTGGGTCAGGCGGGAGAGTTTAGTAGAACAGCACGAGCGCTACACCCTTTGTCTATAGCGAGTCCTACTGATGAGACCATCTCTTCCCTACGCTCATTGCATCCTATAGCAATAGAGGGACTACGACTAGAGGTCTTAGATTATCAGTCTGAGCAGCCTTTATGTCTTGATAGGTCGCTATTTGCACAAGCATTGTGCACTGCCCCTCGCCTTTCCTCAGGAGGCTTGTCAGGGATGGTTTATGAGCACCTTAGAGATTGCTTCCAGGCAGATGATCCTTCTAGTGGTTTTACCGAGTTGTTTCAGGTGGCTGTAGCAATAGCGAGAGGAGACATTCTTATGTCTGTTAGTCGGGTCTTAGGTGCTAGTCGACTTCTCGCGATTGAGAAGGACACGGGAGGCATTAGACCGATTGCTATTGGAGAGATCTTTTTGCGTTTGGTCAGTCGTACCATTTTCCTTCAGCATCGTTCTCACTTTTGATAGCACCTTAGTCCACATCAGTTTGGAGTAGCTACACCTGGAGGATGTGAGGCTATATCTCTAGGCATTAGAGCACTCCTAGATATCCATCCGGAGTGGGTCGTCCTACAGGTGGATGTTGAGAACGCTTTTAATAGTGTCTCACGTGCATCCATCTTTAGAGAGCTTAGGGAGGCTGGTGGATCCTTGGCGAGTCTCATTCCTTTTGTGCGGTCTTTTTATGGCTCTCTTGCTTCCCTTTACTACCAGCATGGTGGTTCATAGGAGGGAGTCACCGTCTTGGAGTCAGCTGTTGGTACACGACAGGGAGATCCTTTGGGGGGGGGGGGGGGGGGGCCTTATTTGCCATGGCTCACTTTAGAGCTCTCCTATATACTACTTTGGCCATGCCAGGTTGTGTATTTCCCTCCTTGGCATATGATACACACATCGTAGGCCCTATAGATCAGATTAGGCAGGCCTTTGACTACTTGACTACCAAACTACATCTAGTAGGCTTGAGAGTCAAGGTGTCAAAGTGTAGGGCATGGTCCCCTTTAGGTATCCCTCCCCACCTTGAGCTTCCAGAGGGGTGTATCACATCCACAGATGGACTTCGTGTTCTTGGAGTGCCAGTAGGATCGGAGGATTTCGTCGCACGCTTCTTGGACGCTACCCTTGTCGAGGATGTTCTCCATGTAGATGACCTTCCATTACTAGGAGATCCGCAGGTGGCATTTGGTATACTCTCTTCCAGTATTGCTCGTCGACCATCCTACCTCATCCGTACAGTTCCCCCCTCACCGTCCTTCCTATCACGTCTGAGAGCATTTGATAGGAGGATTATGGGAGTCTTTGGTGATATTATTGGACCAGGGATTTTTGAGTGTGTGACAGGGGATTTGGCATGTAGATAGACGGCTCTACCGATCTCATGTGGTGGGGTTGGCTTGCTTTCTATGGAGGAGATGGCACCTATAGTGTTTTTGGGTAGTTGGGCTCTCTCGGCACCCTACTTGCCTCTCGTTTTGTGGTTGCTGATAGGCCGGTTTTGGAGACTTATGTGACAGAGGTGGAGGGAGGATCCTTTTCTCTCCAGGTGTTATTGCGGCAGACAAGAGATAGTCTATCCCCACGAGCACGAGAGGGTTTTCCATCATTTGCTTCACTATCGTCAGATTGGACTAGAGGTCTACAGTCTTCCTTGATGGAGCGACAGTGTGAGCATACGCTACATTCTCTCTTAGTTGACTCGTCCATTCCTCGTGCTACTAGAGCACGTCTACGCTCTTGCTCCGGCAAGGGTGCAGGCTCGTGGATCCTAGCTCGACCATGCATTAGGGCTTTCCGACTCGCACCGGCTACTTTCTCTACAGCGATGAGGTTTCGCCTAGGTTTGGTCCACCCATCTGCATCTTCACTACTCACTTGTGAGTGTGGTTCTACACTAGATGCAGCGGCGGTCCACATGACACGGTGTCCTTTTGGAGGACAGAGGATAGCTACACATTATGCCATTAGAGACATAGTGTTTGCTATGGCACGAGAGAGTGGATACTTAGCTTGGAGAGAGCATTCGTATGCGTTGCAGACGACACGTGTTAGGGCAAACTTATACTTGGTCCGAGATGATCAGGTGACAGTAGCGGATGTCGTGGTCACGGACCCTACGTGGGATACAGTTTCGGAGGGAGTGATTACCCATCCCCCTGGATGGGCAGCGAGTGCAGCAGCAGGTCGCAAGGTCTCCAAGTATAGGGGCATGCAACGAGGTCACCTTTTTGTTCCTCTAGCCTTGGAGTTATATGGAGCGATGGACATGGCATTTGACACATTTGTCAGGGAGTGCGCGAGAGCTTATCATGTTAGGCGTCAGGGGTACCACTCTCACTCTCATACTTTGTAGCTTACTTTAGACAGCGTGTGTCCATTGCTCTACAGAGGGCAGTGGCTGGTGCAATCCATAGGAGAGCAATCACATTAGGTGATGTTTCTTCGGATGCTCCAGTTGTGTGTAAACCGCACAACTTGCATAGCTCGGATATCTTAGGTGCGGTAGGGTAGATTTCTCATACCGACTCTATTGGGGCTTAGCCCCATGTTACCTTTTTTTCCCTCCCTTGTACGGCTTGATGGGGTCTTCCCATCCTTCATTTTTCCTACGCGGTAGCCTTTTTCATTTCTCAGTACCTAGAACTGCAACAGTACCTAGAACTGCAACTGGCAGCCAATCGGCTGAACAGAAAAAACATCTCGCCAAACGCTTCTCCTCTCGAGGATTTCCCCTCAGTTTGCCCGTAAAGTTGAACAACATTTCTTGTCATTTCTTTGAATCGAAATCCGTGTCAGGCTCGAAATCCTAATCTATACTCGATGACTCCAGTCATTTCTTTTGGCTTTATTATTATAGCGCCGCCAGTCCCAAAAGTTTATTTCTTTTTGGTTCAGTTGCAGTTATGGCCAACAGCTCGAAAATCTTAATTTTCTACAGCTGAACCTCAGGTCCAAGCTTCGGGTCAAACTCTGTCCCCGTCCAACCCAAAAATCTAAGTTTTTCTGGTTCGACTGCTATGCGGCCCGTAAATTGATTATCTTGTGCTTCGGGCTTGAATTCCACACCGGCCCGAATTTTCCTCTGGCTCGAAAGTCTCATTTGTTTCGTTTCTGGTTGGATTCCAATCCAACCACAACTTCGAGCCGAATTCTTCGTTCACCTTGAAAATCTAAACGGGGATGAAATTTTGACTGCTGACGATGCCAGACAATAGATTCGACTGGTAAATTAGCAAGCGTTCAAACAGCTAAGAAGTTGACGTCTGTTTTCTTCCTATCGTTAAAAATTTGGCTGGAATAGATACCACACACAGTTCTCGATTGTACTCGCGCGCCTTTCAGCAATTCTTTTCTCATGTCATTGTCGCCCATCACCGTCTCTGTCTGTATCAACGAGTCGCTATAAGATACTTAAGGTCGAGAGTATCCCCTGCATGTATGCAGTGGATTTTGTAACTGGAAGTCGAGGATCAAACATCGACAGGTGTAAGAGGCCAATATCCACGTTATAACAGGAAACGGTTCCCATATGATCAGTCACGCCCAGGAATCACAGGCAACACTGATAGAGGGTAGAGAATGTAGTGACCAAGAAAGGATGCTGTGTTGTGCGTCGGTCACGTGTATTATTCACATGTGCTCTTCATTTTTTCTCCATCAAACGAAGACTAAAGGAAGAAGTTGGTACAATATGTCACAGACTAGAGCGGAGACTTGCAATACCCCATGTTAACAACCTTTTAAGCTCTAATATTCTGCTGTTTCCTAAACTCCGTCATCGGACCCTACATTTCAACAAAATTATCCTTAAACAATATCCAGTCTTCCTACAGTTTCAACAGCGAGGACAAAATTAGAGAGTTTCATCACTTGTCAATTCCTTCGATTCTGTCCTCAACATCGGAGTACAACTGCCTCAACCTTTCGAGATTCTCCTCATTGGTTTCCCAGTACCCTCGTCCATTAGCTTCTAGGAAAGTTGCGACCAACTTCCTGAAAGAGTTGGGGTTTGTTTCTAACAATCTCTTCTGCATAGCCTCGTCTTCGATAAAAGTGGAGTTTGCCTCCTCGTAAACCCAGTTGTCAACCTGTCCAGAGGTTGCACTCCAGCCCATGGTATTGGTCAACCTCTTCTCGATCTCGCGTACTCCTTCGTACCCAGAGGACAGCATGCCCTCGTACCACTTGGGGTTCAGCATCTTTGTCCTAGCATCAAGACGTACAGTCTCAGAAAGACTGCGAACTTGGGCGTTGGCGGTGGTCGTGTCTGCAATGTATGCGTTGGGCTTCTTGCCATCGGCTCGGAGGTTCTGAACCAGCTTGGTTGGGTCAGAGTCGAAGTAATGGGAAACATCAGTGAGGGAGATCTCTGACGAGTCCAAGTTCTGGAAGGTAGCCTCAGCAGTCGCCAATGCAGATTCGAAGATCTTTCGGTTCTCAGACATGCCTGCTCCCGGCTTGTCAGAGTTGAAGGCGAATGACTTCCTGGACAGGTACATGTCCTGGAGTTGTTGCTCGTCGTTCCAAGATGAGTTCTCAACAGCCAAGTTGACATTTGATGAGTATGATCCAGATGCATTGGAAAATATACGGGTAGCTGCTTCTCTAACCGATACATTAAGCTGGGCAGCTTGCTCCTGGGCGTGTTTGCGGACGAAATTCATCTCCAGAGGCTCATCAAGTTCTGCAACCATCTTCACTGCTCTATCAAGGAGATTCATCTGCACAAGCACGGACAAATTTAAAGTCGGATCCACAAGGTGAATATCATGATTCATGTGACAATCCAAGGCTCAATAACCGGATGTGAGGGGCAGCAATATTTCACACCCCACTAGTGTTGACATGTAGACAGGACACATATGGTAATAGGTAGACTTCATTGGAAAACATATGCGGTGGGCTGGAAGCGTTAGTTCACCTGGTTGATGAATAAGTCCCTGAAGACTCCGGAGCAGTTAACAACGACATCAACACGAGGGCGACCAAGCTCCTCGAGGGGAACTGGTTCAACCTTGTTCACACGACCAAGCGCATCTGGAATAGGTCTGACTCCCACCATCCAGAGTACTTGTGCAAGAGATTCGCCATAGGTCTTGATGTTGTCCGTTCCCCAGAGAACTAACGCGATAGTTTCAGGATACTTGCCTCCGTTCTCAATCTTCTGCCTCTCAAGAAGACGTTCGACCACAATTTTGGCACTTCCCAAAGCTGCAGCAGTGGGAATTGCCTGAGGGTCTAAGGCGTGGATGTTTTTTCCAGTTGGCAGAACCTTGGGATTTCTGATGGGATCTCCTCCTGGACCAGGCTCCACGTATTCTCCGTCAAGTGCTTGCAACAAACCTCCTAGCTCATTGTCAGCAACAACTTGCTTCAAGCAGAAAGCCAAGAAGTCGAAGGTAACCTTCAACTTCTCCCTGTCGGCGTCTCTGAACTTGGTCTTCTGCAGGACCTCAACCCATGGTTCCTTTCTTCCGAGACCAAGAATGTTGGTGAATGCTTCAGCAACCTTCACAACTTGTCCTTGTTTGTTGGTAGTTCTCTGGACAAAAGAACCTACGGCATCTCGG
Organism: Lunularia cruciata; assembly: GCA_948567375.1. Classification (NCBI taxonomy): domain Eukaryota; kingdom Viridiplantae; phylum Streptophyta; class Marchantiopsida; order Lunulariales; family Lunulariaceae; genus Lunularia; species Lunularia cruciata. The sequence goes on along the minus strand of OX419762.1, from coordinate 35,108,342 downwards.
CAGGTCATAGTAATTTCATTCAACAACATAACGTCACTCAAGACACCCTTGTCGCTGCTCCTGTAAACGTCTTCGATTTGTCTACCCAAGGACTCAGCTAAGATTCCAGGCAATCCGAAGATATTTTCTTCAGGCCTGTCAATGGCTGCGATGTTCACAAGTGTGGCAACAGCCTCCTCGGCGCTAGGAGGTTCCCCGATGACGTGCAGACCGCAAGGCAAAAGGCGAGACTCAATCTCCATGAGCTTACCGTAGACCCTGCCAACGACGGTGTCACGGGCATCGGAGGTCAGATCAGAACCTTCTTCTGGTAGTTCAACATCCTTGTCCAGGTTGCATTGTTTGGCAGTTGAGATGATTGAGTTAACAATCTGTGGGCCTCTGCCCGTATCCTTCAAAGATTGGTAAGAAGAAATGAGTTCACTGAGCTGCTTAAGCCCCTTGTATAGTCCAGCGTTTTCAGCTGGGGGTGTCAAGTAACTGATGGTGTTTGCGTAGCTACGCCTCTTAGCGATGGTAGCCTCTGAAGGATTGTTAGCAGCGTAGTAGTAGATGTTAGGGATGTTACCAATCAATGAATCGGGGTAGCAAGCATCGCTCATCCCAACCTGCTTCCCGGGCATGAATTCTAAAGATCCATGGGTGCCGAAATGCAGCACAGCGTCGGCCTTGAAAATCTTCTCCAAGAAAGTGTAGTAAGCGGCGAATCCGTGATGGGGACTGGCAGACTTGGCGAAGAGCAACCTCATGGGATCACCTTCGTATCCGAAAGTTGGCTGGACGCCGATGAAGACGTTTCCGAACTGCTTTCCATAGATAAGTAAGTTCTGTCCGTCGGAGTTGAGAGTACCGGGTGCCTTGCCCCAGCTCTCTTCAAGTGCCTTGGCGTATGGAGTAAGCCTCTCATACTCTCGAACTGGCATCTTGTATGCAATGTTCAGATCAGGACTGCTGAATTTAGCTTCTTTGTCGTGGATGACTTCTTCGATCAAGGCTTCGGAAGACTCTGGCAGGCCTTCCACACTATATCCTTCCTCCTTCAGTTCCTTCAACACGCTGTAGATGGAGGAAAAGACGTTTAAGTAGGCAGCTGTACCCACATTACCCTTGTCAGGAGGGAAGCTGAAGACGGTGATGGCCAACTTCTTTTCTGCCTGGAAATCACCACCCAAACAGAGTGTCAGACTATATCAAAGTAGCCACATAGGAATAAATACAGATTCAAGTCTTGTAAGAAGCTAAGGCTGACATCGCGCTTTCTCTATGAATGGTACCTTGGCTTTTCGCTTCAGCTTGGCCCAGTTGATAGCACGAGTACACAGCTGCTCGACACGATCGTGAAGGGCGTGTGACTTCCCTGCAGACGATATACAGAGTCAATCCAAGAATCCTCGTGCAAAATATCAAAATCAGGCAATTTAAATGTCCAGTCCAAAACTGGAGCACGGTACACCTTACAAACGTTAATATCACATGCAAATCAAGCAAAACTATAACTCAAAGGATTCCTCCAGGAAGACATGCTACTCCTTCGACAAGGGACTTACCAGTTCTGCTGTCACGTCCGGAGAAAACAATGGGCTCCAAACCTCCGTCTAGCTCAGGCAGGGCAACTTGGAGAGCGACCTGGATGGGGTGAAGTCCCAAGGAACTGTCCAACCACTCCTCTGTGGTCTGGAAAACCAAGGGCAATGCTACCATGTATGGCACATTTAGTTTTGCCAAAGCTTGGATAGCCTTCGGGTGATCTTGTGTGGCTGGGCCACCTACCAGAGCAAATCCAGTCAAGGAGACTACGGAATGAACCAAAGGCCTCCTAGTGATGGGATCGTAAAAGAACCTCTCCACTGGTGTGGAGAAATCTAATCCACCAGCAAAAATGGGAACTACCTTCGCTCCTCTTGCTTCCATCTCCATAACCACTGAGGCGTAATGACCATCGTCACCGGTCACGATGTGACTTCTCTGGAGAATAAGACCAACAATTGGAGCGTTCGGCCTCTTCAGTTCAGGACTGGCATCCCTCCTAGTACCATACCAGTTCAGGTATTCCTTGATGTCGTCGTACATAGTTGGCGCCAGAGGATGCCAGATACCGGTGTCAAGGAAAGCTACGGGCTCGTTAAATGATAAATCTGTGTCTCTGAGGGCGGGAACATATGAGTTGGAAATCATGACAAGGAAATTCTCCAGATTCTCTGGAGAACCTCCGAGCCAAAACTGCAAACTCATGATGAAATTGCGAGCATCTTGAGCTTTGTCGCTTGGCAAGTACTTCAACACTTTGGGCAGAGTTCGGATCAGCTTCAGCATCCCCTCCTCAAAGTTTCCTCCAGATTCCTTACGCTTTCTACGCATAAACTGGGCAATTGCACTTTTCGACTGACCAAGCTGTGACATAGAGAAAGTTCCAAGCTTGTTCAACCTCATTACTTCAGGCATCGATGGGAACACAAGAATAGCGTCCATCCTATCTCTTTGGGGCTCCAGGGCTTGCTTGACTTTGGTGGCAAGCTCTTCCACAAAAATAAGTGATCCGATGAAGATGTTGGCATCTTCGAGATCCTTGCAGAAGGTTTCGTAGTTCTCAGCGTCTCTGAGTTCCTCTACAAGGTACCCAACAACTTCGATACGCACATCGTTTCTAGTCCTGTTGATGCTTCTAACGGCAGCTGAAAGAGAGGACTGGTACTGGGCTTCCAGCACGACGTACACCACCTTGACGACGGGGACACCAGGGCGAGCTTCTGGAATGATACGTCGGACCTCAGGCCGTGTCGACGTGAACATACCACCTCCAATCGCACTGATTGACTGCGTGATCCAGATGCGAAATAAGATTATCCAGAATCAGCAGATCTCAAACACACACTAAATAATATGACAAAAATCTTGATGTGCACCAGGTTCAGTCAGTGACTTTGTAAACAAGTAGTGACGAGGCAGCGGACAAGTAGCCTACCTTTCGGACTGCTTTCCGGGCGACCAGAGGGACAGAGCCCGCAAGAGACTTGTCGACCTGCACGAGACGGAATTTGTGAGAAGAAACGCGCATAGGATAGCCTGTGAAATTCGACGAGCAATGGAACTCATGTTAACTAGATTGAGTATTGTAGGAAAGGGAACCACTGCTCGGATCTATCATGATAGAAAGAGATTGGGTGTGTGAAACGTACTGATTTCCCGACTCGGTCCACATCGTTGGCGATACGAACACCTTCGAAGTTCGAGTTAAGAGCAGCTGATCACGTAGGAGTCTAAGGTTAGATGAGGCATACAGTTTTGAAATTTGTAATGGTTGAATCAAGAGTGGACTTAGGGTTGTTGAATTAAGAGTAGACTTCGGCAGACTAGAATACTGTTCTGTAAGGATGATTTTATCGTGAATAGAAACCCCTGCACCACATTTATCTCTACTCAAATTATCCTTCCGTACTATGTTCAACCTCCTCTCCCTTCTCCTCTACCGACAGAAATTGGGTTTTAATTTGCATTGTGCCTAGATTCTCTGATAACCCTAACATGAATAATGATACAGACTTCAATCCGTCATGATAACCAGTTGAACTGAAATACACTAAAATTCATGGCACACAAAAAACCACAAGGATCATGACGACAGCGACGATGATTTCGCTGCAAAGAACGCTACGTCAGATTCATAGCGATGAGTTCTGCTTCTAGCAATCCGCCCTGACTTTGAGAGCGTCCAATGGAAGCATCTGTATACCAGAGGAGGCAACACATACCTTTACATTGAGTCCTGGAAGAGCGCAGGGACGAAGGACGGCTGATAGCCGCTGGCGGGGGAATGGTTGACGATGAAGCCACAGTCATGCAACTGCCAGTCGCCGCCATGACTGCCAACCTACAAACCAAAATCTCCAATTCTTAACCTCCGGCCAATACACTTTGACATAAAACCTCCCGCTTAAAGATACAGCTTCCAAACAGCAACTTCAACTTCCAATATTATTGCCCATTCACATTTCCACTGTCCGCCCAAACCTTCACTGCAACTGAACTAACTTAAAATACTGGACTGTGACCTGAATTGTCAAATGTCAACCTTACTCGACACACACCTTATGTAGGTAGCTCAAAACACGAGTAAATTTTCCTGCCCCCTATTACAAATCCCCTCCACGCTATTCCTCACTCCACGATCGAGCTCCTGTACAAGTGCTCTATCTCTTCCTCACCTTCTCCCGGATGTATCTCGGCTGCGTCTAAACTGATTCCTGCTTGCAATGCTGTGAATAAGAGGAACTACAGCGATTGTTTTCTACAACTCTATCCTCGTCTCAACCACTCTCTCAATTCCGAGCTCCTCTGGGAGGAAGTTTGCGGCACGTGGCCGATTGGTTGCCAATCACGCTCCACTAATGTATACTAGTTGTGAACCTTCTGTTGAGCAATTAATCTTCTCTGCAATGCACTGCCAGAAAGGGAAGAAACTCTCTGTCCTTTCTGACGAGCTGATCTCTGGCTCACCCTTGAAACTACTTCGTGGTCCCGTTCGGTTTCGAAGGAGTGACGAGAACAGAGAGGAAGAATCTCAAAGCTTTCGCCAGTCTATTCCTGCGGCGTTTCTGAATGGGAGTGTACTTCTCCACAACCCCCCAATTGACCAACCGCTTGTTCCCGTTACTGTCACACCATATCTTCTTCATGACCCGCTAATTGTAAAATATGTTAAAAAGAGGGTTAACATATGGTCCTTGATCTAGCCTATCTTTGCCGTTCGATGTGAACAAACGACAAGATTGTCGTGCAGAAAATTCGAAATTACACTTCCGGAATTTACGAATTGGTTGTCCCGGGCCCCCGGGCTGGGGCCACCCGCAAGATAGAACTCGAAACCGAGCAACTTGCCGGCAATCTCGATGTAGCTGCGGTCTATCAAATGGATGAGAGCGGAAAGTTGCTGGATTGGTTGTAATGGATTTTGATTGGTCGAGCTGATCCTCACGACATCTTCCTAGCCTGGCGCTTCACGGCCCCACCGTCCCTGTCCTGCCGTGTGGCTGCTTCAGGTGCTTCCTGAATGGTTGCTCTACTCCCGTTCACGGACAGGTTACTAATAGATTTCGGTCACTCTGGACCTCAGGAGCATATACTCTTGTCCATGTCACTTCCTTAGATTTCTATTCGTTGGGCTTGTTCATGGCATGTAGTTGCTGGGAGACAAACCCGGGTTAATGCGCAGACTCAACCAGCTTGGAACATTCTGGGACCCACGTGTTGTGTGAGACCAAGGTATTTGAGTCGCATATTAATAATATTCACAATACGAGGAATCGGATCAGTAATGATGTTGTGCCCGTCGCGTCCAAGAGGACATGATGGGGTCTTCCCATCCTTCATGTTCCACGTGGTCGTCTTTTCCTCATAGGACATGAAGATTTTTCATTTACAAGCAATATAACAAAGAGAATGCTTTCGTCATTTCTTTCAGTTCTTTCAAAACCTATACTCCAGGGTAGCGTTCTTTTAGCATGTAACGAGTTGAAGGATACTAAAATGTTTTTTTCCAGAAAAGATTTGTCAGTTCAAAGATATTAGCGTAGTTCTTCTTCATTTGCACATCTTTTTGTTGTTCGCGAGTTTAAAGAGTGTGAAACCCAAATGTATACCGCGAAGGAAATATATATAAGTGTGTAGATTTGATGATATGAGCATGCAGCATGCATGGGCTTAGTAGAGGACAGACGGAAAGCAAGGGGAGGGATGTGACACGACGGCAAATTCTATCGCTTTTGCGAAAAGCACCACTTCCTTTCTTCGGAATTTGTCCACGTAACACTCGGAACGATATAGTCACTGGACGCCCGGGGCCAATCACATTCACTCTTTAGATTTTCATGCACTTTAACATCCACATGTGCTTTTTTAAGGTTTCTCATTTCGATCGAGCACAGTCAGCATCGCTGCAATTTCGTGCCCGACACCTTGGACTTTTGCGTTGACGAACAGCTACATTAGGCCTGGTGGGATGTACTCCGCTATGAGAAGAGACAGCTCTCAAGTTGTTATAATTATGTAGGCCATGTAGAATTATGATCTCTCACCTCTTCAGTTGTCTTTCAAAATGTTTCTTTGACCGGAACTAGCGACATTTATATAAACTGCACTTTATATTAAGATAATTTTATTATAACAGGAGGGATTTCTCGTCCTCTCAGAAATATAATTTGATGGGGTGCTTGCTAATATCCTCCACTTAGTTCTGAATACTTTTGCATAAACTTTTAAAATTAGAAACTTGCTAAATTCCATGTACAATTGATTAGACACGTTAATTTCAAAAGAAATGATATTTGCAAACAATGCGGAAGTTGATTATGAACTTGAACATGAATTTTTTGTGCTGACTTTATTTTTGCACTCGATGAAAGAAAAGTTAAAGTATTTCTGAATTTATCCAAAGCATAAATTGGGAAAATAAAATGATCGACAATTTTTTTCTGAAGGCATTGGAAATAACAGAACCCAGCATAATTGCATATTGTGAGAACATGTCTTGGAACTCATTGTCAACAATAAAATTTGCTTTGAGACAATTAAGTGTGGATATCAAACTCGCTAGGATTTCTCTAGGGCTGATAACCCAGGAAATTTGAACAAAAAGTAGGCCTTAACCCCAATGGCCTCACATTCTGAATCTTCTTTTAGACGAGGAAGAAGATTACATCAAGCCAGTTTGACAACAAAGCGTGTGTATGTATATATAAATAACCGTAGCGTGGACACACACATCAGGTTTAATTTTGACCTTGATAGACCACTCGATGGTACTCTAGTCATGTTCTTCGTGGAACAGATAATTCAGGTATACGAGTTCTTGCAAATGAATTTGATGCCGTGGTGAAGTAAGAAGAAGATGCATGAAAGCTTATGAACATCATGTCTAGATGAGAACGAAACTTTATCCTGGGATTTAACCATTAGTAATCAAAACTCAATCAACGATTCTTGACCGAAGGGGCAGTCAACCTGACCTCAAGCTCGATTGGATAAAAGCCATGTACTTTGTCCGCTCGGCCAATGTAGCAACTTAAGGAAACTAGTTGAACGATGATAGCGTAAGGAGACCAGTTCTGAGGTCAAGTTTCAACCCCGACCACCACCGCTCAGCATTCGGCCAATCAGATACAGTGACTAGGGGAGTTCGATATCGGAGCTCATATCGACGGTGCTAGAATTTTGGAGTAGAGATATTTTCGTATGTCGTTGTGAGGGCAAGAGAGAATATGCCTCTGGCAGCTTTTCCACCGTAAGTATCTACCCCGATAGATGAAATATCTGAGGCTGCCCTCCTACTCCTACTGCTTCGAACTTACTGTCACCCCGAAAAGTAAAAGAGCAACACACGTGCTCAGTTCGAACTGAAAGGCTAGAATTTAACGCTGGTTCGTTTGTGGAGGAGTGAAGATATTAGGTGTGTTTGTCTGAAATATCTTACTGACCTCGTCACTTTTTCAAACGAGAGTAACGTCGTGAGCATCATCCGCATGTGCATTGTAGCGTCTTATTTCAACAACGACAAGAATTACCGTGGCAAGTTGGAGATCTATACACATCCTCTATCCGTTGCTCAAGTTATACAATTAAATGTAAGTGAATCATTTTATGCATGAACTGTGAGTCATTTTATTTTATGCATATGAAAGTCTAATTGTTAATATCAATTAGTGAAAAATATCCATGACTTAATTATTGTAAAGTTCAAAGAAAAGCTTCCATTCTTAAGTTTTCCTATCATTGCCAATGTTTTGCAATTTAAACCTGTAAATGTAAATCTGTATTGAGGGAGGATATTCGTGTAAATATTACAGTAAAGTGACTCACTCAGTGGATATAAATAGTTACAGAATAATAACCAGACGGGTACAAGAGAAATAAAATTAGAAACTCCTCTTTAAAAACATTTTTTCTTAAAAAGTACCTATGAGTAAATACTTTCTTGAAACTTATCCCACTACGTTGTTTTGGATATCTTTCATGAACGTGATACTGAAGCTCATGAGTTTTTGAAAAGAATTTCGTATGGATTAGTCATGCGATTACCCTTATATTACGTATTTTATATATGTATCTCAAACATAATTATTCTCTTTTGCTGTATGTTCTCTTTTGCTCAAATCCTGGACGGATAGAAATTCAGGGTATATTTCTTGTTCCTGATATACATCTTAAATTGAATCGTAGTCATATATGTAAATCAAGAGTGTCTAGGAACGAACTTGTGAAACCAAAAGGCTCAAATAGGATTAAAAGTGCGGTACATGATATCAAACATCATTGATATATTATGTATGAATTCATGAAAATTTTACACTTACTCCCTAAATCCAATTTCAACGTTTGAATGTTATTCCATCTTAAATCTATTTTTTAATCAAATGAAAATTTTTTAATCTAGTTAAATGGAACGATGGACACTATGTTCAATACATTTGTCAAGAATGCACAAGAGCTTATCATAATAGAAGCTAGGGGTACCAATCTCACTCTTGTACTTTGTAATATATTTTAGACAACATATGTACATTGCTCTACAGAGAGCATTGGTGGGTGCAATCCATATGAGAGCAATCACTCTAGATGATGCTTCTTCAGATCCTCCGGTAATTTGTAGACTTTACCACTTGCATAACTCAGGTATTTTAGATGCGATCGGGTAGGTTTGTCAGATCTATACTATTAGTGCCTAGTCTCATTTTATTTCTTTTGTCTCTCTCTTGGATAGCTTGATGGGGTCTTCCCATCCTTCATGTGTTCTATGTGGTCGCCTTTTTCCCATCTAGTTACATCTTGTTCAATATTCGGAATGTAGGCCAGTCTTTGATGACTATTCTCTGATGAAGGGCCACATTGCGAACATGTCACTCTTATGCGGAATAAGGTTCTTTGTTATAAAATCAAATTTATCTAGCTTTCTTAACGGGAATTGAAAGATATCTTTAATGATTATTCCCTGCTGTACACAAGAAAAATTCAAGTTAGATTGAGAATTACAGTCAAGTAACAAATGAAATTTAGATGTATGAAATCACGTGCTATTTGGTTCTTAGATATATTCTGATATTTATGTCCAATTTTTCAGACTAGTTTAAAAAGCTTCACCTCTAGAAACCTACTTGGAAATATAGAGTGTACATCATATAAATACTATAGTTAGGAAAATTGTTACTAGAGGAGATAGACATTTGTTTGATCCTCTTTCGCCGTTCCTCCTTCCAAAATTAATTTAATCATTTTATTTTACAATGGAAAGGCCTTAGAACACACCCCAAAAGAGATTATATGAGATACCAAAAACACTTTTTGTTTTTGGTATCTCTTATAATCTTGAATTTTAACTGCAGTCAGTATCCTTATATAGAAGTACAATTTTCTCTTAGAAATTTTATAATTTGAATCATATTTTTGGAATTTTGGAGTACCTTCGAACAATGAATCATTCTTAAATTTGACTTCTCTCAAAACAACTGTTAAGTTCAATATATTAGAAAATTTATATATTATATGTATTAAATATATAATATTAAATTTCTAAATATGAAGTGATAAATTTGACATGGTTGAAATGACAATATGCTTGTTCAGATACTACAGAAAAATTTAGGAGTACTTCCTTTGTGAAATTTATGATGAGAAAAAAAAATCAATAAGGAAATAATTATTTTATTCCGTATATCTCCAGGGTAAAGTCTAATCAAAGCAAATGTAATACATTTTTCCATTTGGATAAACCTGCTTTGCAATAGTGATGTGAAATGCAAGATTGTACACCCATATCAAAACATATATTGCAGACTTTGAAGATAATAGAGAATAAGTTAGAAATATTTACATATATAGACTTTTAAATTTAGCCTATAGAGGGAAAATTGGTGTGGAGCTTGCAGAATTAGCTATATTGTTACATTATTTATGTGGCATTCTTCTCATGATTGGAAACTAGATTATAATTTATACTAAACTGTTTATTTATTTGGAAAGATGAAATATATTTTTATAATTATAATAAATTGGTTTTATATTATTAATTTTCATAAAATACTCTAAATCTTTGTCTTAAGACATGATATATTAATATTTAATTAAGAACAGATCTGATTTTTATATATATATAGAGAGAGAGATATATATATTCCCTCTTGTTACAAAGAAGGTTGAGAATCAATCAGCTCACTATAAATATACTACCTTACTACTTCTAGGACACCTTTCTCTCCCTTGTACGGCTTGATGGGGTCTTCCCATCCTCATTTTCCCTACACGGTCGCCTTTTCTCCTTATTGAATAAATCCTATAATAGAAGTTACTTTTAGTATTGAACTTGCTTAGATGTGAATATATTAATGATGATTTTATCACTTAGAGAAGTTCAAGGTTTCATCATATTTTGTTCTATCTTAAGAGGTTGAACATATTATTCAACTAAAATATTATTCAACGCTTGTATCACTAAGAAAAATTTAATGTTGTATTATACTTTGATACCATTTTACTCTTAGAACATGATTATTATGCATGGCAAACTTGACTGAAGAGTTTTTCAAAACTAATGGAGTTTGAGATCTTTTGAAGATGAAAAGCTTTAGAAACTATAATAATTTTTTTAATAAAAATGAATATTAAAATATGACAAAATAATAAAATTAAAATAAAAACCATGGAATTTTCTGTTAAGAATATAAATATGGATAGAAAAATTATTTAAAATTTTATGAAATAGATACAAAATATATGTTATTATAATTGTTATAAAACTTGAAACTTTTTACTTAATTTCTTCACGTCTTTCCTCTGAATTTGATTTTTTTACATAGTACCAACTACCTTATAAAATAATTATTTTGGCTAATATTTATATATTAGTAATCTATATGATCTGGTTGATTATTTCACTCAAGATAGCTTTTGCAATGCTTGTTTTGTTTTATCTTCAGTAGAAAAATAGAGGAACTAGCTTCTTAATAGATATTGGTTTATCATACAAATATTATTGAGAAAGTCTGAATATGAGATATATTTTTTAAATGGTTCTTGCAAAATTGCCTAACCATTTAAAAAATTCGTAAGATGTTTACAAAGGCTTTTTTAATATCTAAAAACTTATATTCTTGTAAAATGTGTTATACATGAATATATGGAGCATTTTCTAGTTCTAGTATTATTGAATCTTCTATTCTTTTACAATATTACTAATATATGGATTTATCTACTTTTGTATTTGACATAACCTCTTTTAATGACTAGTTACTACAAAATAAAAAATTCTTAATATCAACCAAGTTGTAAATAAGTTGTTGAAAGGTTTTGCATCATCAACTTTTATGGCAAGTCCCAATTGCTCCTACTGTAGATAAGCAATAAATATCATTTCTGGATTATTTTTTACCTTAGTTTACTATTGAAATCATTCTCAAACCTCACCAAGTTAAGAGAGTGGATCTTAAGCTCCATTCAACTCAATTCTTTATTGTAATTTATAATTTATACCAAATTATTTGAATAAAGCTATAACTTCATCTTGAGAGTATCTTGCCAAGTTTCTTATTAGGTATGGGCCATCATTAATCTTTATTCTCTTGTGCATGCTCTTTGTTTCATTTCTTATACTCATTTGAGTGTTTCTTTAAAAAAATCATTGCTCCTTGTAGTACTTATCATCAACAAATTCCCAAATTGAAGTCCATTTTTGAGTAAAGAGTTTTGATATTGCAGTGAATTTTATTTTAAAGAATTTGCTGAAGTTAGAAATTTTTTGAACAATATTGTTCTTGATCTTATTCAAGACGTAGATAAGATATCATTTACTTTTTAAGTAGAAAAATCAGTTCTCATATATTTTTAATGGTTGATAGATTAAATCTTAGATATTAGTACAATCCGCTAATTTACTTCAAGGAGTTATATAACACTTCAATCATATTGGATTTTAAATGATGACTTGACTGATTTTGGAACAAGTGTCATCGTACCATATGTTCACATTGGAATAAAATAATTGTTTTTCACTTTATTGATACCTAGATATAAGATAGAGGGAAATTTTAGTTATTTAGGTAAAAGTGATCATTTTTATATGGATTTTTAGATGAAATACCCAACCATCTCTAAATAATTTATTTTATAATAATTATTCATGGAACTTTACCTATATCTATGTAGGACAAATAAAATTATTTTTTATAAGAACTTTGATGATTTGTTTTGTTAATCTAGTCCAAAAAACTTTTTTCCTTGGCATATTTCTTACAAAAGCTCTTAGTGTTTAAGGAACATCTATAGTTGTACAATGCTTTGGAACCACATACTAAAAATTTCATGCTTTCCAATAAGTTATATGTCCAAGTTACTCTTGCTAAATTCTCCTTTCCAAATGCTAAGGGAAACTTGCTTGCAAATATGGAGTAATAGCTTAGTATATACATTTGACGTGTGGTAAAAGTTTATGCTTGCAAAGGAGAACATCTAGAGGAAATTTTCACTAACTCTTGGGTTGCTCTTAACTATTTTTTGAAGGGTTAATAATTTTTGCATATTGATATCATTCCATAATGTAAATATATGATTAGGGTAGAGTAGACTGGTCTTAATACTAATAATCTCTTCATATTTAATTCTTACATGTAGGAAATTACCAAGATTGCAATAAGGAGGTTCAAGTTTATAATATTCAAGCACTTATTTGTACTCCATGCATCTTGATCAAGTGCTCCTAGCTCTCAACACCTCAAGGAAGACTTCATTGTGATCAATGCTCTAAATGTAGTCTCTTATGCCATCAAGAAGAAAACAATTTATGTAAAAGCATTTTCTCACCTTTGTTGGGATGATTTTCAATTTGACACTATAGATTGCCAATCAGTACACTATGGAGAAGCAATGGTAATTTCTTCATGCTTTAGGCTCCAAGTTATTTGTTCTTGATGATATTTCTATAATTCTTATCCCATCTTTGTCCAGTTTGATTCTTCTATTTGAAACTCATTTTATCTTTTAATAATTGATTTGGGTGGTTTCCCATTATTTTTCTTATTATCTTTGTCAATTGTAAGTTTGTGCATCATATTTCTCAACTTACACATAGTGGTATTGTCATTTCTCTTAGAAAATGTTTTGTTATTCTTTGACTCGTAAAACAAGATGGTACTTTCACTCTAATTCATTTCAAAATATTTGCTATACCACCATCAATACTATTTCTTGTGGTCTATTGTAGCATTTTGGTATTAGTTTCCATAATGAGTTACAAACATTTATACATCTTGCTTGTTTCACCAAATTTGCTAATGTTTAAGAAACAAAATTCTCCAAAGATTATCATATTTTATTTTTTTACCACTCAATTTTTCCACTCTGAATATTTTTGGTGTTTTTGAATTTACTATCAATACCAATAGTCTTGAGTAGATTTTTCAACAACAAATCCTCTATCTTTTGAAGTTGCCTTTTGAAACACATAATGAGTTGTGTCTCTTAGAAAATATTCATACATTATTTGTCAAGAGCACTATTATTAGATCATTTTATCTTTTTTATGGTTCATCTAGAATTTTGGTGCAAAATTGCTGAGCTTAGAAAAGCCAATTTTTCTTGGCACTCACAAATGACTTTTTTGATATAATATATGACTTACCGTCCATGAATTAAGTAAAAGTATTTGCTAAGTGGTGGAAAAATTATTACCACTCCAATATTTATGAGCAACAATGGAATCAATATGGGGTACAGTTTTGAATACTTTTTGGTTAAGGAGATTAGAGGCATTGTAGGCACACTTCTAAAATAAAACCTCAAAGATAAGATTTCTAGTCAGATATGGGGCATATCTTACTAGCAATCTTATCTTTGAGGTGAGTCTTGTATCATGAGGTGTGCAGTCTTATCTTTGAGTTCTTTGAAGTGAGCAGTCTTGTAATAGTAAAAGGTAGATACATATTTATTTATAAACTAGTTATTATTCTACAATTTTATAGCTTAAGGCAGCTATATATCATCAACAATTCACCAATATCTTCATATATATATCTCTTGCCACTCTTACCTCACATAATTTAGTGCTCTTTATCTTACTTTTAATAGTTCAACTACATTAAAATTTTCATCACGTATCAACTGCTTAGGTCTTTCTTTTAGACTTGTTCTTAGAGCGATAAGTTTGAATTTGATGTGTAAAAAGGTATTTTACTTGGATATGGTGAAGTGTCTTGTTACTATTTTCCCTCTACTTGCTCTGTAATATTTTCCTCTTATATAGGTTTCCTCTTATAGTATTTTTGTATTTCTAACCTTTCTTCACCGTGTGATAGTCGCCCTTGATCTAATATCCAATCACAGTATAAAAGTTTGATATTGTTTCTCCTCTTGTTCTTTGTGAGTATGTATGTTTTTGCTATTCTTATAGAAGATCCTACTTTTCATCCTAGCCTCTGTCCCCTCTCTTGAAAACCATGTTCTACTCTCCTTACTTCTCTCTCTTGTTATTTCTGCTCCAAGTGCACCCGATGATAGATCTTTGACTGTATATAATTTTGTTGCTACGCTCACTACTAATCATTCTCTTTGTTCTCCACTTTCTTTTAAAAGAGATTTTTTTTTCTTGTACTCCTTCCTCTCTTCAAATTTTTTTAATAAAAATGGCTCTTTAATTGCTCTCATTTAGCTCACGATGTGCCAAAGACATAAGAAAGCCATGGAAAAATCTTAAAGATTGACTGGAAGGAGGTTGAAGACTATAAATTTCTCAATTGATTAATGTTGAAGCAGTAGAGTTGTATTCATTAATCTTTATTGTAAGGTAGTTATTTCTTTTCTAAATGCTTTACTTGGTGTGCATATCCTCTTTTTATCCTACTACTAGATATTAACATATAATTCATATGGAAAACTTCTAGTTTCTCTCCATACCTTTTCTCAAGCAAGCAGTCTTGCTTTGGTATCAAGAGTTCATAACCTTTGTCCACTATTGTAGTTTCTTTCTTTCTTATCATAATGAGAATTTTCTCGGTTTTT
The DNA here is from genome assembly GCA_948567375.1 of Lunularia cruciata. Taxonomy (NCBI): domain Eukaryota; kingdom Viridiplantae; phylum Streptophyta; class Marchantiopsida; order Lunulariales; family Lunulariaceae; genus Lunularia; species Lunularia cruciata. The sequence goes on along the minus strand of OX419762.1, from coordinate 35,093,309 downwards.
TAGGTTGCTAAATGTCTTCTTCAATTGGTTTGGATGTTCTTCCAAATTAGACTCATTCAACCCTTGATTTATACTCTTGTTACAAAGCCATGTTGGATTCTCTTATGATTTTAGCACCAGCTATCTTAAACTCTATGATTGCTATTCTTGCACTAGTCAATTTGCTCATAACAGTCTATTCAATTCTATAGGAGATATATGCTAAAATAGCCAACTTTATCTCCCTATGAATTCAATTCTCTATATTATATGTATTTAGTCTAATGCATTCCTTATAATAGTTATCTTTAAGTTTCTGTACAAAAACATTTGGTGGATTCTTGTTTGTTAAGTGGATATGTTATAGATGTATAATTTTTTAGAGAGAATAAAATTAACTACTTTGTAATACCTCTTCAACAAAATCAGATTATCTTATATATAACTTTACTTGCAAATAAGCTTGTTTGTGATCCTCATTAACATTTATCTCCCTCTATCTTTTACAATCTTTATTAACATATTATTGATGTTTATCCAATTCTCTTTTATACCAAAATTTAATTTGTCTTGGTCCCATTCCAAAATCTAAACCATCATGGTTGGATCAAATATATTCTTGTCCCTTGGCATTACAATAAAGTCTAGTTACCTTGTAGTAAATTTTCATTTCCAATATGGTTACTAACAACCTCTCACAAGAGTTAAGCTTACCCATTCATCTCTTTGCTTGGTCTTCAATGTGCTGCTTGCATTGAGCACACCCCAACTAGGGCCGGTTAGTTTCCCGACTACTACATAGTCCATGTTTTTCATGTCTTGAAGACACTTTGATCTGATTGTGTTCCTACAATCCGGTTTGTATCTTGCATTACTTCCTTCTTTTGTCTAGTTTCGCCTCTTTAGAAGATTCTTAGTAAAATGTTGTTTTTATCTAGGGAATAGAAAGTTGTTGACATCATCATTATATGCCAAAGTAATTTCTCGAATAAAATGAGAAAGATGTATCATTTAAAAATCTTGCATTTTAGTAAGCTCAATTCACTTTTTCTTTTATATAACTTATACTAATTACTTATATTTTCTACAAAAACATCTTTTCATCTATGGAGCACTTTTCCACCTAATGAAAAGTTTACTTAGTTCTCAACTATTGATGTTGTTAATGGAATTTTAAGTTGTTCTTTATAATCCTTAAGTATCACCTTTTACTCAAGATAATTCTATTACACATAGAGTTTATGACAAAAAATAAAAGAGTGGAGAAATATTTCTTTTGAGATCTATTCTTGATTATTTTATACTTTACCAATATTTGAATATTTGATTACATATATACTTACTTGTTGAAAGGACGGATGTTGGATTTCTAGAAGATATTGTATATAATTATTTGAATAAATAAAATAAGTACATTTATATGTATATATAAATATCTCAATGTAAGTAATTGACTTATCAATCATGCTTAATCTATTGATTAAATTATTTATTTATTTATTGATAAAAAATTTAGTATAATACAAGTTAAAGAATATTTTAAATCTCATTTTTGAATAATGTCTTAGAATAGGTCATGATTTATATTAGCATAATATTTATAAGTAGACAAAGAGAAATCTTTTTTGAAAAAGACCATAGAATATGCTTAGTAATCATATTAGATTATTATAGTGGAATCCATGTGGCAATGGTAAGTAATCATGTTAATGTAAATCATATTATTGATGTATATAGTAAAGAATATAATTTTAATTCATTTATTTAATGGTGATGAATAATAGTCTAACATATCATTCCACTTTGGGTTATCCTTAAAGGAATAAATAGTAGCTTTGTGATGAATCAAGTTGGTGATACATATCACCAACTTAAAATAAATTTGAATATATATTTTTTCTATAATGACCAAAACTGACATAAGTTAAGATACATTGATTTCTTTTATATATGGTATAAGTAACCTCATGGTTGTCAAAGATTGGAACTTTAAAACTTAAAAAATATAGTAGAATTTCCTCCATTTGAATGATCCTTTATTTGGATGTTTCTCAAATCAATCTAAACTATACTTAAATTTACAAAGTTTTATTATCTATATTACCTCTTGTACACAATCAAACTTTTACACGAGCCTCATATCTAATTGAAGATAATTTAGACTAATTATTCAATAACCTATTTAATAATATTTAGATTTATTGGTTTATTTTACAAAAAATTAAATGGAACATTACACTTACTCAATAGGATTTTCTATCATGTAAGTATCTAGGTGACTCATCCATATATATATATATATATGTAAATTCAAGCATTAATTTTAATTTATAATCTTGTTTTTGGTTTCTTTACAAGCATGACTTCCATACTAGGCTTGAAAAGGCTAAAGAAGTGGCAGAGTGTCTCACATTTGCGACTTGGGGAAGGCTACCCCTAATGAAAATGTATTATTATAATAATTAATTTAGTAGCATTTAATATTTATGAAAACTCATTTTTAGTTTTTTCACTTTAAAAGGAAAAAATGGAAGAACTAAAGCATATGTAAAAAGAAGCAATTTCTATTAATAAACCAGCTACAAACCAGTTGAAAGATATGTTTTTACAATTTATATCTAGATATAAGCATTAATGTTGAAATCTATAGGAGATTTTACTGAACTTTTTACGTGTGTAAATTTTTCTTGGTTCATATTTTGATTCTACTTTGGTTATCTTAGCTTTTGATAATAATGATAACGAATCAGTTGTATATATTATATATAAATCAGTTTTATATAATATATATTATACATAAAATAATACAATAGTCTTTATTGAATACTCTGGATATATAATTGCTATCCACGGAAGGTCAATAGAATCAAATCTTTTTTTAAGGATATTTGTAAGATTTCATGTTAGCTGTCACACTTGACCATATTTATATGAAGCTCTATAAGTATCTAAAAGATTTATCCCCACTTATTAGCATCTAAATAACCTTAATTTAGCTTTACTTTTGGCTTCCACTAGCTTTGTTGAGGATAATAGAGCTTTAACAATGCTTGTTGAGGCTACTTTATAATTAGGTAACTTCTCTAATTGGATTCAAGAGTCGGCCTCCTAAGGGATTAAATATATGCAAGGCTTGCTAATGTTACAAATTCTAAAGTGAACGGCTTTAAAGGAAAATTTGGATTTCGATAGATATTTAGAAAATAGTTGACTAAGTCCAATTAGCAGTTAGATATCCAGAAATTCTTCATTGTTTCTGCCTTACATTTTAACATTGACATTAACTTTGAAATTTATGTTTGACATAGTTGACATATTAATGTCAACATAATGCAACTATAGAACACTATATAATGGAATAAATGTTATACTTTAGCCATAGAAAGAAAAAGTTTCATCATTATCAAAAATATTACACATAGAACTTAAACAATATAATGAAGAAGAAGACGATTATAGCACATTAGTCAATTCAAATAGATAACTAAATACTACTCAAGATACATCAAAATTTAATACTGGCTTTTTGAACCACAACTAAGATGAGTCTATTATCATCAATAATCAGGGTGGATTATAGAAACTATTAGATGTACTATGAACATAACTTGGTGAGCAAAGCGGTCATGAATTTGAGTTCACGAGCAACCGCGCTGTTTGTTTATTCATTTATGGAGAGATATTTCGCAGGGTTGACCGATATGACTAAGGAGAACAAGGAGTAGAACGCGGAGGTCACCATGGGAAGAAATGGCAGTCGACACTCGATTGAAAGTCGCAATTAAAATGAGAGAATAATCATCAAAATAAAGTCAAAATGGACTTATGAAACTAAATTTAGACGCATGTAATTAAACTTGTAATGGAGAAATTTCATAAATTTAGGTATCTCGTGAGGGAGTCCCGGGAGAAAATGACCACATGGAATCAATTTTGTCATACTGATATTACGGCCGGGCACTGCCTCTAATACATGAGCTCGTGTTTTGTTACACAAGCCAAAAAGACGATCAAACTGAACCTTAGGCATCTTGAACTTGTAAAAGAGTGGTAACGGCTGCAAGTCCAGTCAACTGAGTGAAGAAACACACAGACTTCCTGTTGAAGTGTTTCTGAGATTTCTAGGAGAATATGGTGATGGTCTAATTGGAAAAGTCTTCCTCAAGGCAGATGGATTCGTCTGTGTTATTCAATGGCTTTCCATTGTGCCGTTGTGTAAATTTTTTTGAAAAGATGTTTAGGTTGGGAGTGGGTGATGATCTGGTTATCCCTTTGAGTCATGAGTGGATGACATCTTTGGCTAGGATGCATGTACTGTTATTATTCATAATATTACAAGGACCACTACTTGAACTAAAAGTTTATTTTTTCTCAATTAGGTATACATGACATGAAATTCAATAATGCTTTTCATAGCCTAGAGGGATAACCGTCTCAAGTAAGCTAGTTTATTCTTCCCGGGGGCGGCCATTAGCAAACAAACAACCTAGTGTTTTTATCTACGGTAAACTTTAGCTGCAGATGCTAAACAAATATAATGTTTAATCTATGGTAAATTATAGCTGGACATGCTAAACCTGTCACCATTAATGTCTCGAGTTTATATGTTCCTGCATTCCTCTAAATTTTTCTTATGTGTTTACATTTTATATGTTTATGTTTGAATTAAGTGACCTCTCTTTGTGGAATCATGCCAAGTATTAGAACTCATACAGGAACTTTCGGTTATTTTTATGTACTTAAAGTACTGTAATAGCAACTACGTGTATCTACCTCGAGACGATGAAGGTTCACAACAGGATTGAAGGCCGTCTACATGTCTACATTTATTACTGTCATATTGGGTGAGGCGAAGATGAGATTACAGTTATTATGTGGGCTCAAAAGGTAAAAACACAATGAAAGAATCGAATGACTGAAGTAACTTTGCAGGAATTTAAAACTTAGACGATCTGGCTGGGAGAAGCATCTGTCAGACTTTTGAAATCTCACAAGGGAATATTAAAATGTCTGATCCCGGGCTCGAACCGGGGACCTCTAGTGTGTGAGACTAGCGTGATGACCAACTACACCAACCAGACATGTTCACAATTGTCCAACTTTAATTTATATATATGATTTTTTATCTATAGACTGCGTTGTGTCTTCTGGGTACATAGCAACGCTATTGGTCTAGGGCAAGCTAGACAAGGGGAAGGAATATGCGGTTTATGCCTAATGGCGGCTACGATGCTTGTGTCATGTGGAACTACGAGCCTTGAAGCAACCTCTTACTCTAAACTGCATGTCACAGTACTATAGTTGATCAGGTTTACAATTACTTATTGAGTTTTCATCAATAATTGAAGTTTCTCATTAATGTTTGTTTAATGGCTCGGCAATTATCAAAGGAAGTTGTATAGCACAGGAATAGTAGTCCATGAGGAAAAACATAGATTTGTCGTGCACAATACGTCGTCAAGCGAAGCCACTTTACGCAGAGATTGAAAATAAACAATAACCATAGTTCTGAATGTTTAAACTGCAAGCTTTTCACCTGTCTTTTACATTTTAATGATTGAAATTTTATTTGGTTGTGTTTTCCAAATACAGTTTTCACAGGGAGGGGTTTCAAAGGTGGTAATGCAGGTTGATGGGCCAAACGAACAATGACATGAACTCATGATCTGCTTCGAGAACCTCTAAAAGATCGGCGGGTAAGCCGAGCTGAAGGACTGCCAGATGATCTGCGCTTGGAGCTGCCGGATGGATCATACATTAACCAGTAGCAAGAAAGTCCCAGTTGGTGGCATTTAGCGTTGCATGCAAGGGCTTATCACAATCGAATTCTACTTCGTACATGGGAACCTGTACCATGAAGTGAGTATGAAGTGGCGCCCTCGAATGTGCCGAAAGTACCGAAAAACTGGAAAAGCTTTCCTACCACCTCTTTGCATCTCCCAGGGGTCAGTGCTCTTACAATATCATGAACAAGTTTTCCTGCCGTTGGAGTATCGGGAAGTTCAGATAATTCTTTCAGTGGGAAGTGAGTGACCAACCCCGCATTGCCGCAGCAATATTCTGGGAGTTTAGGGTCGAAGAGTCTTTCCCAGCCTTGTATGTAAGTATCAACAAGTGTATCGGACGAGCTGAAATGGGGAGGCATCGATGTGGGGAGACATCTCGCCATGGAGTGCCACATGTGGGCCGACATACAATCTACAGCAGTCAACTCGAAGTTTCTTTTCGGCAGCTTGCTTCTTCACGTTTGTTACGGTCTCCTTTTTAACCTTCAAAATTTTGGGTACGGTTTTGGAGTTCTTCGCAGCCCTCAGTAAGGATCCCATATCGAAATAGCTTTTCCCGGCGGGATTTGGCACGAAATCAGCTAGCTTGAAAGGAATCAAAGAGCGATCAAACGTTGGCACGATTGATGGTTCACCATGAAGTGCTGTTTATGACCAGGCGTGGATGAAGTCTATCACGTCTTTGCCATCTGCAGTCATGTGGCTGAAGGTGGCGCTCAAAGACACCGGTCCACGTGTGAATCTACTGACCTGAAAAATCAGCACATGAACAAAAGAGTCAGTGCTATTCATGCTTCAAACGTCTCGGGTAGTGTCAGTTCAGCGGAATTCGACGACCAGCTCCTGGAACTGGATTCGGCTTCGAATTACATGGACACTGACACCGCTGAACACGAGAAATAACAACGGAATTAAGAATTAAATTTTAGTGTCCTATCCCACACATCGATCTTATGCAGCAATCCTTCCTCACATAACTATATGCACTGTCTGTTCGAGTTACCACCTGAACGAATACGGAAGTGGAAACTCCACATCGACGCTGATGACTGACGAGTTTAGGGTGCAAGGATTCATAGCCCGAACCGAAAGTATCATACCCGGCTTGAAATCGTTGACGTCTACGATGTCGTGTAGCTTAGATCCGATCCGTGCTTCGATGAAGGGGACTCCTTCGTCGTTACAAACCAATTTTCTTATATCCGAGTCGAATGGACGAGCAGCCATCGAATAATGGGAGACAAGCAATTTGCTCAAAGATTGTTTCAACTGTCTGACAAACTGAATGTATGCGTTTTCTGGATTTTCGGGCCTGTAGAAATAAATCACTGGAATGTACCCATCTGAGCATCGCAGATCGAAGATACTCGCATCCAAATGGCCGGGGTGGTCAACTTTCTCAAAAGGTAAAACGTTGGTAATGGTCACGTCGCTCAACGTCAGCTCGGTTTGATTGATCCCCATCTCCTCTGACTACCCTCACTATTCTAGCCACCTGAATGCACTTCTTGCTCGAGCTTATGCTGGACTCAAAATTAAGAGTTTATCATCCTCTACCGCCCCGCGAGCACAGATTGAGAATTCAAACTCGGACAGTCAAGTGCTCAATTAGTTTCTCAGTGGTCCGGCACTCTCTAAGATCTGAATGCACTTGGTAGCAAGGTCTGCTGTTTCTGATTGTTTTCTGAGTACATCAGGTATAAGCTCTCTCTTACAATAATACGCAGATCCCCGTTGACTCAATACAGTGGAAAGTCCGTACTCCGGTACTATGAGAGGACGTCGACAAGGAAAGTTCGGCCAAAACAGTCCCGTCGACCAGGTCAGAGGTACATGTTCTCCTTCCTGACCGCGCGACTCTGGATCCGTTTGCAAACAACTAGTGCACCGATATACATGTCTCCTAGTACTTGTAGATTGCAACGCCCGGGAGTTCCAAAATAATACCGGAAGTTACCAACCTCTCTCCGAAGTAGATGAATTTCCGTTGAACTTCCTCAAAGCACGCTCAAAATTGCATAAGATCCACGGAATGGGGAATGGATTTATCACTAATTCGTCGATTCGTGTCTTCTCCATGGAATTTGGGCAAAATGTTGACATATTTACCGTCAGGTATCAATGCTGGGAATTTTGTGCTGTGTGGTAAAAGCGCGTCACTGTTGAGCTTGCTGCTCTGGAAGATTTCCGAAGTTGCGCCGAGAGGTGTAGGTCTGGATAGTGTTTGACTTTGGTTTTCTTGACCTTCCGGTTACCGTAAGTCAGTCGCTTCGACTTTCCCTGATTCCATCAGTTCTTGTTTGTCGCCATAATCTCAATTTTTGACATGTCTAGTATTAAAAATTTCAAGATTTCACTCTTCCATCCATACTTACACATGCGTTGGATCTTAAGCCGGAAGGATTAGCCAGATTAGACATCAGAGTATTATTGGAAAGACCGATTGGAAATGAAGGGAAAATATTACAAACTGAGGAGATCCCTATAGTTTACTTCCTCATGAAGTATGGTAGCCGTTTTAGGAAACAGCGGACCTCTTCATCAACAAAAATTATACTAAGAATGTTTCTCAAGCTATATGTTTTAAATTTGAATAATCTACATCACTGATGTAGATTATTCAATATACCTAAGTAACTAACAACTATTCGAGCATAATGCAGTTCATAAAATGAACTGCTATGATGGGACATTAGCGGGAACTTCATTATTGTTAATTTATATGGAAATCCAATTAATCTTGAACTTTAACTATTTATAATCAGGTTAGGATAATTTGATCCTGCTAGCACTACTGTGGGTAGCATTCGGTGGACTTTACTTGAATAGTTCAAATAACTTATTCTACGAATAAAAGTCGTTGAACCTGATGCCCCACTATGTTCCGCCACTACTATACAACACCACTTTTCTTAAGATTACACTTGAAAATTAGATGAATTTTTCTTTTAAATTGGATTCTAATAGCTTATAATTGTACTCCGTAGTGCATCTCCTACGCTAAATCAATTTTTCTCTTGCAAAATTGATGACGCTACGATGTAGGAGAAACATGTCATTATCTTTGAAAGTTTTTCAGCAAAAATGAGAACCCTTGGCTATGCTATAACCCATAGCTGTATCAGAGCCCTCCCTCAGCGACTGCATTGTCAGTCCTTCACTGGTCTCGTATTTGCTCTTTCTTTCTTATCGTTTATAAGGTTTGTTATTTTGGTTCTAAAAGGCCTTTTGTGCTACTTTGAAGTCTTGATCACATAAATTTACTTCCACTGAAGTTTCAATTTCAAGAGCCGTCAGATGGTTATCTGCTATTGTATTGTGCAGTAGTCGAGAGGTCATAAGAGCAATGACGGACTTCCCGACGAGGTTAAGGAAAGTACGTACCAGCAGTTTAAAAGTGGACGAGGACTAAATAGAACCTTGCTAGGAGTTATAGGTTTGGTCCACCTAACTTTGTTATTCACATGTGAATGTGATTCTACACTAGATCCAGCAAGTGGTCCATATGATACCGTGTCCATTTGGAAGATAAAGTATAGTTACTTATGATATTCTTCAGGATATAGTGTTTGCTATGGCATAAGAAAATGAATACTTTGTTTGGATGAAGAGTTCTTATGCTTTGCATACTACATGTATCAGAGCATATTTATACTTGGTCTGAGATGATTAGGTGATAATGGCGGATGTTGTGACTATAGACACCATGTGAGATGCAATTTTGGAGGGAGTGTTTAGTCATTCCCCTAAATGGGTGGTGGCAAACGGAGCAGCAACACGCAAGGTCTCCAAGTATAGGGGTATGCAATGAGGTCACCTCTTTATTCCTCTAGCCTTGAAGTTATATGATGCAATGGATATGATATTTGACACATTTGTCAAAGAGTGGGTGAGAGTTTATCATATTAGACATCAAGGGGTACCACTCTCACTCTCACTCTCATACTTTCCAACATATTTTAGACAACTAGTGTCCATTGCTCTTGAGAGAGCATTGATTGTGCAATCCATAGGAGAGCAATCACACTAGGTGATACTTTTAAATGCTCCACTAGTTTGTAAACCTTATAACTTGCATAGCCGGGATCTCTTAGGTGTGGTAAGGCAGATTTTTCATATTGATGGTATTGGGGCCTAGCCCCATTTGACCTCTTTTGTCTCTCCTTGTAAGTGTACCACTTGATGGGGTCTTCCCATCCTTCATGTGTTATCAGTCGTTGCCTTTTCCTATGAGTTCTTAGCAAGTAAACTAAGTCAACTGTACAGAAGATTAAAGGGATTACCATCAAACATAACGAAAGCCTCACCAAAAAGAAAAAAAGAAGTTGTTACATATCTTAGAATCATCACGTCACGGAATCACTGAATTTCACATGGAAAAACATATACAAAGTTATTCACACTCTTCCACCTCCATTCTAGTCATACCAAAAAGAGGTTTAAGCTCTTGTGTGAAACATCATTAAGGTTCATGTCTAGACGGAGCAAATTTACATTTTATGTGAAGCACTTAATTTATAGTTTATGTTTAATAATTTTATTTTGTCTATATTACTTCATGAGTGTTGGTGCCAATGAACCCCAATAATTTAGAAATCATTATGGTTATTGTCCTTTTGATTTACTCTTATCCAATATATACCGCCTATGATCAAATTTTTGATTCCAGATCATGATGTAAATTTCATCTAATTAAGAATTATCTGTTGGTAAGAGTTAGAGGAAAAATAAAAAATTAGAAGTTTTTATTTATTAAATTTTGATTATATGGATTAATATATATTTATGAATAATTTTAAAACAATAAAAACTTATCAATAATTGGAAGTATTATTATCAAACCAAATAAAAACTAGATAATCAAATGTACATTTTAGATTATTTACTTGCTGTATTTTTGTATCTATTTTCATAATAATTTATAATAATATATTTCTCTAATAAAAATTCACACCTTCTTCATATCTTCAATTGATGAAAGTGCACTTTTACAAGAAAAATGTAATTTTAATCTTAAATATTATATGTGTTATATGCATTCATTATATTACAAGTATTGTAAAGTATATATTGTAAAATTTCAGGGTTCATCTTCAGAATAATAGTAAATTTTATACAATTATATAGATAAATTTAGATACAATTTCATGAATGAATCACATTCAAACATAATCAATCTAGAGAATATAGATATGCCTAAAAGAGGAAGACTTGGGAAATTATGTAATTTTGATATACTAATCATTTGCATATTAGCAAAAGAAATAGAAGGCTTGATTGCCAAAGAGTTACTAGCTTATTTTGTTTATAGTTTCAATGCTTATAGGAATATCACCTCATGTATGCTTACAAATGCTTAGTTAATTATAATGTGACTACAGTTTCATGTATATTAAAAGTTTAAGATTTAGAGATAGAATTATTTATTTTTACATGAATTGATATTTTTTAAATATAATGATAAATTATCCATACTACATATTCTATGGAAATAAAGTTGGAGGCCAGTCTATGTAGAAATGTAAATTATGATATGTAAATAATTTTAGAATTTTTGGTGATTGGATAATATTTTAGAAATGGTCTTTTGAGTATGTTTATATTTATAGCTCATGCCATCCCGTATACCTAAACACACAAGTGAGACAAGGGTACTAAGGGTACCATAATAATATGCAGTTATAAGTAGAGATTAAAGAGTTAATAAATAAACCAAAGAATGTTCTAGATATTTCTAGAAAGCTTCTTGGGAAAATGTTCTAGAAATATTTCAGAATTATCTTGGTGAATGCATATGATAAAATTCAAGAAAAATTAAATTTTTTATCTGGAAAATATATAAATGTTAATTTTGCATTAACAATATTAATAATTTATCATAAAATATTAGTAATTTTGATGTGTAAGTAGCTAAGGAAAGATATACATTCCTAGAAATTTGGACCTTTGTAAAAAAATTACAGATTTCCGGAAAACAATGTTGAGTTTGGTTGGATTCATGAATGGATCAGCATCAAACTCTAGCTTTATATAATTTTGTCCTTCATTACACAAGTCCAATTGCACGAGAACATTGCACATGAATTAACTTTGCTACATAGGAAATCAACTCTTCAATTTAATTTTAATCTTTTTCATATCAAGATACATAAATTATAAAATTCGTATAAAATTACAAGTATTTAACTTAATACCTACTACTATATGCTACATGATACAATTTTGGGTGATGGGTATACATATTTTCTTTTAAAAGTTTTTTTTATAACAGTACACCAGGTTTTCCAACAAAGAATGAGAAATTTTTTTTGATTGAATTTACCTTTCAAAGGTTGAATCAGACCATTTCATTTGATCAGTAAAATTTATAATTGCTATCTTGGCACCATAATGTTCTGAGTTAACGAAATATTGCGCACCTATCAATACATTTGAAATTAAAATTATTGTGATAATTGATACTTTCAAAGTTCAACTATCGTTTGAAAATACTATCGTTTATGAAGGAGCAAAATTATGCTGTCCATATGGATGATAACAATATGAGATCCATGTAATTAATATTAGGAAAAATAAGAAGGATAACCAATTTATTTACATATAGCCTCCACCGGATACCAGAAATCAACAAAGGCAATTAAAAAGAAAACATATCTCACTTATTTTGCATTCGATTCAAGGCTTAGCAAATGTTGAGAATCATGGATTAATAAAATCACAGTTTCATCTTCTTGCACTCGTCTAGCGACGAAAAATGTAGTCTCTACCTTAGAAAGATCTTCTCTTCGAATTACAAGTATGTGAAATCCCCAATTCACAACATCTTCTGTTGGTCCGCCGAACGTGACAAATAAAGCTCTTCGAGATACGACAAAAACTCATTATCTGGAATCGGTTTTGTCTCCCGTCTATTCCCTTCAATTTGTGAAAATAAGTCTTGCTATACAGTCGGGGCTAAATTCGTCTTGGAACCTGCAAAACGCGGATCAATTGAAATGCTCCTAGAAAGTGGTTGAATTTGAGCAAAGCACCAGCAAATGCATATGACGCTCGCCAATGTAAATACATTTACCATAGTTCTCCTCGACACGAATCTCGTGAGAAGACAAGAGACATGCGTCCCATGTCCACAGGAAACTGTGCGCTTACTGTATTTTCATGGTGAGGGTCATGTGCATCGCAGGCAGTCCAACACCCGATGTTGGACTGTCTGCATTTAGGGTCTAAACCATTTCCAAAAGTACAGTTCATACCATATGAGTGATATGACTGATATAAGCGCAGCTCTTTTGTCACCCGCTCATGACAAGGAAAACGTGACCAACAAGGTCCAAAAACGACATTGGTGGGCATGAACCCACGGTCACCAGTATGATTTCGGGACCTTGTTGTTTATGCCTCACGTTGGACTGCTGGGCTCACGCCGTGGAGTACACTATCGCATAGGAAGATTTACAATCAAATAGACACACCTTCCTCGAGCTCTTTCTCGAGCAAAGAAATTCTGGTCCAGACAGGAGATTGGGGCAACATTACTTAGTCCAAAATATAACACTAAGGAGATTATCCTTTTCTTGTCAGAAAGTGAGGTAGAAAAACACTTGATCCTACGCAGAATGCATTTGATCTAACTTCGAATTTCTTCGCCAACGGTCCGGGACGCCCCACCATGACATGTGCGCTTTTACTAAACAAATTTCGGAGAGGTGGAATCATAATATATTGATACTTTCCACAAAGAATGCTGACTAGTTGTTAATCTTGTGAGTGGCTAGTTATTCTTCTGAACAATGAAGTTATTTAGTTAGAGCTATGACCTTCCTTATTACATTCAGTGAACGGTTTCACTCCATCAAGGTGCTAATAGTATAATCAAGAAAGATTAAATAGCAATGACTTGAGAGAGTAAAAAGAGGGACAGAGAGAGAGCAAGGCGGGGCAACAGGTACAAGTGTTCCATTACTTTAAAAACTGCATACTAGTTAGCTCAGGTAGAATTCCAAGTAGTCCATTAATTAGTTCATTTCATATGGTTAGAATTATAATAGGAAATAGGAGTCTTCCAAGTAGTCCATTAGTTCATTTCTTATGATTAGAATCATAATAGGAAATAGGAATGGAATTCAAGTAATCTGTTTTTGTTTTATATGACTAAAACTGTAATAAGGAAATTAGTTAAAAGTATTTTGAATATTTTTTGATTTTATAACAAATATGCAGACTTGCATAATTTAGAGGACAGTTTTCAACCCTCCGTACTTGTAACTTGTCAGAGTAAGGTCCTTAGCGTCCAACATTGCCCGCATGAACCGTTCGACAGCAGTTTTGATTAGACCGACGCTATGATATCTTATGAAGCTTAAGATGCTTGCCACTGTAATAAGAGGAGGGCACCTCAAAACATGAACAGGGGGTTTTATGTTCCCACCAGAGCTTTGGATCGAAGACTTGATCCTGCACAACTTGCACCACTCTAATGATAGGTTGAGGGCCGATGCACCTCAATTCTGCAAATTCTCTTGGGCAATGGAGGAGAAGTTGCGGTCCTCCATGATGGTACGGCGAGGAGTAATGTGAGATTATGTATGCGAGTTACTCGTGGTCAGAGCGACGTTTTGAAATGCAGATGGAACGGGCCTCCTTTGCCACGCATTCCGCTGTTCAACTAGTTGTTGTGCTTCTGAGTACAACAGCTACAAATGCTCCAGGTTACTTGAATTAGATTTTCGTATGGGTTTTAGCATAGCACATTCTTCGGCAAGAGTAGCACCAGCTGGCTATCCGATTTAAATTCCTGGAGTTAACATTCGAACGCGCCTCCTATTGCCCCAGAATCAGAGACAGTCGGTACTTCATTGCTCCAACAAGGGGTGCTGCAACTAAGGCCGCCCTCAGTTCACAAGAATTCGAATTATCTATGAGATCGCACCGGAGTACCTTCTTCGGCGAGGGTAGCACCAGCTGACTAGTACATGCTGTCCGTGGTGCAAAGGAGCCCCCTGAAGCAGGTTTGTCAAGCATATTCCTTCGTCGTGGTGATCCACCAATCTTTATTAGCTACTAAGACGAGATTGTGACTTGCAGTCGTTGCAAGCTAATATCGATTGGTGAAATACAAAGTCCGGATTACCGTGGCACATTCCAGTCACGTTTATTCAAGCTCAAGGATCACGACCTGGTCAAATTAAAGTCTAGAAGCAGTCTAGAATGACGATTGTACGCTTCACACGGACCACTTAGGGAACATGTTGAAATGTCTTAAGTTTCTTGATTCACAGGTTGATTGACTCACAGAAATTGATTGCATCAGGACAAGGCAGCAACCTGACGAGTTCAAATGACGTATAATCTGTCCCTTCGGCAATCTCCTGATAGCAACTTAGGTGGTAGGTATGTGGAAAGATGCATACTTTCCAACGTCCATCGATCTGAAGTGAATGAGATTCATACTTCTGCCTATCAGTGAGGATACCACAACCTACGGGTTTGGAGATAGTAATAGGCGTGTACTGTCCAGTGTTTCTCCATGACAAGAATAGGAGTTGACCCTCGACGGAGATGGTAAGTGCGTGCCGAGGAAAGAAGAACAAGCTTTCACTGCAGTCTCTGGTGCAACCAAGTATCAAATCACGAATCGACGTAGACTCATGTACATATGATGAGGACACATCTACTACGTAACTCTTGCCTGCAACAGACTTCTGGTTCTGCAAGGAACCCCCTATGAGCACAGGAAACGCCTGGGTCTAATTGAGGTGGCAACAAGTAAATGCAGTGACGCTGGAGCTTAACAAAGTATTTTATGGTTTTCCAAAGTTCGGCAGACTCCAATGGAAGAATACACCTGAGTCGCCGCCAGAACCTGGTTATTATTTCCAAAATTTAAGATAGGCTCAGCCTTTTAGAAAGCGTAGCTAGTTAGCATTGGTCTCGTGTGATTGCTCGTCATCAGATCAGATTGGTTTGTGGTCAAAGCATCTGATTCAGATCCTGTACAAGACTTCTATGTGGCGGATCTAGACTAGGGGCTGTTCATGGATGGGTTTCCATGCAGCAGTCCAAACAATGTTACAACTGAAGATTTTGCTTTCTCATACCTCGCTGAGACTCCAGACCTTTCAGGTTTCCACTGAATGAGACGACAACATTTGTTTTCTTAACAAACTGGACAGCGTTGAAAATTCAGGGACTCTCGATCGTTCGTCTCAAAATGCAAAATGCTCTATGCTAAAATTCTGAAGAAAGGAGAGATATTCATCTCTCCAAGAGGATTGCTACACTTTGAGCAAAGGCGACAAGTCAGCTTCGAGCATCAAAGTGTTGAATTCGCAGAATCCTGGAATCAGCTGATGCCCCTCTCTCTATTTACTGCACAGCCCAACATCAATCCTGTGGTGTTGGTGAAATCATTTGTAGGTCTGATTGGTGAAGACCTCGCACAGGAGCTTGCAGATACCTTGGAGCAGTTACGTATCTAGATATGGTTTGTTCTTAGAATCTTGTTACAAACATTTTTATTCGCCACTTGATGGTGCTTTCTTGCTAGCAATCATATGAGATTCATTGAGATTCGACCAGGCTGAGAAGAAAGCCCTGAGTCTCAAGTAGCAGGTGTTCTCATTGACTGTCAGGCTAGTCAGACTACTCTTGTATGTGTTGTGTGCTCGTAAATAAGGACATCTGTGGGTGTCTGATTCCCACATAACTTTAAGACTAACTTTTCGTATCAATGAAAGGGATTTATAGAGTAATGAATGGAACTTCCCGTTGAAATTCTGATGTCGAATTGCGTGAACTACATACTGATCATGGCCAGAAATTTGTTCATAGACTACTTTGTTCTTTAATGATAATGTATGCCATCCCGATTACACCGGAATTCAAGCTTGAGTGGTATAATGTAATTAACTCATGTTATATTAACTATGTACGTTCAAACATTGCAGATCCCTTTGGAATACGCTTTCTTTCTGAACGGGGTTTGACATTGACTTGACATTTATACTAGCGATCCTGGTCGAATCCTGTGATTTTGGGTATCTCCCGCGTAGTGCTCCCCTTTCTGCAGTTCACCATAAGATCTATTTTTCTACTCATAGTACTCATAGCCTAGGTGTCACGCTGAAGATCATGCCAAAGAATCGATCTCAAAGCTACGATTTCAAAGCTGGGATCTTTTGATCAGTTCCTATACCAGTCATCGCCTTGAATCGATGCTCGGGGTGCTAACGAGAGGCAAAATTCTGCATGTTTCGAACCTCATTTTCTCGAATCAAGAATCATTTCGCTTCATGTAACAGTCCAAGTTTATGGCAAGGAGACCAAAGAGCGACTCTTTCCAGCACGGACAAACACACGAGGAACAAAGCTGAGAAAGACGTTCGAGATTAAAATCGACAGTACTTGAAAGCCATCATTGAAGTGAAGGGCGACTTTGTACGCTGCAAATGTGACAAAATTCTATCGTGGTGCAGAAAGGATTCTCCAGCCAGATAACGAGAGAAAGGCGACTGCGTGGAAAACACAAAGTAAAGGAAAAAACCCATCGAGCAAGCAATACAAGGGTGAGACAAAACAGATAAAATGGAGCTAACCCCCATCGTGTCTATACGAGAAATTTGTCTTATCACACTGATGTAAGAGCTATACAAGTAGAAAGGTGTACAAACTACGGGATTGAATATCACCTAGTGTGATTGTTATCATATTGATTTCACCGGTCAGTGTTCTTTTAGAGCCATGGACACATTGTGTCTAAACTATGTCATGAAGTATTAAAATGAGAGTGGCAATAGGATAAGCTTTTGAGCACTCCTTGACAAAAGTGTTGAATGCAATGTCTATTGCTCCATACCATATAACTCCAAGGCTGAGGAACAAAAAGATTATCTCATTGCACACATCTATACTTAGAGACTCTTCTTGTTAGGGCTATGTGCTTACCATCCTTCGATTGGGATGAATAATCACTCCCCCAAAACTGTATCACATGTAGGATCCATAACCATAACATCTACTACTATCATCTCATCATCTCAGACCAAGTATAAGTTTGCCTTGACATGTGTTATTTGCAAAGTATATGAATGCTCCTTCCAAGCAAGGTATCCACTCTCTCATACCATAATAAACACTATATTCCTGATGGCATCATGGGTAGCTATCCTATGTGCTCCAAAAGAACACCATGTCACATGGAAAATTGTTACATCTAATGTAGAACGACACTCACAAGTGACGTATGAAGATGCAAATAAGTGGACCAAACCTAGACGGAACTTCATTGTTGTAGAGAAAGTAGCTGCTCTAAGTCAAAATGCCTTAATGCATGGTCAACTAGGATTCAAGAGCATGCACCCTTGCCAAAGCAAGACCAAAGACGAACTCTAGTAGCCCAAGGAATGGATGAGTCAACTAAGATGGAAAGTAGCATATGCTTACACTATCATTCCATCAAAGAAGATTGTAAACATCTAGTCCAATAAGTAGGTAGGGAAGCAAAGGATGGAAAGTCATTCTCATGCTTGTGTGGATAGACCATTTCTCACATGCTACAATAACATCTTGAAAGAAAGGCATCCCCCCTCCACCTCGGTCACATATGTCTCCAAAATTGGCATATCAACCTATCAACAACCACAAAATAGAAATAAAATAGGGGTGTTGAGAGAGCACAACTACCCAAAAATACTATAGGTCCCATCTCCTTCATAGATAGTGGACCTACCTATGCGCACAAGATTGGTAGAGATGTTTTTTTACATGCAAAATCTCCTATCACACACTCAAATGTACAAAGTCCAATTATATTACCAAAAACTCCTATAATCCTCCTTTTAAAAGCTCTAAAACGTGATAGGAAAGTCAAGGAAGAAGGAATTGTGCAAAGAATGTAAGTTCAATAGATGAACAATACTAGAGTAGAATATAAAAAAATGTCACTTGCAGATCTCCCAATAGAGGAAGGTCATCCACATGGAGAATATTTTTTGCAAGTGCTATGTCTAAGAAGCATGTGAAAAAAATCCTTGGATACTATTGTTACTCCAAGAATACATAGTCCAATTAAAGATGTGATACGCCTCTCTAGAAGCTCAAATTGGGGAGTGATACTTGAAGAGGACTATGCTTAGCACTTTGACACCTTGACTCACAAGTGTTTGGTAGTCAAGTGGTGAAAGGCCCACCTAATCTGATTTATGGGACCCATGTGTGTATTTTTTGCCAAGGAGAGAAATACACAACCTTGCATGACCAAAGTAGTAGATAAGAGAACTTTGAAGTGATCCATGGCAAATAAATTTCCCTTTAAAAGATCTCCCTATCATATGTAAACTAACAATTGACTCCAAGATGATGAATCCTTCTTGTAAAAAACCATGCTAGTAGTAGAGGGAAGCATAAGAGCAATGGAAAGACTGCACAAAAGAAATAAGACTCACCAAGGATCCACCAACCTTCCTAAACTCTCTAGATGTGTGTAAAAGACCAAAACCGAGGAGAGAAATAGGAGAATGGAAGTTCACATTGGGATGCTTGAACTTGGGAAAACTCCCAATGCCTAGCATGAGTTTCGGCTTTGGTATTTATGAGTATAAATCCTAAACTTATGAGTGTAAGGTCCTAAATTAGTGAAAATAAATTTATGACGCTAAATTTACGATTTATGAGTAAGTATTTTGTCTCGAGTTTTGGCGCGTTTTGGGCCATGTTCGGGGTCCGGCGCCCAATTTAGTCGACCTTTTGTCTCGAGTTGGGGTGCGTTTTGGGCCACATCCGAGTTTGGCACCCAATTTAGTCAAGACCTTTTGCCCTGAGTTGGGGCATGTTTTGGGCCACATCCGGGTCCGGCGCCCGATTTGAGTCCAAGCCTCGAGTCCCTTATCCAGGTGTGAGATTCTGGTGTGAGGCCAAGTCTGAGTCCGGTGTGGGGCCAGGTAGGCAGAGTTGCGATCCGGGCAGTCTTGGCGCCGGCGCCAGCATGTGCCCCAAGGCTCCGAGGAGCCAAGTGTGACTAAGAGAGGCTTCCATCTCTGAGTCACACAGTCCTTGCCTTGGACTCGGTTCCTGACATGGTTCTCTTGGCCTCTGCATTTCATCTAGAGTCTGAGCGCCACTCCAGACTATGAATCTCCAACACTTGGTAAAATTTCCCCGGGCCACACGCTGGCTCTTTCTGAGTTTCAGGGCGCCAGAGTCCTCTTTTGCCTCCTTCAGAATTCCTAGAATCCTTGTCAGGAAGTATTCCAGTTAGCTCTCTGCCTTGGGTTTGGGAATGTCTTGGAGTCTTCAACCTTGGGAGAATTCAGCGCCAGATCTCAAGAAATTCCGGGACTCCAGAGCCAGATTTTCTCACCAATTTTGCCTTTGGGCGTTCCTTCAGTCTTTAGCGCCTAGATCTCCCACTTTTTTCTCCAGTCAGTCCGGACTCCACCTCCTCCTAAGGAGCCAGAGCCAGAGCCAGAGCCAGACCCCATGACTTGGTTTTAGGGAAGGACCCAAAGGAGCTCC